>CM012445.1:2303367-2903367 GCA_003999625.1 Oryzias javanicus
CTTCTGTCCTCATCAATGTTCAGTTTCCAGCTGACTTTCAAAGTCACTGGCTGATGAAGGAGGAGTTCTGGGTCTAGGATTCCTGTTGAATCACGTTTGATCATCTGCTTTTCCTGTTAAAGATTTTGGTTTTTAATCGTGATTCTATGTTTCCTCAGAGAAGTCAGCTCTAGGTTCTACGCTCCCTCTTTATCTTTAAAAAATCTTCTTCTTTTTTGCGACCCCCTCAATTTTCTTCCTTTCTTTTTTGCCTTTTAGGGGGGCCCCTTTGGGGTTTTTTTTTTTCATCAGTCTGTTTGCCTTGACAGATGCGCAAGATTTTTCAGCCTTGATGCTCTGACGTTCTTTTTCCATCTCATCAAGAGCCTTCCTGCTGTGCCACAAGTTCCTCTTCTATTTTTGATTTGTCTTAATTCCTTTTGAAGTTTTCGGAGTTTCGCTTTCAGCCTGGAATTTTTTTTTCTCTGCGTTTTTCTTTCAGCCCAACACGTCTTCCAATTCGACCCTTGAACCTCTTTGGCTTCTAGAGGATTTTTCCACTTCCCGCAGTTGGGTTTTCAGGTCTGTGGCTTCCCTGTTCTAAATTCTTGACAGCATCCGTTCATCATTGACTATCCTGGACAGAGTTTGAGGACCATATGAGCTGGCCGTTCCTCCAGAAAGCATGCTGCTCACATGGTCCGGGAGGTGTTCCAGCTCAGCCTTTAGTCCTTGAATCTTTTGCTTTAGTGTGTCCACGACGTTGTTGAGAGACAAACTTTTTCTCCTCAAACCGTCCAACTCTGCTTCCGCCTCGGTCTTCTTTTCTAAATCCCTTTTTAAAGTTTGGAGTTCTTCTGAGAGCCTCTCATGTTCATCTCCAGATAACTTTATATTATGTTTTAAAGTCTCAATATCCATAGTCACGTTTCTATAGTGTTTCTGCAAAGTGTTTAGTTTTTTGCTTTCATTTGTGAGATTCTCTCTTTCCAGCTCAAGTTTATGCTGCATGATGCTGCAATCATCATGACTTTTTTCAAGCTCTTGTATTTTATTCTTCAGCTTGAAAATAGAGTTCTGAGCCGTTCTCTTCTCAGCCTTCAGTTTAGACAGTTCTACCGTCAACTCTTCTTTCTGACCAACAGCATGGCGCAGTGCTTGAAGTTCCTGTTCCAGACCACAGACTTCCTGTTGTGTTTGCTGGACAGATTGTTTTTCTTCCTGGAGTTTTCTCTTCAGAGAATCTCTTTCAGCTTCCATGACCTGCATCTGGACAGGATTTTCAATCTTATGTCTTCGAATTTCTTGCTGGAGTCTGAGTGTGTTGTTCTGGAGAAGCGTTTTTTCTTCCTTTAAAGCTAATAATTCTGCTTTAGCATTTTCTTTGGATTCAGAAACGCTTTGAAAAGATTGGATTTTCTTCGACAGGGACAAATTTTTCTCTTCCAATTGGCGAATATTAAGCTTAAAGAGTTTTGTCACATCTTCTATCTTCTCATGTTCTTCCTCCACTCAAGAAATTCTCTGTTTTTCTTTTCAAGAGTCTTTTGTTTTGCCTCTAATTCCTCCATAATCAACTTGCATTTTTTATTTTCTTTCTTAACCTTTTGAATCTCAGATGCTAGCTTGACACCAGCATCTTTCAGAGAGTTCTCCTTGTCCCGTAAGGCTTTCAACTGTTTGTTCAAATTTGGATTGTTCTGAAAGGAAACTTGTATTTCCTCCAACGTGTGATGAAGATCTTCTGTTTCTTGCTGTAACTGTTGGACAGCAGCTTCTTTTTCTTTGATCTTTTTCAAAAGATCACGGTCTGAAGGGCTCAAAGCGCTCAAGCTGTCCTCCATGTGGAGTTTCCTTTGTCTTAAAAGTGCTTCCCTTTCCTTCAAAGCCTTCAGTTGGCTCTCCTGGTTTTTCTGAAGAGACACTTGTTCCATGGCACGAGCCATCTGCCTCTCATACTTCCTATTTAAGTGGTTGAGATTGTCCATCTTCTCATGGTAACGTTTTAATTCGCTTTCCAAATCGGCCTGCTTTCTAAGCTTCTTTGTTAGTTTTTCAAGTTCGTTTTGCAAACTTTTGTTTAACTTAGAAGCCGCTTTCTGCTGTTTGCGAATGTCTTTGCACATTTCCTTTGTCATTATGCTGTTATCCAAAGTGTCATGAACGGCCTGGATTTCGTGACGTAAAATGTCATTTTCTTTATCCAAGGAGTCTAGTTGGTATCGCAGAAAGCCGTCCATGTTGTGAGATTTTCTTCTAAAAAAAGGCATTTTTGAAGAAAATTTTTGTCTGTGAAAAAGAATGTTCTGATTCCAAACAATCCGGTACTTTGGTTTAGGTCTTTAGCGGGGGTCTTGAGAGTTAAGCACTGAGAGTCCACATCAACGCTTCAGCATTTAAGTTAACCTACGTTTGATCTATGACGTCGTATGACGTCATCAGCCCAATACGTGATTACGCGTTATGACGTCAGTTGGTCACGTGGCCAATCACGTGACATCGAAAGATCACGTGACACAGCATGTCACGTGGGCTTATAACGGAGCTGGGAAATTGGCTTGCAGGAAGCGGTGGGGAAGCCTGATAACGCAACACAGGTCTGCAGCAGCTGTCTTGTTTCACGTTGTAGGAACCCTCTATGCGGGTCAATGGAACGTGGTTGTTGAGGAAGCAGGTGGTTTTGGTGAAGCTAGGTGAGTCGCACCGTTATGCTAACGCAGCTGACGTCAAGATGGCGTCCCTTTTTTAATCTTTCTGTCTGTTTCGGCCACATCTTAACATCACTGTGCACTGAGGGTTAACACCAAATGTTATTTATGTACTGTTTATTAGGGATGTCCCGATCCGATCACGTGATTGAAGACTCGCTCGAAACCGGGCTCCGTTGTCCGATCCGGATCGGATATTTCATGTATTCTTATTATGATCAGCGCTTTATATTTCAAGCTTATTGTTCCGAATAATTACTCCACCAGAAGTGTGCATGTCATGAACGGATCACAAAATGTTATTCCCGGAAAACGCATCAGAAAACGGCAACAATTCAAGCAGAAGACGAGTGAAAACAGCTAGCTAGCTAGCTAGCTAGCCGATCACTTCCGGGATCAATAACTTTTTTGAAAACGCTTTAAACTGACAGCTAGTGTCTCTAAACAACAACTTCTAAAGGAATTTCAACAGAAAAAGACAGAGTTTTGTTTCTTTTAATATTAAGATCTTCGTGCTCCAGACAGATACACAGCAGCTGCTAACTGCTACATGCTAGCGCCGTGGTTTAACTCCTTAGGACCCGAGCTGTCCTTTGATATGCCTGTTTTTATTATCTGAAAGAGAAATAATAGTTAAGAAAATGAACTACTCTGATAATAAAACTGAAAATGTGATGTCTTAAGAACTTAAACAGAAGCACATAACTTAAACAAAACAAAAAACTAATAAATGAAAATGAATAATGATATGAGCTAGTCATGAACACTCATCAAATTCATGCTAAAACAGTCATCATTTATTTGAAAGAATTTGGTTAAAATGTTCAACAACTCTAAAGATATTAAAGTCACTAAACTTTCTCACATGACTAAATATATTTTTCTATTTTTATTTGACTATTAAAGCTACTTCACAGAAGTGTTCAATTCAATTCAATTCAATTTTATTTATATAGCCCAATATCACAAATTCAATTTGCCTCATTGAGCTTCGTGCCTGCAGTTTTTTACAGATGCACAGATGGAGTCAAAAAATATGCACAATAGGTAAAAACTAAACAGACTATAAAGAACAGGTCATCCCTGTCCTTAGACCCTCCCTCGCGTAAGGAAAAACTCCTAAAAAAAACCTGAGTCAGGAAAAAAAAGAAGAAACCTTAGGGATTCCCACATGAGGGAGAGATCCCATCCCAGGACGGACAGGCGATACCAGAACGGTTAAAGAAAAGTTAGCTGCTAAAACTGCATATATGAGTAGAGTTCATTCATATAGAGCTGAGTTCATTCATATAGAGCTGAGGGACAGGTGATGGTTAAGTCCATAGTCCAGATGAGGCAGAACTGCAGACCACGACCAGGAGCAGGAGGACAGACGACCCACCAGGAATCACTCCCACTCAGAGATGCAGGATGGTGACGGATGGTGACGGGGCTTCATCCAGATGGGCGGGGCTTCGTCAGGATCACCAACAAGTCTCCCGGAAACTGCAATCTCTCCCGGTCTCACAGGGGAGTCGGAGAGAAGGAAAAACATGTGAATTATACTGCACCACCAACAAAGGCATACAATTAGAAGTAAATAAAAAAGTAGAGGAGAGGAGAGGTAGATGGAAAAGAGGACAGAGCCCCAGTGCACCATACTTTTCCCAGCTTCTAACTTCTAGCAGCCTTCTATGTTATTATGTAGAGAATATACATATTTCATTATTTATATTCAAGCATATATTGGAGAAGTATGTGATTATAATAATTATTTCCCCAAACTTCAGAGCAGTATGGGAGCATTATGTTAATTATTCTATGATTACTGGCTAGTCTGGCAGAACGCCTGTCCAAATAGGAATGTTTTAAGGCTAGTTTTGAAGGTAGAAACTGTACCTGCCTCTCTGACATGGGCTGGGAGCTTATTCCATAGAACAGGAGCTTGATAACTGAAGGTTCTACCTCCGACTGTACTTTTAAAAATTCTAGGAACTACAAGCAGTCCTGCATTCTGTGAGCGAAGCGTTCTGATTGGCTGGTAAGGAACTATGAGATCTCTAATATAGGATGGGGCCACACCATTCAGAGCCTTATATGTTAACAGGAGGATTTTGAACTTTACTCTAAATTCAACTGGGAGCCAGTGGAGAGAAGCCAACACAGGAGTGATGTGTTCTCTTCTGCTAGTTCCTGCTAACAATCTTGCTGCTGCATTCTGGACAAGCTGAAGACCTTTTAAAGAACTTTTAGGGCATGCTATCAGTAAAGAGTTACAGTAATCCAGTCTCGACGTAACAAATGCATGGATGAGTTTTTCAGCATCACTTTTAGATAACATATTTTTAATCTTAGCGATATTGCGTAGGTGAAAAAATGCAGTTTTACAAGCTTGAGATATTTGAGCATTAAATGATAAATCCTGGTCAAATAAGACCCCTAAGTTTCTGACTGAAGAATTGGGAGCAATATTTACACCATCCAAGGAGACTATCTTATCTGAGAGAGCATCTCTCAGGTGTTTAGGACCCAGTATCATGACCTCAGTTTTCTCTGGGTTCAGAAGGAGGTAATTAATTGTCATCCAGGACTTAATGTCTCTGATGCAGGAATTCAGTTTCTCTAGGTGGTCATTCTGATCTGGTTTAATGGATAAATACAGCTGTGTATCATCTGCATAACAGTGGAAATTAATGCTGTGTTTCCTGATTATGTCTCCTAAGGGCAGCATGTAAAGCATGAATAGGATGGGCCCTAAAACTGAGCCCTGTGGGACTCCGTAGCTAACTCGAGTACAATGAGAGGACTGTCCATTTACGTGAACAAACTGGTATCTATCAGATAGATAGGATTCAAACCACTGGAGGGCAGATCCTTTGATCCCTATGTCATGCTCTAGTCTATGGAGTAAGATGCTGTGGTCAATAGTATCAAAGGCTGCGCTGAAACAGAGGATCAAGGTTCTTCTCTCATCCCATGTTCTATTGAAGATTTTAATAATAAAAGAAGGTTAATGGAATATAAATAAGGGGCAATACAAATCTCTTTATTCAATTGGTTCATGCTTTAAATATGTGACAAAAGTATCGGATCGGGACTCGGTATCGGCAAATCCACAGAATCCAATGACTCGGAATCGGATCGGGACCAAAAAAACCTGATCGGGACATCCCTACTGTTTTTTTTTTTTTAAACTTTATTTATGACAACAGCACATCAATTTTTACAGTTACATGTCAGTATATGAATTACTGTTATATTTTCTAGCACCCGCCCCACCCCAGAAAAACAAACACAAACAGCAACAGAAAATGCAAATGAGGACAAAACAATAATATAGTTTTTAATGACAATAATAGAAATAATAAATATGAGTCATAAGAAAAAAAAGAACTAATTATGGCCTAATGCAAATAACTAAAGTGAAAACAGAAGCGTTTCGCAGAAACCACAGAAATCAGGGTCTACTTGTGGCATCGACACTTCCTGGTTAGGTGTTCAATTTGATTGATTTCACATATGTCAAGAACAGCTGCCAGGACTTGTAAAATGTTTCTGTTGAGCCTGTTACTGTACATCGTATTTTTTCTAAGTGGACAAATTTCATGACCTCAGCAATCCACTGGTCATGCGTAGGAGGGGCCTCGTCCTTCCACCTTAAGAGTTTAAGGCGACGTGCGATCAAGGAGGAAAACGATATTGCATCTGATCGAGACACTGAGAGGGATGAGCCCAAAGAGTGCGGTCAGGGCAGAAGGGATCATTTGACATCGTTTGCAAATGTTTCAAATACAGAAGTCCAGTATGTTTGGAGATTGGGACATGTCCAGAAAGTATGATATAATGACCCAATTTCTACTTTACATGGGTTACACAATGGGTTGGAGTCTGAGTGAAACTTGGCAAATTTTTCTTTGGAAATATGTAGGCGGTGAACAGCTTTGAATTGGAGTAGCCCATGTCTGGGGCATATAGAAGAGGAGTGTGTCCGGCGTAGGATAGATTCCCAGAGATCATCTGTTATGTTGAATGCTAAATCCTTTTCCCAGTGTGATCTGATAATTGAGAGGGAAGGAGATTGTAGGCTAAGTAGTAAACCATACATTTCTTTCATCAGCCCTTTTTTTTTATTAATTTTTATATCTAAAAGTGTGTCTAAGCTTGTTTCTTCAGGCAGGTTAGGGAATTGTGGGCACCTGCTTTTAGTAAAATGTGGAATTTGTAAGTACCGGAAAAAGTGAGTCCTTGGAATGCTAAACTGTTCAGTAAGTTGAGTAAACGAGGCAAAAATAGCATCAATAAAAAGATCTTTATGTAGTCCGTTATCTCTCCAGATTTTAAAAGCAGAGTCAGAAATTAAGGGTGGAAATAAGTGGTTTGAAAACAAAGGGGCTTTTAATGACATCAAATGTAAACCAAGTTTCTTTCTACATTGCCTCCAGATTTTGAGAGTCATATAACAACGAGTTGGACTTGTATGAACACAGCTCTATAGGAAGTGCTGCACTCAGTGATGCTAGTAGGGAAGTTTTATTACAGCTAGTAAGTTCAATATCAAGCCCGGCTGGAATTTGTTGAGGCTGGACATTGACCCCATAGAGCATATTTCGGATGTTGGCTGCCCAATAATAAAAGGTAAAATTTGGTAAAGCAAGTCCACCGAGGGTTCCAGGTCTTTGTAGGAAATCTTTACGTATTCCAGCTGGTTTACCATTCCAGATGAATGTAGAAATACATTTATCCAAGGAATCATAAATGTTTTGTGATATAAACTGGAATACATTGAAATAGGTACAAGTATTTGGGCAGCACATTCATTTTTACAGAGTCAATACGGCCAATTAGTGTTAGGTTGTTCCACTGAAGAAAGTCTGTTTTGGTTGTTTGGAGAAGAGGGACAAAGTCAGTAACTTTAACACCCAGATAAGTAAAGCAGTCCGATTTGATCCCCACTGTTTATGCCTGCGTTATTTATTCATTGTGTGCTTCAGTGAATTGAGTGAATTCATGTATTTATTGTGTCCCTAAATGAAATGAATGAAGGAGTTGATGGTCTGAAGCGCTTTAGTTGCTTTGGCAAATAAATGGAGACTCACTCATACAGGCATTTTCCAGTTGGAGTCTGTTTTAGTCTGTTTTAATGGTTATTGTAGAAATGGAGCTCTATGATCAGCTATCACTGATTTTATTTTAGTGTAGCTCATAGTGATCATGGTGCAATTAGCACTGTTTATTTATCTGAGATTTCTGGATTTCTTTTGAAAACACGTGTTGATTTGAACCTCTGGTCCTGATCATGCAGGCCACACCTTGATGGCGAGCTGGATCCCAGGGAACCAGATCGGCAGAACCCGCAAATTGGAGAGCCACAGCCGTCCACTGGGTCGGTAGGGGGTTCCGTGTGACCCGTTAAACACCACCTCAGTGGTGCCCACCCAACATTCATCTGACTTATTGCTCCATTGAACTCTGGGCTGGACCATTTCTGCTTCTCCTTGACTCTGAGATTCCAGTGAACAACAATTCATGATGAAATGTTCTGTTTCTTCTTCTTTGTAAATATGTATATTTGAATGGCCATTTACATTATTATTGTCACTCACTGTATATTTATTCATAAAAGAAACGTCAACAGATTTTCCGTCTCCTGCTGCTCCCTCCTTGAGATGAATTCTAGACTTCTGACCACTAGCCACTAACATCTTGATGCTTTAACTTAGCATCACGAGTGCTACACTCGGGACTTTCACCGTTACACGTCATTACATTCATCTGTCACCCCCCCAGTCTTTCAGAGGTGAGCCATCTCACCACCAAGATCTTGAACTGTATGAGAGTGTATTTTTATGTTCACTAAAAGATTGGATCAGCGTTTGCTCACCATTTTGTTCCACTAGTGGACTTATCATCCGTGCTGGTTTTACTGTTGATCCCATGCCATCTATTTATTTTACAATAGAAACACTGACGATATCAATTTTCAACTTAATAAAAGTCACAATTTTTCATTTGGTTTTTCTCATGACTCTACTTTCTCCACTCTCGACATTTCGCCTTTACAGAGAAACCGAAGACGGCCTGCATCTTGTTTTATAACGAGGAAACAAGACGACTCGTTAGAACCAGATAATGAAGTTCATAAACAGATAATTAATAACGAAGAAGAAGAAGCGTTCCCTAAATAAATATATTATCAAATGTTAAAAAGTGCTTTTTAATGGCTATTATAATATTTTAATGCCACATTTATTTATTTATTTATTTAAACTTTTCTTTATTTACTCCACTTACTTTAACTGAAGCATCTGATTTGGTCAGTTTCTAACTAGAACTATAGAGAAAATATTTCAAAAATGATTTCTTATCAAGAAAGTTTAAAAAAAGTATTAGAGCAAGAATGGTAATTCTGACAACTGTGGCGTCTTTGGCTTCTTGGACTTACTTCCTGTTTGGAACGTCAGGGGGGAGGAGTCTGAGACTGAGTGATGGAGGCGTCCTGTGGGGCGAAGAGGCTCGCGGTTCACCAGTCAGCTTAACGCCAACACAAAACAAACTCCCATCACCATGGCAACCGTTTCTGTTGCTCCTGCAGGTCACTTAAGAAAGCTGAAAACGTTCGCCTCAGACGTGCTGGCTGCCCTCCTCCTCCTCACCATGCAGGGTGAGTTCTCCTGGTTGACGTGAAAATCTCTAAAAGTTGTGAATCTGGACCAGAACCTGCTCTGCGTCCTCACAGGAGCGGCGGTGGCGGCGGCGGCGCTCGTTCTGTTTCTGGCTCACGTGCGGGTCTGCCAGACTTGTTCAGTTGTAAAAGAATTCTTGATCTGTCGCAGCATCCCATCAGGTAACGGGGCGGTTCTGACCCATGAAAACCTTCACTGCTTGAAAGTCGGGTTCAAATGGAGCTTTGGTTTTTGTGGGACAGAAGCTGCAGGTCTGGATCCTCCTACACTCCCAAATGTTTGAGATGTTTGGGTTGAAACTGGTCTGAAACCTCCTCAAAGCATCGACCCACATCCGTTTGGACCATGCAGCAGAAAAGATTTGCAGCTTCCATTTTGAATGAAAGGTTTTCCAGAGAAACTGAAGCTGACAGTCTGTACTTCCTGTTTTATTTTGGAAACTTCTTCTCCTCCTTTCTATTTATTTATTTGTTTTACAACAAGCTCGTCTTATTGCACAGTTGACAAACGTTGAATGTTCTGGTTCCGAGTGGTTCCTCTCCTGAAAGTTCCATGTTTCCTAATCGTCTTCTGATGGGGATTTCTACAGCTTTCCATCTTAACTCCTGTCTGTGGTTCTGTTTGGTTCTGATGAAGTTCTGTTGATTCCGTTTGAACTGTGTTCTCCTACTTGAGTTCTTTGTTCTCCTAGAGTTCGACCCCACATTCCAGTTTGTGATCATGATCCTGCAGAACGTTGGAAGAATCAACTCCAGCGTCTTTGATAGAAACGGCTTCGGCTCCATCACCACCCTCCAGCTGAACGGGTCGGGCGTCACACAGATTTCTGAGAACGTCTGCAGCTCCGATCTCTCAGTTTGGACCAGAACCTTCTGTCAGAGATGAACACAAACTGGTTCCGAGATCCTGCTTCCCTGGACACTCTCAGCTTGGCCGGAAACCAGATTGAAGTTGTGGACGCGACCGCGCTCCACGGACTCACGAACCTCAAACAGCTCCGGCTGAATAACAACCGGATCAGAACCATCCACCCCGATAGTTTCACCTCCCTGGTCTCGTTGACGGAGTTGGACTTGTCTGACAACCGGCTGACCCGGCTCTCGCCGCGACTCCTCGGGTCGCTGAGGTCTGTGAGGTCCATCCGTCTCCATGGAAACCGCTGGAGCTGTTGGTGTGATGCTGAAGACTTTGTGGCGTCTCTGAAAGGTTCGTAGCTCAAAGTCCGAGCAGAGCGCGGACGTTCAGGTTCCTGAAGGTTATTGTGGTCTCAGACCTGCAGAACCGGTCTGTGCTGGTCCGACCCACACAGGTGACCTGTGAGATCCCCCCCCTCTCTGAAAGGTCAGCCTGTCGTCAATGTGAGCGTTTGTCCAACAGCAACCCCCACCCTCACACTCCACTGGTTTTTTTTTTCATAAAGTTGAACATTTTTGAACCCTCTAAAGCAGAACATCCATTTATTTATATTTTTAAACTTTTTAACAAGGTTTTTGAACAATTAAAATTAAAATTCTAGAAATGACAAAACAGCACCATCTGGTGGCTAAACTGAAAAGTGCACCTTTTTTTTATTTAGCTTTTTCCTGTTTGTTTGACCTGCACAAGTGATTTATCAAAGTCTGAGGAGTTTCAGGTTTAATTTTAGTTTTTTTTTTTTTCTTAAATATTATAGAATAAGGGGGTCAAACTCAGTCGCACAAGAGGCTAAACTCCAAAACACACCTGAGGTCGCGGGCCGAACAGGATAAACATTTATTGAACACTCTAAAAATAAACGTTTAAAACCGTACATTTTTGACATAATTATGAATAATAAAAAAGAAATATTATACCAGAATAAATCAACCTAAACCTTAAATAATTTTCAATATTTGACTCTCCGTAAGAATACATTTTGTTAAATTATACAATATAGAAATAAGCAGACGATAATATGGAGCCATTAATAATAAAATAAATGTATCTGGAAGGCCGGCCCCCGGGCCACGACTTTGGCACAAGTTAAAGAAGAACCCCTCTTCTTTGTTTATTGGTCCTAATTTTGGAAATTTATGAGGAAAAAAAGTTTCTGAATTTCTGAGAAAATCTTTAAATGTTCAACTTTAATCACATCATGTTTTTTCTTGTGTGTCGTACTCACTTTTAACGTTTGTCATAAAATGTCCTTTATTTACCTTTTTTCCTCAGTCTCAAGTGAAGTTGACACTTTTAACCAACAGGTGGCGCCACACCAAATATCTACAGAACTCTAGATGTAGTTTTTGACAGTTTTTAGAGGATTGAATGAACTTTACAGCTTTTTTTTTCATGTTGATCTGTCAGGAACTGTCATTTCTTCATTGGTCCACTCCAAGCCCGCCTTCACGCCGTTTACGGTCCTGAAAGCGTCCAGAGCGACCGGTGCGTTTCTCTCTTCTCTCAGGTGTTTCTCAGGTGACCTTCATCCATGATTCTTGTCTCCTTTCAGATTCTGCCTCCTCCTCCTCTCCTCTGGTTCCAGACATTCACATATTTGTGACGCTGGTTTCCATCATCGGTGCGTATGTTCTTCTGCAAAGTTCTGGTGCCGCTGAGCTTCCATGTTCCTGAATGACGTTGTGTTGGTCTGCAGTTCTGCTGAGTCTTCTTCTGGGCGGGATGTGTTTGCTGCTGGTGATGCACAGACAAAAACGCAGCAGCAAAACAGTGACGCCTGGATGTCCAGGAGAAAGGGAGCAGGAAGTGTCTGGATCCATCGTCCACCTCCCCTCAAAATCTTCTGAGCTCAGAGGTCCAGAGGAGGCCTCCAGGAGGGGATTCAGAGGCGACCGAGCCAAGTCGGCCCACGCCGTGATCCTCACAGCGCCCTTTGGGGTTTCAGGAAGAGACGAGGTGACCTTCCAGGCTGAGACGGAGCAGTCGTGTGGGGTCTCTGAGGACCCGCGGGACACGGAGGTGGGACAAAGTCACCTGACCGGTCTCACCGTGATGGAGGCTCTGAAGGAGCACGAGAGAGGAGGAGCACGAGAGAGGAGAGAGCAGGAGGAGAACCCGCAGAGTGGAATCAGTGTCAGCATAGACGTGGTCTCCTACCTGAGCATCGGGAGGGGACAGAATAAACCCGGTCCGGATGAAGAGTCCACTGAAGGTCCGGGTCAAAGTCCTCAGAGCAGGAAGGTCATGAGCAGGATCTCCACCTGGCCTCCAGCTGCAGCCCAGTGGCAGGCCAGGTGGAGAGAGGAGGAGGAGGAGGAGGAGGAGGATGTGTGGACAGGAGGAGCAGCTGAGGAGATCGTGAACCAAACAAAACCTTCTGCTGGGTCTGATCATCACAGTGAAGAGGAGGAGAACAATCCTCCTCAAAGCTCAACCCATCAGGGGGAGGGGGAGGTGCAGGACGAGGAGGAGGAGCTGCAGGAGGAGGGGGAGGAGCTCTCTGAGAAAGCTGCTGGAGGAGGTGGTGATGGGATCATCCGAAGACGGCGGCAGACCTCCCCAGAGGAGCACTCGCATAAGACGGGGAAAAGCTCCAGGGCTGCAGCTGCATCCAGCAAACAGAGCGCAGGCAGCGAGGCCGCCGGCTCCAAAGCGCCCTCTGGTGGCGCCACGCCGGACGACGAAACGCTGCTGTCCGGGAACGAGTACGTGTTCGTGAACCTGCTGCACGAAGTGGCGCACAACAACGGGCGCCGGACCCGGGAGAGGTGGAAGCAGACGCACCTGAACAAGCGACGGCTGGAAGGAGCTGAAACCCCAGCACAGTCTCACGCTAACGCCTCCATTTCCCACAATGCAGCATACCTGCACAGCGGTGTACCTATTGTTTGAAAAGAAACTTTAGAAACTGTTCAACCTGAGTTTTAATTCAACCAGGAAAAATAAAGGAATTTGAAAACATTGTGAAACTCTTAAACATTAAACCATGATAATTTTTAATATATTTAGTTTATGAACCAAAAAATGTAAGGAAGGAATAGATTCTAAAATAGACACTTATAGACAATAAACACAACCGTTTGAACCACTTATTTTGTCAAAACAATAAATGTATGGATTATTCATTTCTGGTATGAAACATGAACCCTTGGATAAATAAAAAATAATCATTTTAGAAAATGACTGTGTTCTTTTCAGTTCAACATTTTTTTGTTTCAAATACAGTAACTTTAGATTATTAACAGAAGACTTGACTGGTCATCTAGTGGAGACTTGGGCATCACATATTCCCAACAATATTCACATTTAGATCCTTTTATTTTGAGAGAATCAATACACTAAGAAATAAGAAGTTGGATTTACTTAACAAAGTTAAGGCAACCAGTTGCACACAACTGAGTTAGTTAAATTTGAGCAATGAGATACACTTAAATTAAACAAGAGTTTTTGAGTAAACCTGATGTAACTAGGGTGGTTAAATACAAAATAACAGAGTTATGTTGCAGTAACTTAATTTAACTAAGCTGATCTTACACTGTTTGGACACATTGATTTTAATAAAATGAAATAAAAAATACTCAACTCACTAAAGCATTCAATTATTTTAACAAAGCTGGAATGTATTCCATTTACATGTGTATATTAAAGAGAACAGAAGATTCTTCAGTAATTTGACTTTATTACAGATAAACAGAATGAATTAAATGATAAAGTTGACTACAAGGTTACTGATTTCACAACACTGAAAAAAACAGTACATTTTTATTAAAATACTATGAGTTATAAATACTGCCATCACTTAACCCCCCACAAATTTTAAGATTAATTAGCAACTTAAATCTCTAAAACAGATAAGCCATATGCAGCAACACATTTCAAATGCAGAAAATTACCAAGAAAGTTAATACATCATCACAACATGACTTCACTTAATAGTTTAAATGTTTAAAATTATAACTGAAAACCTTAGTTGTTCTGAATAAAAGGTTCAAAGTGCATAAAATGCAAAGAAAAGAATTGACCTTACAGACTTAACATTGAGACAGGAGTCCAGCAAGCAAAACATTTTCTCTAACAAGAAATAAGTTACTTGTGTTGAGGCTTTTAAAACTTGACTATTTAAAGTTACATTTAAAATAAAATATGAAATAAAACACGCAGTAGTTAAAGTATAAAGCTTAGTGATGGAACCAACATATATCATCACAAAATGATCTCATTCACATTTTAGAAAAACTATGAAAAGTTTTGAAGTCTTTAAAACATTAGTAGGCCATTCAATGGCTCAATTTGAAACATTCACTTGATCTAACTAATGACACTCAGATTATCTTGACAAGCTTGTAACACAACCCTGTAAACAACAGATACAATTTACTGCAGTTAAAATGTTCTTCATTTGTTCACGTTTTTGTATATTCTTATTTCAAAAGAAGAACTTTCATTTGAATCTAAAATAAGATGCAGTTTTTTACTGTGAAGTTCCAAACATACAGAATAGTAGAGAGGAAGGACTCACAAGAGTTCTTGTGAAAATTCAAATTGAACATGTCATTCATCTTCTATCGCTTCTTAAAAAAAAAGAATGAAGAATTTGTGGAATTACAGTTTTTCTCAGTGGCTTTGGTCCGTTTCTCAGATCAGAATTGAAATTCTCATAACTATTAGTTCAACCTCCACAACACTTAGTCATTTGTTCACATCATAGTAGCAATTTCTCCTCTCTCTGAACAAACTGCAAATGATTTTGGACATGAATCAGTTGATTTCATACATTCTCTGCTGTTTTTTTTAACATTTTCATTTGCTTTTGTCATGTCAGTCAAAATTAATTCTACTTATAGATGCTGAATAGTCGTTCTCAATAAAACTAATAGTCTTACTTTCATTGCTTGAGTCATTACACTCAAAATGGTTGAACTAGTTATCAAATGTCAAATATTAGCCAAATTCTGGACCTTTCTTTATCATTTTTTCCTGGAAAAATTTCCTGAATTATTGAACTGACAGTAGTTCTTCCAATATTGGGTTGCACCCTTCGACCAGCCTCCTCCATGTTGAGGCCGTGATTGACAACATGGTCCACAATTGTAGCCCTTATCTCATTAGGAATCCGCCTATATCTGCCTCTTCTCTCTCTTCATCTTCCTCCCCACATCCTCACCCCTCTTCCACGATGCCGACCTTCCATTTTGTGTCACAGAAGTGTAGAAATGGTACACACTACCTCCTGCATAGTTTATATATGCTTGCCAATTGATTCAATTGGCAAGCATAGATTCACTGATTAGGGGGAAGATTTGAAATCTTCCCCCTAATCAGTGAATCTATTCTAACCATAATAAATGCCTCCCTGGAAACTGGTTATGTGCCTCAGTCTTTTAAATGTGCTGTTGTTAAACCTCTTTTGAAAAAGCTCAGCCTGGATCCTGACATTCTGTCCAACTATAGACCAATATCTAATCTCCCATTCATATCTAAAATCCTAGAAAGAGTTGTGGTAAAGCAGCTGCAGTGCCACCTACAGGACAACAATCACTTTGAGGATTTTCAGTCGGGTTTCAGACCTCACCATAGCACTGAAACTGCACTGGTCAGAGTTACCAATGATTTGCTATTAGCTTCAGAAAAGGGACTAATCTCTGTTCTGGTCCTGTTAGACCTCAGCGCAGCCTTTGATACGATTGACCACAGCATCTTACTCCATAGACTAGAGCATGACATAGGGATCAAAGGATCTGCCCTCCAGTGGTTTGAATCCTATCTATCTGATAGACACCAGTTTGTTCACGTAAATGGACAGTCTTCTCATTGTACTCGAGTTAGCTACGGAGTCCCACAGGGCTCAGTTTTAGGGCCCATCCTATTCATGCTTTACATGCTGCCCTTAGGAGACATAATCAGGAAACACAGCATTAATTTCCACTGTTATGCAGATGATACACAGGCTGTATTTATCCATTAAACCAGATCAGAATGACCACCTAGAAAAACTGAATTCCTGCATCAGAGACATTAAGTCCTGGATGACAATTAATTACCTCCTTCTGAACCAGAGAAAACTGAGGTCATGATACTGGGTCCTAAACACCTGAGAGATGCTCTCTCAGATAAGATAGTCTCCTTGGATGGTGTAAATATTGCTCCCAATTCTTCAGTCAGAAACTTAGGGGTCTTATTTGACCAGGATTTATCATTTATGCTCAAATATCTCAAGCTTGTAAAACTGCATTTTTCACCTACGCAATATCGCTAAGATTAAAAATATGTTATCTAAAAGTGATGCTGAAAAACTCATCCATGCATTTGTTACGTCGAGACTGGATTACTGTAACTCTTTACTGATAGCATGCCCTAAAAGTTCTTTAAAAGGTCTTCAGCTTGTCCAGAATGCAGCAGCAAGATTGTTAGCAGGAACTAGCAGAGAGAGAACACATCACTCCTGTTGTTGGCTTCTCTCCACTGGCTCCCAGTTGAATTTAGAGTAAAGTTCAAAATCCTCCTGTTAACATATAAGGCTCTGAATGGTGTGGCCCATCCTATATTAGAGATCTCATAGTTCCTTACCAGCCAATCAGAACGCTTCGCTCACAGAATGCAGGACTGCTTGTAGTTCCTAGAATTTTTAAAAGTACAGTCGGAGGTATGAACCTTCAGTTATCAAGCTCCTGTTCTATGGAATAAGCTCTCCAGCCCATGTCAGAGAGGCAAGACAGTTTCTACCTTCAAAACTAGCCTTAAAAATTCCTATTTGGACAGGCGTTCTGCCAGACTAGCCAGTAATCATAGAATAATTACATAATGCTCCCATACTGCTCTGAAGTTTGGGGAAATAATTATTTATCAATACTTCTCCAATATATGCTTGAAATATAAATGATGAAATATGTATATTCTCTACATAATAACATAGAAGGCTGCTAGAAGTTAGAAGCTGGAAAAAGTATGGTGCACTGGGGCTCTGTCCTCTTTTCATCTACCTCTCCTCTCCTCTACTTTTTTATTTACTTCTAATTGTATGCCTTTGTTGGTGGTGCAGTATAATTCACATGTTTTTCCTTCTCTCCGACTCCCTGTGGGAGACCGGGAGAGATTGCAGTTTCCGGGACTTGTTGGTGATCCTGACGAAGCCCCGCCCATCTGGATGAAGCCCGTCACCATCCGTCACCATCCTGCATCTCTGAGTGGGAGTGATTCTGGTGGTCGTCTGTCCTCCTGCTCCTGGTCGTGGTCTGCAGTTCTGCCTCATCTGGACTATGGACTTAACATCACCTGTCCCTCAGCTCTATATGAATGAACTCAGCTCTATATGAATGAACTCTACTCATATATGCAGTTTTAGCAGCTAACTTTTCTTTAACCGTTCTGGTATCGCCTGTCCGTCCTGGGATGGATCTCTCCCTCATGTGGGAATCCCTAAGGTTTTCTTTCTTTTTTCCTGACTCAGGTTTTTTTTTAGGAGTTTTTCCTTACCGCGAGGGAGGGGCTAAGGACAGGGGATGACCTGTTCTTTATAGTCTGTTAGTTTTTACCTATTGTGCATATTTTATGACTCCATCTGTGCATCTGTAAAAACCTGCAGGCATGAAGCCCAATGAGGCAAATTGAATTTGTGATATTGGGCTATATAAATAAAATTGAATTGAATTGAATTGAAGACAGACGACAGGAACAAGTCAAGGATTTATTATAAAACGTCTTCCACTATAAAGTGTCATATGTACTAAGAACATGGCATCCGCACACATGCTGGAGGAATGTAACATAAATAGCAACAGAAACATTTGTGCAATAAGAAGAGAAGCTTCATCTGCAGCCGGATGAGGACCGCCAGGACGCGGCGCCGGCGCGATCCCGCCGCAGCGCCAACTCCACGGCAACACCAGACTGAAGCAAAGCACAGGAGCAAAGAGCCGCGCTCCCACGCTGCGGCGTTCACGGACACCCTGTAAACTCCTAATATTTTACATTCATTCTGCCTGAACTCATTTGGGCCGCAGAGGGGGGGGGGGGGCAGACCGTATGTACAGACGGGCGAGTCAGGCTGAGGACGCAGCCGTTCAGACTCCTCTGAACAGGCGGTAACACTGAAGAAGCCACAGAATACTGCGTTAAGCTCCGCCCCCAGACGCTCCTGATCCCGCGGGGCGCAGACGCGATCCGGCAGCGCAGGCCTTTCCGCTCGGCAGAGTGGAACGGACCCGCGTCTGAAGCTCAGGTTCAGCTTAACCGAATGTGCAAAGAGCTGACGCTGCGGGACGAGGGGCGGGGCTTGAACCGGCGCCACGCCGTTTCACTGAATCCAGCTGCTCAGCGAGTCCCCAGCAGGTGAGAGAAGTCGTCCGGCGGCAGAGAAACACCTTCAATGTCCACGATTTACCTTCAAATCATGAGAGGCGGAGCTGCAGCGACACCTGAAGGCACAAACACGGAACTGCAGCTCGCCATCGCCACACAAAACCCAGAAGAACCGTCAGAGTGCTGGCTGGTGGTTACCATGGTAACAAGGTGGCTTCTGCAGTAGATAAAGGAGGAGAAACATGAAGCTTCAGGAGGAGCCTCGTCACTGAATGATTTATGCTTTTTGTTCAGGCCGGACGGAAACCGTGGAAGATTCTAAAAACGGCGTTTTGGTAGATCCGTCTCCACGGAAACGTTTGGGTTTGTTCGGAATTCTGGGTTTGGATGCGGGAGAGTAAAAGGCACGGATCCTGGCGGGTCAGACCGGACCGCGGTTGTCCGGAGCTTTGTGCTTGGAGGGAGGTAGAAGGCCACAGAGGCACCATCACATGGACAGGACGGGGGCGGGGCTATCTGATGGCGCCATCAAAACACGGCGGCGTTTAGATTTTGGTCGGAATTGTTGTGCTGAGAGACGCTCGATCCGGATTCGAACGACTGAGGCGGGGGGCGGGGCTAGGTCAGCGGGAAATGACAGAGCTTATAGAGTTGTAGGAGGTCCCTCCGTTGCAGGTGGGCGGGTACCCGTTCGGGGCCCCGCTCACCGCCTCCAGGTTGACCTTAAAAACGGGCGCGGCCTTCAGGAGGAAGTCGGCGGCGTCCCTGCGGCCCAGCTCCCTCAGTTTGGTCATGAGCACCCCCACCGTGCTGTCGCGGCGCCGGCTCCACTCCTGCAGCAGCGCCGCCGTGGGGCTGGGCTGCAGCTCCGCGGCCTCCGGGTGGGCGGCGCCGCCGCTGTATTTGGCAACTAGATCGGTGAGGCCGAGGTTCATGGCGAGGAGGCACCAGTCCTTCCCCAGGGCGTCGGGGGGGTCCAGCAGCCGGCACAGTTTGCGGCGGGCCAGCAGCGGCAGCTCGGACACGGGGACTTCAGTTCCCAGAACCCCTTGCTGGTAGATCTCGGCGCAGCCGAAGGCCAGGATGCTGCTGAAGCTCTCGCGGTAGCCCCCCATGGTGTTGGTGAGCGAGCTGTCGCGCTGCACCTGGGCGCGGATGAAGTCTCGCTAGATCTCCGCATGGCGTGTGCCGCAGTGCGCGGTGCTGCGGCACGTCTGCGCGGCGAGAGGCCGGCAGCGGCAGCATGGCGGGCAGCGTGCTCGCGCAGCTGCTGCGGGCTCAGGTAGTGCCTGGCGGCGAGCAGGCCGGGCAGCGTGGAGGCCAGCAGGTTCTCCGTGATGCTGCAGACCGTGTCCAGCAGCGCGTAGCTCTTGGCGCGGTCCGAGTCGTGGCCGCGCACCCGGATCTCCACGCCCTGCCCGTGGTTGACCAGCAGCACCATGGCCTCCACCCCCGACTGGCTGACCTTGGCGCCGTTGGTCCACAGGTGGATGTCCCCGTCCGAGTCCTCGCCGCCGGCGTCCTCGGGCCTCTGCTGGTGGCTCCAGCGGCACAGGTTGACCTGCAGCTTGTGGAACAGGCCGCAGGGGAAGGCGGTGAGGTGCTCGGCGGGGACCAGCCGCACCCCCCCGTAGATCAGGGAGTCCTCGTCCTCGTCCTCCGTCCAGGAGCGGTGCAGCCCGTTGGTCTTGATGAGGGCGGGGACGTCCACCATGGTGGGGTTGGTGGCGTCGCGCGAGCACACGTCCATGGCGTCCAGGATCTGCAGCAGCTCCTCCACGTCGCTGTCGGGGGCCAGCGCCTGCACCTCCTCCAGCCTGTAGCGCCCCCTGTAGTGGTGGATGGCTTTGGGCGCCTCCACGGAGAGCAGCTTCCCCAGGACGCCGCTGCACAGCCAGCGCGGCTCCAGCAGCAGGATGTCCTGCACCGTCTCGCTCTGCATGATGCTGATCTGTGGGAGCAGGAGGGAGACGTGAGCGTGAGGCGGCGCCCCCCGCTGGCGCCCGCTCGCCGGCGCCCGCTCGCCGGCGCCCGCTCACCTCGCCCATGCTGTGCAGCTGCTGGGCCGCCGCCCGCAGGAGCTCCTGGCTGACCAGCGGGTTGATGTTCTCCTGGACGTCGCTGACGAACTGCTGCAGCGACATCAGCTGGTTGGGTCCGTTCAGCTTCCTCCAGGCCGGCAGGGCGGCGAGCAGACGCTCCGACAGCGGCGTGACCGGACTGCAGCGCTGCAGCGACAGGAGACGCCGCAGACAAAAGTTACTCCGGCAGAAACATTGATGACAGCTGCTCAACCAAACGCTGGGAAACTAATAATGATTGTGTGAATTAGTCCCAAAGTACGGAAGCCCTGAAGGGAAATTGAGGACAATAACGTGGATCTGGAGCCGCGGGTCACAGACTCCTGATCCACATGCTCATATTCAGTCTTTTCTATTAAACAGATTTTCTCTTTATTTCAATTTAACTGCTTAAAAAAAACAAAAAATGTATTTTTATTGCTGCTTTTTCTGTGGAACGAAAAAAAATAAAAAGTAAAAAAAATTTAAAGAAGGAAGGAATTCTGGGTAATAGCGGATGAGCTCTAGATAGTAACTTGTGGATCGATTATAGAAACCAGAACATTTTCTGTTAGTTTAATTAAAAAAAAAAAAAAAAAAAAAAAAAAACAGCCACTCTTTGGTGTGCAACAGTTACTAATCAGAATTTTTTTTTTTTTTTTACTTCAATCTTTAGAAAAAAATTTCCTTGCATTCTTTTTTTATCAGGGAACCTCCAAGTATTTTTATTACAAAACATTTTTTTTTAATTTTTTTTTTTACTTTGATGTCCCTTTAGGGGTTCCGTACGAAAATATGAGAAAAGCAATAAAAATATCTTTGTGTTTTCATTTCTTCTTTTAAGTAGTTAAAGGGTTAAAATAAATAAAGAAAATACATTTTTATAAAACTGTTTTTTATATAAAAGACCAGGAGTCTAGAACCTGCAGCTCCAGATCCACACGCCGTTCTTTTAGCTCTCCTTGAACAAACATAAAATAAGTCCTGGAGAGTGCTGATCCAGACATGTGGACCGTCTGAGTCAGCAGCTCCTCTAACCAAAACTACCTCAAGAAAACAAATAAACAAAGCCTGTAAACAAAGACTACCAAGATCTGAACTAAAATAACTAAACCCAGCAGTGGAAGACTGCTGAGGACAGAGAGGGAAAAAGAACAATAAATAAATAAATAAAATAGCATTTTTTAAAAGTACAGATGACTTAATTAGCATTTATTTAATGATGGTGAGGTACATTTATAAACTGATGTCTGGGGTGAACATAGATGATAAACTCTAGATTTTCCATCCTGAAGACGTCTGGTTTGATCATCTCTACCTCCAGAATGAAGAGATTTGAGATGAAAGCCAAACTTTGGTCATAAGTTTGATCTTGTATGACTTAAACGCTCAGATCATCTTCTGCTGCACATCATTGGTCACTAGCCGCCCGGCGCTGGCGCTCACCGAGACGACGGCGGCACGGAGCTCCTGCAGGTGACTCCTCAGCAGCTTCACGTCTCTGGAGTTGGAGGCGCCGGGGTCCATCACAAACAGCTTGTCGCTGATCTGCAGGTCGTTCCCAAACCTGCGGGCAGCAGGTCATCGTGTCAGACGGAGACTTCCTGTCTGATGACGCTGACCGCCCGTCGGCTGCTCACCTGTTCCTGACTTCCTTCAGCAGCGCCCTCTCCTTATCGTAGCTGAACTCTCCGGAGAAAGCTCTGGGAACGCCGGCGAGGTCCGCGTGCGTCGCCACCAGGACGACGGCGAGCGGCTGCGGGATGCGACCTCCGAAGACTGAAAGACAAACGGAGACGTCACCCTCGGCGGCGGCGGGACGGCGGCCTCACCTGCGGCGGCGGGACGGACCGATGCTGTCCTGCGGCAGCGTCAGCGCCTTCAGCTGGTTCAGCCAGTACGTGGCGTGGCCCAGCTGCGTCTCGTAAGGCTCCTCCAGGCTGAACAGAACCAGGTGGATCGCCGTCACGTCGTCGGCGGCGAAGTAGTCGTAGCAGCAGTGGTACACGGGGTTTCCGGAAAACTCCCAGACGCTGAAGTCGCCCACACCTGCGGAGGTCGGAGCGCAGGTTAGCGGCGTGAGGCGGCCCGGCGGCGGCGGGGCCCGGCGGCGCCTCACCGTGGATGTTGGCGTGCTGGATGTCGATGGCTTTGGTGGCCTGCTCGTCGGCGGCGGACAGGCCGGCGTGGCCGGGGGAGAAGACCTCCAGGACGCCTTTGGTCAGGCTGGGCTCGAACATCATGCTGCGACTGCGCACGCTCACGTTCTCGCAGCCCGGGTACAGGTTGGAGATGCTGACCGACACTTCAGAGGGAGAACGCGGGTCAGAACCCCAACCGGGACCGCTCCACTTCAAAGAAAACACTCATGCGCGTGCACGTGTGTGTGGATGCTCACGTGTGTGTGTTCTTGTATACATGTTGATTGGTCGTTACTTCATATTAGATGGAGTCAGACTGGAGGAAAGTTGGAAGTTATGATTTTTGGACTATTTTAACATTTATTAAGGTTTTTTAGGCTATTTTGAAGTTTAGCTAATATTTCATCAACTTGTTAGCTACATTGGATTATTTAGGCTTTTTCAGTTTTTAAGTAATATTTTAGATCCCATCATCTTCAGTATTTTTCAGCTATCATCATCTTCAGCATCAGAACTCAGCTTCCAGCATTCACACCAGCATTATATCACGTAATGTTATATATCTAGTCATAGTTAGTTTAAAGCTAATGATGGTTAAGAATTTTTTCTTTTAATTTATTTCTATGTCCAGTTTGCGAATAACCTGATTAGTCAGTTCATCTGAATAAATAATCAGTGATTATTAAAATGATAGTTTGTGGCAGCACTAATACATGCATGCACGTGCCTATCAGTAGCATTTGGGTGTGCACGTCTGTGCACATGTGTGCACACGTGTGGTCAGGTGCACATGTGAACGTGACCATAGACTGAGGATTCTGTTCAAACTTTCTTCATGTCACTGCAGAGTCAGGAGGTTAAAGGTCGTTGGGGGAGGAGTCTGGACTAAAACGAGTCATTTTCCTGAAGCTGCATTCCACTTTAACAAAAATGAGTTTTAATGCTGATAAATTATAACTGCTGCTAACTCAGAGAGGACTTCTGGGAAAACATGGAGGATTTTCAAAGTAAAGTTTGTGGTTTTCAGACTATGATAGAACAGACTAAACAGACATTTTCTGACCATAATCATCACAGTTCTAGAGCCAGTGAAGGCGCCGGGACTGAAGTTACACTCATCGGTTTCGATTGGTCCTTTGTGTTAGCCCCGCCCCAACGTGAGACGATGGGGCCAAACGATTTGAAACTGAAATTTTCGGATTAAAAAAAAAAAAAGAGTTGAAACTGAAAAAGAAGTTAAAAAATTGAAAATCTAAGTTTAGAAACCTAAAAATTGAACTTTTCGAGCTGAAAATAATTACATTTATTTAAGAATAGCAAAAAGCTTTGGAAATTTTTTCTTTTTTTGGCCAAACAACAATTTTCTTAGTTTTATTTGGGTTTCAAATTGTATTGAAACCAATTTAGCTCAATAGTTTTGTAAAGTTTTGTAAAAATCAGAGTGAATCTTCATGTTTGCTGAGACGTTATTCCTGATACTTCCACTAGAGGGAGCCAGAGTATCAGTCTCTAAAAATGCATGGATGCTGTTTGGTCTCAGAAAGAGACGTTTCTCTGCACGTTTGGACTCAAGTATTTATTATTCGGATGAATTAGGTTCAGAAAAGAAGGTTTCTCATGCAGCGTTAGGAGGAGCGTCAGAGGAGCGTCAGAGGAGCATCAGAAGAGCGTCAGAGGAGCATCAGGTACCTGCCGGCTTGGAGCTGACGGGGGAGTTGGGGTGGCGTGTTGTGCTGTTCCCGCGCGGTCGCCTCCTCCTGAAGAAGCTGCGCAGGATGCCACATTTCAGAGACTCCAGCAGCGTGCTCTTCCCGGCCCCCGAGTGTCCGAACAGCTTGAGTTTGATCCTGGGCTGGACGCTCTGGGTGGGCCGCAGCTGCTGGATGAAGCTCAGCTTCAGGTTGTCCTGAACAGAAGGAGAGGAAAAGTCAGAGAGCAAACGCAAACGGAGCCCCCGGTTTTCCTTCAGGCCTCTTTTCCAAACAGCGTTCCCGCTTCTCCGTCATGAGTCATCCTCACCCCTGACTCGGAGCGTTTGTGTGGGAGGAGACGCTCCTCGGAGCGGAGCTGCAGCTCTCACAGAAACATTTCTAATCATTCAGGATGAGAGGTTGATGCTGCGGTGAAGCAGAAATAGCTGAACATATGCAGCAGACGGACGCTCTCACAGCTCCTGCTCGCGGGTTTTCACGCTCTCCTTCACGTCTCAGCAGGTTCTCTGAGACATCGGCTCCTGAAGCCTCGAGGCTTCATGGAGGACCATCCGGAACTCATCCACATCAGTTTGACAAAAATAGAAAAAGGTCTGATTTTTTATAGGAATAAAAGCTTTTTCTGCTCGTCAAAGATTTCAGGATGAACTGAAATCATCCAAAAATCCGCCAGATCAGGAGCATCAAACTGAGGTCAGAACAGGAGGAACATTGATTGAACTCTCTGAAACGACATTTTTCCATCTTTAAACCGTAACTTCTTAACATAATTATGAACCAGATACACAGCATTACCTGTGAGGATGCTAGTGTGAAGCTGAATTTGGCTGCTGAGAATGAAAACCAGCTAAAATATTAGTTAAATACCAAAATAGCCACAAAAAGAATAAAAAACACTTTGGTTAGTCAAACAGCTAGCATGTAGCTGAAATATTAGCCAAACTCCAAAACAGCCTAAAAAAACCTTAATAGTCCAAAAAACTAGCAGAATACCATTTTTTAAAGCTTTAAAACTGTAACTTTTTAACATAATTATGAATAATAAAAAGCAGGAATATTAATCCAGAATAAATCAACTTAAACCTTAAATAACTTTCAATATTTTACTCTCCATAAAAATAAGTTTGTCAAAATTATACCAGTTAGAAATTAACACAAGTTAACATCAGGCTATTAATAATAAAATAAAATGTTCTGGAGGGCCGGATCCGGCCCCCGGGCCGGGACTTTGCCGTGTGCTGTAAATGCTGTTTGAAAATGTCATAAGAAGAAACTAAAAGCGTCCGGTTCCACCAGAGTGTTCGCGTTCAGCCCAGAAAGAGGCGACCAATCAGCAGCGGCGAGCCGCCGGTCCCTGCAGTCAAACCCCTCCCACTGAGCGGATCAGAAACCGACAGAACCTTCTTTACCTTCTTAAGTTTAGCCAGCAGGGAGACGATGAGCTCGTGCCGATCAGCCGACGCCAGATCCTCGGCCGACTTCCCGTCCTGAAAGGAGACAGAGGATTCTGAAGCCGCTCTGAACGCCAGCGTCTGCGTCTGCGTCTGCGCAGCGGCGTCCGGATGCGTGGAACCCGTCCAGGAGTTCAGCTGCGTCGGTGCTGCTCCAGCTTCACGCTCCTGTCAGACTGAATCCAGATCCCTGAACCTTCGGAGGTTTGGATCCCAGCAGCGCGGCTGTCCTCTGATCCACAGCTGAACTCCTGGACGGGGATCTCATCGCTCCAGATGGAACGGTCAGTCTGGACCTCTGAGGCCCGTCTGCTCCTTCAGAACCGTCGCTTTGAAGACGTCTGACACAGAAGCTGAAAAACCTTCAGCTGGAAAGATTTGATTCTCGTCAAAGAACAGAATCAGAATAAAAATCCTGGTTTCCTTCCGAGGAGAGACTCCGTTTGGATCAGAACCAGATGGTTCCGTCAGGATTCTAAAGAAGAGAAGGTCTTACGTTGGTGACGGCGTCGATGTTGGCGCCGGCCAGACAGAGATGCCGGACCACCTCCAGACTCCCGTTCTTAGCAGCCAGATGGAGAGGAGTCCTGCCGTACTGCACAACAACAACAACAAAACAACTGTTAGACACAATGAAAGGTTCTGAAGATTCTGATCTGGAAAAGAGAACAGAACCGGACTAAAACAGAATCTTAAAGTCTGATTACAGAAAATGAAGTCCGAGTTTCTGTCTCTAGAAAAAGAATCAAATAGAAAAAGTTTTCCAGAAGAAAAATAATCTTAGTTTGAGAAATCTTCTTAGTGACTAGAAAACCAGAGTTCATGGTGAGCGTTCACTCTGCTGTCATTCTGGGTCTCTTCATTCGTTTGTTTTTCTTCGTTAAAACCTGAATCACATTTTCTGCAATCTTAGAATCAAAACGTTCAGCTCCTTCAGGACATCCTCGCTTGTATTTTTGGGATCAGTAAACTTTACGGTTTTACGCGATGTTTTAGCGCCGCTGAAATTAACGGAAATTTTTTCATTTATGCAAATTCAAAACATTCACAATGTTCAGGAGGTTCATGCTTTTACTTTCAGTATGTTACAAATGTTGAAATATTATGTAATTTTTTACGATCATGACAGCTGGAATCTGCAGGAAAACATCAACCAAACATCTCCTTCAGGAGACGGTCGGCTTCCATCCGCCTCAAATACGTCACAGCAGGAATAGATCTGATGTTTGAATGTAAACACAAACGTAGAGCATAGATCTGAAACTAACAGAGCTGCTCTGCATCACTGCAGAACCACTGTGGGAGTGGTCAAACTCACCTTGTTGGGCAGGTCCAGGTTGGCCTTGGCGTTGCACATGGCGATGACGATGGGCAGATTCCCGTCCTTGCAGGCGACGTGCAGCGGCGTGTTTCCGTGGCGATCCTGCTGGTCCAGCTGGCAGCGGTGTTTGAGGAGGCAGCGGACGACGTCCACCTGACAGCGGCGCACGGCCAGGTGCAGGGCGGTGTGGCCGTCCTGCAGGGAAGAGCGGCGCGTGCGGACACGCGCAGGTCAGGCTCCGCCCACAGGGCGCTTTCCCTGGAAACCTTCCCTGAACATTCTCTAGAACTCGTCGGACGGGTTTGAGTTTTTATCTTCTGTCATGTTTGTACATAACTGGAGCCGGTTTTCCAGAGCGTACAGACACGGAACTTCCATTCTCCTCACCGCACACACCCTGATGGTACGCTCCATCCTCAGGTGGTTGATGACCCTCAGAGACACACCGGAGCTCACCTTAACGTGCAGCTGCTCCTCTGATCCCGTTTATCTCAAAATATTAACAATTTTTTTGTAATAAAAACGGACAAATGCGATCATGTTTTTGCATCTAAACAGATCGTAGAGATGAAAATAAACACAACACACACTTCTGTCTCAACAACAGATGCATTAAAGGGGTGTAAGCTAGGGCCGGGTAAAGATCATAACTTCCAAAATCAATTTTTTTTGTTTAGAAATACATTAATAATCTAGTAAATGTTTAGAATATATTCATATTAATATGATAAAACTTACAGAGTGTAAAATGTATCAGTAAAACACTGAGATTGTTAATATCATCCAGAGTTACATGGATTAGTTTCAGTTTGTCCACTAGGTGGCGATCGCGCTATAGCATTACACCTTATTCCAGAAGAAGAAAAAATGAGGAAAAAAAACATGTTTTAGACCACAAAAGGTTACTTTATAAAATATTTCCTTAAAATAGTTTATAAAAATCATGTAAAGATGAGAATTTAGTCAGCAATGTGCGTTTAGGTCGATTAGCGTTAGCATTAGCCGTCCATAAAGGAAAGCCTATTATACGTTAGCATCAAGCTAGCAGATTTTAGCTTCATGTGCTAAATGGATTTATATTTTTTTGGATCGATTATTGATCGATTAAGCTTAAATAGATTTTATTAACGCAGCCGTAGTTTAAGCCGACTAACTACTAACTACTTAGCAGAAACACGTGGTAATCTTTTTAGGTAATTAGTTTATCCATGATGGTAAAAACAGAATGAGGCTCTAGCAGAAGCACGTCTGCTGGGAATTCCAGGAGAGCAGATGCCGCCCGCACTCCACCACGTGTCGCTCCGTGTCGCTCCGTGTCGCTCCGCGTCCAGTGTGAAGCTAGCGTCAAGTTATAAACTGACTAATCAGAAGCCTCCATGAAAACATGCAGCTCCTGATGGCCCCGCCCCCAACATTTGGTTGACAGATTCTCCTGAGCTCAATTTCAGTGGGAGGGGCGTGGCCTTCCAACAAGCTCACTCCTGATTGGTGTAGTTCCTTCTTCAAACCTGACTCAGACCGACTCAGACCAATCACTGTCGAGGGGTGGGAACATGGCGGCAGATAAACGGGAAGGGACGGGTTTGGGCTTACTTGGCGTGGGCCGGAGGTGAGTCTACCGGTGACCCGGGATCTGTCCAGTAAAATAAAACGTTGATGGTTTTAAGGCAGGAGAGATGAAAGGATTCACGGTTTTAGCTGCTTTCTGGGGAAACGATGATGACATCATGTGATGGGCGGAGTCTTTGGTTGGATTTCAATACATTTTGACCTGGTCAGACGAGCCCCTCCCCTTCTGTTCCTAGATTTAATGCAGTACCATCTATGTCCACCGGAGGCTGCAGCAGTCAGGAGGTCAAAGGTCATTTATGATTCCTCCCACCCTTCTGTGAGTCTGATGGTTGCATTAAATCACTTTAATTTTTATTAGATTGTCAGGAGGAGGTTCTTTGAATAAGTAGCTAGAGTCGTGTTGTTGTGGGCGGAGCAAATGCCGTCCTATCACAGGCAGAGATCATCTGTTCAGTTTATTCATCTACGGACTGAAAGTTTGACTCTGTGAGCATCTGTAAGCGGCTAAAGCTGCAGACGTGGACGCGGCGGCGCCGCTCTGAACCCTCATCTCCGTGGACGCGGCGGCGCTCTGAACCCTCATCTCCGTGGACGCGGCGGCGCTCTGAACCCTCATCTCCGTGTTCAGGACGCACCTTGTCGGTCGCCTGCAGGTCGGCTCGGTGCTCCACCAGACACTCCACGATGTCCACGAAGCCCCGCGCGGACGCCGTCAGCAGCGGGCTCTCACCTTCGCGGTTGGTGGCGTTGACGTCGCAGCCGGCCTGGCAGAGAGTCCTCGCCACGGCGGAGTAACCGTGCCAGGCGGCGCAGTGCAGAGGAACCTCCTGCTCCTGGACACAGGAAGGTCACGCTTCTGGTGAGGGACACGCCCACCTGGCGCCGGAACCGCAGGACGGAAACTCACTCTGTCTGCCAGGTTGGGGTTGGCCCGGATGGCGCACAGGTAGCTGACCACGTCCACGTTTCCATAGCGAGCCGCCACGTGGAGCGCCGTCTCCCCCGACTGAAGGAAACAGATCAGGAGATGCACGGATCCAGATGATCCAACCGGATCATCAGGAAGAGACGGATTAGATCAGGGATTCAAGGGTTCTGAATATACAGGAGAAAACATCCATCCATCATCCAACCATCATCCATCCATCCATCCATCATCCAACAAACAATCATCCATGCATCCATCATCCATCCATCATCCATCCAACCATCCATCCATCATCCATCCAACCATCATCCATCCATCATCCATCATCCATCCATCCATCCAACCATCATCCATCCAACCATCATCCATCCATCATCCATCATCCAACAAACCATCATCCATGCATCCATCCATTATGCAACCATCCATCCATCCATCATCCAACAAACAATCATCCATGCATCCATCATCCATCCATCATCCATCCAACCATCCATCCATCCAACCATCATCCATCCATCATCCATCATCCATCCAACCATCCATCCATCATCCATCATCCAACAAACCATCATCCATGCATCCATCATCCAACAAACCATCATCCATGCATCCATCCATTATGCAACCATCCATCCATCCATCATCCAACAAACCATCATCCATCATCCATGCATTATGCAACCATCCATACATCCATCATCCAACAAACCATCATCCATGCATCCATCATCCAACAAACCATCATCCATGCATCCATCATCCAACAAACCATCATCCATGCATCCATCCATTATGCAACCATCCATCCATCCATCATCCAACAAACCATCATCCATCATCCATGCATTATGCAACCATCCATACATCCATCATCCAACAAACCATCATCCATGCATCCATCCATTATGCAACCATCCATCCATCCATCATCCAACAAACCATCATCCATCATCCATGCATTATGCAACCATCCATACATCCATCATCCATCCATCATCCATCATCCATCCATCCATCCATCATCATCCATCAACCATCATCCATCCATTATCCATCCAACCATCACCATCCATCCATCATCCATCATCATCCATCCATCATCCATCCATCCATCCAACAAACCATCATCCATGCATCCATCATCCATCCAACCATCATCCATCCATCATCCATCCAACCATCCATCCATCATCCATCCATCATCCATCCATCATCCATCATCCATCCAACCATCCATCCATCATCCATCCAACCATCATCCATCATCCATCCATCCATCATCCATCATCCAACAAACCATCATCCATCCAACCATCATCCATCCATCCTCCATCATCCATCCAACCATCCATCCATCCATCATCCATCCATCATCCATCCATCCATCCATCATCCATCATCCATCCAACCATCCATCCATCATCCATCCAACCATCATCCATCCAACCATCCATCCATCATCCATCCAACCATCCATCCATCATCCATCCAACCATCATCCATCCATCATCCATCCAACCATCATCCATCCATCATCCATCATCCATCATCCATCCAACCATCCATCCATCCATCCATCATCCATCCATCATCCATCCATCCATCCAACAAACCATCATCCATGCATCCATCCATTATGCAACCATCCATCCATCCATCATCCATCCATCATCCATCATCCATCCAACCATCCATCCATCATCCATCCAACCATCATCCATCCATCATCCATCCAACCATCATCCATCCATCATCATCATCCATCCATCCATCCATCCATCATCCATCCATCATCCATCCATCCATCATCCAACAAACCATCATCCATGCATCCATCCATTATGCAACCATCCATCCATCTATCATCCATCCATCATCCATCCATCCATCATCCATCCATCATCCATCCATCCATCATCCATCCAACTATTGTCCATCCATCATCCATTCATCTATCATCCATCCATCATCCATCCATCCATCATCCATTCATCCATCATCCATCCAACATCCATCCAACCATCATCCATCCAACCATCATCCATCTTCATTGTTCTGATCTTCCTGGAGTCAAACTTCCATCATTCCTCTCCTCCGTCTTCCGTCTTTCTCTTTTTTCTACATTAACCTTCAGCTCAGGAGAAAACATTGAACATCAGAGATCTGCAGATCCACTCTGATCATCGTGGAGCTGAAGATCTCTGATGTTTGCTTCAGAGCCGGAGGTCGACGCTGAAGGCCGTAGATGTGTCTGCTCCCCGATAAGAACCACAAACAGTCATCCTGCAGAGAGCCGTTTCCATAGCAACAGCTGATACGGCGCCGGAGCACCTGCTCTGCCCCTCAGGTGTGCGACAGACGGAGTGTGAATGTGTCTGTATACCTTATCCTGGACGTCCAGCGGGCATCTCTTCTCCTGCAGGAATCTCAGGGTCTCCACGTGGCCGTGCCGGGCTGCGTAGTAGACGGCGTTGGCTCCGCTCTGAAGAGAACAACATTCCAGGATTCATCCCAGATTCCCACACGTTCCTGAAGCTTGACTCAACCTGAACTAAATCTTTGTTTTCAGATCAGTCCGTTTCCATGGCAACCGTCGCCCCTCACCTTGTCGTTGGCCTGGATCTCGGCGCCTTTCCTCATCAGAACCTCGATGATCTGAATGTTGCCGCATCCGGCGGCGATCAGGAGCGGCGGCGTCCCGTGCTGCACAGACACACGCGTGAGCGTTCAGCAGCCAAGCTGTTGCCGACGGCAACACCTCCCCCCATCCCCCCATCCACGAACGAGTCAAACATTCACTTTTTTTTTTTGTTAACTTGTCCTGTCCAACAGTTGAGCAAACAGACACGGGCTGAGAGTCTCTTGGGTTGGACAGATTTTAGAGTCCCGCCAGACACCCAGACCAGGGCACGCGGGACCGCCGCAGAGGCCCCCACGCCCGAGAGCCGGAAGGCACGGAAGCACAGAGAGCGCTGACCCCCGCCCGGCCAGAGCAGCAACCCCCCCACCACACCCGGAGGGCCAACACAAGGCCCCACACCCAGAGAGCCCCCCAACCCCAGAGGAGTAGCCCACCACCACCCAGCAGTACCGAGCATCCCCCCGCCCCACCCCAGGCACGAGCCAGAGCTCCTCCAGGATGACCCGCTTCTATGCTCCAGACGTCTGCCCGCGCCCGCCGCAGAAGGTCCAGGGGCGAGCCAGGAAGGGGCCGCCCAACCCCGGCCAGCAGAGAGACACCCAAGAGGAACGAGGGTCCCAGAGGCCTGACCAGGCACACCCACTGATGGAATCTTGGAGAGGCCCATTTCTCGAGAGCCGGGACCGGAACCCGAACCACCGAGACCTGGACACCCCACGGCTCCGATGTAGTTTGATCCCGTTAGATCTTGGGGATCCCTCTCCCAGCGTGGCGAGGAGGTCACAGAGCCCAGGAGACCGGCACCCAGGAGACAAGACCACTAGGCCGAGGGTTTCCATCCCCCCTCGCCAGGGATGGGGTAGGGGACAGAGGGTCGAAGGTCCCACCTTCCTTGTGTGATGCATGCGTGTTTGTTTGTTAGAGTGTATATTTTGAGGTGTTAGAGGTGTGTGTACTACAAGGTGCGGTTAAAATTGGTGAGTAGGGCCTTGACAGGACATCTCCTGATCGCTCACAGTGATGCCCCGTCACCCTCTCACCAACGGCCCTACATGTCTATGGTGCAAATTAAACTAAGGGGAGGGGCAAACTCATGCAGCTGCCACTGGAGGGAGGGCCACTTGCAGGTAGTCCACCCCCAGCAGCACGCTGCAGTACAACCACCCTCCCCTTCACCCTAATGCATGTTTGTATGAGGAAGAGGGTAGGTTGGATGGTGGAGAGGGGGTGAATCCAAGTCCCCAGGTGCAGGTGCTTTGAATCAAGGTGAAGCGAACACCCAAGCACCCCGCCCCTAAATCATGGACCCAGCAATCGGAGACCAGAGAGACTGAATTCTTTCTAAGTTACTTGAACTTTTAGCTGATGTTTTTTCCAAGCTGATATGATCAAAGAGCAGATTCCTGTATTGATTAACGTTGATGTTTTTCTTGCTTTTCCAATTTAATAAAATAGTTTTTTTTGCTATACAAAGACTTATGAAGATTACAGATACTAATCCTCCCTCTATATCGATGGCACTCATGTCACCAAGCACACAAAGTGACGGTGAAGCTGTGATTGAAGCATTTAGCCAGACTGATAGATCAGCACAGACCTGCTGCCAGAGAGCCTGGACAGGTGTGCAGAACCACAGTGCATGCATGAAGCTGTCAGGTGAGTTACTATCACAGTGCTCACAAATGTCTGAGCTTCTGAGACCCAGAAACATTCACTTAAACCGGATCCGACTGGGACGGCTGAAGCTCCGGTGATCCGCTCCCACCAGAATCCCGGTTTTAAGCGTTTGTCAAATGTCCGGAGAAGTGAATTGAATTCTCCTCCGATTTTAAGATTCTCACCTTTCCTCAAACCTCTTCAGGTTCAGGACCGCTTTAATCTAAGGTCATGAAAATGAAGCTTTAGATGTTTTTATTTGAAAAACTCTCAAACCCTCAGCTGGTTCTGGTTCTTCCGTAAGCGGCGTTCCCGCTCAGCGTTCCCGCTCCGCTCATGGTGACAACAATACCAGGGAATCCGTCCCTGAACGGCGACCTTCACGGAGGGTCACGTCCTCGTTTGGTGACGGCACAGCCGTCTGGCTGAAGGTCGGATTTGGTTCCCCTCGGAGCTCCGACGTTCCTGTGATTCCATGTTTTAGTCTGAGAACGTTCCAGAATTAAATCCTTGTCTGGGATTTGCTCCCAGACTTCTGGAAACATTTCGGATTCAAACGTAACCGGATCTTTTCGCTATGAATGAAGGATTTCCAGGTTGGAACAAGAACCCTAAAAACGGTGGATCAGGAAAAGCTCCGAGCGGGAACACCGGGAGGAGCAGAGGAGCCGCTCAGGAAACGAGATGGAAATGTGAAGCCAGAACTTATCTGACTGGAAAAGTTCTGATCCGAACTTTAACACAAAACTGTTCTGGTCTGAAGGTTAAGGTGGAAATGCTCTGATCCGAACGGTTTAGATCGGATTAAGGCTCAGCTCCTCCCATCTCAACGTTAAGGTGGAAAAGTTATGATCTGAACTTAAGGTGGAATTGTTCCGATCCAAATGTTAAGGTGGAATTGTTCCAATGTGAACATTAAGGTGGAATTGTTCCAATCCAAATGTTAAGGTGGAATTGTTCCAATGTGAACGTTAAGGTGGAATTGTTCCGATCTGAACATTAAGGTGGAACCGTTCTCATCAAAATGTGAAGGCGGTGGGGTCAGACACCTTGTTGGGTTGGTTGATGTCGTAGCTGTTCAACGAGCCGAGCAGATGCTGCAGGCCGGGGACGTTGTCGTCGTTGATGGCGTGGATGATGGCCTTCATCACAAAGGAGTCTTCCTCATCCTGGTTTTGTGAGACAGAAAAATGTCAGTTTTCATTTGTCAAACAAAGACTTGGTCTGGTCACCATGGGACTCAGACTGAGCCAGGTTTAAGGTTTGATGCTGAGAGATGAAGAGGAGAGGATTGAGGAAGACTCGGCCCACAGATCCAGATCCAAACCGAGCCCAGAACTTATTGGGGCGGCAAAACCCAAACCAGCAGCGAACGGTCAGCCGGGTTCACCCACCAAATCTTTATGCTGACGATCTTTTAAAGATGTAAAAAATAAAAGATTTGGATTGAAAATGTTCAGATTTTAGAAAAGTTATGATGTAAATATTTAATTATCATGTTATAAGTTAAGTTTTAAATAAAAAAAGTCTAACTAGTTGAAACTACAAATAAATATTTAGAAATAATTTTAATTTTTATATTTAATTTAATTATATTATATATTTTAAAAATAATAATTATATTTCTGTTTTATTAGAAGTTTGTTTAAAATTTTTCTTTTTTTCATAATTAAAGAACCTCCATCCACAAACCTAGTGAGAGAATTGTTGGTAATGTTTCGTTTCCCTGGAAAGTCTTGAGTTGGGAAACTTTTCTGAATCATTTTAACAGATTAAAAAACTAAAAACTGTAAAGAAGTTTTCATTTAAAACAATAACAAAACAAACCCGATATTGTTTTTCCCAGAGCCGATACAGAATCAGAAGTTGCTGAGGTCGAGGCTGCAGGAGGCGTCGGCCCTCCACCTGCTCGTCCACCTGCATCCTCACCTGAGGCCGCAGGAAGTGGCTGCGCTCGGCCTCCATGGGTAAATGCAGTGTTTGTTTCTGCTTCACAAACTGTCGTGTTCTGAGAGCTGAGCCACGAGGGAACGCCTACGGCCCCGCACGCCGCCGCTCAACCACACCAGAGCGCCACGGACCTCTGTGAACGGAGACCGCATGATGCAGACGGAGGGCGCGGGTCTTACCAGCGTGTCGTCGCTGCGCGCCACGCTTATGTTGCTCCTGGACAGGAAGGAGCGGGACAGGCGGTTACATAAGGAGATGAGTCGCACGGATTGCTGGAAGAGAGAGAGAGGATGCAGAGTCAAACAAAACGGAGGGAAACTTCACGCCGAGTCGTGTTAGGACGACTGTCAGTCTGCAGGCCTGTCAGGCCACCGCCATTTTCTGCTCTAGTTGAGCCGCCGTCTTCCTCGCCGGTGAACTCGAGCAGAAACATCACCGACCTGCTTCACCTGTCACGTCCAAATGTGAGGCGAGAAAAGGACGTTCATGTCTGGAGTTTATGTAAATACCACCTTAAAGATTCACGGAGGAGGGCAAAATCCAAAACACGCCTTAAGCGGAGAAACATTTATCTACACTCTAAGACGATTATTTTAATCTGTTTAACATAATTGTGAATAATAAAAATACAGGAATATTATCAGAAAATCAACCTAAACCCTAAATAACTTTTAATATTTTAAACTTCATAAAAACATATTTTGTCAAAATTATACAAGTTAGAAATGAGCTCAAGATAACATCGGGTCATTAATAACAATGAAATGATCTGGAGGGCCGGATCCGGCCCCCGGGCCTTGACTTTCACACACGTGTTTTAGAGGATTTGGTCACATGGAGAAAACAATAAGGAAACACTTTGAAGTCCCAGCTGATCATTTTTTGATCCATGTTCAAAGACTGTTGAGTTTACATCCCACTAGCTTACAGCCCTCACACCCCCAACCATACGTACATGAGAGAAACATCACTTCTATCCAGAGTCCAGCTCAGACCAGGAAAACAAAGACCTTCATGGATATACTTGTCTGTGAGCAGAAAAGGGGCGGAGCTGGGAGCTTGTGGCCCCGCCCAGCATTTTTTCAGAGAAATCTTCAGAAATGTAGTTGTTGAATGTAGTTCATGGGAGTGGGTCGTTAACGTGTTCATTTGAGCCAAATTCTGCTCTTCTTCATTTGTCTTGTTTCGTCATGAACGGATGTTCCAGTGTTTTCATGCTCATCTGGATCCTAACCTTCTCTGAAAGAATGTTTTCTTATGAGGTTAACAAGCGCTCACCTTTGCTGAAATGTGACATAAGAGTGTTTTTGTTATCTTCTAATGAGTCTGAAAGTCTCGGTCCTGCGTTTTCTACAGTCTTTGCTCGACATAAACCAGATGAATCAGACCTGCAGCGGTTCTTTCTTCTTCACACGGGTTCCTTCCTCACCTGCCGTGTCCTCCTCGTTCTCACTCCGTCTGCTTCAGGTTTTACTTTCAGTTTTTGCTGCTCAGTGACGGGGATTACACCGAAACCCTTCATGTAATCTATTACTTTCTGATACAGAGTGTTTTAACACTCCAATATTAAGATCATTTGACTTTTTTAGAACAATCAAAACTATATTTTGAAAAGAAGACTTTATTTTGCTAAAGAAGCTGGAAGGTGAGTTAACTCTGCAGAACTGAGGGAGAGATTCTGACCTTCCATTTCCTCCGGGCTGCAAACTTCTTGAACTTCTCCATGTTGACGGCGGACTCCTTCCTGCTCAGCGCCTGCTGCGTGTCCTTTGGCTGATTTGTCACATGATAATTCATTCATCAGTACGTGTCACAGAGCGGACGGACGCGGCAGAAAGGCTTCAGTCTGACCTTGATCCAGGGATGCTGGAGGCTGTCCTGAATCGTCATCCTCTTTCTGGGAACAGGGAGAGGAACAGATCAGAGAACTCTCAGATTGGCTCACAGGAAAGAGTCTTCGGACATCAGTATTCTAATATCGTCAAAAACTATGAAAATCTCTGTTTTGTAAAGATCCAGCTCCAACATGTCAGATTGTTTGATTCTCATATTTTAGTTCCTCTCAGCTGATTCTGGTCGACTGGAGTCTGAAGAAGACTTTGAACTCCGTATTTCTGATCAGACATCACCACAGATTCTACTTCTGCTGTCTCCGTCTCCTCCACGTTCTCCTCATTAAACGTCCTGGTTCCGTCTGAGAGGATCGCTCCAGACAGGATCGATAACTCGGCGTTCCGTGAGGAAGCTCTCCGTCTGGGATTTCTAAAAGCCTCATCAGACTCTCATCTGGTTTTCTTTTCTGAGTTCAAAACTGATCACAGGAGAGTAATCTGATTACTGCATTATTTAGATTTTTAGTGCATTTTCATGCACTTGGAAGATCTGATCATCCAAAAACATCTGGTTTCTGCGGTGTCAAACTAAAGATAAAAATATCTAACAAAGGTTCAAAGATCGGAAGATCGGGGAAAAACAAACGCCTGAAGGTTGTCACTGATGTTTCTGAGGTCCTTCCCTCCATCCTGGTTCTGGGATGGAGAGGGACTAAAGTAATCGGATAACAGGAAAACTAGCAGGAACAGTCTGAGCATCAGAAGAACAACGGCGGTTATGTGAAAGACGTGGCGTCGTCCTGTTTGCAGGTCGGGCTCATCAGTTGGTTGAAGATCTCAGGTTCTAAAGGCAGCGAGCGTCTTTGATGACTGTCAGTAAACATGACTCGCTGAAGACGATCATTAACAGATCCATCTGCAGAGCTTCATCCAGTTCAGTCAATCAGTTCCAGACCTGAGCAGCTGGTTAAACTGCTGCTCGTCTCAATAAAGTTTTATCCTAAAACAACCAAAAACTAGAAAAGATGCATTACCTGTGATAATGCTGGCGTGAATGCTAAAGATGCTGAAGAAAGCTATGGTTGAGGAGATATGCTGTATATGCTATTTGCACAATGCTAAAGACGCTAAAGGACTTAAAGTTTCAAAAATTGTAGAAAGTTAACAAAAATGTAAAGAATTTCTTTAAAAAAATGCAAAAAAAACCCAACAGTGTTGAAAGTATGAACTGAGAATCAGCCCAGAACCTCGACAGAAGCCAAACTGGCTAAATAAACGGACATGTTACTAAAATATTATCTCAACTCAGAATCATCCCAAAAGACCTCATTAAATTAGCCAGAAAAGCTAGCATGTGGCTAAAATACTAGCTTAACTCAGAATTAGTTTTAAAACCCAAATGTAACAACACAAAAGCTAGCATGTTGCTAAAGTAGAAGCTTAACTTCATGCTAGCTCAAAAAATGTCATTGCCAAATTAGCCAAAAAAGCTAGCATGTTGCTAAATACTAGCTTAACTCAGAATCAGCCCATAAACACGCAGAACATCTTGATTTCAACACTGCGTTGGTTTTAAAGAGTCGCAAAAAGTTTTAGGAACTTTGAGAGAAAAAAAGAACAAATTGTGTAAAATTGTAAAAATCGTGAGAAATTTCTCGACGGCAAAAGTACAAGCATGAATTTTCTGAACATGCTGAATGTTTTAAACTGCAGATGGTGTTCATGTTAAGGTAATGCTTACGAAACATTCACACAATTAGACATAAAAAGCTTTCCAGAGACCCTCTGTTGCTGTTGGACTAAAGGAAACCAGAACTGGATGTTAAATCCCGTTCAGTGACTCTGCAGCAGAAATGAAGACACTCACTTTGGATCTTTGACCAGCAGTCTGGATATGAAGTCTTTGGCCAGCGCGCTGGTGCTGCTGAAGAACTCCTCGTCGAAGGTGAAGTCCACCGCCGACACGTTGGCCAGCGTCTCCTGCTTGTTGTCACCCAGGAAGGGGGAGGCGCCGCTGAGCCTGCAGGGGGACAGACAGCGGGTTTCTGCATCCGTGCAGGAGAAACGCCGCTCATCACCGACCAGCTGGGAGACGCACGGAGGGGGGGCTATGGTAAATAGAGCTGCTTTCACAGAGCTGGGGGGTTAACGTCAGCCGCTCGGTCCGCATGTTTCTGCACTATCATCCTGCAGGGATTCAGCTCCGGAACACGACAGATGCAGAGAAATGGGAACGGGACATCTTCTGGGATGTTAGCGGATTCAGCTGGAAGCTAACGAGTCACGGCTAGCTGCTATTCTGAAATGAACCGGAATTCTGCTCCGGTGTTTTCTGACACGATTCTTCAGAGACGGAGAAGATTTAAAAATACCTTCAGATGCCAGAACTTCACTGATTTTAACTTATTATATGGAATAAAAATGATCCAAAGGGAAAGGATTTTTCATTTAACATGGAGTACCTCAGGGTAGATCATTAGAACCACCTTTATTCCATGTTTTCTGGGGCAGATTGTAAATGATCTCATGTTTACTGAAGACAAACATTTGATCAGAGAAAGACGATTCATCTTCAGCTTTAGAGGAACACGACAGAAAAAGCTGCAAATGTCATTTTCACTAAAATACTTTTTATTCTATTCAGTTATGACGTCTCTGCAGAATCTGTTTTTACTGTAAAGTCTCAGAACTGAGAACAAAACCTGAAGAAAAGGATCTAACACGATGACCTCCACCTGAAACCTCCTAAAACATGCAGGTTTCTGCGTTCGTCTGACTTATTATGGTCTGTCCTGTTCAGCTTCTCTCTGACATTTATGGGTTTTTTTTTACTCTAAAACTCAGATCTTCAGTTGTTGTTTCCCAAGAAGTTAGAAACCATTGACTGTATAAGAGAACTGGACTGAGTGACTCCACCTTCCCGGCATTCCAAACAGGAAGTACTTGCAGAGTCCCATAGACAAACATTCTTGCTCTGATTTTTAAATCCTCTTGATAATCTTCATAGTTCTAAACGGACCAATCAGATGCCTCAGAACAAGTGGGTGGAGCCCCCCAGATACTTACAGGATGTAGGTTATCACGCCGACACTCCTACAGAGCAGAAAGGAGAGAGGAGGTCAGCGTCGGAGCGGGCAGCAGCTGCAGGTTTGAAACCCGTGCTGGTGTTCTCACCACATGTCGGCCTCCAGGCCCAAAGGCTCGTAGTTCACCACCTCTGGAGCTGCAACGCAAACGGAGGCTTCAATGCAACAGGCTGACGGTTGAAATCCTGATTCACAGCAGCATCTGGATTCAACCGTTAGCCTCATTCATTTGTCGTTTGAGCTGGAACTGTGGCGCCCCGGCGGGTCGGGACAGTTCCAAATGAACGCCGCTGCGCACGTGAGATACTGACCGACAAACTCCGGCGTCCCGAAGATGTTTTTGAAGTCGTTGCCGAAGTCGATCTTGTGGGCCAATCCGAAGTCGATGATCTTGATGCGCGGGTGCGGCGCCGAGCGGTCCAGCAGCATGATGTTCTCCGGCTGCAACAGAAGAACTGGGTCTGTGCTCAGACCGACTCCTCACTGCGGTTCTGATCCGGTCAGACCGAAACACTCAGAACAACGTTCAGCGGGGGGAGAGGTCAGTGCAGGGCATGGAGGTGGTAGTATGATGGTGTGGGGCTGCTGTGTTAGAACCAGACGGTTACTAAATACAAACCGTCTGATGTTTGATCGGAATCATTTCAAAGCAGCAAAAATGAATTTAAATATTAAAAGGTTGAAACTTTCATGGTTTGGAGCCGATCACATGACCGTCAGCGTCTGAAGAGATCAATAAAACTGATCGATCAGAAACGTCTGGACGTCCTGATCTCTGAGACTGGAAGTTTTCTCCGGAGGCGGAGTCTAAAAGCTGATCAATAATTGTGATTGGATGATGAGTCCGGATGAGTCGGGACAAAAATGATCTGAATCAACATTTCAGAAAATTCTACCGGGAGGAATTTTAGACTTTAATTTGTTTTTTATTTAAAACCAGTCGTGAGAAATCTGTAAAAGTTATTGATCAGTTTCCTTCTTTTCAATCCAAAGAGCCAAATAAAAACAGATACACTAACTTTTTCCAAGTTTAAGAACAAACCAATGAGCTTTAATTTAGTAAAATATTTGAATTAAATTTAAATTTCACAAAAAAATTTCAAGATTTGTTACATTTTCCACATTTGAACCAAAATTCCCCTAAAAACTAAATAATGAAGAAACATTTAGTAAAATAAAGTTCTTGTTTTCCAGCAGAAAGCTGCTGCAGAGAATAACAGTGACCAAAAAAAGGGGGCGTGGTTTAAACAAATCAAATCCATTAAAACTTAAAAACTTCTCATTTTGATTCACTGAATTCATTTTTTTAAATTTCAGATTTTTATTTGTGAAAGTTTCGTCTTTGTTCATAAAAGTGAACTTTTAGGGGAATATTTGACGGCTGCCGTCACGACGGGACGGAGCAGATGAATTTTGGCTCCGCGGTTCCGCGGGTCGGTACCTTCAGGTCGAAGTGAGCGATCTGCTTGGAGTGAAGGTACAGGACTCCGTCCAGGATCTGCTTCAGGAACTGGGTGGCCTCCTCCTCGCTCAGCGACTCCTTCTCTGCCAGGAAGTCAAAGAGCTCGCCGCCGGCGACGCTGGAGGACAGACAGAGGGCGGCGTGATTCAGAGACGAACGCCGTCAAACGTCCGCCGCTGAAGCAACGTAACCACGTCATTAATGAGCACGAAGACGGACACGTCACAGAAATATTTACCCCACGTTCGCTGAAATTATTTTTGACTTCTGATAGAACCTCAAGTGATCTACTTTCAAAATAAAAGACACTCTTTGCCACATCAGATCCTCCCAGTGAGGCTCTGGACAGCTCCTGCTCCAGCTCCAGTCACCGTCGAGCTGCAGAAGATATTCTGTGCTTTAAACTCATTAAAAATCAGATTTTTTAAAGCAAAGTTTTGGTTAAAAAAGTTAAAAAGTTCAGTTAAAATCTGAAGCGTAGAGTCAACAAGGCCCCTTCAGGGATGTCAGACTCTTGACAGCCAAACATTTAGAAGCTTTACTACGTAATCTGAATTCAATAAATGCTCATCAGGTAACTCGGACTTTAAGAGAAAGACAGTTTTATTCTATATTTCTAAGTCCAGAGAAGTAAAAGAGCCACATGTGGATCTAGAGCTGCAGACTCCAGTCACAGACGCTCAGCCAACCGCAGAGAGAACACGTTCATGTTTATCTATGGGCGTGCTGCGGCGACAGTTCGTAGAGGACACTTCGACACGTCGGGGTCAGTAAGGGGGATGTAGGTCAGATGCAGGCGTGTTTTTAACTCCTCCAAATCCTGGACATACAGATTATTATAATATGTCACTGACAGTTTGGCCCCCCCCAATCCTCCAATGAGGTGAAAGCTGATATTCACAGACAGGAAGTGAACACGCCACCTGTCCATGTTGTCCTGATGCAGGAGAAAGGTTGGGGGATCCGGAAATCCTTCCGGATCCGGAATCCAGAACATGTCAGAGAACCGGCGGTCCATTAGAAGACCCATATTTCAGTGCAGCGACCCGTGTTCTCTGTGGGCCAATGGAATGTCAGGACTGGAAGGACAGGTTAAACTTCTGTCTTAAAAATGTCATCCTGAAACCTTTTACAGCATCCACACTGTTACACAGATTTTTAGGGGAAATGGATCCCAGAAAGATCTTTAATGTCGTCATGAACGCCACAGAAACAGAAACGTCTCCAATGACCTGAGGGACACTGGGACCAGAGTTAGCTCCGCCCACTTCAACTGAGCGGGACGAGCCGCAGAGAAACTTTAAAACTTTACACAGTAAACATAACCCAGTCAGCAGCAGGACGGCTGCAGGTGGGACTCGCTCTGCTGCCTCTAGTGGTCCTTTGAGGAGCTCATTTCTGCTTTATAATCCCTTTCCATCTCAATTTTACAGTTTTAAAAACATTTGTGAAACAGAAACACATCAGAATTATCTTCATGTTCCTCATGTTGACCATCAAACGCCTGAATGTCCTCCAGAATACATGGAAGTGGACGATAATGAACTTTGTGCTGCTGCCGACAGCAGCTGGACCTCCATCCAAGACCTGGAAACCCACAGAACCTGAACAGTGGCCTCGTGGTGGAGTGTCTGCCCGGAGACTGGAAGGTCCTGACTCAATTCCAGGCCGAGTCAGGGCCAAAGACTCGTCTTTTTAATGTTTTTAATTCAATTCAATTTGATTTATATAGCCCAATATCACAAGAAAATCCCCTCATTGGTCAATTTTCTTGTTCTTGTATCATTTCTCCCATGATGGAGGATTTGTATAAAATAGTTTATGATTGAGAGTCTCTGGATCAGAAAACTGGGTGCTGGAAAAACTGGGAGCAAATGATGTGACTGGGCGTGTCTCTCTTACTGCTCCGCCCCCTTACAGGCATTCATTTTCCTCGTCCCAGAGTGACTCAAAACTTTGAGGGTGGATTGATCCAATATTCGCAGTTATTTTGGCACCGCTAACGCTAGCTATGCAGAGAGATCCCAGCGACTGGAAGGGGGGCGGGGTTGCTCTGAGCCGAGGGTCCCGCCCACAAGCCAGGACTGCATTTCTAATGGGCCGCTGCCGCTGGGCGTCAAATATGAACAACTGTCACACCCTCAGTGTGCAACAGCAGGAGAGATGCTGGACTTTGACCAGCATGGTTCTGCCGGTCCGCTCGGATCTGGTGGATCACATCGGTAATCCTCTGAGATCCTGTCGTCTGGGTTTGATGGAGGATCTGCAGGAGCTTCTGCAGACGAACCAGGATTCTGGCGTCTTCTTTGACGTTGGGCTGGTTTTACCGGTCTGACTGCTCGCCGTGTACAGACCACACCCACAGCAGGTGAAGCGTGTTCATCCGCTCTGATCTCAGCAAAACAAAACGGATATTTGCTGAGTGAGTTGTTCAGGAAGCGTTCAAAGTCTTGGAATAATAAAAAGTTCAGCTGCTTGTATTTTTGCTTTTCATGTTTCCAGTTTTTGAGCTAATTTGGAGTTTAGCTAACATTTTTAGCATCGTGCTAGCTGGTTTCTTTACTTTTACTAATTTAAATGTGTTTTTTAGTTTTTGGTTTATTTGGGATTTAGCGGATATTTTAGCATTTCCGTATTTTCAGCTAACTGCTCTAGCGTTATTAGCATCATTCAGCTAACAGCATCCACGCTAGCTTCATCACAGGTAATGCTATACGTCTGGTTTTCTTTGAAGCAGACTCAGTTTTCCTCCTCGACATCAGCAGAGACGTTCAGCCAGAGTCGACCTGCCGGTCAGAAGGCTTCTCTGCAGATCAGAGGCTCCGCCCCCTCACACGCAGTCAGCCGTTAGAAGTGAGAGGAACCAAGAAGAAGAACTCACAGCTCCAGGATCAGGATGACCTCGGCTTTGTTCTCGAACACCTCCTGCAGCGTGATGATGTTGGGATGCTGGATCTCCTTCAGGATGTTCACCTCCCGCTCGATGTCCTCCCGGCTCACCCCCCGCCGACTCGACTTGCTGCGCCGCTTTTTGATGAACTTGGCGGCGAACTCGGCTCCGGAGCTCCTGTGTCGACATCGTCTGACCACGGCGAACTGACCGCTGAGGAGACAGAAGAGCACAGCAGGTGAGGGTTAAATCCTGCAGGTCCTGTGGGCCAATCAGAACGCTCTCCTCCATCCACAGACGGCGAGACGGCTCAAAGCCACATCAGGCATCTCTGGTTTCACAGACCAACCCTCAGGGTTCTCCAGTATCCACGCTCGTCTTTTGAAGGCCCGTCTGATGAGCAGACAGGTGAAACTGCACCTGCAGAAGCATGAAGGTGTGTTCATGTGTCAGCAGCCTGTGAACGACGGCTCCACAGCTGCAGCAAACACGCAGCGAATCAGCAGAGATGAAGATTCTCACACAGAACAGAAGTGAGAAAACTTTATTAACACCTGCAGACGGACGCTTTTCACACGTCAGCAAATCAACGCTTCGACTCCTCCAACCATTAAAACCGTTTCCATAACAACTGATCCTCTAAACTGTTTTTATGTTTTGTGGCATTTTTCTAATGATGGAGAAAATGAAGAATAAAACTGCATCTCTGAGTATTTCTTTATTCAAATCTTTGTGAATCAGGAACAGAAGAAAAAAACGCAGTTAAAAAAAGGCGTTTGTGACAAACACGCTGGGCGGGGCCACAGGCTCCATGCTCCGCCCACTTCCTGGTCTGAGCTGGAATCTGGATCAGAACCGATGGAAACCATTGTTAGCTGTTTTTGTTGCAGCGCTAATGTTGGGTTGGGGGTGTGAGGGGCTGTAAGCTAGAGGGAGAGAGTGTAAAACAGAGTGAAGGGAAAAAGGGGTGGAGCTACTCTGAACCAACAGTTTGGAGTAACTTAGAGGTGAATTTCTCATAAACTTTTGTAGAAACTTTCCTAGAAAACGTCATTTTATTTAATTTTGACTAAAAACAGAATAACTATAATTAAATGATCACTAGGAAAGCTTTGACAACAGATCAAAAGATGATTGTGAGTGTGGGATTATAAAGACAAATAATGAAGATAAAAAAACATGAAATCACTAATGAAGTCCATAGAACATTAATATATTTATTATCATATTAATGTTGTTTAAATGAATGAGAATAAACCGTACGTGACTACATGAATCTCCGTACCGGCTGCTATTTTTAAATCTCGTTTTTTCGTTTCTTTCACTCCTTGATTCAGTCTCACTTTACACTTTCATTTCAGACTCAATCATCTCCCGTTAGCCAATGGGCTCAAAGCCCCGCCTCCTCGTGATATTAGGATCAACTCTTCAACTAAAGAGTTTGAATAGAGAAACAGCAGCAGTTACTGATAAACAGTTTCAGGTTTATAGTTTTGTTACATTTTCATCCAGAGGATCGACTTTGATCCTGATCAGATCATGATCAGATCCGTCTGCTTCTCTCACTCTTTCCAAACGGATCAATAAAGATCTTCCCCGCCTGCGGGGTGACAGACGTGTTCCTGCTTTCTGTCTCCACCTGCTCAGGTGTCCGCCCGCTCCCCGGATGCAGAGCCGCTCATGTGGAAAAGCAAACGGCTGATGTTTCCGCGTGAAAACGGATCGCTGCGGCGGAAACTCTGCGCTCATCTGCGTCCGGCTGCACGCTCCCAGGAACCCTCACGCCCCCCCACCGCCATCACGAAGCACTCCGTGTACCAAACGCCCACAGATGGAGGCCGAGGAGAGTGAAGAGTGACAGCCGGAGCAACGGAGCAGGAGGCGTGGACAGAGCAGAGCGGGCCGGATCCACGCCGTCCACACCCGGATCCTTGCCATGTGAGAACCGGACCATCAGATGAACCGGACCGTCAGATGAACCGGACCGTCACGGGAACCGGACCGTCACATGAACCGGACCGTCAGATGAACCGGACCATCAGATGAACCGGACCATCACATGAACCGGACCGTCAGATGAACCGGACCATCATGGGAACCGGACCGTCAGATGAACCGGACCATCATGGGAACCGGACCGTCAGATGAACCGGACCGTCAGATGAACCGGACCGTCACATGAACCGGACCGTCACATGAACCGGACCGTCACATGAACCGGACCGTCAGATGAACCGGACCGTCAGATGAACCGGACCGTCAGATGAACCGGACCGTCAGATGAACCGGACCGTCAGATGAACCGGACCGTCAGATGAACCGGACCATCAGATGAACCGGACCATCATGGGAACCGGACCGTCAGATGAACCGGACCGTCAGATGAACCGGACCATCAGATTAACCGGACCGTCATGGGAACCGGACCATCAGATGAACTGGACCATCAGATGAACCGGACCATCATGGGAACCGGACCGTCAGATGAACCGGACCATCAGATTAACCGGACCATCACATGAACCGGACCGTCAGATGAACCGGACCGTCAGATGAACCGGACCGTCACATGAACCGGACCGTCAGATGAACCGGACCGTCAGATGAACCGGACCATCAGATGAACCGGACCATCAGATGAACCGGACCATCAGATGAACCGGACCATCACATGAACCGGACCGTCAGATGAACCGGACCATCAGATGAACCGGACCATCACATGAACCGGACCGTCAGATGAACCGGACCGTCAGATGAACCGGACCATCACATGAACCGGACCATCACATGAACCGGACCGTCAGATGAACCGGACCGTCAGATGAACCGGACCGTCAGATGAACCGGACCATCATGGGAACCGGACCGTCAGATGAACCGGACCGTCAGATGAACCGGACCATCATGGGAACCGGACCGTCAGATGAACCGGACCGTCAGATGAACCGGACCGTCACATGAACCGGACCGTCACATGAACCGGACCGTCACATGAACCGGACCGTCAGATGAACCGGACCGTCAGATGAACCGGACCGTCAGATGAACCGGACCATCATGGGAACCGGACCGTCAGATGAACCGGACCGTCAGATGAACCGGACCGTCAGATGAACCGGACCATCAGATGAACCGGACCATCATGGGAACCGGACCATCAGATGAACCGGACCGTCAGATGAACTGGACCGTCATGGGAACCGGACCATCAGATGAACCGGACCATCATGGGAACCGGACCATCAGATGAACCGGACCATCAGATGAACCGGACCGTCAGATGAACCGGACCATCAGATGAACCGGACCGTCAGATGAACCGGACCGTCAGATGAACCGGACCATCAGATGAACCGGACCGTCAGATGAACCGGACCGTCAGATGAACCGGACCATCAGATGAACCGGACCATCAGATGAACCGGACCATCATGGGAACCGGACCATCAGATGAACCGGACCATCAGATGAACCGGACCGTCAGATGAACCGGACCATCAGATGAACCGGACCATCAGATGAACCGGACCATCAGATGAACCGGACCGTCAGATGAACCGGACCGTCACATGAACCGGACCGTCACATGAACCGGACCGTCAGATGAACCGGACCGTCAGATGAACCGGACCGTCAGATGAACCGGACCGTCAGATGAACCGGACCATCATGGGAACCGGACCGTCAGATGAACCGGACCGTCAGATGAACCGGACCGTCAGATGAACCGGACCATCAGATGAACCGGACCATCATGGGAACCGGACCATCAGATGAACCGGACCGTCAGATGAACTGGACCGTCATGGGAACCGGACCATCAGATGAACCGGACCATCATGGGAACCGGACCATCAGATGAACCGGACCATCAGATGAACCGGACCGTCAGATGAACCGGACCATCAGATGAACCGGACCGTCAGATGAACCGGACCGTCAGATGAACCGGACCATCAGATGAACCGGACCGTCAGATGAACCGGACCGTCAGATGAACCGGACCATCAGATGAACCGGACCATCAGATGAACCGGACATCATGGGAACCGGACCATCAGATGAACCGGACCATCAGATGAACCGGACCGTCAGATGAACCGACCATCAGATGAACCGACCATCAGATGAACCGGACCATCATGGGAACCGGACATCAGATGAACCGGACCATCAGATGAACCGGACCGTCAGATGAACCGGACCGTCAGATGAACCGACATCAGATGAACCGGACCGTCAGATGAACCGGACCATCAGATGAACCGGACCGTCAGATGAACGGACCGTCAGATGAACCGGACCGTCAGATGAACCGGACCATCAGATGAACCGGACCGTCATGGGAACCGGACCATCAGATGAACCGGACCATCAGATGAACCGGACCATCATGGGAACCGGACCATCAGATGAACCGGACCATCAGATGAACTGGACCGTCATGGGAACCGGACTGTCAGACGAACCCCTTTAAACTCCGCCTCCTCTGCAGCCAAAGCCAAACTGGTTCCTTAAACTTTAACCAAACGTTCTTCTCTGTTCTTTGAACTTCTGTGATTCTTCAAACAGGAAGAAGATCCGGATCTGCAGGAGAAAAACATCTGACTGTAGCAAAGCATAAATAAATGAATCCAAACCATTAGCGTGATCAATAAAACATGAATGTGGATCATTGAAGAAGAACTGAGAGGAAGTGACTGCAGCAGACGCTTTCTCTTGCTAATCACACCTCCGCCCACGGCGCTCTGCCTCCAACCGTCGTCAACTCGCACAGAGAAGCGGACTGGGAGGCCCGGCCCCCCTGGTGTTCCAATCAGGAAGTGGCTCCAAGAAGCCAAAGTACCATCCACGTCAATGTAGAAATGAGCAGCTGTTGTCAGTCATTCTATTGGTCAGAATACAACCAATCTGGATATCATCCATGTTTTATAAACTGACCAATCAGAGGCCTCAGTAAAAGTAGGCGGAGCCTGCTGACCCACACGTCCAAAGTCTGAAACGTTAGAGATTTTGAGTGGCCTGCTTTCAAGTGGGAAGGGTGTGGCCCTCCAATAAACTCACCCCTCATTGGTGAGACTAGTTTCATCGTTTCCATGGTAACCAATCACTGCTTACTGAAGACATCTGGCTCCAGCATGGCGGCGTATGTACAGCGGCAAACGATTGCGATTGAATTGATTTAATTTGGTTGGAGCCGTTTTCTATGGATGATAAATGTATCCCTTGGGGATATGAATAAAGTTCAATTCAATGATGTCACACTTGCTAAATCCAGTTCTCATATACAGTCAACTCAGATAGAGTTCAAAGTTCACGATCAGGAACAACACAAGTTTGGGTGAAATCTGAAGACATTTGAGTCTGGAGGAACATCGTCATCAGACCGGAGGTTTCTTCTTCTTCTCTGGTCAGAAAACATCTTCATTCATTCAGAGATCTACTGGATTCAGGAGATCTGGTGATGATGTCATGAAGCAAACGCAGAGACGGACAGACGGCGTCTTCATGTTCATCAATCCACCCATGACTTCATATGACAGCTGATCCCCATCATCATCATCTGAACGCCATGCTAGCATCATCTCTATAAAGGTCTGGACCCGTTGGTCCACTAATGCGTCTGTTTCTCCATCCACAAACTTCCAGTGAACCTTCAACCACAGCAGCTGCAGATGAACTTGAGCCTTTTCCCGCCTTCAGGATCATCAATCACTAGCAGGACCTCAGGACCAGAGCATCATCCAGTGAGTTAGAGAGAAGAACAGACTCTGAACAGTCCTCACTTCTCTGACCACTGCATGTATGATGTATGACTGAGTTCTATGTTCTGCAGAGCAGGAACAGAATCAGATCAGATCAGATCAGATCAGATTCCATCTTTTCCTGTTCGTGTGGGAATGATTGTATTTACATTTTACCTGGATCAACTCTGATCTCTGATCCTCGACCTTCAGGAACTTTATCTCCTCTCACTTATTTCAGTGTGAAAAAGATATTTTGAAATAAAATCAGATGTTTCATCTTCAGTCCTTTTTTCAGTCTGCTCCAGAAGAAGAAGTCCCTCTCATTTCATCTTTCCTGCAAGTTTCTTCAAGTTACATTTAAGACCGTTTAAGTTCTTTTCAAGTCTGTGCATGTCAAAAAGTAACATCCAACTGGATATATAGAATTACTAAAGCTAGTGTGAATGCTGCAGACGCTGAAGCTGAGAGCGTGCTCAAAAAATGTAGTTTTGACATGAAATGTGAAACGGAGAGATTGTTAAGCAGCAGAACAGATTTTAGGGCTCAGACATCAGAACTCAGAGAAACAGGAACTCCGTTTGATTTAGATTCAACAGTTTTTAGCCAAAATCCAAAAAGGACAAACGGTAGTTCCATCCATCCAGGAGACGTTCATGGATCTATTCATCTGTAATGGGGCGGAGCAGAGAGCTTGTGGCCCCGCCCCCAATCTGCTGATTCACAACAAGTTAAGTTAGGAAAAACTCAGAAATAGGTCTGAATCTTCATGGATTTCTCCTCCATGACGATAAAAACAAGCAAACGAGTCTATTGAAGAGATGAACCTGAAGACTCGGAGCCGCTTCTGGATCCGGTCAAAACATGAAACCACAGAGAATCACTCCAGGCTGTTGGATTTACTCCTAATCTGAAGCCCGGTCGGTTTCATCACGCCGCCGGTTGCTTCATGGCGGGCGGCGGCTCGGTCCGGCTTAAGAGCTGCAGGTAAACATCTATGAAAACAAGGGAGACGCCCCCCTCCCCCCCGATCAGTCCTGACTCACGAGCGGCGCCCTCAGACCGCAACACGCCAACAGGAAACAATAACCCGGAGGGGGAGCGCCTGCAGCCGCCCGTGACAGGACCCCCCCCGCGTTTACAACACCAGCTGGACACACAAACAAGCAAAATGGCAGCAGTTCAGGCAGGGGGGCGGGGGGGCTCCTTCTCTGGGGTTCGGAGCAGATCCGTGTCCTCCTCCTGGGGGGTGCAGGGAGCTGAATGAGGCAGGAAGAATGGGAGGCTGTTTTTCAGGAAAGCTCGCGGCGGAGCGTCCCGGCTCTGCCGGATCGGGTTGCTGCTCCTTTTGTTGGGCTGGAAGCACAGACCGGGCCTCCTCGTCCTGCCGGGACCCCGAGGAGCGGCGCCTCTGTCTGTCCTACACGTCAGGAGTGGCGTCGGCCGCTCAGTAAACAGACGTGTTGGGTCGCGGCGAGGGCGTCAGCTCTGCAGAACCTCATGTCACGGGGGTCCACAGGCGCGGCGCTCGCCATCCGCTGCAGCTTCACCAGCGCCAGAGGAGCTCAGGATCTAGCAGGTCGTCCTGAGGCGACCGCAGCTCTGCCACTCCCTCCCTCCTGCTGTGGAGCTCAGAGGAACCAGAGAAGAACCAAAACATCTGATGAAGAGAAGAACCGGACCAGAACAGCGGGAAACTCTGACCTTTAAACAGAGCTGCCGCGACCAATCGACGACCGATCGACCATTTATGTCGATTAATCGATCTAATCGTCTGCGGTAGCCCCGCCTCTAAATATCCCTAAAATCCATGAAGATGTTCCATGATCTGTCACGGGTTCTGACTGACTGAGCAGAGGCTGAAGCTGTCGACGTGCATCCTGACAAAGCACACGCTCGCTTCACTCACTCACACCTGTCCAGGACATCAGCTCTTCTCCTGATTCAGAACTGATCTCCTTCAGCTCGAGGAGAACATGAACGATGACAGAATCTGGAGAAAGCTGCTGATCTGGAAACATCTACAGCTACGAAGTAGAAGCTCTTCACACGAGGAGATTCTGGAAAAGGTTCCTGTATTTGTCTTTCTGGAGTCTGGCTGGAACGTTTCCTGGATTTGGTGACTGAAGAGCTTCACTTCCAGGACCAGGTCCTTCAGGATAAGATCTGGATCTTGTGCTGACAGACGTTTAACTTCCTGCTTTTACAGGCCGTTTCAGCAGAATACCAAATCAAAGCCTTCTTGGAGATAAGCTGGAACCGGGTTCCGTCAGAGGACACAAACCCGGTGGAACCGACGTTCCCCTGCAGGAAAAACGACTGAAGATGAAACAAAAGTAGCTTCAATGAGCTGTCATAACAAACCCAGCGGACACGCCGATGTGGTTAGAGAGAGGTCATGTGACCGCGCCGTGATGTGGTCCTCACAGCCGCAGGTATCACCGCGCTTACGCTGCTCTGACTCAGCTATCGATCCGCTCCACTCCAGTGAAACCGGAGAGCCGCTGCTCCACAGCAGCGCTGCAGGAACACTGAGCTGTTCTGAAAGAGTGGATCTTTAGAAAAAAAAATCATCTTTCAACTTTATATTGATCCTAAACGGAAAAACAGAAACTGACTCAAACGTGAGTCCACGCCAGATTCTTGGACCAGAACACGGTCTGGTTCTGCTGCAGCGCAAACGGGACAGAGAAGGTCTTTGAGCCAATTTCTAGTTCTGTTAATAGACTGAACAGAGAACGACCAATCAGGATGAGATGAAGACTAACAACAGAGTTGAGAGTCCACGACGATCCGGAAAGTGAAGGATAGAACGGACGGAAACGATCCAGAATGAATCCAGAATCCATCAGTATGGAGGAGAAGGCGCTGGTTCAAACCCCAGCTGTGTGTGGAGTTCGTATGACCTCCTCATACATGTCCATACATCAGGGGTGTCAAGATCCAGTCCTCGAGGGCCGGTGTCCTACATGTTTTCTAACTACCCTTTCTATGAGAGCTCTTCATTGGCTAAACACACCTGATCCAGGTAATCAGCAACAGATGAGGCAGGATTTCTTAAAAACCAGCAGGAGGCCGGCCCTCGAGGACTGCAGTTTGACACCCCTGCCATACATACATACATGCATGTCCAAAAACAGGTTTCAGAGGTGGCTAACTGATAGGCTCCAGCATCCCTGTGACCCTTCCAGGGGTTCAACAGCTTCAGATAGACAGACGGATGGATGGATGATGGATGGATGGATGATGGATGATGGATGATGGATGAAAGCAGAACAGTTCAGCTCACTTCCATCAGCTTTTTCCCTCTGACTGAAGAGGTTACATCAGGACAAAGGCGTTCTCTGCCAGACAGAACCATTAGGAGCTTTCGGGTCGGGCTTTACTCTGTCGTGGTTGTTTGTGACGTCTCTCTCTTTGAGCGCCGTCTCCTCGCCGACTCTCGTACGCCGCGGCGTGCTTTCTGCCACATTCTCCACACGGCTCTTTCCTGCGGCGCTGCACTGAGCGGTTCCTCCACATTGTTTGTGCTGAAGGAAGCGATTTGTTCAGATGACAGAGGCGATAAAACCAGAACAGAAACTCCCGACTGCTGACGGATTCAAAACCTTCACTGAGCTTCAACCAGGCTTACAGCTACAACTGCAATTTACAAACAGTTTGTCCCCAACAAACCATATAGATGCAATTCAAAGTAAAGGAGAGACCAAATCTGAAGCAAACACAGACCGATCCAGGATCAGACCAAGACGAGACCGAGCTCGGACCAGAACCATACCTAGAACGAACCAGGTTCAATTCTACTCTAGACCGAGGTCATCTGGATCAAACCACGGCCAAACCTGCTCCAGTCCAGGAGAAAACCTGGATCAGACCAGAACCAAATCTGCTCCAGTCCAGAACCAAACCTGGATCAGACCAGGACCTAATCTGGATCAGACCAGAACCATATCTGGATCAGACCAAAACCAAACCCGGATCAGACCAGAACCAAACCTGTCTGGGTACATGATATTTTAGACTCTTAACATCCTCCAAAAAGCTGACCTTTAAATAAAATGTGATACTTCTTTTGGTTTTCTAACAGAGTCCGTCCAGGATATGGACCCGGTCGGTTCCTGTGGGTCTGAGCGAGCAGAACCAGATCCTCTCTCAGCCTCTCAGAATCCCCGCTGAGCCCAGCTTTTCATTAGCGTGGAGCGAGGTGTGGGAGGCCGGCTTGGAGTACTCCCTGCCCACTCAGCGGTAGTGTGGGCCACAAGCTGCACTGGCAGAAAAACATTATGCAACCGCCGCTGCCATTGTGTACAGTCAAACAGTTTCCATGGCAACGGGATCGGGAGACAGAGCGGAGGCATGGGCGCTCGCTGGAGGAAGTGAGAGTGTGGTAAGCGGTCCTGAGTGGGCGTGCGCAGCATGCTGAGAGTTTCTGTACAAACGTAGATTTAATTAGGACGTCCTCCTGGATTCATGCGACCGCATTAACGCCGCGGCCACCTACGTACCTGCCCGGCGCGCAGCTGCCCTCGGATGCACTGACCAGAGATGGAGCTGGAGCCGCGTTTCCTCTGAGTCTGATGCGAACACGCCCACGCGCAGACGACCGTCACGTTTACCCAAACCAACCAACAAACATCCAGAGAGTTTGTCATGCCGGTGAAAGCGGCGTTTGCCTCCAGACGTGTGCAGGTTACAGAGCAGAGCGCCTCACAGGTGTGCAGGTTACAGAGCAGAGCGCCTCACAGGTGTGCAGATCAGATCAGGAGTGACTCAGCGTTATACAAGCTGTGACTCAGGAGAAAAGACTCTCATAAAAAGAAGCAATAAGCGGTTCTGATGAGCAGATTACTGACGGGGGGGGGGGGGGACGGCAGCAGCAGTAGAGTTTAACGCCTGTAACCCCCCCCATTCACCTGCATCTCCAGGTGAAACATTGTTTGGTTGAGGAGGATTAAGAGCCTGGTTTACAGCCTCAGTGGATACATGAACCAGCAGTGAAGCGACACACAAACAACATCTACACAACGACACAGTCGGGGGGGCACACAGCTGAGGTTTCAAATGTTTAATTTAAACGTCTTTTCTTTGTGAATCTCTCCTCAGAATGTTTAAATAAAGTTTAATTCAGACGCAGTGACAAACAACAGGAAGTTGAAACGGCAGCAAATCCAGGACTTCCTGTGGTCTGCGGCGCCGCTGCACAGCAGACGCGGTGATGAATGATGCAGGTGGATGAATTCTCAACGAGGCGACGCCCATGGGGGGTTTGAGGGGAGAGCCCGGGGGGGGGCAATAATCAATGAGGGGTGGGGCGGGGGAGATGATGGATGCCGAGCAGATGGAAATATACTGACTGGAGGAGATTATTGATGTGAAAGTGGAAAGATAAAGAGCAGAGCAGGACCACGCCCACACTCTGGGGGGGGGGGGTAAATAGACGACCTCTTTACTGTTTATTTGAAAGAATTCGAGGCGAACGGGTCTGACTTTAAATCTAACATAATGGGGGGGCGGTCATTAGTGTATGAAAGGAAATTCATTTTTGTTCATATTTCGTGATCAAGAAAAACAGAAATGAACAGAAACCAAAGGGGCCCAGGACAGAGCCCTGAGGAACACCAAAAGTGATGAGGAGGGCTGCAATGTTCAAAACCCACCGACAAAAACCCTGTTTTTGGTGTTTTTAACAAGTTCCTTTGACCTTTCTCTTTACTAATAAAACATTTTAATTATATTTTCATTTATATTTATACAGAGTTTTTTAAAAGATACTCAGACACTTTTTCTGATGGAAAAAAATGTGAATCAGACTCAAAATGCAGTTTGAAAAAGATCCTGTTTATGATGTAGAAAATGGGCGGGGCCACAGGCTCCCACTGGTAGACAAACACATCCATGAACGTCTTTGTTTTCCTGTTCTGAGCTGGAATATTGGACGACAAATATGGCCGCTGAATAAATGAATAAATGAATAAATGACGGATGTTTCACTTTTTTGTGAATCAAATGGTAAAAACTAAAACAAATATCAACATTTTTGTTCTATAATAGATTTAAAGCGTGAATTGGATTAAATCAACATTCCAGACAAAACCAGAACCAGAACCTTCAAACCCCAGAAGAGACGGTTCTGATGAAACCACCCAAACAGAGCCGTGTTTGCTTTCTGCCGTGTTGTCTGGTTATTGACTGGTGTCGGGTTTCCGCGTTCACGCGAGCTCCGCCGTCATGACTGGAGATAAGATGACAAATGACGAGGCCGGTGTGCGGCGTTCGGGTGTCGCGGTCGGATCTCTTCTCGTCTCAGACGTTTCATCCAGATCGTGACGGATCTGCTGGCGTCTGTGACGGCGTGCTCCAGACCGCGGATGCTCCAGACAGAGGGTCACTGACGCCAAACGGGGGGGAAAAAATCTTTTTCAGAAATTTAGTGACTTTGGAGTCCAGGTCAGGGCAGACGTTAATCAGCTCCTGACCTCCAACCCTTTCTGGGGACGAAGGCGTGCTAAAACAGCGGGACACGAAAGGTGGCGGGAACGAGCCGGACGTGTCCCGGCGCTGAATCCAGATGGATCCCACCAGGCGGGACGCCGAGGCTCCGCCTTCCATCGTCTCCAACCAGGAAACCATTCAGCGAGTTTCTGCGGCAAGTTGTCCTGACTCACAGAAAGTGAGGAGTGCGGGCCGGATTGTGAGAGTTTTGGGAAAGACGCAGCGTGCTGATAAGCATGGAGGCGCTCAGACTGCCACTCTCCAGCCTCCACACAGGACACCAGAAGAAACAAAGATGGCCGCCAGCAGGAGCTGTGTCTCCTGGAGGCCAGAAGGCGACAGAGACCCCGATACGGAGCGCCGCAGAATTTCCCTGATATCTGTACGTTCTATTTGCATGAGTCCTTACATAAAGTCTGTTTCTGCAGCAGACGGGAGAGGAGATTACAGGGAGGTCCATCACATGGAGACACCACTGTCTTTACCTGCAGGACGACCTGTGGACTCCACAAAGAGCTCAGAACCACAAACCAGCGGGCGGTCCGGAGGATTCTGAGGATCTTTCCAGGTTCACACAGGAACCAAAGTCAGTCTGATCTGTTTCACATCCAGCAGGTTTCCAACGACCTTTCATCCTCTCTCAACGGGAGTATCTCTACCTCCAGACACGCATGTTTTCCTCCATGACCGGTTCGGTTTCAGCCTTAAGCGGCGTCCGTGTGACGCACGTGTTCACACTGGACTGTTGCTGCCCCACACCAGCGCGTGGACTCACGGTTGGAAGAATCGTGGAGAGAAATGTCGGCGTGATGCAAATCTGGTGAATCTTTCTCTAGACTTTCCTCTCACAGCTCTATTCCGATCTATGAAAGTCATGGAATTCCAGCCGGACACAAACGGCAAATCCTGTTTTCTCCTCCACCGTCACTTTTCAATCGGTTGGCTCTTCATCCGTTAGATTGAGAAGGGCGTTACCCATACATCACTACCAAGTCCCTGAAAGGTCAAAGGTCAGCTGGTTTGACTCTTAACGCACGGACTCTAAAAACTAGCGTAGCGACACGTGAACACAGAAGCTGGAATGGTGCATGTGAGCACGTTTACATCGACTTTCACTGAAAACAGTCACCTGATGAACGCAGCACTAAGAGCCCGCAGCACACCCGTAGATAAACAGGAACATTTTCTTCCCAGTTGTGCTTTAATGATGATTATGAAGTTTTCAAGCAAATTCCCACAATCTCATAAAAAGCAATTTTTCATGTTGATCTGAAGCCTCTGACTCCAAAGCTCTTCTGAGGGGGCGTGGCTTAGTAGATCTGCATAGAATGCTGTAAGCTGGATGTGGCCGCTGAAGATGCTAGTGTCGGCTAAAATATTAGTTAATGTCAAATTAGTCTAAAAAACTGAGTGAGCCTAAGTTAGCCAAAATAACATATAGCTAAAATATTAGCTAAGCTTCAAATTAACCCAAAAAACAAACAAAAAAAGCCTAAATTATATAAAATAGCTAGCAGAATTCCATAATAACGTTCCACTTCACTCCACTCTGACTCCCTAACGACTAATCGACTATTAAAATAATCAATTAGTCGTCGATTAGTGGACTAGTGACCGTAACAGAGTAGGAACCGGACCTTTGACTTCAAGGCAGATTAGAAAATAAAAGCAGAATTCAGACACTTTTCACTTTAGCTACAATTTCGGCCATCTTTGAATTACCGTAACTCTTGGACTGCAGCTTTCTTTAGAATTATGTTAGTTGCACAAACGGTCTAAGAGTTACGGTAGCTCCAGGAGAAGCCATAAAGGCGTCGTTGATGACATTTCCTGTCATAAATGTTTAAATCCTGAATATCTGCAGCAGCTCGGACCAAACAGCTCAGTGTGAACGTTCCTGATGGGAAAAAGGTCAAACTGTAAATCAGAGGAGTGGAGAGTCCCTGCCTCCAATCAGACGGGTTTATTACCTTCTGTCAAATTGGATGATAAATCATCCAATAAACACGTTTTCACATGAATAAAAATATATATTTATATAACATAATAATTGTAAAACCTCTTTAACACCTAAGAAAAGAAATGTAAAGTGAATCCTAAAAGGCAGAGGAAGTCTAAAGGGAAGTGAGAGTTTCAGGGCGTGCATGTGAACACACTGACGTGCACTTTGACCCCCCGAGTACAGAAGGTCACAGAGTCCAGAAGCTGAAACAGATTCACCTGCACGGACCTGGTGGTGAGGTGTGTTTGTGAGTCTGAGGGCGATTACCCAGCAGTGTTTGCAGTGGAAACACGAGAAATCCTGAGGATGTTTTCTGAGCATGAGCGCCGCTTGTGCGTGTGCGTGTCGTCCCGTGCACGAGGGTCCGGGTCTCCGTTCTCCCGTCATCCCCGACGGTTCGGTGAGGAACAGCCACACCGCAGCGGCGTTACGCAATCCTCATATCTTATCCTGCACACGGCAGATGGAGATCCCAGCATTCCTTTGGGCAATAACACTCTCCAGCTGATTACAAGATGTTCAGCCTCGTTAGGAGCGGGAGGACGGACGCCGGCGGGGGGAGCGCATGACCGACCCGTTTGTGTGGAACGTGGTTGAGACCATTGATCTCTACGTTGTTGCAGAAATGTGAATATTATGGTGATAAGAATCAATGGAGGAGAAGTTAATGGATAATCAGGTTCAATGTGGATCCATCGATAATGTAGAGAAAGATTTCTCTTCTTATTTTCTCTAAATGATATTCTTTTGATGTTGATAAAGTTGAGATTCATTATGTTTGCTGATGATACCTGATGAAAAAACATGGATGAGCTGCTGGATGTTGGTAAACAAGAACTGAATCTGATTATAACAAGTTAACTCTAAATGAAAATAAAACTACATTTATGATATTTTCTGGTAGAAGAAAGATGGAAAATGTTAAATTATATTTAAATGGTGCAGAAACCCAATATGTTAAAGAAGTAAAGTTTTTTTCACATAAAACACAAATTTTCTACATTTATTGGAAAATTTAGACTTTTTTTCACAGTTTAATGATCATCATTTCTTTTCAGGAATGTTAAAAATCTGTTTTCATCAGACGCAGCAGAACGGATCTGTGGTTCAGATGGAGTCAGATCTCCACGGCTTTGACTCCACGGTCGGTGGAACGCCGGCGTCTTCTCCAGACGTCGCTGATCCTCTTAATCTGCTGCATTTCATCACCTGCGTCAGGTGGTGTTACGCGGTAAAGCGTCCGGCTGAAAACGCTCCTCAACGGTTCCACCCGTTTCTGTCGGCTGAACCAAAACTAAAAATGTTCATTTTTGTGCTAAAAAGTTTGACTTTCAAACCTGAACCTCCAGATTTCCTGGTGAACATTGTAAATAAGAATGAGTTCTCATGTGATTCTCCTCATTAACATAACGATTAAATAATAAATAGATAAAAATTCAAACATTTGGTTGGTTCTAAAGGTGTTTTTAGGCCGTGGGCGTGTCTGCAGGTGTTTTCATAAACAGACGGTTCTTCTGTTTCTGTCTCCTCACTTTAGCTCAGAGGAACGAACCAATGAAATGTCAGGAAAAACTTCTGACTCCACATCGGAATTTGGTAGGATCCACGATAAAAGTTCAAACAGAAAAATCTTGTAAAAATGAACATCCTTAACCCCTCCCCCACTGACTGTATATGAGAACTGGACTGATTGATGTCATTTCAGTCTCCAATCCAATCAAGTCAATTCAGTCGCCATTCCTTCACTAGACGGGAGCCGCCATGTTGGAGCCAGATGTGATCAGTGAGCAGCGTTTCTATGGCAACCACTCTCACCAATCAGGAGTGAGCTTGTTGGAAGGCCACGCCCCTTCCACAGACAACACGAAACACATCAACAGTAAAACTAATGATGAATGTTCAGCGTCCAGACGATCAGCGCAGCTGGAACCGCCGCCAGAACCGCCGCCAGAACCGCCGCCAGAACCGCCGCCAGAACCGCTCTCAGACCCTCGGATCAAACATCCGCAGGTTTCTGTCTCACTATGAACCGATCAAAGACTCGTTTTCCGGTTCCTTCCGTCCGTTCTGTAAACATCCAAACATGGAGATCCCAGCAGATCACCGGGATCAGGATCAGATCAGAGCCTCCATATAGAGGAGACCCACAGCTGTGTTTGTGCAGCACAGCCGCTGGTTGTGGGGGTGGGGTGGGGTGGGGGTGTCTCCCAACACCCAGACTTTCTCTTCAACCAGTAATCTAAGAAAGGGGGGGGGGGGGGGGGGGGGGTGATGTAGGTCAGGAGAGGGGCACTGTCTGCAGGAGGAGGAAGACTTCTGCTGCTGGGGTGTCTGGACCACCCCCCCCCCAGGAGGTCTGACCCCCCAGGAGAGCATGGAGGTCTCTGTGGAGACATGGACGGATCCAAAGAGGAGCAGAAACCTCCACGGTCAAAGTAACGGTCTCCAACCGGATCGGGTCAGAGTGGAGGGGGGGGGGATCTGGTACCAGAGACAGCAGATTATAATGCAGGTAATCTGAAGAGGCCCGTTTCTGCTCACATCATGGTGGCAGACGCAGCTGCAGTGAGAGTCAGAACCGGGTCCCAGATGCAGTCTGGACCACGGTTCTGAATTCTCCCCTCGGTTGGGAAGGAAACGGTTTGATTCTGGATCCTGAAGGAAACATTCAGGAGGAAAATCCGGACAAACTGAAGCAGAAAAAGAGGTCTGACCCAAACGTCCATCAGAACCGCCAGATCCAGAACCACCGGATCCAGAACCACCACATCTACATCCACCGGATCCAGAACCACCGGATCCAGAACCACCTGTCACATCCACCGGATCCAGAACCACCTGTCACATCCACCGGATCCAGGACCACCGGATCCAGAACCACCTGTCACATCCGACCTGAGGCTTTGGACCAGCATTCCCAAGACGGGAATGATGACAAACTCTCAGCAAACAAACGGACCGTCCGGTTCTGGAGCTTCATCAGAACTCAGCGGTCCGGATGGGAATCCGAATCCCAGAGCCGGAGGAGGAGCTTCTGCCCCTGACCCCACAGCAGAGAACTGTCTCCCTCAGACTCACCTGCGCAGGTGAACTCCCTCTCAGGTGTTGTTAGCGCACGCGCACGCGCACACGAACCCCCCAGACTGATGGAGCCCCAAAGATCAGGTTGGAGTTTCTTCAAGATAGAGGCATCAACAGGAACACCCCCTCCTCCCCCCAGCGAGGGGCAGGGGGGTAGAGAGACGACCCCCCCCGGAAGCAGAAGTTGTCCCGGGACTCACCTCCCCAGCTCCTCTCCGATCTCGTAGAATTCCTCCACATTCTCCGGGTTGAAGACGGTCATGTTGTCCGCGCGCTCGCTCGGTCGCGCGTGCGTGCTCCTCGCGCAACCCCTCCCGCTCCTCCTAGCAGCAGCCGCGGGTCTGGGGAGGGTCCCGGGGCGCCCTCATGCTCCTGCCCCGCGGGGGGGTGGGAATCACGGAGGAAAAGGTTCAGCAACAAAGACGCTCCCCCCGCCGTCACCGGGGCCCCCCCCGGATCTCACACCGAAGCTTGGCGTTTCCCCGGGAGACGCGGCGCCCCCCCTCCTGCGGGGAAAGTCAGCGTTAGCTCGGCTTGAACTGACCCGCCTTCCACCTGACAACGGGGAGCGCGCGAGCGAGCGGCCGCTGTCAGCGCTTCCGCCAACACGCGCGCTCGCGGGCTGACTCCTGAACGGACAGAAAACTGGGGGGTTAGGGGCAAGAACGCCAAAACGGCTTACGGTTTTCCGGTGAGCGTCCCGGTGCCGAGCGGAGTCCCGGTGCTGAGCGCGCGCAGGGAGGCTGGGGCTCCGGTTCGCCTCTCCGAGGACAAAATGCTGCCGTGAACGGGAGAAATCAACGTTAACAATGTAAGGCAGTCTGGCAACGGTGACGCCTTCAGGGGCCGTCGTAATTCTAGGGAGGGATGGTCAAGCGGAAGTAAACACTTCATGTTATCATTAGAATGTGAATTAAAACTTATAAAACATTCAATCATTTTATGAATTTATCGTAGAAATCTACAATTCTCACCAACTTCACAAAAACACAGCGTTCTCATAAAAATGTTGAAATAAACGATTTTCTGGATTTGCTCTTAAACGCACCGTTAGAATAGTGATTGCAGGAACTATTGTGGCCACAAGGGGGCACCAAAACGTTCATTTCGTTAGATTACTTTTAATGAAAATTCGTTTTTTATTTTACATTTTTGATTTATTTGTTTGATTTGAACAATTCAAAATGAAATAAAAATACGTATATTTTTTATCATCGAATCATTTTATAAAAATAATAAAAAAAATCTCCTCGACATTATACATGTCTTTAAATACATTAAACAAACACATTCTATCATTAAATATAATAAATGTAAAACAGATTTGATTAATCAATAAAGTTAATTACTAGAAATGAATTGCAAAGAAATAATCCCACACATATTAGGATTTCTTTTTTAATTATCATCACTAAATACTTATTTCAACATAAATAAACAAAAGTCTTGTATGTGTTAGCACCAAACACAGCTGAATTGGTATTTTTAAAAATAATCAGTCTGCAAAATTCAGAGCCAAAAATTCTTAATTTCATACAAATTTTTTATTTAAATAATTGTTTTAATGGAAATGTTGCCTGTAGACTCTTCATGCTGACGTTTCTCCATGTTTGTGGACAATCACGACCCATTAGAGCAGGGGTGGGCAAACTACGGCCCGGGGGCCACATGCGGCCCCTTAAGCTACTTAATGTGGCCCTCCAAATTAAAATACATTGAATCAAAAATCCTAATTATTGTTTTATTTTCATTGTATTTCTGGTTTCTTCCCATGAATGGTGTTGTTTCTCTGACGTTCGTGTGTGTTCCTTTCTGAGTCAGATGGTGATCTTTCGGATTATTCCTACACCACATAAATGCAGCATTTCTTTGAGTTCACATTTTCCTCTGAAGAACATCAACCCATTGGATCACCCAAAAGAGAACAAAAATCAAAATGTAGAAATGAAAACTCCCAAATTTTCTGTTTTTAAATTAATATATGTGAATTTTAATCCAAATTAAAGCATGTTTTTCTCTAAATTCCATATTATTTTTTTAGTTTATGAGGTTGATTACCCAATCTCTCCTTCCATCTGCTCCTTGTCCGGCCCTTATGCCAAATTTTAGAACCCTATGTGGCCCATGAGCCAAAACAATTGCCCACCCCTGTATTAGAGGCTCCCGGTTCCATCGTGCATCAGGAGGCCTGGGGTTCCTCTGATCCAAACTCTCATCAATGAAGTTGAATTTGTCGTTTGTTTAAACCCTAAACAAATCGGATTCATGTTTTTATGAAAAATGAAGCTAATTTAAGTGTTGGTGTTCACTAAAACCTGTTAAACAGATGAAACAGTTTTTGTTGCAAATGAAACGTATTTAGAAATAAAATATTTCAAATGAACCCAGAAGTACAGAGGTGGAAGGATCTCCAGAAGAAACGATGATGAACACGTGATCAAAGCGCTGTGGAGCTCCGGTCTCTGTTGAGGCTGCAGGTCTGCAAATATCTGAGCTGATTTCTGTGTTTCCATTAAAAATGCAAAGCAGGAGCTGCAGGAAGGTGGACGCCAGAGAGAAAAGAGAAGCTGAGGAGCAAACAGGAGCAGATCTGAAAAGAGAGGAGCTGCAGGACGGAGCTGATGGAAGAAACGTCTCAGGAGGAGCAGAAGATCAAAGTTCCATGGCTGAACCCAAAACTGCAGACCCTCAAAGCCTGATGATGACGATGACGGTCCTTCTCCTTCAGGATCTGCTGGTTTCAATCCATCTCAATACTTTATTCTTAAAAACAGCCCCACACCATCAAACTCCCACCACCATGCCTTACCGTGAGATGTTGTTCTGAACCGCTCCGTGGATCGGTGTTTGTCCAGACGTTCCTCTCTGTTGGATCCCGACCTGGACCGAGTTCTGGACGTCTTCTTCTTCTTCATGTTGGATGAGTCTTCCTCGAGTTCCTGGACTCAGTTGGTTGAGATGAAAAGAGCTGACGCCTTTCGTGACTCCGCCTCCGTAAAGCCTTCCTGACCAGCAGACATGAGAGATGTTTGTCTACAGCACATGTGTCAAAGTCAAGGCCCGGGGGCCGGATCCGGCCCTCTGGGTAATTCTGTCCGGCCCTCCAGATCATTTTATTTTATTCTTATTAATGACCCGATGTTATCTCGAGCTCATTTCTAACTTGTATCATTTTGACAAAACATATTTTTTATGTTGAGTAAAATATTGAAGTTATTTAAGGTTTAAGTTGATTTATTCCTGAATAATATTCCTTACTTTTTATTATTCACAATTATGTTAAAAAGTTATAGTTTTAAAGTTTTAAAAACTGACATTCTGCAAGATTTTTGGATTATTTTAGAATTTAATAACATTTCTTTGGATATTTTGGGGTTTAGCTAATATTTCAGCTACATGCTAACTGTTTTGGCTAATTTTATTTTATTTTATTTTAAGTTATTTGTCTAAATTGACATTTAGTTAATATTTCAGCCGTCAGCTTCCGTGTTTTCAGCAGCTAAATTCAGCTTCCAGCCTTTAGCACGAATTCAGGTAATGCTATATCTAGTTCATATTTTGATAAACGTTTCAAAGTTTTAAAATGTAGTTTTAGCGTGTTCAGTAAATGTTTCTCCTGTTTGTCCCGTGACCTCAGGTGTGTTCTGGATCTTGTGTGGTTGAGTTTGACTCTCCTGGTTTAAAGCATCTGAAATTGTTGTTTTAACTGTTATTGTTGTTTTTATGATTTCATTTTTCTGTATTGTGATCTTGAGTGCCAAGAGATATATATACATAAATAACATTTATTATTGTTATTTAAAGGACTGCTGATGAAGTTTTTTCCTCTTTCAGGAAGAAAATCTCTGAAAATGTTTCTTGAAGCTCATAGAAGACACGACGAGGCTAAAACTGAAACCACAGAATCTTTCTTCTAATAGATTCATTTCACAGTTTAAAGTTCATAGAAGAATAACCAGAGGAAGATCACAGCTTTCATCTTAAACAGCTTTTATTGCAGTAAAAAGGTCTTAAAGTATAAAAGGATACGGAACTGTAATAATCCCAAAGCAGTGCAGAACATCTGAGAAGTGATTCAATTCTCTTATTCTGATGGAACCTGGATCCCATTACAACATGAATGGATCAGAACCACATGAAGGCCAGTATGGAGCTATACTGAGGCCAAAAGGATTTGAAACTTAAATGAAAAAAAGTAAAAAAAAAATATTGATGTTTAGTCTAAAACATTTAAAATCTCCAGAATTTGTTGCTATTCTAAAATAAAATCATTATTTTCAGCTTCAAATTTTATGTTTTTAAATTTTAAACTCAAAATATAATTTTCAAACCTTTTATTCAGTTTCTGAAATTGTAAAGAAAGATTTTAAAATGACATTTTGAATTTTGACACTTCAAAAACAGAACATTTAAAGCTGAAAATGATTACTTTTTATTTTAGATTAGGACATTTAACATTTTTTTTGGCATTTTGTTCAGTTTATTTTGTTTAGGTTTCAAATCATTTTGGCCCTAATTTAACTCCATACCTCAGGAGGAGCAGAACTGGATTGAAAACACAAAACGATGACGTCTGACTTTAAAACCATCCAATAAAGTTCAGAGAAGCTGCAGAAAAATCCCCCAAACACTTTCTATCTTCAGCATTTGTGACGTCCAGCATAAAATCAGTTTTAGAACTGAAGAGGACGACTCCTCCTCTTCCTCCTCAGACGTGGAGGGAACTTCAGTACATTCAATCTTTCAGATAAAAAAGAGACAGAAATAAAAAAGTAATGCCATGTAGAAAAATAAAATGATCAATCATCAATTATTATTTTGTGGATCATCTTCATTCATCGTCATTCAAATTATTTTTAAATCAACATTTTTCAATCAAATAACGTCGATTTTCATCTTCCCTCAGAAACGTTTCTGACCTTCATTAGTAAGCAGAGGGTACGTTTCCATGGTAACCCAGACGCTGGCTGCCTGTGTTCTGAGCAGAACCCGGACCCGGTTCTGCTGATCAGAACTCTGAAGCAGCAGCACAAAGCAAACATTTTTCATAATAAATTCTTATTTTTCTGTAAAACTGAGTCAATGATCCTCAAATCAACGAGGAATTAATGACATTATTTTCTTTTACAAACTTTAAACCAACAGGTTGAATTTTATTAACGGAAACAAATAACTTTTCCTTAAATGGCTTTTTCCTCTTTTGGTAAAATCAGAAAGAAAAACAACAAAACTTTATAAATTAAATGGAAATAAAATCAAAACCATCTTAACTTTTTATTGGGGGAAAAGTTTGTAAAATAAACAAAATTCTCTCTTTGACATCAAATAAAAGTGAAAACAGCAGCAAGAGAGGTTCTGTTTCAGATTTAATAAACGTTCCTTTAGCTGATCAGAAGTATTGATCTGGGATCTGGAAACAGATTTCAGCCTCAGACGCCTTCAAGCTCTGATGAAGACTCCGATGAAGATGAGCGACGTTCCCTTTAGTGACTGAAGCAGCTTTAATGTCTGAGCGTCCGGAAAGTTCCTCACCGTGAGGGCATCAATGCTTCAAACAGGAAAAATGGGCGGGGCTACAAAAGACGGTTAAAGAGAGGCGTGTCTTGTGATTTTTCTCAGATAAGATTAATAGATCAGTTTGTGGTTCTGTCTGAGATCTGGACTGACTCCTCCCCCTGATACACGGCGGATTGAATTTTGATGTTTTTCTGTAGTTCAAGTCATAAACTGACCAATCGGATGGCTCAATAAAAGTGGGTGGAGCTCCTATGACCAGCGTTCAAAATGTTTGACAGATTTAGTGAAGTGGTAGGGGTGTGGCCTTCCAACAAGCTCACGCCTGACTGGCTGCCATAGAAACTCGGAGCGATCACGGAGCAAAACGTCTACGGAGCCAAACTGGGGCCAAAATTAGTTGAAACCCCAAGAAAAAAGATTAAAACAATATTGATGTTTGAACAAAAAAAGGAAAATGTCTGAAACTTTATGCTTTTCTAAAATAAACTTTTATTATTTTCAGCTTCAAATGTTTCGTTGTTTTAGGTTTCAGAATGTCACTTTCAAAACCTTTTTTCAGTTTTAAATCTTTTTTTCTTTTTCAAATCTGAAAATTTCTGAAAATAAAGAGTTGAAAATAAAAAAGAGTTTTGAAATTTACATTTTGAGTTTCAAAACTTAAAAAAATTGGAACATTTGAAGCTGAAAATAATTCGGTTTATTTGAGGATAGAAAAAAGTTTCAGACATTTTACTTTTTGTATCTGAAAACTTTTATGTTTCAATTTGGTTTATTTGGGTTTCCATTAATATTGGCCCAAATTTCGCTCCAACATGGCGGCGACCGTACCACAGAAAATGGCAGCTGAATTGATTTCATGTTTTGTCTATGGATGACATGAGCAGTTTGGGGCCCCAGCAGCGGTTTTATTCATGTTTTTGTAATCTTTCTCTAGTGTAAAATATCTGTTAAAATGACTTTAATGTTTTTGATGAGATCCAAAATCTGAAATCACTTTAAAATGTAAGAAATAAAGTATTTTATACTTTAATTTTATCAGAAGAAAACATTGAATTTCTTGAACGCACTTACTGACTTTCTGGTCGGAACAAATGACGGCGAGTCTTTCTGCTGTTAGTTTGACGGAATAGTCCATTTCTGCAGCGACGGGGGAGGACCGAACCCTTCCATGCGCTGTTTTACCTCATTTCAGTGTTAAATTATTAAAGGTGTGAAATGATTGTAGACATCATTAAGTGTTCAGCTCGGGACTCCCAAAGTGTCGGAGGTCAATCGGCTGGCTCGGTCCAGTTCTCCGGTACAGTCGTGTTTCCCTCACAAACATTGCCTGTAATTCTGTGTTTTTAGTTTGGTTTCTTTTACATTTTCCGTCAGAGTGGGAGGTCGTCTGTCTGGTTTCTTCTCCTAGATTTTCCCTTGATTGTGCAGAGCACCTGATTGGGCGTCTCCTGTCGGAGCTCCTCCCCCAGCTGGCAGCAGCAGAGCTTTGCTCCTTTGTTTTCCGTTCCTGTCCGATCCCGCCGCCGCGTCGGGACGATGTTTGTCCTGCAGATGGAGCTGCTTCGAGGAGGAATCTCACTCTGACCCAAAATAAGTTCTAGAAACTTCTAGAAAAGTTCTTTAAAAGCCTCTTAGGTGGGTTTGTAAGTGGGGGGGCTTCAGGAGGAGGGGCTTAAGGCACTCTGAAGGTAGAAAAGGAGAATCTGTAAAAACTGTAAACACGTTGACCTGTGGCCCCCCCGTCCCGGTTTCTTACAGGGAGCCCCCCCCCCCCCCCCCCCCCGTGACTTTACCCTTCCATAAGGGGCGTGTCTTATCCCCGCCCTCCTCCTGGAGATCTCAGGACAGTCTGTAGTCGTTGCGGCGCCGCTCAGAGGGCGGGGTCTGGGATCGTCCTGAACATCTGCAGCGACGTCACCTCCACATCCGGCGCCTTAGTGTTCTGGCTCCGCCCCGTGGGGCTGTACCCGGCGGATCGACCCATGGGGCTGAAGCCCGTGGTGGCGCGCCCCATGTTGACGAAGCCCGAGGGGCGGGGCACGGCCGGGCGCCGCAGGTATCGACCCGACGTCACCAAGTCGCCGTAGCCCTGAGCGTGCGAGAAGGCGTAGCCGGAGCGGCGGGAGCTGGTGCGGCGGATGCGAGCGCGCTGTGAAGGAGGAGGGGGCGTGGCTTTGGCCTGCCTCACCTTGTACATCACCTGGAAGAGACACGTTTGGGTTAAAGGTCAGAAAATCTTTTCTCCCCGTCCGCAGGAAGGTCACTCCACCTTCTCGTTGATGGTGGGGCAGAGCTGAGTCAGCAGGAAGCGGTAGGTGACCACGGGCAGGACGCACAGGATGGAGGTCAGGAGGATGGTCAGCCAAACGTTGGGCTGGCTCAGAGAGTTCCGAGCTGTTCCTGAACGGAGAGAAGAAACGGGAACGATGGATGGATGTGTTGACGCTGCCCTCTAGTGGCAGAGAGGCGTCGTGACACGAGGAGCATCAGAACCACAGCAGAGACGATCCTCCACAGATGAGATGAGCTCGTTTAACATTTTTGGTCTTTTACATAAATGTTCACAGATGAGTTACAAAAAAACACAAAACAAGCAAGAATAAATCATGTAAACAAAAACATCACCTGACATCAGCGCCATGGGACGTCTGCACTCACCTATGAAGGGAAACGCCGCCGGCAGGATGAGGAACATGCCGTTGCTGTACAGCGTGAAGGTGACGGCGAAGTACATGGCCAGACTCCCCAGAACGAAGAAGGTGTTCACCGCCGTCCAGTACGACATCTCCAGCCCCAGCTGAGCGAGCAGAAGAAAGCGTGAGCTCCACAGGCCACGCCCCGCCGGGCGGACGCTCCCTCATACCTGGATGCTCACGGCGAACATCAGACACGTCTGCGTCAGCAGCGCGAAGGACTGGTAGTCGGCCACGTCTCTGCCGTCGTCCCGGACCGTGTCCTGCAGGGCGGCGTAGGGGATGAAGAAGAGCACCAGCGAGCTGTAGCAGCTGTGCAGCGCGCACTTGAAGAAGGCCTTCTTGCTGAAGTACAGGTTCCTCTGGCCGGGAACGTAGAGCTGCGGGAACTGGAAGCTCCAGCTGCTGTTCACGTCCTGACGGGACAGGAAGACACGACCGCTCTCAGGTTCTGACCCGCTTCCCCGGGGAGGGAAGGAACCGCAAACTCACCTGATCGAACAGACCCATCCCCAGAACAGGAAGAGCCGTGTACATCAGGTTGTAGAGCGTGATGAACCACTCGTCATACACCGTCTGAGAACCCAGAAGAACGAAGATAAACTTACAGAGGGGAAGAAACGGAATTGAGAAATCCATCAGACAAACCAGATGAAGAGAAACAAAGAAGAGCAGACGGAAATAGAGATAAAGATAGATATGAAGATGAAGATAGAGATGAAGATGAAGATAGAGATGAAGACAGAGACGGAGATAGAGATGAAGATAGAGATAGAGATGAAGATAGAGATGAAGGCGAAGATAGAGATGAAGATAGAGATGAAGATAGAGATGAAGATAGAGATGAAGATAGAGACGGAGATAGAGATGAAGCTAGAGATAAAGATAGAGATGAAGATGGAGATAGAGACGGAGATAGAGATGAAGATAAAGATAGATATGAAGACAGAGACGGAGATAGAGACGGAGATAGAGATGAAGATAGAGATGAAGATAGAGACGGAGATAGAGATGAAGATAGAGATGAAGATAGAGATGAAGATAGAGATGAAGATAGAGACGGAGATAGAGATGAAGCTAGAGATAAAGATAGAGATGAAGATGGAGATAGAGACGGAGATAGAGATGAAGATAAAGATAGATATGAAGACAGAGACGGAGATAGAGACGGAGATAGAGATGAAGATAGAGATGAAGATAGAGACGGAGATAGAGATGAAGATAGAGATGAAGATAGAGATGAAGATAGAGATGAAGATAGAGACGGAGATAGAGATGAAGCTAGAGATAAAGATAGAGATGAAGATGGAGATAGAGACGGAGATAGAGATGAAGATAAAGATAGATATGAAAGACAGAGACGGAGATAGAGACGGAGATAGAGATGAAGATAGAGATGAAGATAGAGACGGAGATAGAGATGAAGATAGAGATGAAGATAGAGATGAAGATAGAGATGAAGATAGAGACGGAGATAGAGATGAAGATAGAGATGAAGATAGAGATGAAGATAGAGATGAAGATAGAGACGGAGATAGAGATGAAGCTAGAGATAAAGATAGAGATGAAGATGGAGATAGAGACGGAGATAGAGATGAAGATAGAGATGAAGACAAAGATAAAGATGAAGACAGAGATAGAGATGAGGATAGAGATAGAGATGAAAATGGAAATGAATATGAAGATGTTATTAATAACTTCAGTGACAGTCAGTTATTTATATGAGATGTTACAGGACGAAACTAAAATGTTAAAATGAATGAATAACAGGATTTAAAATGATATAAAAATGACACTAAATATATCAGAATGTTCAAGAACATAAAAACTAAAAAACACATGGAGACAAATAAATCAACAAACAAACACAAACACACAAAGACTCACAAAAAGAAACTTACAGGTTCCGTCTTCAAAGTTTTCAGGTTATAAAGTAAAAAAACTACAGGAAACAAAACGAACAAAAGAAAACACACAAACATGCAAACAGACACACATCAATACACAAACTGGAACAAATACACACAAACATACAGTTAAACATGACTCGTTGGTGAAGTATAAAATAATAAAACTTTAAAATGATCAGAAATGTGGAGGATTTTCTCATAAACTGGATTAACTGTTAAACAAAAACGATTTATTTAATCCTGTGATCAACTGAAACCAGAAAACAGTGACATTTAGCTGAAAATGAAACAGGTTTTATTTGGAGATGATAAATGAAGTTTGACCTCAGACGTTTTTGTTTCTAAAACGACTTCCTGTGAGTTCTGGACTCACCTGCGCAGAGAAGCCGCAGAAGAAGGCGAACCAGAAGTGGACGAAGGTGAAGGTGAAGTTCTTGTAGAAGAAGTAGCGCAGGAACTTGCACATCCGCAGGTAGGACCAGCGGCCGTGCACCAGCAGGAGGCGCTGCAGGAAGCGGAACTGGGCGAAGGAGTAATCGCTGGACAGCACGGCCTGCATGCCCTCCTGACCCGAGATCCCCACGCCGATGTGAGCCGCTGGAGGCGGAGCAGAGTCTTCATCAGGAGGGACGCTTTAGCTCCACCGGGGGGCGCTCTCTGAACCGTCGTGACTTTGTCATGCAATGAACTCCAACAGAAGAAAAGCTCTTCTGGAGTTGCAGAACTGGTCGAATTCTAGTGAATTCTGACCTTTTGTTCGGAAGTTCTGAGATGTGATACCAAACATGGCGAGTATCAAACCACGGCAGTTCAGTCGACACAAACAGCTTCAAATGACTGGTCCTGGTTCTGGTCCAGCTCTTTCACAATAAAATTCGCAGTAGAATTCATAGTAGAAAAATATTTCTCTGCACCTGCATTGAACAGTTCTGGGGTTCATTTAAATTTTTTTTTTTTTTTTTTTTTTAAGAAATTCTTCAAATTCTTTGTGTACTTAATGCAATATTTGCAACTTTAAGTCCTTTAACAATTTTAGCAGAATGCAAATAACAAAAAGCATTTACACGAGCATTATCGCAGGTAATGTAACTTTTCTCTCTTTTAAAAATTTTTAATGACATTTTATTAGTAACCGATACAGGTAATCCTGTGGTTCTTTTATTATTGGATCTATCAGCAGCGTTCGATACAGTGGATCATGAGATCCTGATTGATCGGCTGGAACATTGGGTGGGGATCTCTGGGGAGGCTCTGCAGTGGATGAGATCCTATCTCACTGACAGGTCATTTTGTGTCAGCATTGGTCCTCACTCGTCCAAGTGTCATCCTCTGAGGTGGGGAGTCCCTCAGGGATCCGTTTTGGGCCCACTGCTTTTTTCGGTTTACATGCTCCCACTGGGGAAGCTGTTTCGGAAACATAAAGTGGACTTCCACCTTTATGCTGACGACTGCCAAATTTATGTCCCCATGCACAAAGGTCCCAACCGCTCAGTTACGGCACTAACTGAATGCCTCAATGAAATTAAGATGTGGATGTCGGCTAATTTTCTTGGACTCAATGAGTCCAAGACAGAAGTCGTTGTGTTCTCCCCTGGTGGGCGTCAGGATCATGGTCTGGACCTCCTCTCTCTCGCACTCTTTGAAAAGTCTGTGGTCACTAACTTGGGAGTGAAACTTGATGCTGCCCTGAAACTGGACCTCCAAATCAATGCAGTAACCAGGTCCTGCTTTTTCCAGTTGAAACGTTTGGCCACGATTAAGTCCTTCATTTCCAAGTCAAACCTTGAAATAGTGACCCACGCTTTTGTGTTGTCCAGGCTGAATTACTGCAGCTCCTTATATGCCGGGTTACCCAAGGCCTCAATAGCCAGACTGCAGCTGGTGCAAAATGCAGCAGCCAGATTTATATGTGGTGCTAAAAAGTCTGATCACATAACCCCTGTTCTGGTCTCTTTGAACTGGCTGCCAGTGCAATATTTGATCTGCATGAAAATTCTTGTTTTTGCTTTTAAATCACTGGCAGGTACGGCACCATCTTACCTTTCTGATTTGATTTTAAAATATTCTCCCTCTAAGTCTTTGCGTTCTGCGGACCAGTGTCTGTTACTGGCTCCGAGAACGAAATGTAAGTTCCGGGGAGATCGAGCCTTCTCTGTGCTGGCTCCTAAACTGTGGAACCAGTTGCCACAAGCTATTAGAGAAGTCAAACTTTTGGAGAGTTTTAAAGCTCAACTGCTCCTCCACTATCGCGCTATTGTATCTGCCTAGCTGCTTTTTATCATGTAAATTTTTAATTTATTTTTAAATACTGTAGGTTTTACTTATTTATTTTTTAAATTGTTTTTATGATTCTCATGTATGGTATTTTCTTGTGTACAGCACTTTGGGCCTCCTTGGCTGGTGGTGAAAGGTGCTTTATAAATATATAAATGAATAAATAAAAAACTAAAAAATTTTCTACTTCTTTTTTTTTATATTTGACTTGATTCCTGCTTTTACAGGAGCTTATAAAACTGAACTGGTCACAGCAGCGCAGTGCAGCTTTTGGCCAGCAGGTGGCAGCGATGCATCAAAACAAAAAGAAACGTTTTAGTTTATACCAAACAAGAAATAGAGCGTTTACGGTGAACAACCTCTGCAGCCGTGTCAGTGCTTCTCTGCTGGTACCTTTGATCATGCTGACGTCGTTGGCGCCGTCTCCGATGGCCAGAGTGACCGCCCGCTTGTACGTCTTGACCAGCTCCACCACCTGCGCCTTCTGCAGAGGAGTCACCCTGCAGCAGATCACGGCTTTGCACAAACACGCCGCCCTCAGGAAGTCCAGCTCCATGCTGCGCTCCAGGGCGTACGCCTGTCACAGGACGCCGGGTGAGGCGCTACGACAAAAGAGGAAAGGGGCGGAGCTGAGGGCGGACGTACCAGGCTGTGTCCGTTGATGACCAAGCCGTATTCTCCGTTCACCGTCTCGTCTTCGGCCGCCTTCGCTCCTTTCCCTGAAGCGGCGTCGGACAGAAACACAGAATTCTCTGCTGGTTCTGGTTTCATGGAGCTCAGAGCGTTTCTGTCAAAGAAAACGGATCAAACGGATCAAACGGATCAAACGTTTGGACTCGACAGAGAACGAGGCTCTAGAAATCGCCCGCCGACCTCAGCTCCTGTTGGACTTGGTCCCCCGAGTTCCCGGAGACGATGAAGACCTCGTTCATCTCCTCGCGCAGCAGGTTGCAGGAGTAGCCGATGTTCTCGGCGGTTTCTGCAGACAAACCGTCACAAACACTTCATCTCAGCAGGAAAGACGGACGGATCAGAAGGTTCTGAACGCTTTTGAACATGTCAGGTGATCCAGGTACTGAGCTTCATGGATCTGGACAAAGACGTTCATGGTGAGAGAGTCTGCAGGAAGGAACGGGAGGAGGAAGCATCATGGTGTGGTTAAAGGAAAGGAGGCTGTGGGAGAGCAGCCGTGGAGATAAGAGGCGGAGCTACAGGCAGAAGAGGTAAAAATGTTGAGGTACTCTGTGGGAGGGGCTAGCAAGGATGACAAGGTCAGATGGAGGTCGATGACTCAATGAGGGAGAACTGAAGGGAGCAGCTGGAAGATGAGAAATGTCCAGCTGGGATGGATGGATGAAGGATGGATGAAGCTCCACTAACGTCGAGCGTGATGCAGAGATCAGTTTCATTCTGAACAGATCTGCGTCAGCAGCTCTAAACATGGAGACAGGAAGTGGCAGCGTGAAGCCGAAGCGCTGGCAGACGACTTCCTGGTGAGAGCGTGACGTCTGCGGCTCCGTCAGAGACCTGATCTCTCAGTTTGTCTTTGAACAAACGTTATCAAGATTCACTTTGTGTATAAATGTAAGCAGGTTCTGATCCTGAAACAAACCAGAACCGGAGGTCCAACTACACACAATGACTGTTTAGAGGAAAACTTTCCTTTTTCTTCTCTTTAACATGTTTGTATATTTAAACACAACCACCTTGAGGTATTAAAGTTCTAGAAAACTAGGTGTTTGCTGAGAGCAGCCCTGAGCGGGTCTCATGACCGTACCCTGCTTGTCTCCGGTCAGAACCCAGACTTTGATGTCGGCTTTGGCCAGCTGCTCGATGGTCTGAGGAACGCCGTCCTGCAGTTTGTCCTCGATGGCCGTGGCGCCGAGCAGCTGCGCGACAAAGATCATGTTTGTGAGGAGGAGCTCGTCCCGAAGCCTCGAATCGGGATCATCTTAAAGCCAACGAAAAAACGATTAAAACATGTTGTAACTGAAAACAACAAAAAAAGATGAAAATTTGAAAACAAAACATTTTACATTTGAAAGAAAAAAAGGAGAATTAAAAAAAAAACTTAAAACTTGAAATAAATCTTGAAAACTTGGAAAAACGTAATTTAATTTAGGAAAAAATACAGAAAACTTGAAATAAATCTGAAACAAACTGAAAATTAAATTTAAAAAGACCAGCTCAAAGCTCCGCCCCCATGTCTAATGAGGCTCAACTCGGCAGGAAAAACTCGAAAATCAGAATTTAAACTGAACTGAGGACTGAAAGTTAAGATTCAGAAAAGCAAAAAAATGTTTTTTAAATTGAAAATTCCAAAGAGCAGCTTTCACAGACGGATACATTATTATTCAATCTGTAAGTTTTCACTATTTTTGTTTCATTTTCAGGATTTATTTCAATTTTTCCGCTTTTTTTTTTTGAAGTTTTCATATTTTCTTTTGTTTTTACATTTCTTCTTGTTTTTAAATGTTTAATTTCGTTTCAAGTTTTCAATCAGTTTTCTGTTCACTTTAAGCCGGTCCTGATTGGACCCGTCAGCGGGTTCGGTTCGACCCGTCTGTCCCGAGATCGATAAACACAAACGTCTGGGTTTACCTGCAGCTCCGTCTCGATCTCCTCGTACAGCTGGTCCAGTTTGCCCTCTCGGTCGTCCAGGGAGGTGCTGGCCTCATGGTGGCGCTGTTTCCACTCATGGAAATACTCCTCGTCCAAGTCCTTGTGGGCCAGCGCCAGAGTCCGCAAACCCTCGCCAGCAAACTCCTGCGGGTCGTGAACGAACACGGAGTCAGGTGTGGAGAGGGAAAACAAAACCAGACGAGGAGGAAGAGGAGGAATGGAGGAAGAGGAAGAGGAGGGATGGAGGAGGAAGAGGATGGATGGAGGAGGAAGAGGACGGATGAAGGAGGAAGAGGAGGGATGGAGGAGGAAGAGGATGGATGGAGGAGGAAGAGGAGGGATGAAGGAGGAAGAGGATGGATGGAGGAGGAAGAGGATGGATGAAGGAGGAAGAGGATGGATGGAGGAGGAAGAGGATGGATGGAGGAGGAAGAGGATGGATGAAGGAGGAAGAGGAGGGATGAAGGAGGAAGAGGAGGGATGGAGGAGGAAGAGGACGGATGAAGGAGGAAGAGGAGGGATGGAGGAGGAAGAGGAAGGATGCAGGAGGAAGAGGAAGGATGAAGGAGGAAGAGGAGGGATGAAGGAGGAAGAGGAGGGATGAAGGAGGAAGAGGAGGGATGGAGGAGGAAGAGGAAGGATGAAGGAGGAAGAGGACGGATGCAGGAGGAAGAGGAAGGATGCAGGAGGAAGAGGAGGGATGAAGGAGGAAGAGGAGGGATGAAGGAGGAAGAGGACGGATGAAGGAGGAAGAGGAGGGATGGAGGAGGAAGAGGACGGATGAAGGAGGAAGAGGAAGGATGGAGGAGGAAGAGGAGGGATGCAGGAGGAAGAGGAGGGATGAAGGAGGAAGAGGAGGGATGGAGGAGGAAGAGGACGGATGAAGGAGGAAGAGGAAGGCTGCACTTCATATTCTTTCCGGCTGGAGGGAATGTGTGTGTTCACGTGTTCACGTGTTCACGTGTTCATGTGTTCATGTGTTCATGTGTTCACGTGTTCACGTGTTCACGTGTTCACGTGTTCATGTGTTCACGTGTTCATGTGTTCATGTGTTCACGTGTTCACGTGTTCACGTGTTCACGTGTTCACGTGTTCATGTGTTCACGTGTTCACGTGTTCATGTGTTCATGTGTAGATCAAGTGATCATCTACTAAACTGAAGCGTTTATAAAATGTTGGATGAAAACTCAGTTCCTGCATGAAAAACAGATCCGGAGTGCAGTCGAGTCGAGTCGAGTCGAGTCGAGTCGAGTCGAGTCGAGTCGAGTCGAGTCGAGTCGAGTCGAGTCGAGCCGAGTCGAGTCGATCACGACTGATTAAAGAAGTCAGATCTACTGTTTCTGTAGGAAGTGACAGGATTCCTGTCCGTGTCTTCATGATAATGAACATAATCTCTGATTTGGATTCATGCAGAACAGAAATACATGGAGGGGTCCTCACAACTACACATAGACACACACACACACACAGACAGGTGAGTCACTGACGTTCAGGTGTTCTGTAGTGATGTCCATCATCTTGCGGCAGGACGGGTGCAGCTTCTCGTAGATGATGGTGTCGGCTCCTTTACAGAAGAGCGACAGCTTCCCCTCTGGACCCCGCACTGTAAGAAATACAAGCACACACACACACATCTGTGTTTCATTTCTCGAATAGAAAATGACCCGAAGACGACGGCGAGCGCTGGCGTTCGTACCGATCACCGACATCCTCTTCCGGACGTTGTTGAAGTCCAGGATCGCCAGGAGTTGGTAGCTGCGCTGCCGTCCCATTTCCACGATGGAGATGCTGTCCGGCGTGCGTGAGCGGAAGACGAATCCGAAGTTCCTGGCAGCGGTCACCAGCGCTCCCTCATCCGGAGACTGGGCCTGGTAGAGCAGCTCACCTGGGGGGGGCGCACAGGTGTTTCAGCACACAGACTCTTCTACCTGGCCCAGGTGATGTCTCTGATCACCTTCGGTCTTCTCCTCCGCCATGACGGTGTGGCAGAGCGCCAGCAGCCTGAAGAAGGCGTGAACCTCCGGGTTCTCCAGCTTCACCGCCTCCACCAGGGAGTGGTCGTGGAAGACGAAGCGAGGGTCGGCGAGCGGATTGAAGGAGAAATCGACGGCCTTCCTGTGCTGTGGAGGAGAACACGGAGAACACGGAGGACGAGAATGAAACCGCGTCCTGGATGCATCCTGAACCCTCAGTCACATGGGGGGGGGGGGACCCGTGTGGGAGCTAACGGTTTTTGGGTTGTAGAGAGGAGCGGCCCGTCCAGAAGGGGGCGCAAGTGTGTTGATAAAACCAGTTATCTATAAAGGTAGACATGGATCCAACGCAGCTAGCTTGATGCTAACATATAATGGGATTTACCATAGGACGGCTAATGCTAACGCTAATCTACCTAAACATCAATTCTGAATTTTCTCTATTAAGAAAATGATTTTTAAAGTAACTGTGATCTAAAACATCGTTTTTTCCTCATTCTTTCTTCTTCTTCTGGAATAAGGTGTAACGCTATAGCATGATCGCCACCTAGTGGCCAAAATGAAACGTCCTCCAGGAGAAGCAGAACAATCGTTGGAGGTTCTCCATAAGAGAATCCATGTAACTCTGCATGATATCAACAATCTCAATATTTCACTGACAATATGTGAACTGGATCAGATTAATATCAATATATTCAAAACATAAAGTAGATTATTCATGTATTTTTAATCACATTTTTCTAAAACTGTTGACTTTAAATTGAATTGAGAGGATCTAAAGAATAACAAAATATATCAATGAAAAAATCGTTATCGAATTGAAACGATTCTGGAAATTATCGGCGACACTCAGCCCGACTAGCTGCAAATGGATCGTACCATTATTGTGTTTGTGGTAATGCATCGTGTATCGTGATGGAAGTTCCTTCTGATGTGCTAGTTGTTAGTCTGAGGGCGGGAAACGGGCAAACCTGGGCGTGGAAGGCCACCGGTCAAAACCCGTACGTGTTGCACAAGTGTTCACATGTCGCCCGCAGCACGCCCGTTGTTTAATGCATTTGTTTAACATGTGCTGCCCCCTACAGGTTGAACCGAGGTATTACAGTTGAAATTTGTGATTGGTCAAACCATTTCAAACGTCCCCCGTCATGATCTGCAGCTCCTGGAATGATAACAGCCCCGTTCTCCAGCCCCGCCCCCTGACTGGATTTTCAGATTTCGGCTGTGGGCGGAGTCAGCCTCCAACTCGCCTGTCTGTGGAGAAACTGTTTGATTTTTAAAAATGTCTCCAGTTCAACGTCAGCTCTAACATTTACATGAAAGTTGGAGCCAAACGTGGTTTAAACAGATCTTTTCCAGTTTCTCTCTACTGTCATCCGCTGCATTTCCAGACTGTAAACTTTATTCCAAATACCTTTCACAAACTTAAGTCCGACTGTCCTTCATGGTAAATATTTGTGTGTCTTTGAACTTTTTCTCCTGAGTTTCACTTCGACACAGCAGTGACTGTCAGCAGCTCACGGAGCCGCGCTGAACCGGACCGCATGTGGTCAACAAACCAAACCGCCACAATGGAACAACACAAGCCAAAAGGTCACACCCTTCCACGGTTGATTGGTCGGCTCCACTGGCCTCCAATCAGCTCGTTTAAAGTTTCAAACGTCATCCCAATTACTGCAGGAACGACTATTAATGGTTGAAATCATTTTAGGAATCAATCCAACTTACTAACATGATGGAAAGTAAGAACTGCTGTTGGGAAAGTTTTTAGAATCCACTTTTTCAGAGCATATTTACCATTTTTGACTTCACCATTTAATTCTACAAAGAAGATATTCATGGGATTTTGTTCATTTCATTATTTTCTAACTGATTCAAATAGTTTATTTACAAATTCCTGAGGATCAAAATGGTCTGTTTTTGCGTGTTTAAACATGTTAACGTGTTATTCTTCTGAAGATGGAGAACATATGTAAATAAATTAATATTCAAACATTATGTCTGATCATTTCTTTATTCATATTGTTGTGAATCAGGAGCAGATGAAAAAATACAGTTTAAAAAATGATCGTATTTGTGATGTAGAAAATACGCTGGGCGGGGCCACAAGCATCTAGCTCCGCCCCTTCCGGACGAATAGATCCGTGAACATCTTTGTTATTCTTGATCTGAGCAGGAATCTAAACTGTAACGCTGGATAGAAACGGTAAACGGGACATGTGGGGGGCTGTAAGCTAGTGGGAGAGTTCTGACACTCAGTTGACTTTGGGCTTCAGCATTTTTGGGTTTCCACAGCAAAAATAATCCCAATATCCAGATGGAATTTTCTGTTTTTTCATGATTTTATAGAATGATAACAGAAAAGCAGCCGGTCGTCTTCCTAACTGAAAATACAGAAGTCAATTCAAAAGCAGATAAAAAGAGTTTTTAGGGTTAAAAATAAAGGTTCTAAATGTGTCATTTTGTTGTGATTTCAAATTATGATTATTTGTAGATAATAAGTGTCTGACAAACAGTGTAACGAAAAAACATCAATGGCGATTAATCGCGATTAATTCTTTCCAGATTTGCGATTAATTAGTCAATTTTTTTAATCGTCTCGGCTTTGATTTAATTCAGTTCTATTGATTAGATTTGGGTCGACTCACCTTTAAATGTTCTGGTCGGTGCTCGGTGTCGTCACCAACGTAACCTGCCAAACATTTGAGGAGGAAAAGGTCAAAGTTCGAGCGTAAAGGTGCTGATGGAGGGGGCGGGGCTGGCGTAAAGGTGCTGATGGAGGGGGCGGGGCTGGCGTACCGTAGGATTTGCCGTTGATGGAGCACTTGTTGAAGACCATGATGTTCTGGGTCAGAGTTCCCGTCTTGTCACTGAAGACGTACTTGATCTGGCCCAGCTCCTCGTTCAGGGTGGTGGTGCGGGCCTCGGCGGGGGTGTCGCTGCCGGCGTGGTACATCTTCCTGTCCCAGTCGATGTAGAAGCTGTTCCCCAGACGGATGATCTCCACGCTGGAGACGAGACGGATCGGGGTAATTGAGGGAACTCACGGCGGCTCCGGAGCGGCGAACGGGAAGAACCCCCAACCTGACGTAGAGCGAGATGGGAACCACGGTGTTGAGGATGATGATGTACGACCAGAAGGTGAGGAAGGTGGAGAAACCGGCGCTGACGCCGTCGCCCCGTGGCAGGAAGGCGGTGAAGCCGGATCCTTCCTTGGTTTCCCAGATGTAGTTCCCGATGGCCAGAACGACGCACATGACGGCCAGGAAGCCGAAGATCTGCAGGAGGAGAGCGCAGGAACGTCACGGACGCGTCACAGCGTCGTCAGCGCCGAGGGGAGGAGCTCCAACAGGACGACTCTTACTTCAAGTACCGTATTTTCTGGAGTAAAAGTTACAGTTTTTTCATAGTTTAGTCAGGAGCAACTTATTGGAGATTTTTTTAAGCATACATTTTCTCATTACTTTTCCACTTGCAACCGTTTACCCTTAAGCGGTTGTTTCCGCTAACGACCACTAGAGGGCGCTGCAGTTTCTTCTGATGGTACTAGAAGAACTGAAACAAAGACGGAGGAGAATCTGATTGTTTTCTTCTTAAATTTGGATATTTTTCTCATTTGCGTCGAAGTATTGGTATTCTTGTTTTGATTATTACCACAGCAGATATAAAAGTGAGACTTATAGTCCAGGAAACACGGAAATTCACTACAGGTAAGAGGGTAGTTACAGCTTCAGTTACGGAGGTGAAAAAGTGACAAAAACACTAAAACTAAAGTGAATGTTAAAGTTTTTTGTCTTTTTCTGGTATCAGAATGTCAGTAAATAAACCAGAAACATGAACAGAAAATAATTACGGATTTCAAAATTCTAATAATTGAGTCAAAATCATTTTCACAAACTAGCAGCAAAATAGATTGTTTATTTCAGTGTTTATTTCTGTTCAGTGTTAACTGATTTTTTTAGAACCTTTTCCCACCAAAAATCAGTTTGGAGATTATTGTACGGACAGGTTCATTCTTAAGGAACATCAGATTTAAACACAAATATCCTACTGTTGGAAAATTCAAGGATTTTAAATGTTCCACATGGTCTAAAATACAGTTTGAGTCACTTTGTTCTGATTTGTGAATTTCTGCCCGAGATGCACAACGATGGTAAAATAAAAAGTGTTTTTTTGTTACTGCTGACATGATCTTAAAAACATTTACTGCATTAAGATCATCAAACATGGTACAGGATGTCTTTTATTTTGAAAAGATGTCCAGCAAACCTCCAACAAAAGTTATAAACTATTTTTTTAACTGCATTATTTTCTTTATATTTATGTTTAAGTTAAACCAAATAAAGTCTGTTCATAAGAACTTCTGGTTCTCGGCTGCTGTAAACTTTACTGTTTCTAGGTTTATTTCCTGCAACAGAACATTAATTAAAGATGATCCGATAACCTCCATTAGCAAAAACATTTATGGATGCCGTTTCAGAGCAGCAGAACCAGAACCAGAACCCCCACTCACACACAGAACCAGGACGTTCATGAGGCGGTCTATGCTGGTCCGCTTGAACGTGCTCTTCCCGCTGTTCTGCATCAGTTTGGTTTCTGGACCTGAGCAGGAGGAGCACAGACAGGAAGGAGTAAGGAGGGAGGAGCGGCTCACAGAACCTGACCCGACCTGCCCACGGCTCCCACCTGCGAACAGCACCAGGCCGAAGCACCACTCGGTGTTCCTCAGGGTGCAGCCGCGCAGCAGGATCTTCTCGTTGTCCAGAGAGTACTTCTGCCCGCCGAAGGTCAGCGTTCCCGTGAAGCGGTCGAGACGGTTGTTGGGGGGTTCGCAGCGCACCTCACCTGTGGAGGAGAGGGAGGAGCTTCAGGAGGGAGGAGCTTCAGGAGGGAGGAGCTTCGGGAGGGAAGAGCTTCAGGAAGGAGGAGCTTCAGGAAGGAGGAGATTCAGGAGGGAGGAGATTCAGGAGGGAGGAGCTTCAGGAGGGAGGAGTTTCAGGAGGGAGGAGCTTCAGGAGGGAGGAGATTCAGGAGGGAGAAGCTTCAGGAGGGAGAAGCTTCAGGAGGGAGGAGCTTCAGGAGGGAGGAGCTTCAGGAGGGAGAAGCTTCAGGAGGGAGGAGATTCAGGAGGGAGGAAGTTCAGGAGGGAGAAGCTTCAGGAGGGAGGAGGTTCAGGAGGGAGGAGCTTCAGGAAGGAGGAGATTCAGGAGGGAGGATTTTCAGGAGGGTGGAGTTTCAGGAGGGAGAAGCTTCAGGAGGGAGGAGCTTCAGGAGGGAGAAGCTTCAGGAGGGAGGAGCTTCAGGAGGGAGGAGATTCAGGAGGGAGGAGCTTCAGGAGGGAGGAGCTTCAGGAGGGAGGAGATTCAGGAGGGAGGAGATTCAGGAGGGAGGAGCTTCAGGAGGGAGGAGCTTCAGGAGGGAGGAGCTTCAGGAGGGAGAAGCTTCAGGAGGGAGAAGCTTCAGGAGGGAGAAGCTTCAGGAGGGAGGAGCTTCAGGAGGGAGGAGCTTCAGGAGGGAGAAGCTTCAGGAGGGAGGAGATTCAGGAGGAGGAGATTCAGGAGGGAGGAGCTTCAGGAAGGAGGAGATTCAGGAGGGAGGAGATTCAGGAGGGAGGAGTTTCAGGAGGGAGGAGATTCAGGAGGGAGGAGCTTCAGGAAGGAGGAGCTTCAGGAGGGAGGAGCTTCAGGAAGGAGGAGATTCAGGAGGAGTTTCAGGAGGGAGTTTCAGGAGGGAGGAGATTCAGGAGGGAGGAGATTCAGGAAGGAGGAGCTTCAGGAGGGAGAAGCTTCAGGAGGGAGGAGCTTCAGGAGGGAGGAGTTTCACGAGGGAGGAGCTTCAGGAAGGAGGAGATTCCGGAAGGAGGAGCTTCAGGAAGGGAGGAGCTTCAGGAGGGAGGAGCTTCAGGAGGGAAAAGATTCGGGAGGGAGGAGATTCAGGAAGGAGGAGATTCAGGAAGGAGGAGCTTCAGGAAGGAGGAGCTTCAGGAGGGAGGAGCTTCAGGAGGGAGGGCTTCAGGAGGGAGGAGCTTCAGGAGGGAGGAGTTTCACGAGGGAAAAGATTCGGGAGGGAGGAGATTCAGGAAGGAGGAGATTCAGGAAGGAGGAGCTTCAGGAAGGAGGAGCTTCAGGAGGGAGTAGATTCAGGAGGGAGAAGATTCAGGAAGGAGGAGATTCAGGAAGGAGGCTTCAGGAGGGAGGAGCTTCAGGAAGGAGGAGCTTCAGGAGGGAGGAGTTTCACGAGGGAGGAGCTTCAGGAAGGAGGAGATTCCGGAAGGAGGAGCTTCAGGAGAGAAGCTTCAGGAGGGAGGAGCTTCAGGAGGGAGGAGTTTCAGGAGGGAGGAGATTCAGGAGGGAGGAGATTCAGGAAGGAGGAGCTTCAGGAAGGAGGAGCTTCAGGAGGGAGAAGCTTCAGGAGGGAGGAGCTTCAGGAAGGAGGAGATTCCGGAAGGAGGAGCTTCATGAAGGAGGAGCTTCAGGAAGGAGGAGCTTCAGGAGGGAGAAGCTTCAGGAGGGAGGAGCTTCAGGAGGGAGGAGTTTCACGAGGGAGGAGCTTCAGGAAGGAGGAGATTCCGGAAGGAGGAGTTTCAGGAGGGAGGAGATTCAGGAGGGAGCAGATTCAGGAAGGAGGAGCTTCAGGAAGGAGGAGCTTCAGGAGGGAGAAGCTTCAGGAGGGAGGAGATTCAGGAGGGAGGAGTTTCACGAGGGAGGAGCTTCAGGAGGGAGGAGCTTCAGGAGGGAAAAGATTCGGGAGGGAGGAGATTCAGGAAGGAGGAGATTCAGGAAGGAGGAGCTTCAGGAAGGAGGAGCTTCAGGAGGGAGGAGCTTCAGGAGGGAGGGGCTTCAGGAGGGAGGAGCTTCAGGAGGGAGGAGTTTCACGAGGGAGGAGCATCAGGAGGGAGGAGCTTCAGGAGGGAAAAGATTCGGGAGGAGAGATTCAGGAAGGAGGAGATTCAGGAAGGAGGAGCTTCAGGAAGGAGGAGCTTCAGGAGGGAGGAGCTTCAGGAGGGAGGGCTTCAGGAGGGAGGAGCTTCAGGAGGAGGAGTTTCACGAGGGAAAAGATTCGGGGAGGAGATTCAGGAAGGAGGAGATTCAGGAAGGAGGAGCTTCAGGAAGGAGGAGCTTCAGGAGGGAGTAGATTCAGGAGGGAGAAGATTCAGGAAGGAGGAGATTCAGGAAGGAGGGCTTCAGGAGGGAGGAGCTTCAGGAGGAGAAGCTTCAGGAGGGAGGAGCTTCAGGAGGGAGGAGTTTCACGGAGGAGCTTCAGGAAGGAGGAGATTCCGGAAGGAGGAGCTTCAGGAAGGAGGAGCTTCAGGAAGGAGGAGCTTCAGGAGGGAGAAGCTTCAGGAGGGAGGAGCTTCAGGAGGGAGGAGTTTCACGAGGGAGGAGCTTCAGGAAGGAGGAGATTCCGGAAGGAGGAGATTCAGGAAGGAGGAGCTTCAGGAAGGAGGAAGCTTCTTCAGAGGAGAAGCTTCAGAGGAGGAGCTTCAGGAGGGAGGAGTTTCACGAGGGAGGAGCTTCAGGAAGGAGGAGATTCCGGAAGGAGGAGCTTCAGGAGGGAGAAGCTTCAGGAGGGAGGAGATTCAGGAGGGAGGAGTTTCACGAGGGAGGAGCTTCAGGAGGGAGGAGCTTCAGGAGGGAAAAGATTCGGGAGGGAGGAGATTCAGGAAGGAGGAGATTCAGGAAGGAGGAGCTTCAGGAAGGAGGAGCTTCAGGAGGAGGGGCTTCAGGAGGAGGAGCTTCAGGAGGGAGGAGTTTCACGAGGGAGGAGCTTCAGGAAGGAGGAGCTTCAGGAGGGAGGAGCTTCGGGAGTTTTTCCTGTTCTAGAATCATTTATAAAATGATCTGAAGATGTTCAGTCCAAAGACAAGTTCAAGAACTTCATGAAAAAAGGAAACTTTGGTTGTTTTTTGTGCAGAAAATACGATTTTCAAACTATTTGATCGGTTTCTACTGCTGTTCATTTGCTTTAATGTTGTAGTTCTTCTGATGAAAATAATAATAATAATATTGAACAATTACATCAATACAGATTGTAAATGCAGTAAATTAAACCATAATTGCTAATTTTTATCTGCTGAAAAATTCTAAATGGTGGCTTTTCTGTTGGTCTGTCTCCATAGCAACCGTTCAATGTTTTGGTCGTCTGGGGGTGACGGACAGATCGATGTAATTTCAAGAAGAATCAGCAAAAGTAAGTGTTTGGATTTCCTTGGCAACAGAGGTTTTTTGTTGACCACGCCCACATTCCTGATGAATTCGTTTCATTCACACGTTTCTCTCAGCTCAAGTAAATTCATGCATTTTTACGATGTTCAAGTGACAAATGTTGTGTAGCAGACGGGGACACTTCTGCGAGCTCGCCACGCTAACGTCGTTTAAAAAAATCGACAAACTTTAAAGCCAACAATTTTTCTGAAAATTCAAGACGGCAGCCTCTTCTCGAGGTCAAAGGTCAACGGCGGAAAGCGTGAATGAGGCCGCCTGGTTCTGTTTGAAAAACGATTCTCCTGTCTGCTGGCAGGAAGCTCGACGGCGGACTTCCTGCCTGACAGAACCGTTTGTTCTGGACGATCTAGTTCTTCTTCTGTGGTTCTGGTTCCGGTTCTACCGTTGAAGTCTGCCAGCTTTTCCACGTCCTCTCCCAGCTCCCCGGTCACCGGCAGCGCCTGGCGCACCTTCAGATTGGTCTCCCTGAGGAGGACACGGGGGAGAAACTCGGCACGAGTGGAGATGCGATCGTCCTTTCGGAGATGAAAATGCACGAACCCGTCCAGCTCCGCCGTCTCCACGTACACCAGGTTGAGCGGTTCGCTGCTGGAGAGCAGCAGCAGGTCCGCCTGAAGGCCCAAAGACAAGACTCGGGTTGGGGCGAGGACCGGCTCGCGGGTGAGGCTCAAGCACCATCTGTGTTTACTCACGGTGACAAACTGGTTGTTCTCCAGCTTGATGATGTCCCCCACCTGGACGTTCATCCATTTCTCGCTGCAGAGCCTGACAGCGGCAGAGAGTTAGTAAAGTAAATCTTTATTTATACATGACAGAACACAAGATCAAGTCAGAGGAATTTACCACCTGGAGCCTAAAGCCGGTAACAGTCAGTTAAAAGCTCGTCTGAATAAAATGTCTGAACTTGAGTTTTAAAACAGTCGATTGAGTCGACAGACACAGAGGAGATCATTCCAGAGTTTGAACTGTGGATGGAGGTTTGTCCATGCATCATCTCTGAATGTCATAGAAGGAGCAGCGATAACAGCGGACCGGCTGAGAGTCGACGGGTTCCTGTTAAAAGCTTTGCTGCAGTTTGGGACAAAGTGGAGATTTTTAACAGACTGTGTGTTAAAACAGTTAAAAAGAGGGTCTAAACCAGGGGGCCCCAAACTACGGCCCGCGGGCCGGATCCGGCCCTCCTCCACTTTCTGCCCGGACCCCCAAAATCAGACATTTTTCCAGTTCTTTAGGCTAATTTGCTACAATTTAGCTAATATTTTAGCTACATGCTAGCTGTTTTGAATCATTTTAAAATTTTTTAACATTTTTTCGGCTAATTTCGCACTTTGCTAATATTTTAGCTAGCTATCAGCTTCAGTGTTTTTAGCTATCAATTTGTGCACATTCAACTAATAATCTATCACAAGTAATTCTATGTTTTTAGTTTGCATTAGACCCCTGACCCCGCCGTGTCGATCATCTAATGGCTGCTTAACCAAAACCACCTAAAGAAAACAAATAAACAAAGCCTGCAAACGAAGACTACAGAGGTCCAACCCCAAACTAACATAACAAAACCCAGCAGTGGAAGACTGATGAGGAAAAGAGAGGAAATAGAAGAAAAAATAAATAAATGAAAGAAAATAAAATAAATATTTTTAAAGGAAGGATTAGTTCATTAGCATTTATTTAATTATGATGAGTTACATTTATAGCTTGATGTCTGAGGTGAACATAGATGATAAACTCTGGAGGCTTTTACATCCATGTTGACCTGAAGACGTCTGGTTTGATCAACTCTACCTTCAGAATGAACAGAGTTTATATGAAAACAAAACTTTGGTCAAACGTTTGATCTTTTTGAGTTAAAAGCTCAGATTATCTTCTGCTGCACATCATTGGTTACTCGCTGCACTGAGAGGATCCTGTTTGACACAGAGCAGCTTTTATTTTGAAAAGTAAAAAAATAAATCACATTTTTAAAGATTCTAGGTTCCTTCGAGGTTTTGATCAGTAGAAAACGAACCCAAACGGCTCTTTTACCGTTAGAGGCTGCCGCCCCTGAACCAGAAGATAAGATGGTTAGATCTGGACCGGCCTGAGGAACCAGACGGGGAAAGTCAATTTCCTGCTGTTTCCTGTATCATTGCTCTTTGAATGTGTCTGAAAAAAGGCGGCAAGTCTTCCTGAGCGGCGACTGATGGGGTCAATCAGGAGGTTCATCTCTTTGTTTGACCTCATTAGTTCTCTGCTGCTGCCTGAGGTCCCGTCCGGACTTCCAGCTGCTGAAGGTCCGTGGCTGAACACACGCTTTGACAAATCTGTTTTCATTCAAAGAATGTCTCTGCTGGAGTTTTAATGGGATTTTGTGGTTGAACCTTTGTGTGGTAAATTCCTAGAAGGCCCAGAGGGGTTCCTTGAGGAACGCCTAACAGTGAGGAAAACAACCCTGAATACAAAATGACAAACTCAGAAAACATCAAAAAAACAAACGTACTTTCTGTCGATAAGAACTTGAACTTTTCGGTTGTTGACTCGGTTGTCGCTCCGATGGCGATTCTGGAAAACGAGAAAACAAACGAGAAACCAAGCTTTGAGTGAGAGGAGGAACGTCACTGTAAGTGTGAACGAGTTCTAAAGACGGTGAAGCTTCTGGAGTCTCAAAAGGAGACAGAGAACCTTCAAAAAGATGCTGGAGATTTTCCTCTCACCAGAAAACATCAGAAAAGCAGAGTTAATGTTCGACTTGCTCTGCTGGTTTTCAAACAGAGCGGGGCGGTCTAATTACTGATTAACGGGTCAAACCAACCGCCAGAGGACCGAAACCCGCTGGAGAATCCATCCAGCCCAGACGGTGAGAGAACAAAACCTCTGGTTCTTCACCTGATCCAAACCAAACATTTGGTGAGTAACCTCCTCCTCTCATGATGTCACTGTCTAATCTCTGGGATTATTCCTGTCCTGCCCGTCAGCTGTGACTATCTCCATGACACAGACAACACGAAAGAGGAGGTTTGATGAATCACACAGAGTCTGATGAACTCACGAAAGAGGAAACTCCAGAAGAAAAATGTAAAAGTGTAGAAAAGTATTAACCTCTGTCCCTCAGTTTTAACTCCTGTCTGATCTAAAATGGTTGATTCCTCGTCAAAAATCATATCTAGAATATTGTTCACGTGTTTAACCGCGCTTCTGGTGTTCACACTGGACAAACAGGGAGGGGCTTCTTCTTTGTCTGTTGAGTAGTTACACATGTCTGCCCCCTATAGCTGATAGAGGGTAAACGCGGATGAGGAAGCGGAACAAATGTTGCTTTTTTAAACTAAACATTTGCTCGTTTTGACTCTACATGACATCATTCTGGCTCCATCGGTGGATGGAGGCTGTGGTTCTGCTGTGGTTCTGCTGTGGTTCTGCTGTGGTTCTGGTCTATGAAAGGTCATTGTAACCTGAGGCTCCTCCCCCTCTTTTGTATTGGTAGTTTGTCGGACTCCTGTTTGACAGGAGTCCTTTGGAGGATCAGCAGGTCCATATGAGACTCCAGTTCTGTTCTGGAGGTTTGACCCGTAACTCCAGCTGTGCTGTTTTCTCTGGTAACTGAACAGAAAAGCCACTTCCTCCTCATTGTTCACAGGGAATTCCCTGTTCTCTTTCAGCTTCCGAAAAGCGACAGATGAAGAAAAATCCCTGAACTTCTGCTCAGATCATGGAGCCTTTTGTTAGAAAAGAGGAACTTTGTGACTGATTGACCTGACCGGGACCGGACCACAGAGGCTCATCAGAACCTAGAAAGTCACTGTTTAACCCTTCATCCCGATATCAGGCGCTGACGGATTCTGCTGAACGAGGCTGGAGGAGACGACCAGATAAGAGGAGGAACGTTCTGAACATCAACCCACAGCAGATTACACAGTAACAGTCACATTTAGATATTCAAAGTTACACATTCAACAGAATGAAAACATTCACTCGTCTGTGGAAACGCTTCACTAAAGCTTCCAGAAAAGAATTTTCCCAAAAGGTTTTATGAAAGTTGAAACACTTATTTCTATTTTACATGAAAAGATTTGATGAACTAAAATGTTAGAAAACTGGAAACACGTTTTCTTTTCTGTCTTCATCTTTTCTACATCAGATAAACAGTCTTTACAGACGAAAGGCTGACAGCGCGCTGGAGTGTGTGACTGTACGTACGATGTCGTCGGTCGCGTCTTTGGCGGCGGTGACGGAAAGCACCAGGATGAGAGGAACCACGGTGGTGAACCAGGACAGAGAGGAGATCTGAGGAATCACCTGGAACACAAACGTCACACCTCCACATTCATGTCGTCTGCGTTTGTTCAATATTCAAAGAAAAATGTTGAAAATGTAGATCAGAAAAAAGAAAACATTTTCTATCAAATAATAAATAACTCCTACTTTAGAAAACGTAGATCTTAAAGACTTTGACTGTACTGTTCTGATGTCAGTAATTCATTTATAGAAACCATGAATGTACATGAGAACTGGACTGAGTGAGTGTGACATCATCCAGAAAATAATTTACTTCTGGCTCCAACCAATCAATTCAGTTGCACTATTCTTATGGTAAGGACGCCGCCATGTTGGAGCCAGACGTCGTCAGTGAACGATTGGTCTGAGTCACTGTTTCTACGGCAACCATTCTGGCCAATCAGGAGGGAGCCTGTTGGAAGGCCACACCCCTACCCTTGAAACTGGTCTGCACAAAATCTGGATCAAACATTTGGAACGTCGAATATGGGTGTCAGCAGGCTCCACCTACTTTTAGTGAGGCATTTGATTGGTCAGTCGGAAAAAATATCAAGAAAAAAGAGGATTATCAACCAGAAGTTAAACGGTTTCAGATCCAGAATGTTTATTCTGACCAATAGAATGAGGAACAGCTGTTTATGTCTACAGAGAAGTCTGGATTCTTGGAGCCACTTCCTGTTTGGAACACCACTCAGTCCAGTTCTCTATGTAGAGTTAATGTCCTAAACTGATAAATAATAAAGTGTTTCCTTCTGTTTTAGTGAGTGTGACTGTCTGTCGTGGCAGCAACTGCAGGTCCTTGTGTAATGTGTTCACACAGTGAGGTCACTTCCTGCGCTGGAGAGGAAACTTCCTCCTTTCTGCTCACACGTGACTCAACAGTTTCCTGAAACGGCTTCAACATGACGAAGGTGGATGTTGACACTGTTCAAATGTCAGAAACCGCATGATCCTCTCAGCGTTTCTAAATCCTCGTCGTGAGCTGAAGGGAGAACGACTTTCATCCTTTAAGGCAGCAGAATTCAAGCTTTTGGAGAAGAACCAGCCTCCATCAGGAGAACCGACCCGCAGTGACCTCAGGCCGGTCTCAACTCCCTCACTACTCACTATACAGTGAATTCCACACGTTGTAGTGCTGTCCAGTGCTCTAGAAATGTCCCAGAAGTCTTTGCATAAAACCAGTGTCACTACATTAGCAAATATAGACCACAATGCATTGCGTTTGAACAATTTTGGAAAAAAAAAGTGTTTTAATCTATTTTTTAATGAAACTATCAACATTTTCATCATCAAATAGATATTGTGAAATGTTTGTATTGATTTGATTTTGACTTCATGAAATCTGTGACGTCATACGAGCTGTTAAAAAAAAAAGTATTGAGGATGTTCTCTAAATCGCTTTTAAAATCCAGGGAACTAGATAATATTTAGTAGTTAAGGAGTAGAGTGGGGATGTGGAGAGAGTCTCAGCCATTAAACTAACCAGCAAATGAAAGCAGGAATATAAGGAACATAACAAATGGGAATCATATGTGAAAAATAAATAATAAATGTGTTTTTAAGCACATTTTCTTTTTCTCTTTTTCCCCATAAACTGTTAATCTTTGTGTAATTCCATAAAGATAGATAATTCACTGCAGATAATTTGGCTGCTGCAGGTTTTTTTTTGTTCATTTAAAATTTTTCCAAATTTAAATAATTTTTGTCAATTTAAAAAAATGTTATTGATTGCTGCCACCAAAAAAACAAAAAAAACCCCAAAAAAGTCAAATTTAAATGTTTTCTGGGTAAATCTCCAAACAAAAGACCAAGAATTTAAAGTCTTTGCATCTCTTGTTGCAAATTTTGTTTTAATTCCAGCTGCAAACATCTGTTTTCATTTAAATTTCCAAAATAAATTCATTTTTTAACATTAATAAAAGCAAGTTGAAAAGTCGACAAGAACTCTTAAAGCAATCTGTAGCAGAAACAGAACGTCTACAACGCCAAATGTTCTGATCTTAACTACGACTACAACCTTCAACGTCTTTTAAATGGTTTTAAATGAAAGGAAACAAAAGCAGACGTGGTTTAAAAGTGTTGTTTTTTCTTCTGCTGTTAGCCCATTTTTGTAAGTCTCCATCCTGTTTTTTGTCTTTACCTGAAGCACCAGCAGAACCAGGAAGTAGGCGTTAGCGATCCTCTGGAACTGTTCAAACAGGTTCAGGGGTAGGAAGCTGAACAGGTTGTACTTGGACGTCTTGATTGCATTTGTCTAGAAAAATAAAAACAACAGAATTCTGAGTCTTTACGTTAGATTAGATTTAGTTCTGAAATGTTTCATAAAAAAATGCTTTTGACAATTTAAAGACATTTTTTTTCACATTTCACAAAAGACAGGAAGATGCCCCGATAACCCCTGAATGAAAAACCCCATAAGCCTCTTCTGGTGGCTGGATTACCCAGAAGCCTCTTCTTCTCAGAACTGACCGGTATCTCTCACATCTGTATAGAAGGTTTCTGCCTCATCTCTGCTTTTCTGCTGCGCTCAGTAAAATGTTATCTTTCAGTGGCTGGTTCTCGTTGGTGCTGGCGGTCCTCAGGGCTCCTTCCTGACACCACTGTCTCTCTGGGTTGATCTCTTAGTTATTTTCTTTGCAAACATTCATATTAGTATTTATTTCCTCCTCTTTAATTCCTCATTATTTGATTACTTGAATTACACTTTTAAAAATCACATTTTTTAAAGTCCTTTTTTAAATTGGCTTGATTTCGCACCAAAAACAACTACTAACATTTGGAGTCACTAAGTCTGATTTATGCTTCAAAATAAACAAGATTTTGCTGCCTCCAGTCCAGCTTATCCGTCCAGTTCTAAAACCCCATTCCCATCCCTGCGCTGGAGCCTCCGGTTCTGGTCCGGACAGAAAACAAAAGCTTCCTGCGTTTCTCCTTTTATGTAGCTGAGCTCGCGGCGAGGTCTGTGGCCGCGTATCAGGTGGATCTTGTCGTGAAGCCAAAGTCCTGCAGAGTGGGCCTGAACGTCATGTTATCACTGGATCTTTTCACTAACAACCCGCCCACACCAGCATTTTTGTTCTCCCTGTAAAAGCCTGAATAGGGACAGGAAAGAGAGTGTTTACATGCAGCAGACTTCAGTTTCCACCGCGTGAAGAGAAACATCTACAGTCACTGTGTTCACTGTTTCACCTGGGAATTCACATGAAACTACAGGAGTTTTAACCCTTTAACACTGAAGCTTCAGAGTTTCTGTTCTTTGATTGTAAGTTTCTAACCGTTCACATGATCTTTCCAGCAGGTTTTTGAGTTAAAACCTACACCTACGTTAAATGTGTTTGTGTTTCGGCGCCACCGGCGACGCCTCAGCTGTTAAAGGGTTAACTGAAGCTCCGTGGACGTTTTTCTGAAAATGGATCTGGAGTTTCTGAGAGCTCCTGAAGCAGAGTAAAAGCTTCATCTATTTTTAGCTGAAGTTTCAGCAGCAGCTTCAGCTCCTTCAGCTGACTTCCTGTCTCCTGATAACAGACAGATATTATTCGCCAACGAAGGCCCGCCCCAGGAGAGCCTTTCTCCTGTGTTTCGTCTGAACGCCGCGGCTGGCGTCCTCTCTGGTTGATGTGAAGAAACAGAATCCGCCGCGGACGAACACTTACCGCGTATTTGAAGGACAGGTTGAAGTCGCGGTCGTTGGCGCGGAGTTTCCTCTCCAGCTCTGCTTCAAAGAGACGATGAAGGTAGAAGTTAGTTTGATAGGAAGACTTGAGTCTTTGTTTCTGAGGGAGAACGACCGACATCACTTCCTGTCGGCTTTCACTTCACACAATAAAAGCACACACTGATTTTTTAGTTCAAATGTTTCTTAAGTCGAAGTAAATTCAGACCAGAAATGAGGAAGTGGAGGGACGGCCGAGGAAGTGAGAGGGTGAAAGGTCACGTCGGGGTCACAGAGGGACGCTTTGGGGTCACCAGTCCCCGTATCTCTGTAAGACATCTTCTGTTCGCAGCGTTTCCCGACTCGTCACATCGTCTGTGTTTCTGAGTCCAGAACATCTGAAAAGTTCTCACTAGTTCAGACATTTTTTGTTTGAACTTTTCAGTCTCCTCCTGAATGACACGCCAGCTACAGCAACAACAACTCTGAACACCCCCCCCCCCAAAACGCTGACGGTTCCGTTTGTCTTGTGTGTTTTTTTCTGAGAAGATCTCTGAAGTCACGTAGTTTTCCTCCCAGTTTGACTTTCTTCTATGAAAAAAATGAACCACATGACCAGGAGCACGTCAGAGCTACGCCAACCCGCAGAGCAAAAGGTCACTCGGATCACGTGCACACTCGGTACGTGCACCATTTGTCTGCAGTCAGTAAGGAACCTGGACTCGCAGCTTACTAACGACTAGAATGTGGCGTGATGACGCCATACGACAGCGTCACCCGTACGGCATTGATGTTTGTAACTTCCATTATCAGAACACTCACCTACACCAGACAATGGTACAGTCCATTTTCATGACGTCCCTTAAGGTGGTTGTACGATACGGCGGCCGACAAGCTTACATGACACAAAACACACAACAAGACCAGAAAAGCGGTAGGACAACGACAACATTGTCATTATGTTTGAGTTCTTGATGTCGTGCTTCAGTTTTTGTTGCTGTGCTCGAGTTTTTGTTGTCGTGCTTCAGTTTTTGTTGTCGTGCTTCAGTTCTTGATGTCGTGCTCCAGTTTTTGTTGCCGTGCTTCAGTTTTTGTTGTCGTGCTTCAGTTTTTGTTGTCGTGCTTCAGTTCTTGATGTCGTGCTTCAGTTTTTGTTGCTGTGCTTCAGTTCTTGTTGCTGTGCTCGAGTTTTTGTTATCGTGCTTCAGTTTTTGTTGTCGTGCTTCAGTTCTTGATGTCGTGCTTCAGTTTTTGTTGTTGTGCTTCAGTTTTTGTTGTCGTGCTTCAGTTCTTGTTGTCCTACTTCAGTTTTTGATGTCGTGCTTCAGTTTTTGTTGTCGTGCTTCAGTTCTTGATGTCGTGCTTCAGTTTTTGTTGCTGTGCTTCAGTTCTTGTTGCTGTGCTCGAGTTTTTGTTATCGTGCTTCAGTTTTTGTTGTCGTGCTTCAGTTCTTGATGTCGTGCTTCAGTTTTTGTTGCTGTGCTCCAGTTTTTGTTGTCGTGCTTCAGTTTTTGTTGTCGTGCTTCAGTTCTTGATGTCGTGCTTCAGTTTTTGTTGTTGTGCTTCAGTTTTTGTTGTCGTGCTTCAGTTTTTGTTGTCGTGCTTCAGTTCTTGTTGTCCTACTTCAGTTTTTGATGTCGTGCTTCAGTTTTTGTTGTCGTGCTTCAGTTCTTGTTGTCGTGCTTCAGTTTTTGTTGTCGTGCTCCAGTTTTTGTTGTCGTGCTTCAGTTTTTGTTGTCGTGCTTCAGTTCTTGTTGTTGTGCTTCAGTTTTTGTTGTCGTGCTCCAGTTTTTGTTGTCGTGCTTCAGTTTTTTTTGTCGTGCTTCAGTTCTTGTTGTCGTGCTTCAGTTTTTGTTGTTGTGCTTCAGTTTTTGTTGTCGTGCTTCAGTTTTTGTTGTTGTGCTTCAGTTCTTGTTGTCGTGCTTCAGTTCTTGTTGTTGTGCTTCAGTTTTTGTTGTCGTGCTTCAGTTTTTGATGTCGTGCTTCAGTTTTTGTTGTCGTGCTTCAGTTTTTGCTGTCATGCTTCAGTTTTCGTTGTCATGCTTCAGTTCTTGTTGCTGTGCTCCAGTTTTTGTTGTTGTGCTTCAGTTCTTGTTGTCCTACTTCAGTTTTTGTTATCGTGCTTCAGTTTTTGTTGCTGTGCTCCAGTTTTTGTTGTCGTGCTTCAGTTTTTGTTGTCGTGCTTCAGTTCTTGTTGTTGTGCTTCAGTTTTTGTTGTCATGCTCCAGTTTTTGTTGCTGTGCTCCAGTTTTTGTTGTCGTGCTTCAGTTTTTGTTGTCGTGCTTCAGTTCTTGTTATCGTGCTTCAGTTTTTGTTGTCGTGCTTCAGTTCTTGTTGTCGTGCTTCAGTTTTTGTTGTCGTGCTTCAGTTTTTGTTGTTGTGCTTCAGTTCTTGTTGTCGTGCTTCAGTTCTTGTTATCGTGCTTCAGTTTTTGTTGTCGTGCTTCAGTTCTTGTTGTCGTGCTTCAGTTCTTGTTATCGTGCTTCAGTTTTTGTTGTCGTGCTTCAGTTCTTGTTGTCGTGCTTCAGTTTTTGTTGTCGTGCTTCAGTTCTTGTTGTCGTGCTTCAGTTTTTGTTGTCGTGATTCAGTTCTTGTTGTTGTGCTTCAGTTCTTGTTGTCCTACTTCAGTTTTTGATGTCGTGCTTCAGTTTTTGTTGTCGTTTTTTTCGTTCTTTGTTGTTGTGCTTCAGTTTTTGTTGTCGTGCTTCAGTTTTTTGTTGTCGTGCTTCAGTTTTTGCTGTCATGCTTCAGTTTTCGTTGTCATGCTTCAGTTCTTGTTGTCGTGCTTCAGTTTTTGTTGTCGTGCTCCAGTTTTTGTTGTCGTGCTTCAGTTTTTGTTGTTGTGCTTCAGTTCTTGTTGTCGTGCTTCAGTTGTTGTTGTTGTGCTTCAGCTTTTGTTGTCCTGCTTCAGTTCTTGTTGTTGTGTTATGGCTTTTGTCATGTGGAGGATAATTTTGATCATTCACACGTTTGTTTGTGACACACTTGTGACACTCTCAAACAGAATCTGAACATGTTCACCAGGACTCAGCCGTCATATCACAACTGTTTATCTGGGAAACTTAAATTTTGATGTAAAATTCATCTGCTCCATTAAGGGAATATATGAGTATAAATCTAGATGTGGGGTCCCGTCTGGGTCCGGGCTGTGCCTGCTGTGGACGTCTGTTCTTTTGGTTAAAGTCGGTTTCATCTCTAAACCTTCATCCTAACAGAGAATCCAACTTTTACTACATTTAAGAAGAACTTAAAAAGTGGTTCCATCTGAACAGCAACGTTCACCCTCATGGTGAGGCCACGCCCTGATAATACTGTCAGTAATGGATGCTTCTCACATTTAGATTGTTTATAGTTCATTCTTATGGATCATTTATCATAAACTGTCGAGACGACTCCATTTAAACTTCCTGTTCATGTATTCGTGGCATCTCGCCCGAGACTTCAGTTGAAAATCCAGCTAACGAGTCGATAGTCAGACTTCTCCGTCGTTTTCTCAATTTAAATCCTGATCAACTTTATGACTTGACTGAAACTTTTGGAAAACGTCCATCAGCTCTTCAAGTCATTTAAACGCCTCATGGAAACGGGTCGTGCTCGCTCACCCGTCTCTGTGGGCTTCACACAGTCCAGGCCGAAGAACGACATCTTCTCCTCCTCTTCCTGCTATCCGTCCATCACACTCGTCTGTGGAGCAGAGACAGACAGAAAACATCAAACTCCAGGAAACAGAAGCACAGGAGGAGGGCTTCCATCTGACCTTTCAAAAGAATTTTTATTGAATTTTGAGTAAAAATATGAGAAATACATTTCCCTTTACAAATATGACACCTGAGTTTACATTTTACAATTAAACGTTCAAATGAGTAGATCTACAGAACTTTAATATAAATGCAACATCAAATGAAGATAAAACCCAGTCACCGAACCGCTCAAGACTCCTAAAATTATCGAAAAACATTTCCAGTTATTTTTCAATTTAGCCGTGGATCCTCTGAAAGTATATTTCCTTTCTCTAGTTTTAGACAGATCTTCATCTCACTGAGCTGCTGGTTGGACATTTGGACATTGTACCAATAAGACGTCTTTCTATTATTGATGATGAAACTGTCAAATCCTTTTGACGTGGAGCAGGAGAGTCAAACTCAATCACACAGGGGACGGAATCCAAAACACACCTGAGGTGATGGAAGAACAGGATAAACATTCAATGAACACTAAAACTAAAAACTGTAACTTTTGAAGATAAGGATGAACTAGATATATAGCATTACCTGTGATGATGCTAGCTAGCATGAATGCTGGAAGCTGAATTTAGCCACTGAAGATGCTGAAATTGATAGCTAAAAACACTGAAGCTGATAGATGAAATATGAGCTAAATGCCAAATTAGCCTGAAAAATTTAAAAAAGAGAAAAATACTTAGATTAGGCAAACCAGTTAACATGTAGCTGAAATATTAGCTAAACTCCAAAACAAACAACAACAAAAAAGGAAAATGGTCTAAATTAGCCAAAACAGCTAGCAGAATGCCAATTTTTAAAACTGCAACTTTTTCACAAAATTCTGAATAATAAAAAGTTATGAATATTATTCCAGAAGAAATCAACTTTAAACTCAAATAACCTTCAATATTTTACTCTCATACAAGTCAGAAATGAGCGCAACATAACGTCAGGTTATTAATAACAATAAAAAAAGAAAGATCTGGGGAGCCGGGTGGAATTACCCAGAGGGCCGGGTCCGGCCCCTGGGCCGTGACTTTGACACATGTGACGAAGAGGAAGTGAAGCGTCAGGAATAGCAAATATTACCAAAATAATAAAATCATGAGTCAGAAGTTCTCTAGAAGTTCTCTAGATGAACGTGTGGCTTCAGGTGAACTCATCTGTTCAAGTTTAGAATGACCTCATGGTGGGGAGGGACCCCCCCCCCCCTCTCAGGGAAGGACTCCTCCTTACTGCACCTCCTGCAGATGAAGACTCCTACATCCTGATGACTCAGAGGGAGGCTCCCTGAGGGGAGTTAGAGTCTGCTCCTCCTCTGCAGACTGACAGTGATGCATGGGGGGGGCAGCTTAACAGTCTGCATTTGGACCAAGAGGAAGTGATGAAAGTTGACAGGAAGCAGCAGCGACAGCAGTGAACGTTGGAGAAGCAAAAAGCAGAAACAGGAAGAGTCAGATGAAAGGAAACGTGAACAGAAGGTAAACTTCACCTTTAACAGAAGACCTGAACCGTCATGAACACATTAGAAAAAGAGAGAGAGAGCTGAAACCTGAGGTGAGGGACAGAACCAGAGAGCTCATAAAAGCTCCTCCCACATAATGATGATGATGATGATGAGGGAGGAGTTTCTGGTAATGAAGCGATGGGATCAGCTCCATCCATCTTCACTTCTGGATGAACAAACACTCCAGCGGAAGGCAGTTCTATGGACATCAGTTGGGGCCAATATTATGTGTAGCTCAAATAAAACAAACTGAAAACTAATATTGCTGTTTGGCCAAAAAAAAAAAGTCAAAAGACTTTTTGCTATTCAACTGTAAAGGTTCCATTTTTTAGGTTTCAAAACTCACAATATAAAAACTTTTTTTCACTTTCAACACTTTTTTTTGTTTCAGAATCAGAGTTCAAAGTTTTGAAAAAAATTTAAATGAAATAGAAATTTGAAAGTGAAATTTTGAGTTTTTGAAACCTAAAAAAAAACACAACATTAGAAGTTGAAAATGATTTTTTTTTTTTTGACTAGCAAGAAGTTTCAGACATTTAAATTTTTTGGGTCAAACATCAATACGTTTTTTTTTTTTGCGTTTTAAATAATATTGGCCTTAATTTAGCTCCATACAGTTTGTCCTCTAACAGCAGAAAAGTTACATTCTGTTGGTAAAGTTTGGAGCAGAACGACGAGGACCCGCCCCTCAAACAGGAAGCTGACGTGATGCTGGATCTAAAAATATCTCCACACGGATCAGTTGTGAGTTTTCCCAGGAATGCCAGAGCTCGGAAAACCCTAACAGAGGGAGGAGTGTGGCGCACGTGTGCCGAACCCCGACAGACGGAAACACTGGTGAGACCGGAGAAACTCTTCTCTGATTTCCCCCTAAACTCCTACGGAAGCTTTAGTGACTCAAAATTCAAAATAAAGTCACACTAGAAAGGCCTTTCAATGTCCTCAACATACCTGCATTACTTCTATGGAGTTAAAATTAAGCCAATATTATTTGAAACCCAAATAAAACTAATCGAAATAATATTGGCGTTTGGCAAAAAGAAGAAAAATAAACGTCTGAAACGTTTTGACATTCTCAAATAAACTTGATTATTTTTAACTTCAAATATTCGTTTTTTTTCAGGTTTCAAAACTCAAAATGTCCATTTCAGGACTTTTTTTTTCTAGTTTCAAATCTTTTTTCACTTTCAACTTTTTTTTCCTATAAAATCTGAAAATGTCACCATAGAAAAAAAAGAGTTGAAAGTAAAAAAAGATTTGAAACTGGAAAAAAAAGATTTGAAATTGACATTGTGAGTCTTAAAACTTAAAAAATTGAACACTTGAAGCTGCAAATACGTTTATTTCAGAATAGTAAAGTTCATGATATTTACATTTTTTTCCTTAACACCAATATTGTTTTAAATTTGTTTTTATATGTTTCAAATAATATTGGCTCCAATTTATCTCCATATACTTATCTCTGAGATAAAATGAATAAAGTATTACAACACAGCTCATTCTGTAACTTCATAAAAAACGAAAGAGAAAATTGACATTTCATTTTTATATGCCAAAATTAAGTTAGAAATATCAAAATTTGAAATAAAAATGCATAAACACAAATTATAATTTTAATGAAGTTACAGAATGAGCTGCGTTGAAGAAGAAAAAGGATTGCTTTTTCATTTTATTGAAGAGACAAGTAACGCAGTTACATTTTGAAAAAGCATTTCACGTGTTGACTTTTATTTTGAATTATGAGTCACAGACGCTTCCATAAACGTCAACCTTTTCCTAAAGACCTAAAGAGAGGAAAACTGTGTTTTTAACATGTTCTCTGTGACTAAAGATCAGATTATACAGGATGATACAGGAGGAGTCTGAAACAGAAGAGGAGGAGTCTGAAACAGAAGAGGAGGAGTCTGAAACGGAGTACGGAACACAAACAGAACCAGAATTCTACATCAAAACAGCAACAAAGACCCGAGACTTGGACTCTCTTAGACGATTTGGTTTCACTTCAGATTCAGATTTTAAAACAGAATGTCGTGTTTGCCGTCCACACACAGTCAGCCCTCTCTACGCCCCGTCCCGACTGTTTGATCCCCACAGTTCAGTTAACTATTACAAGCGTGACTGTTATTTCATGGAAACAAAGTGCGTAACAGTATCTGGCGGTCCGAGTCACCTTCGGCGGGTCAGGGGTCGCACACATGAATCGGTTTCTTGTCCCATCAGTGGTTTCTGGTTTCAGTTCAGAACACTGGTCCATTATGAAAGCTCAGCCACTGTTTGCTGCTGAAAGAAGAAAGCTTCTCCTGGAAGAGTGAGCGAACCCCTCCAGACCGATGTCTGACTGTTGTCCACCCAGAACTCCAACCAAACTGTCTCCTAGAGCCTGTCGGATACAACTGTCTATGGTCAAACCTGCACGGGTGACAGGTACGAAACCTCAGGTCATAGACCGCCCAGAGGAAAAATGTTCAGGTTTTATCTACAGGCGTGCTGCGGGGCAGTCGTGGTGAACACTTCCCCCACACATGAAGGTTTTTGACCTGCAGACTGACAGGGAACTGTAATAGCTGAGAGAAGCGTGCGGTCCTCACAAGCCCCGCCCTGGTTTCCAGCACGTGCACGCCCTGTGCGTACGTACTCACTCCTCACTAACCACCAGATCAGGGGGTCAAGCTCAACCACAGAGGGGCCAAAATCCAAAACACACCTGAGGTCAGAGCAGGAGGAACATTTATTGAACGCTCTAAAACTACAGTTTCAAAACTTTTTAACATACATAACATCACTGGAAACATATTTTTCCAGAATAAATCAACTTAAACTCTAAATAACTTTCAATATTTTACTCTCCATTAAAATATATTTTGTCAAAATTATACATGTTCCTCTATAATATAACCTATTTTTATTATTATATTTTTGTCTTTATTCAAGTTAGTAGCTGACCAATCAGAGGCCTCGATAAAAGCATGTGGTGCCCGCTGGCCCCCACCGCATACATTTGATTGACAGATTCTCCTTGGATCGCTTTCGGTGGAAGGGGTGTGGCCTTCCAACAAGCTCACTCCTGACTGGTGACAGTAGTTGCCATAAAAACATTGAGTCGCACCAATCGCTGTCAACTGGTTCCACTTTGGCAGCGTCTGTATTTTCAATTACCTCTCTGTCCAGTTCTCTTTATACAGACTGAAAAGACCGTACCAGTGATCTGATTGGCTGTTCCGTTCACACTGCTCCGTGCAGGGCTGACTATTACTGTCCTTGAGAGAAGGTTTGACAACCATCATGCAGGTTTGTAAGCAGCGAGACTTCATCACGACATAGAACCAATAGAGCTGCAGTTAGATGTAGATGTTGGTTTTATCAAGAAAAACGTTTTCCTGATGGTTTTCTGCTGAACAGAATGATGATGATGAAGATGATGATGATGGAGCTGCTACAACTGTGAGGATGTTCATCCTGGTTTTTCAGTGATTGTCGACTCCAGTCACGTTCAGGTTACTGATCCTCCACGGCTGTTTTCATTTCTGTTAATTCTCCTCATACTGAAGATTCATGTGGTTTTCAGTTGGTCATGGTCAGGTCTTCTGCTCTGCTGTGTCACCAATTTTTTTCTATTTCACAGGATTTTTATCATGTTTCAGTTTGTTTAGTCTTTCTGTCTCCTGCATTTAGGGTTCCATCATTTCCTGACAACAACGACAGAGTAGAAAAAGGAAGAAGGAACTGGTAAATGATGCATATCATCTATGATAATACTGACAATGTGGAATAAAGATCCATTTGAATCTGGAAAATATCAAATAGGATTGTGATCAATGCTTCACACGTGATCTCTAGAACATATGGTTTCTAAGACATTGGTTTGTAAAACTTCTAGAACATAACGGTTCCAGGAGGAAGATTTTCTAGAACATAAGGTGTCCAGAATATATGGTTTCTAGAATACTCGGTTTCTTAAACATGGGGTTTCCATATCATGTATTTTCTAGAACATCTGTTTTCTAGAACCCAGGGTTTCCAGAACATTTGGTTCCTAGAAGCACATGTGACTTTACTACTTTGTTCAAAAGCAACACGCCTCTGCAACTAAAGTTTTGAAGCTACACAGTGAACTAGAAAACCTTGATCTAGATCAGAGCTGCTTAAACCTGATCTTGTAGATCCAGTTTGTTTGATTCCTACCTACTGGCTGTCTTACTAACTTCTGATTACCAGGACCAGGTCAGTGCGAGTCTGGAATCACCTGGTTCAGGTAAACGAACGCGAAGAGGAAGTATATATCTGAATACAGACGGACCAGATGGAAACGTTTGTCTTTGTGATGGATAAAGTTAACCTCTTATTAGTTGTCATACACCCGGGTGTATTTATTTAGCATTTGACCCCTCCCCCGGGGCAGTGATGAGCTGCAGACTCAGGAACCAATGGGTGGTTAACCCCCCAATCCAACCCATTAATGCTGCCGAGTCTCTGATTTGACTTGGTCGTGGATTTGAACTCCTGACCTTCCAGTCTCAGGGTGGACACTCTACCACCAGGCCACTGAGCTGGTGTAAATCTGCAGGGATCGTGAAAATAAGTTCTGATCACATTTAATTTAAACAGCAAGCGTTCATGTCTGTCACAGACTCCTCCCACTGCCAGGTGTGGTGGTGGAGGGGGCATGATGTGGGCTCCTTCTGCAGACGTAGTATGGACAGTCTGCAGTCCAGTTTGACTAAAGAAGCTGTCGTTACAGTGAAATGAAACCAGATCCTGTCGGGGAGGCTCAGAATTCCAAGTTCTGTCGGTAATGGAGGGAAACTTCCCGTCTTTAAAATCTGAAACCGCTGAGAAATGACGAAACGCTGAAGCAGTTCCTGAAGGTGAGCCTGCGGTGAAATAATAAACCGCTGAGCAAAAAGCGACTTTCCTGCCTTCCTGTTTAGTTAACAGCAAAGAAACGAGGAAAGCCGAGGGCACTGAGGACCCCGGGGACTTTCTCTTTTTCTGAACCAGTTGAATCAATGTCAGGATTTCAGGGTTGCTGGAGCCTATCCCTGCAACTAGCTTCACCCTTGAGTTCATCACACCTAAGAAACCACTTAAAATCCTGCTTTTGAACTGAAGTCGACACAAGAATGAGGAGAACCTCCACACAGTAAGGACCACACTGGGGTTTGAACCACAACATTCTCACTGTGACGTGAAAGTGCTAGCCGCTACACCCATAAGCCTCCCGTTTACAGATCTCTACAAAACTTTGGTGTTTTGGTTTTTTTTACCATCTCGTTCTCACAACGATTACAGACCAGACGCAGTCCTTCATCTTACAGCATCTTCAGGTAACCATGGAGACGGCCGGACCTCCTCATCTGCTCACTGACCTGCAGCCGCCTGCGCAGCTGCAGCCGAGACAACTTTATCTTTAAATAACTGGTTTGGATTTGGTTTGAGATCGACAGCATCGACACAATCTTCATCTGATTTACAAAAGAACGGATCCGGTTTGTTTGTGTTTCTCTGACAAACGACTTTGTTTTGCAGTGCATTGTGGGAAAACGGATTCAAACCTCCGGCTGGGCGTTAAAGAATCCAACATGGACATTAAAATGGCTGCTTTAGAACACAGCGGAACAACTGAACGCTTCCATCCATCCGTTCTTCACACTCACCCGATCTCAGTCATGTCAGTGACTCCATGTCGTTGTCACGACATAACGACATGATAGGTTACTCATTATGGTTTAAGTTATGACATTTACTATCTCGTTATCACAAAGATAGTAAATGTCATCGTCATGAGGTAAAAACAAACTCAGCTTCAGGAGTTTTGAGAATTTAATAATAAAATTGTAGTTTAGTTAGAGTTACTTTTTTATTTGACAAATCTCAGCAGAAACCTTCATGAACTCGTTCTGTTCTCAGAAAAGTTTGTAAACATTTACATTTTTAATTTTTTTTATTCCAACAAACGTAATCAAAGTAAAAACCGTGAATGAGTTTAGTATTTTAGTATTTAGTATTTTCTACATATGTTTTTTTTTAAGTTTTCTAGTTTCTTCTCTTAAGCAGTTTTATAATTCTTAATTATTTTTATTCTAAACATGGAATCTATTATTAAAAACATTCTCTCAACATTAATTAAGATTTTCTTTTAGCTTCATAAAATGACAGTTTCAATGATTTCATCCTTAGAATCGTTTAGGTTTCAGTTCTTTCAAATAAATAATAATTTTATTAAAGACTTTTTATATTTATTTATGTGCAATTCAACAAATATTTAAATATCTGTATTTTTACACTTAACGTTTATTGTTAACCTTTCTCTTTAAAAATGTACCCATAATTTTATATATTTTTATTTCACTTTCATTTGAAGCTTCACGTGATTTGCTTTTGTTTTTTAATTTTTAAAATTGTTTATTAATTTAACTTTAATTGAATAATTGTATTTATTTAGCATTCATGTTATTGTACTAAATTAACATGTTTTATTTCTTAGCATTAAACCTCATTCTTAAGCATTACTTTTAACTTTTAAATGTAACGTATAATCTTCTAGGATTACTGGCCTTCTTCCGAGCAGCCAAACCTTTTCTTCTCTTTCATCTTGAACTTTTATAGTAATTTTTCCACCATATTATTAATGTTTGATGTTTCAGTGAAGATTTTAAACTGTCCTCTCCTTCAGGCGGTTCAGAGTTCATGTTGTTTTTTGTTTTTTCATTTTCTGTTTGAATCAATTTCATCTCCTTTTCTGTTAATTTTAGACATTTTTAGACCTGGAAATTAAATAACAATTTTTTTTTTTTTTTATCATCGTGAGCGTCCAGCGGTCTAAGATCTAACATTTTCTGTTTCTACCCACAGACTCGTCTTATCAGCGCCGCCGCCGCTAAGAATAACCGCATCCTTGCTCCAGAGCATCAATCAGAAAACCTTCCGGAAGAGTCCGTCAGAGAACGGGACGGGAACCTGCTCCGACGGTGACGTAACCCTCCGGGTCTGGATGAGGTAAAGCTGGAGGTCACGCGGTCCTCCGACCAATAGGACGAGAGCAAACAAACCGCCCGGGTCAGTGAGAACTGCACCTGCAGCACCTGCTTCTGCAAACAGCCGGAGGACTTTCAACAGAGTCTGGAGGACTTGACCTTTTCTCTGGACGGTTTCAGATGTTTATTATCAATAATAATAATATGTTTTTGGCTCATGAAGGATGTTTGTTTTTAAGCAAAAAGAGTCAAAAATCATTTCACATTTTTTCTAAATTTTGCTCCATTTTAAGCTCCATTAAGATCAAATTCAGACAGTTAACCCTTTAAGAAAATGTCATACTTCTTTGCTTTTCTTATGTTTATAATAAATCTAATTTATAATAAATATGTAAAGAGAAACTGGGATTTTTTTCTAAAAATTTTAACTTTTTTTTAAACTTTGACAGAAGTTCATATGAAGTCCTTTCAAAATAATAGACACCAAGTGCCAGACAGACACACACCCCCCCCCCCCCCCCCCCCCCCCCCCCGTGAAGCTAACACGCCGCGCTAAAAAGACATTTTCTCCTGTTATAGTTCAGGTCTTTGGTGACTTTCTCTGCATTTTGAGCAAAGCGGTGAGAAGACGAGGCCGTGTGACGTCTGCAGACATGTAAAAACCTGGTTTATCTGACTTGTAGGAGCACCTCAGCCATACATTTATAAACTTAGACACCAGTAATCTAAATAACATCAATGCTAGTTTAGTCATTTTAAAAAAAAACTATTATTTTTATTTTTTCTTCACACAATAGTCAGGTAAAAGAGCCACTCCTGGCTCTGGAGCCGCAGGGTTGCAGACCCCTCCCTGGGCCGCCTGGCCCCGGGCCGGCCCTGCCTTTAAGTTCTTAGATTTACTGTAACGTTTCAACCGTTAACACAATCATTCCAGTCGATTCTGAAGGAGAAAAGCCGACTGGAACGATCGTGTTAATGGTTGAAAGATGTTAAATTGTGTTAAATGATTTTCTGTGGCGTTAAGACGACAGGATGCCCCCCCCCCCCCCCCAGTCTTTGCAGGAAGCATGCAGACGTTCTTGACTGTCTGTGGAGTGGTGGAGAAATGAGTCAAACTTTTACCTGCAGGTCTCTCCGGATCTCCCTCCACCGCAGCTCAGCCACAGGAAGAATCAGAGTTTGAACTTCAGCGTCTGAAGCTGCGCAGCAGAAACACGTCTGTCGTGTTGGAGTTCAGCCGAAACACAGAATCGATTCGGCGTAACCGACGGGGCTGAACAAACAGAAACCACGCGGCTCTGTTTGCTCTGATTTTTTAGGGTTTCTGTGGTTTTTGAGTTGATTGAAATGAATCAAAACTCCTCAGACCGGGACAGAGTTCAGGGGTCAGAACCCATCCGGACCCGGACCTGGACCCCTGGGACCACAGCAGCTCAGAGCAAACGACCAATCAGATCAGAGCTCAGAGGTTTGGGGGGGGCTCTCGTGACTTAAACACATCATATATTCTGAGCGCTTCAGCAAACAATCACGCTCTGAATTATTCACCTGACCTCTCAGGCCGCAAAGCCACGCCTCCTCTCATCTTACCTGACATTTGGACTGACCTTTAGAGCCTTCTGATTGGTCTGAACTATCAGGTATGTGACACGTCCAGACAAAGAGAGAGTCGATGACGTCCTCACCTGTCCGTTTCCTGACTCAACAATGAAAAGAGAGCAGGTGACTGCAGAGGTCATGACCTCTAAGACGGAACTCAAAAACAAAATCCACCTTCTCCACAGAGGACTAGAATCTGATACGAAGGGAGTTCACTGGTGAGGAGGTGAAGATGGAGAAGATTCATGAAGTTTCTGATGAAAAACATGAACCAAGTCGTGTTTCTCCATGTCAACAAGTCCTGCCACAAACTATCATTTCAAGTCGACTAATCAGGTCACGCACAACCTGGATGTAAAGCTCTCATCTTAACCACCATCAGATTTAAACTAACTAAAAACTAGATACATAGCATTACCTGCGATAATGTGATGCTGTAAGCTGAAGAGGCTAAAATTAAAAACACTGAAGCTGATAGGCAGCTAACATATTAGCTAAATGTGAAATTAGCCTAAAAAACTGAACAGAACAGCTAGCATGTAGCTGAAATATTAGCTGAATGCAAAATTGACTTTAAAACTGTAAAAATCCTGAATTAACCAAAAGGGCTAAATTATTATTATTAACCTTTATATAACCAGGGGGCGGATCCCATCGATATTTAAAACCTCTTTTTCAAGGGAACCCTGGGGAGGAATCAAAATATTAGCTAAACTTCAAATTAGCAAAAACAAAATACTAAACTAGCCAAAATAGCTAACATGAAATCTTAGCTTAACTCCAAAATAGCATCAAAAACCTTAATAAATACCAAAATAGTCCAAAAAGCTAACAGAATATCATTGTAACTTTCATTTTTACTACACTCCATATCATATAAAGTAACGACTAATCGACTATTACATCAGTTGTCGACTATTTTAATGGTCGATTAGTCGACTAATCATGGCAGCCTTAATTTCAACCTTTCTTCCAAATGTCCTGAAGATTTTTCTCCTAAATCAAAGTCACAAAACTCCATTCGTTGTAAATGAGAGACTTCACTAAAAACCCCATTATACACCTTTCACCTTTCAAAGGTTCACCAAACTGTCTGAGCTCAGAGTATCAACCATCTTCAACCCCTTCCTCACTACAACTCCCATCAGCCACCGCTTCAGTCTTCTTCCTGCACAGCTGATCATCCTCATCCTCATCTGAACCGACCCCGGCCTCGACTTCAGTGTGAAGTCTTGATGGTGTTTACCCGTCAGTCTGAGCGCTTTGTCCTGGTTTGATTCTGTTTCGGAGCCACGCCTCTTCTCTTCTCTCTCTTCCTCGTCTCTGAGTTTTTGACCGTTGCTGGACTGTCTGTGTCTTACCTTCCTCTGTTCCATTAAACCACTTTTAAATGGATCCTAACGTCTTAGCCTCTTTGTCACCAAAATGTTGTAAATACATAATAAACTGAAAAAAAAAACATTAAAAATATAGAAGTTTCTGTAAAGTAAGCTTAAAAGTTCTGGGTGAAGAAAAGAAACAGCTTTTGAAACCAGCCTCTAGTGGTGAGTGGAGAAACTGCATGGATGGAAGGGGGGCGGGGTTTCAAACAGACAAAGAAAAATCTCTTCAGTTTGGAGGAAGTTGGCACCATTGACTGTATAAAAGGTTCCTTGACATTCTTCAAGTTAAATTTCTGACTTTTTAAGACCTTTTTAAGCGATGCATGTCATAAATTAAGACCTATTTATCAGCATAGTTCATATTTTATTGGTTTCTTCAAATTTGATTATCAAAACTGCAGCTTATTGTCGTTGCTGTGATGCTTTAGCGTACTTTTTCTTTGTTTTAAACCGTATTCATCGTTTCGGTTAATCTCTACAATCATGCTTTTTTGAAATGAAATGTGAAAAGAAGAAGATTCAAACAGCAACATTTGAAGGTTGAGATATAAAAAAATAAGATAATTATTTCCAAATTCATTAATTCAATAACTTTTAAGACTTGTATGTATATGAGAACTGGACCGAGTGAGTGTAACATCATCCATGGAAAGCGGTTTCCTTCCAATTCTAACTACACAGTCGATACATTTTTATTTTTTTGCGATAAGGACGCTGCCATTTTGGAGCCAGACGTCGTCAGAGAGCAGTGATTGGTTTGATTCTGTCATCGTTTCTATGGTAACCACAATCACCAATCAGGAGTGAGCTTGTTGGAAGGCCACACCCCCACCAATTGGGTACAAGGAATCTGTCAATCAAACATTCTGAATTTTGGTGGTGGAGGCCAACAGGCTCCGCCTACTTTTCTTGAGGCATCTGATTGGTCAGTTTGTAATTTGAAAAGAATGACAGAGTAACAGCTGTTTATCTCTCTGTATAAGCCATTCTTGGAGCCACTTCCTGTTTGGAACAACAGGGGGGTGGAGTCACTTAGTCCAGTTCTCATTTACAGTCAGTGGTTCCCACCTTGTGCAGCCTCCCTGAACTTTTAGTGTTCTCCCCATCCCAGAGGAGTCTGAAACACATGAGGGTAAAGCTTCCAACTGAGCTGACAGAATGGTGGAAGTTGTGTTAGGACCTGCAGAAGTTCAGCTTTGATGACTTCATCTGAACAGTTCTGGCTTCAGAGCAGAACACGTTCAAACCTGTCCGGGTTTGGCCTCATGAAGCTCGTGAGATGTTCGGCTCTCTAACATCTGTGCAGGTCTCATCTCCGGTCTAACTGCTCCACGGAGAGAATTTCCTCAGAAGCAGAACTTTTTTTTTTCTTCCAGCTGCTTCTTTTCTCTCTGAAAGGCGGAGAAAGGAGCTCTTCCTCCTCCATCTGTTCCTCCTAATCCATCCCAGACCGGGACCCCCTCCCCTCCCCTCCCTCCCCGCCTCACCTTGACCCCGTGACGCGCGTGCTCTTACCGTGGGTCGGGTCTGGTCGGGTCGGGTAGAGCCGCGCGTGGCCCGCGTCTTTCCACGTCTGGAGAAGAAAGTTTCCTCACCGCCAGACCAGAGTTCTTCCTCCTGCCGCGCTTCTCCTCCTCTTCTCCTCCTCCTCCTCCTCCTCCTCCCTCCTCCGCATCGTTTTCTTCTACCAGACAGCGGAACACTCGTGAAAGCTGAAGGTGAAAACAAGAAAAGGAGGAGAAGTAACGGGGCGGGACCGTTACTCCAAACTTCAGTGTATGACTCAACTCTGACCCCTAGCGGCGGAAGAGGAAATCACACTCAAACACAATTGGATATCATTGCAACAAATTCTATGGAGATTCGTATTGGAAATTTGAGTTTTAAAACCAAAGAAAACACTTTTAAAGCTGAAAATAATTAATTTTATTTTGCAACAGCAAAAAGTTACAGATATTCTATTATTACTTTTTAGGACAAACATCAGTATTTGTTTTATTTAGGTTTAAAAAATTTGCTGGCCCCAGTTAAGCTCCATAAAATTCAGTCACGTTTGACGTCTTTTGATGGTATTAAATTAATAAAATAAAATTTAGATATAAATTAAATTATATTTGAACAAAGTTAAAAAATGAATTTTCACATGAAATACAATTTTTTGCAGCAAAAGTAGACAATCAAAATATAAGAATAATTTACAATATTATTTGTCTACAGAAGTAAATAAAAAGTGATTACTTCTTAAATATAATATAACTGATGATGTTTTTGCACCCCAGTGTCTCCTATCCTCTGTCACACCTCCAGAACGCCTCACCTCACGTATCCTGAACATCTTCAATGTTCTCCTCTGCACCTCCAAACCTCAGCTCCTCTCCATCGACCCCGTCTAAGACCTACAAAGACACAATCAGCTGTAGTGCTGCCACAAACAATTATTTTAATAGTTGACTAATCATCGATTCCCCGCTAAAATATTAGTTAAATAAAAAATTTGCTGAAAAAACTGAAAAACCCTAAATTAGCCAAAATAGCTAGCATGCTGCTGGAATAATAGCTAAACTCCAAATTAGCCAAAAAAAAAAAAAACTGAAAAGATTCTGAATTTGCCAAAATAGCTTAAATATTAGCTAAACTTCAAATAGCCCAAAAAGCTGAAAAAAATACTAAACGAGCAAAAATAGCTGGCATGTAGCTGAAATATTAGCTAGAATCAAAAATAACCTATAGAACCTCAATAAATACCAAAATAATCCAAAAAGTTCCACTCGTTCCCATAACTTCTCTGGGACTCATCAGCTCTATTGCTCTACATTTTCTGAACATTTCCCTTCTTCCTAAACATGGAACACTTGTCTTCTGAGATTTTCCTCCTTTGTGACCAACCTGTCAAAAACAAAACACCAAGACAACCTTTGTTTGACCTTTGACACCTCCACCTTGTGCATCTGTGTCCGGACTCCTTTGTGTTTGGTTGGAATTCTGTTTAAACATTTAACTGAACTTTTTCAGTTATTTTGATTGGATTAATGTTTACACTAAGCTTTTCTTTACTTTCTTATAACTTGTGTGAATCTTTCAACTCAACAGAACTTTAAAGGTTTAATTTCTAAACTCCTTAGACTGACAGTCGTTGCCATTTTCATTTGATGCAGTTGAAATGTTTCTCTCAAATAAACGTATTAATAAAACGAATATTTTTAATTTTAATCAATGACAATAATAGATCTAAAGTGTAACAGAATAAAGTTTTAAGCTTTTTGGGTCTTCATGTGACATTGCAGTTCATTCTGTCACCACAAGGTGACGCTGTATCCATTCAACAAATGGTCTAAAGTAAATGTTAAAAAAAGAAGCTTTCCAAACGCAACTGCTGCAGATTGAGCTATGCCAAATTTCTAGATAAATCGGTATAAACGCATAAATATATTATTTTTGTCTTTTAGTTTGACTTTACACCATGTAAAAGTCTTGTAATTGTTTGTATAGTTATGTTCATTTTTTTTGTTGCTAGAATTCTTTCACATTTCAATGAGAAATATTAAAAATGTTTTGTTGGGAAAAAAGACAAAATAACTGTTGAAGAATGTTCCAACATTCCCGGTTCACCTTAAGAAAGAAAAACGAGAGGACCACCTTAAAAATTGAAGGCAGCGGGGGCTCGGTCCAAGGATCCCAGCGGCCTCCTCTCCTCTGATTGGCTGAGTTCAGCTCCAGCGCTGAGTGGGCGGGACTTTAGAAAGGAGTACTTGACGTCAGTTCCCCTATTGGCAGAGAAGGAAACAAACATGGCGACAGAGTGGAGCAGACCGGGACGGACTCTGACTTTCTTGGTGTTTTTGTGGATCTTTTCGGGCCGGGAGGCCGAAGCCGCGGCGGCACCGCCACGGGACGAACCCCGGATAATCGGTATGAGGCTGGAGAGGAGCGACCGGCCGGCCGAGACCACCGACTCGGGGGACATTCAGGTGACCGAGGGCAGCCAGATCTCCCTCCGGTTCTACGGGTTCCACTTGTTGCCGAACAGCTCCGACCTCATTAAGTTCGGGGAACTGGACGAAGAGGAGGAAAGTCCCGACACGGCCTCGGTTCCGTTCAATAGAACTTGTCCCGAACACACGAAGGACATCATAGTGAGCGGGCTCATGCAGGTAAGCAACCTGAACACGTCCGGGGTTCTGGCCATCAGAATCAAGCAGCTCCGGAAGAGCGAGGCGCTGAAGACGTTCGGCCTGTGCGTCCTGGACGCGCGGCAGCAGAAGTGGTTCCTGCTGGACGAGCGGGACGGGCGCCTGCGCGTGGTGGAGGAGCTCAAGTCGCTGCTGCCCATCTGGCTGCAGGTCATCCTCATCTCGCTGCTGCTGGTTCTGTCCGGCATGTTCAGCGGGCTGAACCTGGGCCTGATGGCGCTGGACCCCATGGAGCTGCGCATCGTGCAGAGCTGCGGCACCAACAAGGAGAAGCGCTACGCGCGCAAGATCGAGCCCATCCGCCGGAAGGGCAACTACCTGCTGTGCTCGCTGCTGCTGGGCAACGTGCTGGTCAACACCACCCTCACCATCCTGCTGGACGACCTGATCGGCTCCGGGCTGGGCGCCGTGGTCGCCTCCACCATCGGCATCGTCATCTTCGGGGAGATCGTCCCGCAGGCGCTGTGCTCCCGCCACGGGCTGGCCGTGGGCGCCAACACTATCCTGCTCACCAAGCTCTTCATGCTGCTGACCTTCCCGCTGTCCTGGCCCATCAGCAAGCTGCTGGACTGCGTGCTGGGCCAGGAGATCGGAACCGTGTACAACCGGGAGAAGCTGGTGGAGATGCTGAAGGTGACGGAGCCGTACAACGACCTGGTCAAGGAGGAGCTCAACATGATCCAGGGCGCGCTGGAGCTGCGGACCAAGACCGTGGAGGACGTCATGACGCCGCTGAACGACTGCTTCATGATCCAAGGCGACGCCGTGCTGGACTTCAACACCATGTCGGAGATCATGGAGAGCGGCTACACCCGGATCCCGGTGTACGAGGGCGAGCGCTCCAACATCGTGGACATCCTCTACGTCAAGGACCTGGCCTTCGTGGACCCGGACGACTGCACCACCCTGAAGACCATCACCAAGTTCTACAACCACCCGGTCCACTTCGTCTTCCACGACACCAAGCTGGATTCCATGCTGGAGGAGTTCAAGAAAGGTGAGTGGAAGCCTCTTCTCCTCGGAGTGGAGGGGTCTCTGAGTCCTGAAGAGTTCTGGGACGCAGTTACTGTTGGCTTTAGGGTTAGGGGTAGTCCTGCCACAAACGATTATTTAAATAGTCGATTAATCTGCAATTATTTATTCCGATTAGACGACTAATTGGGTCATGTGCAAACTGGATGTAAAACAAATAGATGTATAGCATTACCTGTGATAATGCTAATGTGAATGCTGTAAGCTGAATTTAGATACTGAAGCTGATTGCTGAAAACGCTGAAGCTGATTGCTGAAAACGCTGAAGCTGATTGCTGAAAACGCTGAAGCTGATTGCTGAAAACGCTGAAGCTGATAGCTGAAAACCCTGAAAGCTGAAAACGCGGAAGCTGATAGCTGAAAATGCTGAAGCTGATAGCTGAAAACGCCGAAGCTGATAGCTGAAAATGCTGAAGCTGATAGCTGAAAATGCTGAAGCTGATAGCTGAAAATGCTGAAGCTGATAGCTGAAAACGCCGAAGCTGATAGCTGAAAATGCTGAAGCTGATAGCTGAAAATGCCGAAGCTGATAGCTGAAAATGCGGAAGCTGATAGCTGAAAACGCGGAAGCTGATAGCTGAAAACGCTGAAGCTGATAGCTGAAAACCCTGATAGCTGAAAACGTGGAAGCTGAAAGCTGAAAACACTGAAGTTGATAGCTGAAAACCCTGATAGCTGAAAACTTTGAGGTGATAGCTGAAAACGCTGAAGCTGATAGCCGAAAACGCTGAAGCTGATAGCTAAAAACCCTGATAGTTGAAAACGCGGAAGCTGAAAGCTGAAAACGCGGAAGCTGATAGCTGAAAACCCTGATAGCTGAAAATGTGGAAGCTGAAAGCTGAAAACACTGAAGTTGATAGCTGAAAACCCTGATAGCTGAAAACCCTGATAGCTGAAAACGCTGAAGCTGATAGCTGAAAACGCTGAAGCTAATAGCTGAAAACGTGAAAGCTGATAGCTGAAAACCCTGAAAGCTGAAAACGCTGAAGCTGATAGCTGAAAACGCGGAAGCTGATAGCTGAAAACCCTGAAAGCTGAAAACGCGGAAGCTGAAAGCTGAAAACACTGAAGCTGAAAGCTGAAAATATGGAAGCTGATAGCTGAAAACCCTGATAGCTGAAAACGTGGAAGCTGAAAACACTGAAGTTTATAGCTGAAAACCCTGATAGCTGAAAACTCTGAAGCTGAAAACGCTGAAGCTGATAGCTGAAAACGCTGAAGCTGAAAACGCGGAAGCTGAAAGCTGAAAACCCTGATAGCTGAAACAGCGGAAGCTGATTGCTGAAAACCCAGATAGCTGAAAACACTGAAGCTGAAAATGCGGAAGCTGAAAACGTGGAAGCTGATAGCCAGCTAAAATATTAGTTAAATACCATATTAGCTTGAAAAACCTTGAAATCTAATGTAATTGGAATTTTATGTAAAATTTTAAACCAAAAGTGAAATAATTCAGGTAGCTGCCAGACACTTTGGTGAACTACCTCCAAAGGATGAAGAAAATAACCTTCTACTGCCTCTTCAAACGAGAACTACAGATCGATTCTTGGTGAGAACCCACCCAGAATCAATCACAGGGGTAAATATCCATATTTTGGCACACTCCTGTAGACGCTAAGTTGAGACAGAGAAGTTCTTTTGTCTCCTTGGATGAAAACATTTCTCAGGTTCTTGTTGGCAGTCGTAGATATAACATTCTAGTTTTTCATGTGCTGCAGATGTCATGTCAGTGACGCCGTTCAGGTCTGAGCTCTGCTGTCGAGGGTTGGTAAACCAAATCCAAACCTTTCTGTTTCCTTTTCAAGATCTCCTGATACGGAGCGGAGCGCTCTGCCGACGGCATTCCTGAGCTGCAGGTGTGAAAACTCACCTGTGAGCTCACCTGCAGACGTTTGTGTTAGAACTTTCCAGAAAAAATTACATTAGGAAACGTCTGATAAATCTGAAATACCTTTTAGGTTTTGATTAGTTTGGAACACAATAATGCCACACAAAGGAGAGCGACGTATCAGCACCAATGAGATCCTTGTTCAGTCTGCAGGTTTGGGGGGGATTAAAAAACAGAAGAATCTGTACGACTTGCTTTACATGTTGTAGAGTGTTCACTGTGACTTGTCGCCCGCAGCACACCCGTAGATAAAAATCCCTCTACGGTTCCCCGAGTGGTCTGTGACCTTCATGTTTTTGTGAGTCTCTTGCTTTTGACCATTTTTACCTGCAGACAACCGTATCCACCTGTAGGGACAGCCAGGACTGAGATGGTTGGAAAAAACATACATTTATTGAGATTCTCTTGAACAAACACGCTTTACCGAACAATAAGGATTTTAAAAGTTTATTTTCTGTTTCTGACACATTTTCACTAAAAAAATAATCAGCTGTTGCTTAATAATCGCTTTCTTAGTGAAGTTGGTTCATTTATAAAATCTGGCTTCATGATCCGAATCATTTCGTGCACTAAGCTGCAGTGCGTGCACGTCAACGTGCACGTCAACACACAGTCATGCTGCATGTCTTCAGCTTTGTTGGTGGTCAGAGGAAAAACATTTTAGTAGAAGTCAGGTTGAATTTCTTACTCATGAAATGATGTAAAATCAAACTTTGCATAACTTTTCTGTTATCGTCTCATTCATTTTAGAACAGTTTTATTTTTATTTTGAAATATTTAGGCGTCATGTCATTTTTTTCTAAACAATATTTTCATTTTTCAATTAAAATTTAATTTGTAAAAACTTTATCAAGATTTATTCAGATAAGTTCACATTTACTATTACAATTATCCCTCATAGAATTTTGATTGTTTATTTGTATTAAGGCCAAAATAGTCTTTTAATAGTATTTTACAGATAAAATCTGCATTGGGAAATGTTTAATAAATGTTACGTTAAGATACATTTGTTTTGCAAAGCTGCTTCTTTTTAAAGGGAATACACAATGACGGCGTGTGTTGTTAGACATAGAAACAAAACTGTGAGAATCTCACTTTCACGTTCAGAGTCTGTGAAGGAAGTTCTTCTGAGATCAGATTGACTCACTTCCTGTCACCTGATCGTGGTTTTAGAAGCTTTTGTTTTTACGCCGATGACACCGTCATGAACACAATCACACACACTGCTCAGGTCTTTCAGGATTTACTGCTTCAGGGTTTGAGAAGAATGGCTTTTAAACGGTCAAAGTGCACACACAGCAAAACGTGTGTTTTTCCACTTCAGGATCTGCATCTGAACAAGAAAGCAGCAAACAGAACCGGATTTGAGCTCAGATTTTCTCCGTTTGAGTCACTCATGTTTCGTTTAGTGTCTCTTTTTTACTAAACCACATTTTACAAACTCATTTTAAAGTTATGAACTAAGAACAATTATTACAGGAACTTAAATGTAAAATACATGAGTAAAAAGTGAATTTTAATGTGTATTTACAGTTATATTTACAACAAAATACTTATTTATAAATAAATTCTTTATAACACAATAATATAAAGGGTAGAACAGAACTAAACAAGAAACAAGATCAAAACAAATAATTACTAAAAGTTTAAATAAAATAGTTTGTGAGTCGCCTTTCACTATAATGGATCTGATCTATTAGTTTGGTTTCTATGTAAATGGACTCGGTCTCGCCTCAGGGAAGCTGGTACCGTTCAGACTGCGGTCAAGTCCTAGCGGGTCGCCTTCACGCCATCACGCGGTGTCTTCATTTCCTGCCGACCCCCCGCCTCCGCTCTGACCCGACTCCCCGCCTGCGTCCCGAGTTCCTCTGCTGGGCTGCTTGGCATCAGTTGCCATGGCGATGGCATCCAGCGGCGTCGTCGCTCAGATGAACTCTGCAGCGAGTTCGGCGCCGCCGCAGTCATCCTCGCCGCTGCAGACTTCTTCACCCCCCCCACCCCCCCAATACTTGCAGTTTGACCTTTCAGTCAGACACAGAGCACCCCCCCCCAAGGGATAAATAATAAATGATGCTGGAAATAGTCAGAGAGCATTAAGAGGATCAGATTAGGTTCTATAGTCATCAGTAAACAACTAAAGTACGACTTTTACATTATTTCTAATCGTTACAATTCTGCTGTCGTAGTACTTTGTGCATGCTAACAACTAGTAACACTTAGTATTATTACTGAACTCTTTTCATCATCAGTGCGGTTGTTTCTGTCAATGCCCCGCCCACATTAGGGTCCCGTATCTTCTAATTGCTTTTAGGACTTTGATGATTGGTGTAAATCTTTGGTTCAAAGTTGAACCAAAGAGCAACAATAAAAATGTCACACTTATAACTAACTATACTTTTACTGCACTGACGGAGACGGAGGAGAAGCTGCAGACTTAGATATGGAGGTTATTCTGATTCAGGAAACGTTTTGTGGAAAATTCAGGGTGTATATATATACATAAGCTGAATTATATATATAATGTGTGTGTGTGGTCACGGAATGTCATATGGTGACATTCATGAATGCGTCTTCTGTGCTGAATAATCATAATAATAATAAAAAAATAATGAGAGAGTAATTTTTCTTTTTTAATACCCAAACCTTCATGGTGTCCTGCTGGACATCATCAGGCAGAACTCTCTTAACGTGACGTCCGGTCAGCAGACGCTCACATGTTGCCGTGTTCCTTCTGCATGCGTTTCAGCCTGCAGGGCCTCCGTGATCAAACCAACAAGTTAAAAACATCATCGTTCATTTATAGAGGGAAACTGTTCAAAGATGAATCGGTTTACTTTGGTTGATTTATTAATGAAATTCTCTTTGTGATATAATCAGTTCGTGATTGTTTTTTCTTCATCTAAAAGTCCAATTAATGATCTGTGAAACGTTCGAGTCCGTGACTCGATGCAGACGTCATAGGAATATTCCAGAAGAGCTTCCGTCAGAACCGTCTTGGAGGTTGACCTTGCTCCTTTGTGGTTGCTCTCCGTCCTGATCTCCAGCGAGTCAGAACATGAAGTCCCACCTCCCTCATGACCTTTGTGTTGTGTCACGAGCGCTCAAACATACATCTGCGCACGTTTCAACACTTCTCAATGAGGCTCCTGACACGCCCTGCTCTCAGTCAACCAGACCGGAACGTCTCGGAGGAACCCGGATCCGGTCTGAGCTGGATAGAAACCGCATCGGAGAGTCCTGGATGGCGGACGCGGCCGGGGTTTGGCGGTTTCTGGCGTTCTGGTCCCAGATCAGACCTGTTGTGCGTTTGCATGAAGGGTGTGTCTGTTTGTTCCTCCACTCCCTGCTTTCTGCTCGCCGTCCCGTCCGAGCGCGCTCTCGCTTACCTCGCCACGAGGAGAGGCATCTCTGACCGCCGGCGCCGGCCAATGTGTGAGGAGAGCGCCGTGACATTTCACGGGGGCGTTAAAACACTATCTGCCCCCCCCCCACCAGTTCATGTCACATTGAAATGATTCAGGTCTTCAAACGTCTCACAAAAACCCAAAATACAGTTTTTAAAATAGAATTTTGTTGTTTTTAGGGAAAACGGTGAACCGCCTGGATGCACGGTCAAATAAAATATGAACGGTATCATGCCCCCCCCACCCCCCCCTGAGCCTGACCGTCAGATCTGCTCACGGAGAATCTCAAAACTGTTCACCGCAGAGGCGGAGCTTCAGGGCATCAGTCTGACACGGTGGTGGTGCTGTGATGGTGTGGGGCCACTGAGGCTGCTCGCTGTCGAGGAATTGCATCTGGCAGACGGGTCTGATAACGATCAGAAAAGGTTTGGGTTCGTTCTTAAATCTGACGGCAGGAGAACGAGTCTGAAGAGAAAAGAATGAATCCGTTTGGACCGGAACCGTTCCTCTGTCTGCAGGGTTTACTCCCACCCGTCTGGGGTAGATTCGGGCCTCTTTTTACCTCTTAGCGGGGTAACCCGAGCGTTCTGACATTTCCTACCTGGTCACAGACGCTCGCTCGCTCGCTCTGGAACCCGTCCCAGCTTCACTTCTGTACCAGAACATGCGCAGGATTCTGGTTTCTGTGGTCGGACTCGTTTACAGCAGCAGCGCTCAGGTCTGCGGCGCAAAAGCATTTCTCTGACAGCGACCTTCGCTGTGTCACACACATTTATAAAATCCTCCCTGCCCCCCTCCCCCCCAGTTTCCCCACGCGGGATTAATAAAGTGTATCGTATCGTATCGTATCGTATGGGAAATCCGTAGAAACGTATTAAATCAAGTACAAAATAAACTGTTTGGGAAATAATTGTTTCTTAGTTAAGAAAATCTCAGAATTTCAAACACAAAACTACTGATTGATAATTTGAAACCCACCAAACAGTGGCGGTTTTCAATATGTTTGACATGGGCGGTTGCCTAGGGCGGCATTTTCCAGGGGGCTGCTGTACACTAGTGCTGCCACAATTTGTCCCGACTATGTTGTTTTCAGGACGATGAATCAGAACCATGACTGCGACTAAACAACGCTTCATGTCCAACAGGATTGGAATTCTAAAAAAAAAGAAAGAATAAAAGTATTTTAATGAACAAAAGAATTATGAAATTTTTTTTAAAAATCACAGAAAACATTTTAAAAAGTAAAAGAAGTGAAAATGTTTTAATTTTATTAAAACAACCCTTTGATAAAATCATCATGTAAAAACACCTTTTATAAAATATATATATTATATTAATAAATATTATAAAATATGTAATGAATTCAATTAATGCCGTCACAAACAGTTATTTTAATAGTCAGCTAATCAGGTCATGCACAACGTGTAAAGCACTCATCTTCACCATCATTAGCTTCAAGCTAACTAAAAACTAGATATCTAGCATTACCTGTGATAATTCTAGTGTGAATGCTAGAAGCTCAATTTAGATGCTGAAGCTGATAATCGGCTAAAATATTACTTAAATGTGAAATTAACCTAAAAACTGAAAAATCCTAAATTAGCCAAAGTAGCTAGCATGCTGCTGAAATTTCAGCTAAACTCCAAAATAGCCAAAACATTTCTGGAGGTCGGCAGAGTGAAGACAGTAAAAAAGCACCGGAGATGAAGCGTCTGCAGAGAAAGCTGTGAGGAAATGCTGAGAGGAAAAGTCCTCATTGAGAACATGTTTTTCAGATGCTGAGATGTTTCCTTCTAGGAAGGAGAATGAAGTTTTTTTATTTGTAGTTTGTGTCTTCAGGCGTCGACTTATTTAAAATTTTTACAGAGGATCTCTGAGAGTAACACCTGAATCTGCTCTAAAGTCTCCTTCCAATCATCTATTTCCAAAGCGTTCTCAGTAATGATGATCCTGAAAGAACCTGTCCATTCCAGGACCGAGTGTCTGCAGAGCGGCAGGAGTTCATTGGAAGGTCGTCTCCTGAACAGAGAGAACTCAGATATTCAACTTGAAGCTCCATATTTGTTTATGTCCTGTCCTCCATCATGAGAGAAGTGCCACAGAAACACCAGAAATCTGTGGAGGAATCCCTGAAGATCAGAGAAGATTTGAAAGTTTTATCTCCAAATATTCAAATATTTCTCATATGGATTCAAAGCTTCAGGAAGGAAAGATACATCTGGTCTTTACAGGAGGAACTTCTGCTCTGTTTCTCTTTAAAGTTTGGTTCTGGACAGATTTCCAAAGCAGAACTCTGATTATTATTGGTGTTTCACAGATCTTTAAACCTGTCCAGGTGAGACTCTGCTGGTCACGTCGGCGGCGGTGGCGGCGTGCGTGTCGGGTTCAGACTTACGGCTGAACTCAAGCCCGTTTCCTGCCTCTCTGTGTCCGTGCGTGGTCATACAGCAGGGCGGCGGTTTTCTCGCTCAGACGTGTGCAGAGCGGGCGCGCTCCACATACCGAGCTTTTGTCTTTGTGCGCATGTTTGCGGCGGAGTGGTTTTGTTGGCCGTGCCCTTCATGTTTGGACGTCGATGACGGCTCGGGTGGAGAATGCGTTCGGCATTCCTCCCTCATAAAGACCCCTCGGTGTTTTGTGTCAACAGAGGACGCAGCGCCGACAGAGCTGCTGTCAGACTCTGGAAAATACATCTTTATTGAGACGATCGAAGTTTGAATTCTGGTCAATGACTGTAGAAAAAGTTCTGGTTGTTTTAAATGTTGTAAAAGTGTCTCTCAGATTGAAAAAGTCTTTAATCTGCAGAGTTTTGCTGCGCTGACAGAGGTCATTGTGTTCTCACTTCCTGTTTTTCTGGTCGTTCCTCTTCTGCTTTTTTTCTTCTCTTTTATTGTATCTTCAACATTCCAATTTTGTGCTATCACCCAATAAAAACAAGAGTATAATTCCAAGTGTGGGCTCAAACAGCGCCCTGTGGGACTCCATGAGTGATTGTGGAGTTGGAAGGAGAATTTTTATTTAAATTAGAAACTAAAACTTTTGAGAGAAATAAGAGTTAGATCTTTATAGTTCCTGTTATATTAGCACACTTTCACTTTCTGTAACATTTACAAATCGACTATCGTAAAGAGAAACATGACCCAAAAAACGGGACGCTTTTGGTTCCGTCATGAATAAGTTTTAGTTCTTTCTGATTGTTCTAGAAGGTTTGAATGAAGATTTTAGCATCAATAACCTTCTTATCGTTTCTCTGTTCTTTCTTAGAATTATTATTGAAATTCAACTTTTATTGTGAAAAGCATTTAAGGTGTTTTATGTCTTCCTCTGAGTGAAAATTATTATTATTCCTTTTGTATTCGGACATCTTAACAAACAGTTTTTATAGCATATTCCAGTGAAAATAAGTAGAGAACCTCCTCCAATCTCAGAACCTCCTTCAGACTCAGAACCTCCTTCAGTCTCAGAACCTCCTTCAGTCTGAGAACCTCCTCCATGTGGTCTCAGACCACGAGTTGGATGGTCTGCAGTGATATGATCCTGTGATGTCATCCTCTGAGACTAAAGGCGGCTGCAGACTCACAGACGGATCCTGAGCGAGATGAATCAGCAGGCTGTGTTTGGAGGATGCTCTCCTGGAGCCTGGAAGGATCGATAGACTCCTCTGTAATGGGGATGGGGGGGGTGGGGTCCAACTTCCTCTGAACGCTGACTCGGCACTAAAGGTCTCACTCTCTTTCCATTACTGTCTGATTTACTGCAGTGAACTGAAGATCTGTCTGTTGTGAAGGTCTTCCTCCTTCAGAACTGCTGACTGATCTCCATCTATGGATCTTCAGGACACTTTCAATAAAAATGTTCTTTTTTTGGTATTAAATTTTTTTAACCCTTTGAAATCCACAGAAATGTTTGTCTTTTTCTAATGAGAGATGAAAAGAAACCGTTTTAACTCACTGTCTCAAAGTGGAACTTGACTTTTTCAGATGTTATTATAAAGAATTGATTCTTCTATTTCTTTTTTCTTTGCACCAATTAGTCGTTTAAAAGAAAAGTTTTGAAAATTTGCCAAAGTTTCCTGGTCAAATGGGTTTCTTGAAAGCTACCATAATGTGGCAGAGAAGGCCCTTCTACTGCTCCTAGTGGGATCTATGCTAACAAGCACAGATCTGAAATCCAGTAGATTTACTCCTGCAGCTCTCTCTCTTTTCAGAACTTTGTTCTCATAGAAGAAAAACGTTTTCACTTAATTCATTAGGATGTAATTACTGTTTACTGAAGAACTTCTATTTTTAGGGTTTCAGTGTTAAAACGAGCTTTAAGAAAAGTTTTAGTCCAGACTTTAGACCATTTAGTGTTGAGATGTTGGACAGTTTCTTCTAGTTTATTTGTTTCTATTTGAATTGACTTTGGTGGAAAAATATAATCGTGAAGTTATTTTATTGGGTTAAAATTGGGTTAAAGAGTTTATGACGTCTAGGATCGATCTTGTCTAGGATCTGTCACGTCTAGGATCTATCTTGTCTAGGATCTGTCACGTCTAGGATCTATCCTGTCTAGGATCTATCTCGTCTAGGATCTATCTCGTCTAGGATCTATCACGTCTAGGATCTATCACGTCTAGGATCTATCCTGTCTAGGATCTATCCTGTCTAGGATCTGTCACGTCTAGGATCTAACACGTCTAGGATCTATCTTGTCTAGGATCTGTCACGTCTAGGATCTATCTTGTCTAGGATCTGTCACGTCTAGGATCTATCCTGTCTAGGATCTATCTCGTCTAGGATCTATCACGTCTAGGATCTATCACGTCTAGGATCTATCCTGTCTAGGATCTATCCTGTCTAGGATCTATCTTGTCTAGGATCTGTCACATCTAGGATCTATCACGTCTAGGATCTATCCTATCTAGGATCTATCTTGTCTAGGATCTGTCACGTCTAGGATCTATCTCGTCTAGGATCTATCCTGTCTAGGATCTATCTTGTCTAGGATCTGTCACGTCTAGGATCTAACACGTCTAGGATCTATCACGTCTAGGATCTATCTCGTCTAGGATCTATCCTGTCTAGGATCCATCTTGTCTAGGATCTATCACGTCTAGGATCTGTCACGTCTAGGATCTAACACGTCTAGGATCTATCTTGTCTAGGATCTGTCACGTCTAGGATCTGTCACGTCTAGGATCTATCTCGTCTAGGATCTATCTCGTCTAGGATCTATCACGTCTAGGATCTATCACGTCTAGGATCTATCACGTCTAGGATCTATCCTGTCTAGGATCTATCCTGTCTAGGATCTATCTTGTCTAGGATCTGTCACGTCTAGGATCTGTCACGTCTAGGATCTATCTCGTCTAGGATCTATCTCGTCTAGGATCTATCCTGTCTAGGATCTGTCACATCTAGGATCTATCACGTCTAGGATTTATCCTGTCTAGGATCTATCTTGTCTAGGATCTGTCACGTCTAGGATCTATCTTATCTAGGATCTATCTTGTCTAGGATCTGTCACGTCTAGGATCTGTCACGTCTAGGATCTAACACGTCTAGGATCTTTCACGTCTAGGATCTGTCATATCTGGATTCTATGATTTCTAGAATGTCTGGAATCTATGGTTTCTGGAATCTATCACATCTGGAATATATGTTGTCTAAAATCTATTATGTTTAGATTCTATGATGTCTCGAATCTATGATGTCTAGAATCCATAATGTCCAGAATCAGGCCTCGCCCCTACACCGCTGCTGTAAAGCCATCCTGGCAGGAACAGATTCCTCAAAGTTCCTTAAGTCTATTTTAGTGATGAAAGCTGGTGGAGGTCAGGGCTGGACATGCGTGGAGTGTGTTCGACCCCTCCCCTCCATCAGCTTCTCTTAGCCAGGACTCAAATACAGACATCAAGGACGCGCAGACATCCTTTGGTCCTCACGTAATTGCTGGTCATCTGAGCTCTCTGTAAATCCCGTTGATCTGCTGCTTTTATTTTGGAAACAGAGACAGGTGCTGGAGCGTTTGTGGTTCCTGACGGTCTCTTTGTGTTTCTCCTGTTTCTGCTGCCTTTAATCTCGGCTGGATATCTGGATTTTAAAGCCTTTTACTGAGATCTCGCTTTAAATGGATCCCTAATTTGTGTGACAGGTGTTTGCTGCACCTCGGCTGTTTTCAGGTCCGGTAAATGATCCGCCCCCTCCCGCACGCTCCGGTGCTTCTCCCAACTGTTGTCTTTAATAATTCAGAGTCCTGCCGGGACGCCAGCGCCGCGGCGCCCATCTGGACTGGAAAGGTTTGAGTTCGGGGAGCGTCTCTGGTCCTCAGACGCCCGGGACCAAAGGTCCGACCCGTCTCTGAGCTGAGATCATTAACAGGGTTGGTGTGGAGCGGAGAGGCCGTGAACAGTTAATGTTGGAACCAAACGCTCTGTTATTTTTAAAGCTCAGACGGCTTCATTCATGAGTGAATCCTGAAATATTTCTGGTTCTTTTCTGATTGGTGACCAAACATCACACGGTGGAAACAAAACCTTTTTCATTTCTAAAGATTCTGTATTAAGAATGATGATGTGAGAAATGTTAAAGCCCCATTATGTCATTAGGCCACGGTTAATCGACCAATCAACGACCAGTTTAATAGTCGATTAGTTGTTACTTTATATTATATGGAGTCAGAATGTAGTAAAGTTGAAAGCTATAAAGGTATTATGGAAAGGTATTTTTGGAATATATTCGCATTTATTAAGGTTTTTTAGGCTATTTTGGAATTTGGCTAATATTTTAGCTACATGCTAGTTGTTGTGGCTAAAGCGGCTGTTTTAAACAATTTTTAGGCAAATTTGGTATTTAACTTTAGCGATTTTAGCTATTAGCTCCAATGATTTCAGCGGCCAAATTCAGCTTCCAGCATTCACACTAGCATTATTGCAGATAATGAATATATCTATTATTTAGCTAGTTTAAAGCTAATTATGGTTAAGATGTGTGCTTTACATCCACTTGGCGCATGACCCGTTAGTCGACTACTAAAATAATCGTTTGTGGCAGCCATATTTGTCACATGACTAGATATGTGAAATGTGTTCTGGTGTGGTGGGAGTGGTGAGCTGCAGACACAGCTGTGCTCGCGAACCTTTTGGTGGTTAAACCCCCTATCAGGGAGGCACTGGGTCCCATTTTTAGTCTTTGGTATGACTCGGCCGGCATCTGAACTCACGACCGTCCAGTCTGAGGGCGGACACTCCACCACGAGGCCGCTGAGCTGGTCATATGACGATGCATATCATGTGAGCAGTAGAAAAGTGTCTGTCCAGCCATTTCTTCTATCATTTTTATTTTTTCAATGGTACGTTCCATTTTCCTGATAAGGTGGTTGGAAGACACACCTGCCCTCTCCGTGAGACACACCTGCCCTCTCCGTGAGACACACCTGCCCTCTCCGTGAGACACACCTGCCCTCTCCGTGAGACACAGCCGCTCCTACGTGGACCCGGACGACCCAAAACCCCTCAGAACCTGCGTGGTTTATGGTTCAGCTGGTCCCACAGCGGTCCGGTTCTGTTCCTGGTCAGAATGCTGACAGACTGGACCTGCTCTTCCCCCCCCCCTCACCGTCTTTATTGTTTTACAGCGTGCATTAGCCTGCTGTTTGGTGCGCTCACACGGCCGCGGGAGCACAAAGTTCGTGTTTATTCTTTGCTTTACATCCACACGTGACCCGAGCGAGGACGGCATAAAGCCGAAAATAAACCTGCTGATATGACTGACTGCTTCTCTGGGAGGGGGGGGTGTGCTTCTCTATCTGCTCTCAGTCACAGAGCGGCTGGCTCCAGGCGGGATAAAGAGGGAGAGTCAGACCGATACCACCACAGCGTGCTGTTCCTGATGTCATCTCTGCTGGGCTGTGCGTTCCTCTCCGTGTTCACGCTCTTCTGATCCAGGATCTTTATCTGCCGGCCGAGGAATCGAACCCCAAAGAGCTGCGTTAGGTCACCAAGAGAACCGTTTAACGTAGATAGTGAGCCAGAGCTGACAGAGTCTGTCAGTCTGTGTAACCAGATCATTAAAACCAGCATTACTAACACCACTGTGAACAAGCCTCTGAATGCTGACTCATGTTTGGATCTGGACTGGAATAGATTTGATGAGTCAGCAAAGATTCAGCTTTGATTTATCAAAACCATATTTAGCTGGGATTTTTCCATTCCAACATATTTTTTAGACACAAATAGGCTCATTTATTTGTTGTTTTCCCAGTAAAGGCGGTTGTTTCCTCTAACAACCACTAGAGGGCGCTGCACCTGAGTGTTTACTACTGACAGCAGAAGAAGTGTCGTCCAAAACAAACATGAAGACAATCTGATTGTTTTTCTCTTAAACTTAAATATATTTCTTATACACATCAAAAATTAAAATTCTTGTATTTATTTTTGTGCTGCACTGGGATTGGTGGATTTATTCTGAAACATGAGAGTTTTTTCCCAAAATTCTTCTTGATTTGACATTTTTTGTTCTTGCGACTTATTCTTTAGAAAATACTGTAACCAAATACTGGATCTGCAGTAAGTTAATGATGCTGAGGTCCAATGAAATACTTAGTCTGTAGACATTAGAAGATTATTTATGTACAGAAGGATGCATGAACTCCATAGGCTCTGGGCTGATGGGGTCTTTGGTTGAACCCAGACCTCCAGAGTCCAGACCCTAACGGTGGTCAGAGGACGGACCATACCAGGTGGAGAACTGGGTGGAGGAAGACTCCCAAACTCTCCAGGAATTCTGCATTTAAAGGCAAAAATAGGAGGTTAAAGTTTTGATAATATGAAACTCTGTAGGTCCTTAACCCTCGGGACACGGACCAGAATCACAACCCTTCCACTTCCGCGTCTGTTACTGCGTTCCAAAGGTTTCGGGACCCCAATTTAATGGGAAAGTCAGCGCATAAAAAAACAGGTAGAGGGCCCGAACCGTACGTCCACATATGACAAGTTGGGGGGGAGAATATGATGCCGCACAGTCCTGAAATCTGAATCGACAGCGGTCGGTCCGAGTCACATGTTTAGAGAAACCTACTGGCACCAATCACGAGTGAGCTTGTTCTGGCTTGTTGGAAGGCCACACCCCTCCCACTTTGGGGGCGGGGCCAGCAGGTAATACATGCTTTTATTGAGGCATCTGATTGGTCAGTTTATAACCTGAACAACTGGCAATAAAGACAAAAATATCTTAAAGTAAAATGATGTCTTTAAAGAAGATATTAAGAAGATACATCAGAGCAAGAATAATAATTCTGACAAATAAAATGACAGAAGTACCTGTTTATGAATGGAAGTCTATGGGACTTTGGCCTTCTTGGTACTTCCTATGTAATGAATTATTCCAATGGTTCTGTTGGGTTTTCATGGCTTCGGTTCAGTTTATTCCTAAAGACGGTCTCAACACAATCAAACCGAGCAACAAATGTTCTCATCCAGCGGTCTGCAACCTGCAGCTCCAGAGCCTCATGTGGTTCTTTAGATCTAAAGAACTTATTTAGCATTTCTGTTAAGATTTTAAAAACCCACAGAGCAAAATGATGTCATAGAAATCTTGTAGAAATGTTCTTTAAATTTGTCTTTTTATTGTAACGTTACTCAAATAAAAGTCTCTACAAGATTTTGGTAAATTGCTCTAAAGTGGTTAAAGTTTTAAACAAATGCAGTTACAAATTATTTAGAATTATGTGTTTTGTGCCTCACATCTTGAAAAAAGGATAATCAAAAGCTCTGTTTATTTTTGGGGTTTTTTTCCAATGTTTTTTATATTTGAAAATTAAAGGAGAAAGAAGATGGTGGTACACCAACATCCTAATGATACAAAGCGTCATGTTTGAATGTCGGACATTTTATTTTGAAATTACTCTACTGCAGCTATAGCATCTTAATTGGGGTATTTTATTTTGAAAGTAAAAATAAAGAAAAGCAGTCATAGAAGCATAGACACTGCTGTAATTCAGTATTGTAATATTTCAAATCTTCATTTTTATAAAGGATTTTAATGATTACAAAAACATAAATATTGTGAATTTTTCTAAGCAGAAGAATTTTTCTTTTCGGCTCTCGCTGGATTTTGATCTGTAAGAAACTCGAGCAAATGGCTGTGTTGGTGTTAAAGGTTGTAGACTTCTGATCTAAAGCAATCCAGATTCTTTTGACACAGTAGGATCTGAATGTCTAACTGCTCTACTAAAGTGACCAGCAGATTACTGGTGAGAGTAAATCATTCTGACATCTCTTGAATGTTTTGCTCTCGTCTGGTTTGGTCATTATGCTGATGACTGACAGGTTTCTGTGTCTCTCAGGAAAGTCTCACCTGGCCATCGTCCAGAAGGTGAACAACGAGGGGGAGGGAGATCCGTTCTACGAAGTTCTGGGGTTGGTCACCCTGGAAGACGTCATCGAGGAGATCATTAAATCTGAGATTCTGGATGAATCCGACCTCTACAGTAAGTAGATCATCTCATGAAGCTTCAAGCTTGGGTTTCTCTGATTTACTTCTGATTCTGCTGATTTTCCTATTTTCATACTGGGATCCTTTGATTTATTCAAGTTTATAACCACTTTCTGAATCCTCTAAGTATCTTCAGCTTTCAGCTTTAGACTTTGAAAACTCCAGAAACAACAAACCTGTTGTCTGTGTGAGAAATGTTCGTTTGAGAGAGACATGAACCCTAGAAATGTTCTCCCCTCAGAACTGGTTTAACCAAAGAATGAGACTGAAACTGGAATCAAAAACATTGTGGATCGGTTTGAGACATTGAGAGCATCTTATGAAGGAAAGTGAAACCAGTCCAGCCCAAATTCTGGGTCTTATAGAGAGGAAAGTCCAGATTTAAAGATCATTTACCGAAAACATTTCTACAAATGTCAAAGTCTGTAAAGGTCTAAAGTTTGTAGAGTTAGACACAGCGACTCAGTCAGAAGGAGCTATAGAAAACTGTCAGGAAATCTTTTAAAAAGTAAAGTATCATCAGCGTAAAAAGAGATTCCATCCTGATCAATAATGGTGTTGATAAAGTGTAAGTTCAAACACAGAACCCTGTGGTTCTCCACAACAGACTTTTTGTGATCTATCAAACTTTCTCAACTGATTTGCAGAATGTCACAGAGATCCAATCGTTTTCTTGATTTTGATTAAAACTTCTTCTTCTTCTTTGTGTTTCTTCCAGCCGATAACCGCAGCAGAAAAAAAGTGGCGCCCAATAAAAACAAGAGAGACTTTTCCGCCTTCAAGCACGAGAGCGAGTCCAAGGTGAAGATCTCACCTCAGCTGCTGCTGGCCGCTCATCGCTTCCTAGCTACAGGTGAGGCTGGACGCCGGCGTCACCGTCGGCTGGGAAGAGGGCGGAGCAAAGGGTTCAGGTGGTCTGGAAGGACAAGCGTTGTCTTTGTGCTTCAGACTGAAGTCTGAGGCTGCAGGAGGAGGAAGTTTCAGTTCCTTCTCTGATGCGATGACCTCCCTGCTCCTGAGGATGTGTTGCAATCAGTCTGGTTAGCATGTTTGTTAGCCGATACCTGCAGACGGCGTGACGCAGGACGGCCTCGGCTGTGTTCCAGCCTGCAGGACTCACTGGGGCGATCACAGAACAGTTGCCTCATTGGTCTTCATACCAGTAAAGTCAGAAAGTCAGTCATAAAATGTAAACAATAGCTGATTGCTAAACTAAACAGACCAAAATAAACTGGTTATCCCTGACCTTAGACCCTCATTCCCTGTAAGGAAAAACTCCTTCAAAATGTGATTCAGGAAAAGAGGAAACAACTTTAGGGATGTTCTCATGATGAAGAAATCCCAGGACGGACAGACGATTGACCAGGACTAATAAGACTAGGACAAGGCCGTAGACCACGCTTCGGGCGGGGTCCACGGTCAAGACGAGCCGGAGGCGTGGGCAACGGCCAAGACGAGCCGGAGGCGTGGTCAACGGCCAAGATGAGCTGGAGGCGGGGTCAACGGTCAAGACGAGCCGGAGGCGGGGTCAACGGCCAAGATGAGCTGGAGGCGGGGTCAACGGTCAAGACGAGCCGGAGGCGGGGTCCACAGCCAAGAATAGGAGCACAGACGATCCACCAGGAATCTGGAATTTGTCCCGCTCTCCCAGAGAGAAAGAAGAGTTGATTGAGAAGCACAGAGAACAAAAGTAAGGATCAAGAATCTGCTTTTGTGCATCTTTTTCAGAGAATCGTCTGCTGATGAGTTTCACAGTCTTTTAATGATACAACATTTTAGTCAAAAGTTTAAAAACCTGCGTCGTTTTTGAGGACAACACTCTGCAGAACTCATCAGAAGTTGTGGTGTGGAGCAACCCCGCCCCCTTTTCCCTTCACGGTTGCGAAGAGGGAGCTTGTGGCCCCGCCCTACGTATTTACTAGATCCCAACGAGGATCTTTTTCAAACACCAATTTGAGTTGAATAAAGAGAAGACTCAAAAATGTAACTCAATGCTCATTTTATTTTAAATTAGTGTACATCTTTCACACCTTTGGGCGTTATTTACTCATTACATTTTGAAAATATTAAAACAATTTGAACTTCATGTCTTTGAACGTTTTACATTTTGCAGAGGAACCTCACAGGTTTGAATCCCGTCTCGTTCGCGGTTCCAGTCGTCTGCTCCTGTTCCTTCTGTCTTGTTGTGTTTTTGTTTTGGGATCAATTCCTCACCACGTTACGGTGGTGGAGCGTCCCCGGGGGCTCAGCCGTGTTCCCTGCTGTGACGTCAGCAGAAGGTCTCTGTGGTCTCCAGGTGTTAGGAGGGATTAGGTCTTCATGGCTCCATCAGTCCGCTCGGCGCTCGGCCTGGTTTTATTATTTTCGGGGGGGTTGAACACTGATTGCAGCAGTGAGAAGTGAACCTGAAGCAGTTTCTGTTTCAGGATGATTCACGCATGTTCGGCTCATTTTTCTTCTTTAAACAAATGAAGCAGATTTCCTCATTAACTGCAGACTTGCATGTCATGAGGTTCTTTTGGAGGACATTAAGCTGTCAGCTCAGTAAACTGCATATATTTTAGCCTGGCATGAACAGGACCGTGGGTCCTGGTTGATGTGGTCTTGTGCTCCTGCAGAGGTCAGCCTGTTCGTCCAGACCCAGATCTCCGACAAAGTTCTGCTGAGGATCCTGCGCCACCCGGATGTGATCCAGGAGATCAAGTTCAACGAGAACGACAAGCGCTCGCTCCATCACTACGTCTACCAGAAGGGGAAACCCGTCGACTACTTCATCCTCATCCTGCAGGTAAACCCCGATGACGTTTGGATTTCTGTCGTCGTCTTAAATCCTCAAAGGTGACAAAACGGGGAGAAACTCCTGGTTCCAGTCCAGCAAAGCCGAGAGGGTTTGTCCACAGTTTCTGTGGCGGTCCCTCCTGTGTTTGTCCATACTGACTTAAGTGGAGATTCAGTAGGTAGCTAGCCAGCCGCCTGGTTGACAGCAGAGATTGCTAGCTTACTACAGAGGAGCTTGCTAGCATGCTACAGCGGAACATGCTAGCTTGCTACAGCAGTGTTTGCTAGCTCAACACAAAGAAGTTTACTAGCTCGATAAAGCAAGGTTTGCTTTAGAGGAGCTAACTAGCATGCTATAGTGAAGCTCGTTAGCATGCTATAGTGAAGCTCATTAGCATGCTATAGTGAAGTCCGCTAGCATGCTATTGTGAAGCTAGCTAGCATATGACAGTGAAGCTCGCTAACATGCAGCAGTGAAGCTTGTTAGCATGCTACAGTGAAGCTTGCTAGCATGCTACAGTGAAGCGCGTTAGCATGCTACAGTGAAGCTCATTAGCATGCTATAGTGAAGCCAGCTAACATGCTATAGTGAAGCCAGCTAGCATGCTATTGTGAAGCTAGCTAGCATATGACAGTGAAGCTCGTTAACATGCTGCAGTGAAGCTTGCTAGCACGCTACAGTTAAGCTTGCTAGCATGTTACAGTGAAGCGCGTTAGCATGCTACAGTGAAGCTTGCTAGTGTACTACAGTGAAGCTTCCTAGCATGCTATGGTGGACATCAATTGAATCTTATAGCAGAGGTCGCTAGCTTGCTAAAGCACAGTTTGCTAGTTTGAAAAAGAAGAGGTCGCTGTTGCAGAGCTTGCTAACATGCTACAAGGGAGCTCACTAGCCTGCTACAGAGTTCTGCTCTAGCTCGCCAGAGCATAACTCACTAGCTTGATAAAGCAGAGCCAGATGGCTCAAGGGAGAAGTGTTTGCTAGCTCAATTAATGCAGAGCACGATAGTGTGCTACAATGTAGCTCGCTAGTATGCTAAAGTGGAACTTGCTAGCATGCTACAGTGTAGCTTGCTAGTATGCTACAGAGGAGTTCACAAGCATAATACAGTGAAGCTCGCTAGCATGCTAGCATGTTACAGTGGAGGTTGCTAGCATGTTACAGTGGAGGTTGCTAGCTTGCTGTAGAGGCTCTTGCTACAGCAGAGTGTAGCAAGCTAACCGACTGAATCCTCATCTAAGTGGATTTTGGCTAACACAGGTGGTGCCGCCAACCGGGGCCCATGTTTTCTGCTCACTTTAAGACCTCATGGACCCCACGAGGCTTCGCTGGGTTGGTTGTTTCTGAGCTTCTGTGCAGAGATCAGATCAGGATTTTTGCTACAGTCAAATGTTTCTTAATGCATCAAGCTGTTCAGTCGATAACCCTTTCACACCGGAGCTCCAGCGTCTATTATCCTTGATTTACCGTCACTCTTCAAGCGGTAACGCGATAATTCCAGTAGATTCTGAGAGAGAAAAGCGGCTTTTCTCCCTCAGAATCTACTGGAATTATTGTTATTATAGAGATTTTAAAGCCTCATGTGTTTAAGGGTTAAAATGAGATAAAACGTCCCGAAGAACGCCGGCGGTCTTCCCTCCAGACCTCCTCATGCAGAAGCGCAGGCCGCCCGAGGTCTGCACAGCCGGGATTCAAACGCTGTTTGTCTGTTTTTGGTCTTAAAAGATCCTGTCTACAGTAATTAAACACTTTCTGCTCTCTAGTGAACTCAAACACACACATTCCTTCAACCACCGTAAACAGGAATCATCGGCAGAGCTTGTTTTTCTGCCCTCCAGTCCCACAGGGTGGGAAAACGTCGGCTGTAATCCCGCTCCGTCACAAACAGTCATTATCCGGGTCTTCTCTGTGAGATCTTCTCGCTGGGGGGGCCGGATGCAGCCGTAGATGAAGAGTCTGCCCTGATTTAGTAGATTCGGTTCTGGATGTCCTTCAGAAACGTCCTCAGGAATCCTGTCTAAAAACCGTCATTTGACTGGCTTCTTGGCTGCAGAAATGCACTATGGGAAATGTAGTTTGGTCAGGAATTCCTCCATTTGAGTCACAGTTTTTAAATTTAAACCCAACTAGATGATCGGGGGATTTAAAGAGCATCTTCTGCTTCATCCTGATATTATTATCGGTACTGAAGGTTCACTCGGACGATGTGTCCAGCCCTCATCAGAAACCCGATCACATGAGATCAATCCTGATCCGATCATAAGACGTCCCGTTCTTGCTCTGCAGGAACATGTGGGTTCATGCACGTGTTGTGACCCGGTCACATCCTGAGAACTCAAGCCGGGCGTCCCGGTTCTCCTTTAGAGCCTTTGTGTTTGTGATCATCAGACCAGAGGGCATCATGTTTGAGTTCAAAGCTCTGGGATTCTTTCAGCGCCGTTGTTCTGCTCAGACAGACTCATGTCTGCCTCATGAACTTCCTCTGAGATCTCATTTATGAGACGACTATAGAAAGTTCTGCAGCAGCGTCCGCATCCTGATCCAAGACCATGGTTCCTTGTTCCGGGGCGTCGTTGTTAATAGGATTCTTCATTTATCTAGTTAAGAAAAACAAATGTTCTTGTGTTTTTGAATCTGCTTACACATCGTCTTCAGAACCAAAGACCTCCGTTTCATCCAGATCGAGCTGTGAAACGTTCTCTGCCGTCCATGACTTCATGTCATGTTCCTTCTCTGACTCTTCATCATCAGGAGACACAGTGATGTAAAGTTGTGTGTCATCAGCGTAGATATGGACGCTACATTTTTTTTAGCTTTTGTAAGCTTCATTAAGGCTCTTCAGTAAACGTAGCATTTAGCATGTTAGCATTGTTCCGTATATTCAGAGTCTTCGAAGTTGACTGATTATTTTGGCTTAAATTTAGTACTTTTGGATTTTAAAGATGACATTTTCTACGTTCAGCACTCGTTTTCAGCTGTTTTATACTTTTTTCAGCTGACTCAACATTTTAATTATTAATTCACTTTTTTGGTACTATGTGTTTCCCAGCTTAATTTTAGACATTCAAAAGACTTTTTTTTTTTTTTACGTATTTCAACCTTTTTGCATTCATGCTTTTTATCTGTAATTGTTTTAACATTTTAGCCATTATTTTTGAACTTTTAACGTACGGCGCCTTGTTTAACAGGGGTCATTTTAGGGCACCATGTCAATTAAAATATAAAATTAAAATAATTAAAAAAAATTTAAATAAACCAAGTTACATTAAAACAATTTAAAAAACAATTAAAATAAATTAAACTTAACTTTAACCTTTTACTTTATTAATAAAGCTATTGGTATTCTTATTTTCCTTATTTAAAAAACAATCAATAAAAGAAACTGCTGAATACCAACAGACGTGGATATAACTATAAAATATAAATAACTGGCATTTCTCATGGTTCATATTTTGGAATGACATTTTTAGCATCTTTTTAAAATGTGTTTATTGATTTGTGGTTGAAGATCATTCCAGAGTTGAAACATTAAGACGGATTTTCTGGCTCCTCTTTTTCCAGTTATTTTTCCGGCGTTGAACTCATTCTAAACACTTGCATTCCTGGTTGATGACATCAGCGCATCATTCCAGAGCAGCTCTTCCTGTTGGGAAGCAGAGCTGAGAAAACGAGCGACTCCTTAAAAGGAGGCGGCTTCGGTTTGGCGTGCTGACTCACCGTGAAAGCCTTTGTTTTTGTGACTCATGCAGACAAACCGCCGGAGGCCGACGGACACGGCCGAGCGGACGCAGGCCCGCGGCATTGGCCGGCGTTGCGGCACACCTTGACCTTTACCTGCCCCGTCAGGACGGCCTCCAGCGGTTCTCCTGTTTGACGCTCTTTCGCTCTCCAATCGTTTTTCATCGTTTTTCAAATCGTTTCCTTTGGTCTTTCAATTAGGATGATGCCATTTAAGACAAAATGTGTTTTTTTTTGTTGAACTTGTTTATGCAGAGCGGCAGCGAGTTGTGGGCGGGAGGTTGTGGCTCCGCCCAGCATGTTTTCTACGTCACAAATTCAGTCTTTTTTAAATGACGATGTTTCATCTGATTTACAGTAGTGAATAAAAAACCATCAGAAATGTAATTTAAAGCTCAACTTTCTTCACATATGTCGTCCATAATCAGACAAAAGCCACAGAACGTTTTAAAAACAGCAAAGTCTGAGTGAATGACATCGAGGAAAGATGTCGGTTCCAGAGGAAGACTGGCGTGCGGCCAGAGAGCGATCGACTGAAGAGGAATTTACCAACAGGAAAACGATTCTGACTCATTTAGTTAGTTAGTTCAGCTAGTATTGAAGCAGCGTGCTAGCTTTTTTGGCTAATTTGGCATCTACTGAGGGTTTTTATGCTAATCTAAAGTTTTTCTAAGTATTTAGCAACATGCTAACAATTTGGGCAAATTTGTTTTCTGCTAAGGTTTTTATAGGCTAGTTTAGAGTTTAGTTTCTATCTTAGCAACATGCTAACATTTTTGACTTATTTAGTTTACTGAGGAATTTTAGGCTATTTAGGAGTTTAGCTAGTATTTTAGCAACATGCTAACCTTTTTGGTTATTTTTTAGGCTAGTTGAGAGTTTAGTTTCTTTTTTAGCATTAGACTAACATTTTTGACTAATTTTTTATCCGAGGAATTTTAGGTGAATTTGGAGTTCAGCTAATATTTTAGCAATAGGCTAACGTATTTCACTAATATAGTTTACTGAGGATTTTAAGGCTATTTTAGAGTTTAGCTAATGTTGAAGCAATGAGCTAGCATTTTTTTTTAATTAATTTGGAGTTAAGCTCATATTTAAGCAACACACTAAATAATTTTGGAAAATTGGGATATATTAGGGATTTGAAAACTATTTTACTACAATTTTTTCAGAACTTTATCTCGACTTCAGCGCTCTTTCATAGTTCTTTATCAGTCTTTTAAGCAAATTTAACATTTTCCAAATAGCTGTTGTATTTTCAGCAAAATCTTCAGCTATTAAATTAAATTGTGTAACTATTTTGAGCAAAAAGCTTCAGCATCTTCAGCGACTAGCATTACTGCAGGTGATGCAACGTTTCTAGTTTCGTTTTGTGTTTGACTCACTTCAAATATTTGACCTAATTTTTGCTCTCATGACAAAATCAGAGTCAAACTCTCCATCATAGCAAAGACAAAGACAAAAACTTGATCCAAACAGAGTTCTTCACTGAAATCTGAACCATTTTTATTGTTCTAATGCAGCATTAATGTTCAGCTTTTATTTTGAAAAGCCTGTTCTAAGGCTGCTTCGACAGATCATCTCATAAATGAGTAATTTGGAAAACATGATGGAAACCAAATATCATTAAAGTGGAATTAACGTCCCCTGAGCGCCGCTCTGCTCTCCTGCTGCTGTGCATTCTCGGCTCCCCCTTCCCGCCCCTCCATCAGTCCGCCTTCACTGTGATTTATTCTGCTGCGGGAGGGAAAGCCTCTCCGGAGACGGTGGTAAAAAGCTGCAGGACATCAGAGGCTCCGCTTGCTGTTCGAGGACGAAGAGTTCTCGCCGCTGTTGTTTGAGTCTTAACTGCCATACCTGGACTTTGGCCAAGCCCCGCCCACCCCGCCGCTGAACTCTCAGCTGATAAAGATAACATTGTTCTGTACAGAGGACAAAGTCGTTGCTCTGATGTTGTAACCAGTCAGCCAAGGAGTGGAGGTGTAAATAATTAAATTAGCGTATGTAAACGTTTCAGGCGTGAACGTCCCCTGACCTGCAGCAGGATCCGTCCCTCTGACGGCTGCAGGTACCACCATGACTTATGTCTGCACTGACCTTTGACACCGCCTGGTTACTGGACTCTTATTTTGAAATAACCTTTCAGGTGAAATCTTTATCTTCATCTTCTTGGTTTGATAATCAGACGTTTGATGGAGCTGCTCGTCGTTTATGCTCCGCCCACCCATCTGGGATTCCATCCTGAGAGAGAGAATGATGTGTCTGAACCAGTGACTGTAGATGAGAGCTGGACTGAGTGACTCTGCCCCTGGCATTCCAGACAGGAAGTACCTGCTGGCTCCAAGAAGCCAAAAGTTATTCAAGGTATAAACTGGCCAATCAGATGCCTCAATAAAAGTGGGTGGAGCCTGCTGGCCCTCACATCCAACGCTTAAAGCATTTGACAGATTTAGTTCAAGTGGTAGGGGTGTGGCCTTGCAACAAGCTCAGTTCTGATTGGTTAGAGTGGATGCCATGGAAACAATGACTTTGATGATTCTGTCCAATCACTGCTCACTGTTGTCGTCTGGCTCCAACATGGCGGCATCCTTATCGTGACGTTACGTTCGAATCACACACAGCTGGACGGATCATCTCTGACACTGAACAACCTAAACGAAGGCTAAAGTGGGAGGAGCAGATCGAGCAGAGTTTGCTCCGCCCACCTCAACATTCTCCAGAAATGTTTAACCGAAAACTTTTCTGTCGGGTCAACCTGTCCGCCAATTCTAGCGACACACCTGCAGAGGTTTGGAGAGGCGTTTCTATGGTAACCTGATAAGATAAGATAAAAACATTTTGTTTGAAAACATAGTAAATGTTGCTGTTCCTGAAATGACCACTGGTGGCAGTGGAGGCAATACTCCCTTTTATTCTTATGTTAAAAAGTTCAGGAAAGTCTTACATACATTTATTCATGGTTAGGGGTGGATTTCCTGTACTCAGAGGCTACATTCACTCCGGTTCAACAACCTCTTCCAGTTAAAGTCTTTGGAAACGCAACTTTTCTTTCATTCTGGTGTCGTTACGCGTGTCGGGTCCAGTTTCAGGCTCGGTTAACAGAACCCTCGTCCACTGACGGTTAAACCAGGTGAACTTTAGGGATCTCTAGGTAGCCGTCTTTTCAACACATGGAAGTAACAAGCCTTTGAAAATTGATCATGAAGGAGAAATTAATAGTTGCAATTTGTGCTCAAATTGATCAATCGATCTGAACTTAATATATTGAGGCATAAAGATAGAGATCGCTTTAGCACATGAAGCTAACGTCCGCTAGCTTATTGCTAACGTGTAATGGATTTTCCCATAGGATGGCTAATGCTAACGCTCTGTTATTCTGACTAAATGAATCTTTTAAGGAAATATTTTTAACTATTTGTGTCTAAAACATCATCTATTACTTACTTTCTTCTTCTGGATTAAAGTGTAATGCTATAGCGCGATCGCCACCTAGTGGCCGAACTGAGAGGTGGAACAAACCCTCCAGGTGAGCGACTCCTTCAGGAAACGGGAGGTCAAAGTGTGACGGTCGCCGTTCACGTTTGTTTGCTGCTTCATGCTGGGAGAGGTTAAAGAGTGCTGGGAGGCTCTGCAGGTGAACTCTGCAGGTGAACTCTGCAGGAGGAAGGAGAACCCCTGGACCCCCCCCCTGTAACCACTGAAGAAATTGAGTGGGAAGGAGCTAACTCCTCCCGGCATGAAGGCCGAGTGAGCGATCATCCCCGGGACCGTCTGGCATTCTCATCCAGATGAGAGCCGACAGCAGAGCCCCGCCCACATGGTGTCTGCTGCCAGCCCGCAGAGGCGAACGCCATGACGGTGCACATTTTCACCTGAGCGCACACAGACATCAAAAACATCCGAGGCATCCCGAGCACGCCTCCATAACTCTCGTTCTTTAGGGGTTTGACGCGTGTCGAAGGAAATTCCTAGAAACTCGTGAGGACGAGAGCAGCTGCAGGTGGAAGCTATGGAGCTACGGTTGGTGTTTAATTAAATAACAGAAACTTCTTGCTATTCTAAAATAAACTTCATTATTTTCAGCTTCAAATGTTCTGTTTATTTAGGTTTTTTTTTTTTTTTTTTTCGTTTTAAAATCTGACTATTTCAAAAATCTAAAATGGAAAAAAAAAGATTTGAAAGCAACCAAAAAAACTGAAACTTAAAAAAAATGTTTTTTGAAATTGCAATTTCAATAACAGTCAATAAAGCGATCATTAGGATTCTAGATTCCAGATTCATAAGTTTAACCGGCTGCAGGATCTGTTTTTGATCCATCCCATCATTCACAGGAATCTAAAGATTTATTCCTAAATATCATATTAAAGAAGTAAATGTCTCAGAGAATCCACCATGCATTCAAAAGTCCTGATTTATGAGAAAATGACCAGAACCGTGTTTGTCCTCCGTGTGGGCTGACCTCCTGTGTGGAGGAGCGGCGGCGTGGATTAACCGTGCTGCTGTTGCTGCAGTTCACACATTCCTGCGGGCCGCGCCGGGGGGGCGGGGCCTCCATCATGTCAGTTTGTGAAGAAGCTCCTGTGGTTTGACCTGTTTTCAGCCTCAGTTCCTCACAGAAGTGAATTCTCTGCAGGACGTCAGATTGTTCCCGCGTCCTCTGAGGTTGCAGCTCCCTCTAGTGGCTGAACCGAGTAACTTCAGGGTAAACAGAGAAACGCAAAAAGATGTTCGACCACATTCTAGAAGAACATAAAAAAACAAATTCTTCTCTTAAAATAAACTTAAGCACAATTGCAATAATAAATATCCAAATTAAAATATGTTTTATGAATAAATTAAATTTTATTTGAATCTAAAAGGTCAACAACATCAAACTTTCCTTTAGTTGTGGTTTGTTTTCTGGAACACAAAGTGATTCATTTGACTTTTTTTTTTTTTTTTAATTATGCTTCAGAAATTATGAAAAAAAAACAATGGTTTTGTCAGATTTTAAGTTTTATAACATTTTGTATCAAAGCACAGCAGGAAAAAACGGATTATTTAAACTTTTTCAACCATAAACACATTCTTATCATCTGTGATTACAAAAACAGCAATGTGACTGAAGACAAAATGCTTTAGAACTTCAGGAATCCTGTTTGTAAACATTTTTTAAATAAAGGTTGATGAGGAAAAAAAGTTGAATTAAGAGATTCAATTCTTTAAATTCTTCAATGAGGCTTTAGAGAAAAGTTGTTATGTTGAGATGTTTGCTGTCACATCTGTAACCACAGTGTGTGTGTGTGTGTGTGTGTGTGTGTTTGTCATCCGTGTGCGTGTTGTCATCCGTGTGTACATACACGTTTGTGTGCGTTCCCTCCATCAGGGCCGGGTGGAGGTGGAGGCCGGAAACGAGAACATGAAGTTTGAGACCGGACCGTTTTCGTATTATGGCGTCATGGCGCTCAGCGGTCCCACACTGGGTAAGTTTGAAACCCCGCCCCTTTCCCCCACACCCAGGTTTGACCTATCAGCTTTGACCCTGATGTCTTTAAATGTACTTTTCTGCCATCTGATGGCTTTTTGAGGAACTAAACATATATTTAATAGGAATGGAGGGAAAAATCGATACGATATATATCGTCATGGTGATACTTGTATCCATTTAAAATGCTGATATTTAATTAATCATTTATAATCCTCCTTCAGCGTCTTTCTAAGAGATGTAATCTACTTAGTGTGGCTGAGTTTTAAGTAACTCTTCTTTAAAATGAAATATATTTCTGGTACAGTCTTGGGTTGTATTGCGATATGTATTGTATTACGCGATTAGTATGGCAATACGATACATATCGCCAGATTCTTGCCAATACAAAGTTTTTTATGTGAAATTTTAAAAAAAGTTTCCTTCTGCTTTCTATTTATATTTTTAAAATTCCTAAAATAATTGATAAACTTTTTTTGCTTCTTTTACTTTTCCGATCATTTTAGAAATGTAACTTCCTGTTATTAACATGTCTGTATTTTAAAGCCAATAAATCTCATTAAAATGGCTAAAAACACATTTTAAAAGTGAAGCGTTTAGTTAGAGAGAGGGACGTATCGAGGTCCAGGAAGCCGGTTTGAGGCGTCCCACATGAACATGTGGAAGCGTCCCGCAGGCGTCCGGCTGAAGTCTTCAGGCGGCACCGCTTTTAATTTGATGGTATTAAACGTTTGTCAACATCAAGTGCGTACACAAACACACAAACACACGAGGAACGTTAAAAACCTTCAGTTTTTCTTCATAAGTTTGAGGGAAGATTCATGTTTTGTTGGCAATAAAAGTTATATGTCGTGAAAAACAGAAGAATTTCAAAATAAAATGCAAATCAATTTGAGTTTTTAGCTTTTTTCGGGTCTTTGTTGTTTTTTTATCTACATATGTGCATAAAAACTCTAAAACAAACTGGTTTAAATATTTGAATGGAAGCAGATTTTCTGCTTCTGCGAAACTTTAAACGTTTCAGTGCTTTTCATTAAACTGCCGGTTGATCAAACAGAGGTCAAAGGTTGCGTCAGTAACGCGGTGGGGGGGCGTGGCTTCTTTGTCTGCGTCCTCCTGTCCTCCTTCACCTCCTTCACCTCCTGCTCCTCCTTCTCTCCTGTCCTCTCAGCGGCTGCTCCTCGCCCGCGCCTCCTCTCCTTTAAGAGGTTTTCTCTGTTCTCTCGGTTGCCAGGTAAACGCCGGCATGTCTGGGTCTCCTAACACGTGTGATGGGCGGGGCTAGTGGCGGGTGGGTGGAGCTCAAGCAGGAAAGATGGCTTAGAGCAGGGGTGTCAAACTCAAGGGGCCAAAATCCAAAAACACACATTAGGTCGGGGCCGAACAGAATAAACATTTATTTAAAACGTTAAAACCGAAAGTTTTCAACATCTTTATGAACTAGATATATAGCATTACCTGTGATAAAGCTAGAGGGAACGATGTGAGCTGAAGATGCTAGTGCTGATAGCTGAAAATTCTGAAGCTGATAGCTAGCTAGAATATTAGCTGAATACCAAATAAGCCAAAAAGAAATTTAGGTTAGCCAAAACAGCTAGCATGTAGCTGAAAATATTAGCTTAACTTGACAAACTCCCAAAAAACAAAAATAAACCTAAATTACAAACAAAAAAAAACAACTAGCATGTAGCTGAAAAATTAGCTTGGACAAAACAAAAACCAAAAAATAGCTAAACTTCAAAATTTCCACAAAAAAAAAAACAGAAAAAAGGATAAATTAGCCAAAACAGCTAGCATGTAGCTGAAAAATTAGCTTATCTTGACAAACGGCCAAAAATAAACCTAAATTACAAACAAAAAAAACAACTAGCATGTAGCTGAAAAATTAGCTAAACTCCAAAATGGACAAAACAAAAACCAAAAAACAGCTAAACTTCAAAATTTCCTAAAAAAAAACAGAAAAAAGGATAAATTAGCCAAAACAGCTAGCATGTAGCTGAAAAATTAGCTTAACTGCCAAGCTATAAATGAGCTTAAAACCCCGTAGTAAATGCCAAAAATTCCAAAAAGCTGCAGAATGACAATTTTTAAAACTTTAAGACTGTAACTTTTTAACATATTTATAAATAATTAAAATGCAGTAATATCATTCCAGAATAAATCAACTTAAACTTTTAATAACTTTCAATATTTTACTCTCCATAAAAACATATTTTGTCAAAATTATATAAATTAGAAATAAAATGATCTGGAGGGCCGGATCCGGCCCCCGGGCCTTGACTTTGACACGTGTGCTGTAGATTATCATGGGGGGGTCAGCAGCTCCAGGTCCGCCCTCCTAATGATCACATGACCATCACACCTGAACCTGCAGAGACTGGAGGATGCGTGGCGCTAGTCTGCCAGAGCAATGATTGAAAATAGCCCAGAGGGCGCCAGGAGGCGGAGCTCCTGCAGGTCTGCAGCCTCCAGCTCATGTCCGTCATGGAAACACTAACTCCCTGCAGACTGACGGTTCTCCTTCCCTGAAAATCCTCCATCCACACATCCAGTCGGTGACTTTTCTCTGAGCTTTGGAAATCACAGAAAACAGACGCGACGCAGCGTTTGGTTTCCATTTATAAAAAGGAACCAAGTGATGCGTTCAAATCCCCAAATAGGGTCCTGAACCCTAAAAAAGAGAGGAGTCCCGCTGGATGTGGACGTTCTAACAAACATTTAGTCTAACTGAGCGACCGGCTGTAGTTTAGCTGATTAACCGTTCACCGATGACCTGAAACTAACACGTTACCTGCCATCCAGGTAAAACTATTTCCTATGACTCACTGAGGCCCCCTGCTGGACGACTCACACCAACCGGTAATAATACAGCATGTGTGTGTGTGTGTGTGTGTGTTGTGTGAGACTCAGAGGGAGGGTGTGTGTTTGTGTGTTTGTGCTGCGGTGGAAGCATGAACGTCGGTCTCTGCAGAAACAACCAAACATGTTTTTAGGACGATTGAGGGAAATCTGCTGTTTCTGGAAATGTTTATGTTTCTGAAAAACTTGAAAAAAACTAAAGTGAAAAAACTTATAACTTGTTATTTCTGTTCTACATTTAACAAAGTTTTTTTTTTATTTATTTATCAGAAGATTCCGGTTTGTAAAAATGATGATAAATCATGAACACAATCATTTTGTGTCTACGTGTGTGTGTGTGTGCTGTTTGTTTACTTTATTGTGAGTGTGTGTTTGTGTGTTTTGTCATTATGTCTGTGTTTGTGGTATCTTTTTTAATGTGAATTTTTTTGGTTTTTGTATTATTTTGTGTGTGTCTGTTGTATCTGTGTTGTCGTTGTGTGTCTGTGCTGTTTTGTGTCTCTTAGATTTGTTTTTACGTGTTTTTTCTGTTTGTGTGGTTGTGTATGTCTGGCTTTTTGCGTGTGTTTGCGTCTTTGTTTTTTGTGTATCTGTGTGTTTTTGTCATCGTGTGTTTTGTCACGTCTGTGTGTTTGTAGTTGTTTTTTGTCATTGTGTATCTTTGTGTGTTTGTCGTTGTGTGTCCGTTTCTGCATCTTGCGGCTTCATCTTGGCTCCTCCCCCTCTCTGCTCTTCCTGACGGTTTCCCGCTTTCGTCTCGCAGAGTTCCGTTCTCCGTCTCACCTCAGCGGGCTGAACCGGACCGCCTCTCTGAGCGGCGCCGACCGGACCGAGTCTCTGTCGGTGAGCGGCAGCAACAGTCAGCTGAACAACAGCCTGTCGCTGCAGCAGTACACGCCCGACTTCAACGTGAGCGCGCGGTATTGCAGCTTGTTCAAGGTGAGCGGGCCGACCCGTTTCGGTCGACCGCTCGGTTTGTTGGCTGTTTTTTGTTTTTTATGTTTGTCTACATCATGTCGCTTCCTGTGTTGAAGAACCGGGTCTTCGGTTCCGTCAGAACTCCCTCACCACAATGCATTGCGTTTGAACGATTGTCGTTTGAAAACTTGTGTGTAAATGTAGTTTCATGTCATGACGGGATGTCGGTGACTAGAACCTCTTTGTTCTGTCGGGTCCCTCAGATCACGCGGGCTCAGTACCAGAACGGCCTGATGGCGTCCCGTCTGGACAGCACGCCGCAGTCCCCCGAGAACGACCACAACGCCACGCGGCTGGAGCAGGCCACTCCCCCCAGCGCCGCCGCCATCACAGACCTGGCGGGCGACTCGGTCCCGCTGGAGAACGGGCCGGACGAGACCACGCTGCTGCTCCTGAACGAGCAGAAACCGCCGCACGCCGCCAACCACCACAACCAGGTGGAGAGCATCTGACCCGGGGGGGGCCGCCACGACCCTCACCGCACACGTGCGCCACGGCGCCCCCGCGTGGGCTAAGGGGGGGGCATGTAACCGTGCGGCGCAGCCCGTCACGGAAGAGCCAAAACACGGAAACACCCGCCGGTCCACCAGCTTTATTTTGAAAGGGAGCCCAGGATGCAGCAAAGATCCTTTATGGTTTTTATGAAACGGTAGCATCACTCTGCACAGTTTCTCTGTCCTGCTGCCGACAGAAAACCGCAGATCTGCTGTCTGTTGAGCAGCTCAACAGTTCTATCCTTCATGATTCTATACATAAGATTCTATCACGTAACATTCTACCATTCATATTTCTAGAATTCTTTTATGTATAATTCTATCCTTTGTCATTCTACTCTACATAATTCTATTAATAGGAATTATGTCATTTATAATTCTATCAATAATGATTCTATCCTTCATGATTCTATAGTTTTTATTTTTTCAGTCAGAATTCAATCATGTAAAATTCATTCATAATTCTATCCTTCAGGATTCTATTCTGCATAATTCCATTTATAATTCTATCAATAATGATTCTATCTTTCATATTTCTATTCTTCATGATTCTATCATTTATAATTCTATGAAGAGGAATTTTATCATGTAAAGTTCTATCCTTCAAATTTCTATCCTACAAAATTCTATTTTTACTATTTTATAAATAAAATAATTCTATTCTACATAATTCTATCAATAGGAATTCTATCATGTATGATTCTATCCTTCATAGATCTATCCTTTGTCATCAGAACAGAAACCGTTTTTGTGTTTTGGCTCATCTGTACCCCCCCCCCCCCCCGCCCTCCTCTGTGTTGCTTCCATTTCAGAGACTCAGGGACGACCCCCCCCCCCAACCCTCGTCACATGTGTAGCGCCCCCCTCCCCCCCCCCCTCCACATTTCACTGAGGAAGAGGACGATGATGAAGAGTCTGTCTGCGTTCGTGACCAAAAGGCAGCCGTCAGGATCAGGAGGTGGGATCTCCTGATCCGCACAAACAATCATGATTTATTTATTCCTTTTAATATTTGTACATAGTTTTATAGGGGGGGGGGGGGGGGGGGGGGGGGGGGGGGCTGATTCATCCGTTTGTGATTCTCGTGTTTTTGGGACTCTCTCTGTGCAATTCTGTCACCAAAAACGCCACGCTCCGTCACTTTGGGGGGGGGTGTCCGGACAATCGGGATCCTGTCGATCCGTCTTTAATGACACTCACTCCTGGGGAGGGAATCTCTGTGAATTATGGTCTGTCACCCCAGATCTCCAAAGACAATCAGAGCTGTGAGGATGTTTTCACACTACGTTTCCCAGAATGCAAAGCTGCCGCTGCTGTGTTTGATCAATCAGAAGCCTGAGGGTCAGCTGCTGCGGCCAGAGCGGGACTTCACCCCCCCCGAAGAGGAACCACTGCACGGTTTTCTCCGGCTGCATCCAACGGCGAGGAGACGGCGGCGCGTTCCCCTTTTTCAGATCAGTGGAAATGCCCGATTTCCAGTCAGTCAAAGGTGTCAACGGGGGGGGGGGAGGAATTTCTCTGGTTGTTGGTTTGAGTCCGCCGACGTCAGGCACCGCCGCACACGCAACTCATGAAAACACAAACAGGAAGAAGCCTTAAAGCTCCGCCCCTTTTCCTGCTGCTGCGGTTCAGGAGGGCAAACCTTTCTCTGAACGTGTAGAACCCAGATCCTCTCCGATCTGACAGATGCTCACCGCTCGCTTTAACTGAACTTCTGAATCATGAAGGTTCTTTGATTTCTGACTGTTTTGCTGCAGCTGCTCGCCAAAGATGAACGCCGTCGAATGTCTTCCTGTTGCCTCCAAGCTTCTTCTTTTTCATCAAATCAACAATCTAGTTTAGTTTGAGGCTGAAAACGCGTCAGAGTGAGCGCTCTCACAGTTTCTGTTCAATCAAACTACAGTCAAATTCTTGAAGACTTTTTTGGGTTTTGCGCTGAAACTTGAACTGAGCAGGCCGCTCCTGCAGGTTCTGGTTGTTGAACTCTCCGCCTTCGCCTCCAGGTGTGCTTCTTCCTGTCAGCTGCACCTGGAGAACACCTGCAGGTGAAGAAGAGCTCGCCGCGCTCTTCATCCTTTAGAAGCACTTTAATGTTTTTCCCCAGAAGCAGAAGTCGCTCCGAGTGTGAGCAGAATTTCCAGACGCTCCTGAACGTGACGCTGCCTTTTCTCGTGCTGCCTTCACTGCCTGTAAATCCCAGTTGTGCTTTCTTCACGGTTCATCCCTGGAATCTGCTCCTCTGTGCAGCTTTGGCTCATCATGAACGTTTGGAGAAACGTGCGTCCTCCTCTGATGCTTTATTTAAGAGACGACAGACAAAGGCTGTAAATATTGTTTTATAATTTCTGTCTTAATGAGTTTTGAAATGAAGAAAGTTGTTAATAAAGTTGAGATATTTTCTCTATGAGGCTTTTGGTCCTTTTGTGCTTTAAAACTGAAATCCTACGGAGGAAAATACAGAATTTAAACTTTGATTAAAATAAATCAAATGGTTTCAAACCAGCTTTAAACCACGTGTCAAAGTCGAGGCCCGGGGGCCGGATCCGGCCCTCCAGATCATTTTATCATTATCTTGCGCTCATTTCTAATTTGTATAATTTTGGCTAAATATATTTTTATGGAGGTAAAATATTGAAGGTTTAAATTGATTTATTCTGGAATAATAATCCAGATTTTTATTATTATAGTAATTATGTTAAAATTAGACGGTTTTGAAGTTTTAAAAATTGGCATTTTGTTAGTTTTTTTTGGACTATTTAGACATTTTGTAAGATCTTTTAGGCTTTTGAGTTATTTTTCAGCTACATGCTAGCTGTTTTGGCTAACCTATGTTTTTGTTTTTTAGGCTAACTTAGCATTTAGCATAACCGAAACTTTTCTTCTCCATGAACTGATGAAAATGTTTCACACATTTTCATCAGTTTTCTAAATCTCAACGATTATGCTGTCTGTCGTCTGATTGGCCCGCTGCTCAGAGGCGGGGCCAGCCGTCCTCCACACACGTGTTGGAGTTTGTGAACCCTACAGGGAAGTCGTCTCTTTCTGTGGGGGAGGGAACTTAGTCCTCCACGTTTGGCTCCTCCCCCGTGGCAGATCCAACCCACAACCTCCAGTCTGAGGGCAGACGCTCCACCACGAGGCCACGAGGTGGTTTACTGCAGAACGTTCAGCTTTGTGTTGGGCCACCAGTTTCAGCGCGACTCGTTTGAAACACGAAAACTGTCCGTGGGAACTGATGATGTCATCCGTCCAGTGTGATGTCATCCTGTTTACTTCCTGCTCCATCCAAATGAAGTCGAGTCACTCGCCATTCTTCCTGTCAGTGAGCAGTGATTGGTCCGAGTCTGTCTGTGTTTCTGTGGGAACCACTCTCACCAATCAGAAGTCAGCTTGTTTGAAGGCCACACCCCTACCTACCACATGAAAAGAAATCTGTCACGTCTTAAAAGTTGGACTGCATGGGGGCCAGCAGGCTCCGCCTACTTTTATTGAGACATCTGATTGGTCCGTTTCAACTTAAAAAAGAGAATTATCAAGAAAATTATCAGAATGTTTTCCAACCAATAAAGTCGCTAACTAACCAAGTCTATGGACTTCCTGTTTGGGTCATCAGTGGGCGGGGTTACTCAGTCCAGTTCTCATATACTGACACGAACCTTAAAAGGAAGGCGAGGAGGCGCAGGAGGAGGAGTGGAAGTTCCAGAGAGAGGAGGCAGAGACTGGTTTATGATCTTTTATCAGCTGACTAAAGCGGGGGCGGGTTGGGGGGTGGGGGGTCTGTTTGTTTTCCTTCTATTATTTCTCATTTTCCTCTTCTGGTTGAAGTCTTTCATCATTTCTAACAGTTTTTCTCTAATCAATGAATGAATGGGTTTGAACCGATCTGATGAAACTCCCTCCGCCCGCCGCCGGGACGGGGAGCGACACCGGAGCAGACCGGATGTTCCCCCGCTTTTGTCTTGGGTCAAATTCCAAAGGTGAGAAATTCCACGGCCGCTCCTCCCAGACTGACTGGGAATTTTTCTGGGTGAAGCGGATCCAACCGGAAACCAGGGCGTGTGGCGCTCAGAAACCTGTTATTATCAGGCTCACCTGCTCAGGTGTTCCTGACGGCCTCCTTCCAGGAATTCCAGGTGAGAGAGGCGCTCTGCTGGGAGTCGGAGTTTCACCTGAAGAGTTTCGCTCTAACTTGACCCTGAGGTCAAACCGGGCTGCCCCCCCCCCCCGACCCGTCTCCAGTTAAATGAAAATAAAGCAACAATAAAGTTTTACACAATAAAAACCTTTGTCTGTCATTTCTTCTAATCTTTTTTTTTTTTATTTATTTTTTTAATTCCAATATGACAATCCAGACAACAAAACAACAATCCCTCTCCACCCCACCCTCAGGCAAACATAAACAATCATCAATACATGCACAGAAATAAAAATAAATAAATGAAAAAAAAAATAAAATAAAAACCCATACACGACAACAGCAAAGCAGAATACAAATGTTCCAAGTCGTGACCTTCACTTATGAACTAAAGCAGGGGTGTCAAACTCAATCACACAAGGGGCCAGAATCCAAAACACACTTAGGTCGTGGGCCGAACAGGATAAACATTTATTGAATATTAAAACTAATTTTTAAAACTTTAAAACCGTAACTTTTAATATAATTATGAACTAGATATATAGCATTGCCTGCGGTAATGCTAGTGTGAATGCGTAAGCTGAATTTGGCAGCTGAAAATGTTAGTGCTGATAGCTGAAGATGCTAAATTGATAGCTAAAAACACTGAAGCTGATAGCCTGCTAAACTATTAGCTAAATGCCAAATTAGCCTAAAAAAAAAACAGTTTAGCCAAAACAGCTAGCGTGTAAATATTAGCCTAACTCAAACATCGCTAATAAAAATATTTCAAAAAGCTTAAATACCAAAATGCAAAAAACTAAGACAAAAATATAGCCAGAACATAGCATGTAGCTAATTAGCTAACACAAAACAGCAAAAAATGAGACAAAAACAACATAAAACCTAAAAAGCAGAAATCAAGCTAAATTTTTAAAACTTTAAAACGTAACTTTTTAACATAACCATGAATAATAATAAGGCAGGAATTTTATTCCAGAATAAATCAACTTAAACCTTAAATGACTTTCTATATTTTACTCTCCATAAAAATATATTTTGTAAATCTATGAAGTTAAATAAGCGGCAAAATAACATTAGGCCATTAATAACAATAAAATAAAATGATCTGGAGGGCCTGATAGAATTACCCGGAGGGCCGGATCCGGCCCCTGGGCCTTGACTTTGACACGTGAACTAAAGGGAGTGCTTTGTCCCATTAAAAGTAGATCCCTTAAGTCAGCAGGCAGGTAATTTAAAAACAGAACCCAAGTTGACAAAAACATTTCTTCTTTTCCTTTTACAACTGCATGCAATCTCTCATGAGGAAGTATCCTAAAGACTTCTCTGTACCACAGAGCGACAGTGGGAGGTGACTCTCTGATCCAATTTATTAAAATACACTTCCGAGCAATTACGAGTAGTTTTTCCAGGAGCAAGAGGTATTGTTTAGGGATTTGTAACTCCTTTGAAGGGAGGCCCAGCAAGAAGACACCTGGATCCTTCTTGATTTTTAATTTAAAGATCCCACTGACTACTGAAGAAATATGTGACCAAAAGCTAGAAATTTTGTGACATTCCCCGAAACAATGAAAATATCTTCCTCTCTCCAAGTGGCATTTCAAACATAGTGGAGATACAGAGCGGTTAAATTTATGCAAGACCACAGGTGTTATGTGGAGTCTGTGTATCATCTTATATTGAGTTTCTCTTAGTCTGTTACATGTAAATGTGGATTTGATCAAGTGCAATGCTATTTGCCAGTCATCCTCTATATATTGAGAGTCTAAGTCTGTTTCCCATTTACAGGAAATCTCTGGAAGCATGTATGAACCCAAAGAGTTAAGAAGAGAATCCAGTAAGGCACATGTGTCAAAGTCAAGGCCCGGGGCCAGATCCGGCCTCCAGATCATTTTTTTCATTGCTATTAATGGCCTGATGCCCCACCATCTTGCGCTTATTTTTAACTTGTATAATTTTGACAGAATATATTTTTATGGAGAGTAAAATATTGAAAATTATTTAAGTTGATTTATTCTGGAATAATATTCCTGTCTTTTTATTATTCAGATTTAAGTTAAAAGGGCTTTTAAAGTTTTAAAATATGCATTCTTCTAGCTTTTTGGACTATTTTCTACAATTTTTTAGCTATTTTGGAGTTTAGCTTATATTTCAGCTACATGCTAGCTGTTTTGGCTAATAAAAAAAAAGTTTTTAGCTGTTTAGAGTGAGAATAATATTACATACTAGATATTTTGGCTAATTTAGGCTTTTTTCAGTTTTTTAGGCTATTTTGAAGATTAGCTACTTTTTTTCTTTAGTTTTTTGAGTTAATTTGGCATTTAGCTAAAATGTTACCTGGCTATCAATTCAGTATTTTCAGCTATCAATTTCAGCATCTTCAACTCTCAGAACTTAAGGTTTTAAAGTTTTATCCTGTTCGGCCCGCGACTTTTAAGGTGTGTTTTGGATTTTGGCCCCTTGTGCGATTGAGTTCGACACCCCTGCAGTAAGGTGTCTCCTATCTCACGAGTCCGCAAAAAATTTCTACGTCATGTTCAACAGTAGGCGGAGTGAAGTGGGAAGAAATGAAATGTCTGAGCTGGAGAAATCCAAAAAAACACTTTTGGGAACATCAAATGTGGTTTGTACATGTTGAATGACATCACCACATTATCTTTAATCAGATCACCAATTACATGTATCCTAAATTGCGCCAGGAAGAGACTCCATCTGTTCATCTGTAAAAACTGCAGGCATGAAGCCCAATGAGGCAAATTGAATTTGTGATATTGGGCGATATAATAAAATTGAAATTGAATTGAACACAGATGGGCCACGCCTGCAGGAAAAATCAGGATTATGAGTTTAGGGGAAAGTAAGGATTTTACTTTTGTCCATCCCAGATGTTTTAAAACAGGGGTGTCGAACTCATCGCACAAGGGGCCAAATCCAAAACACACCTTAAGTCGCGGGCCGAACAGGATAAAACTTTAAAACCTTAAGTTCTGAGAGTTGAAGATGCTGAAATTGATAGCTGAAATACTGAATTTGATAGCCAGGTACATTTTAGCTAAATGCAAATTAACTAAAAAACTAAAGAAAAAAAGTAGCTAATCTTCAAAATAGCCTAAAAACTGAAAAAGCCTAAATTAGCCCAAAATATCGTGCATTTAATATTATTCTCACTCTAAACAGCCTAAAAAAGTTTTTTTTTTATTAGCCAAAACAGCTAGCATGTAGCTGAAATATTAGCTAAACTCCAAAATAGCAAAAAATTGTAGAAATAGTCCAAAAAGCTAGAAGAATGCATATTTTAAAACTTTAAAAGCCTTTTTAACTTAAATCTGAATAATAAAAAGACAGGAATATTATTCCAGAATAAATCAACTTAAATAATTTCAATATTTTTACTCTCCATAAATATATTCTGTCAAAATTATACAAGTTAAAATAAGTGCAAGATGGTGGGGCATCAGGCCATTAATAGCAATGAAATAAAATGATCTGGAGGGCCGGATCTGGCCCGGGCCTTGACTTTGACACATGTGTTTTTTAAAATATCGCGCCAAACCTTGATACTATTATAATAATAGGATTTTTTTTAACAGTCAGTGGATTTTGGTCAGTCACAGGTAATCAGCCCCAAGGAGAATGAGGAGAACACGCCCATGAATCAATACATGTTTCCGTCTTAAGATATGTATGTAACCATAGCCAGTAATGATGAGCATGGCAGGCCAGTTATAGAAAATTATATTTGGAACGGAGAGACACCCGTGTCTGAATTCAGCTGCAAAATTTTAAGCTTCTGTCTTGGTTTCTTCCAAACCATATAAAGTTGGTAATATCTTTTCCAGAACTTTGTTATTTTTCTGGTTATATACATTGGAAGCATCTGCATAGGGTACAAGAGACGCGGAAGAACATGTCATTTTAAGAGACTAATCCGGCCTAGACAGTGGGAGTTTAATGCCATCTCTGTAGATTCTTTATTTGGGTGAAAATTCAGTTTCCACAAATCCTTCAGATCTGACGAAACCTTTATCCAAGGTACAAAAAACACAACAGTCCATTTAAGGGAAAGTCCTTAAGAACATCAGCCTTAGTAGGCCCACCTAATGGCATGGCTTCTGATTTGGGTGAAATTAATTTTGTAACCAGACATTTAAACTAAATTTGTTAAAGTTTTTAGAACATTAGGATTGATTTAATCAGTGACCTCAAAAATAAGATTATGTCATCAGCATACAGGCAGCATACAGCAGAATTCCCTAATCTCATTTTGGGGCACGTATACTTTCAGCTAGTGGTTCTAATGCTAAAGCAAAAGAAGTGGGCTAAGAGGGCAGCCTTGGTGAAACACGCTCTTTCTAGCACAAATGAATCAGAGCAGCGCCCATTAGTCAACACAGCCGCCTTAGGTGAATGGTATGTGGACTGTATCCATCGGAGAAAATTCCCACCCAGTCCGAACCTATGGAGAACATCAAAAGGTACTCCACTCAATCCGATCGAATGCCTTTTCAGCATCGAGAGAGATGACTAGCGCTTTCTGTTTCCTATCAGAGGAAAACTGTATAAGATTCAGCAGCCTTCTCATGTTGCTAAGTGAGAACCGACCCGGCACAAACCCTGTCTGGTCGCGGGTATACCTCAGCTGGGTATATCTCAGTTTTTTCTCGTAGATATACGATTTAAATCTCGTAAATGTATGAGTTTTAATCTCGTAGATTTACAACTTTTTTCTCGTAATGTATTAAAGTCGAGGGGAGCCTACATTCCAGTGAATTTATGCCGTGAACTGAAGCAGACCAACCAAACTGTGAAAAGCGTCTTGGATTTCATCAGGTAAACTGAATGTTTAAAATATTTCAAATATTTGGAAGTTTCTTTAATTTGATTTACAGTGTATTAATGTTTTATTGGTTGATGCTGCTTGCAGGATCTCTGCAGATCCCGTTTATGAAGCGGTCCATATCTCGCAGCTGTCCATTCAGTCATTTCTTCCTCTGACAGACCAGATCTCCTCCAACTCTGTGATGCTTCCGTCTGAAGAGGACCAGTTTTTTTGGAATTTTCATAGAATAGAATAGAATAGAATATGAATTCAACTTTATTGTCATTGCACTGTCACAGTACACGCAACGAAATGCAGTTTGCATCCATCCAGAGTGCTTTAGCAGGTATAATATGTATTTACAATGTGCAAATTGGAAAAATAGCAGTGAGAGGGTATAAAACAAGTATTTACAGTATGTAAACAGTGCAGGTGATTTTCAACATATAAAGTGAGGTAGTAATGCAGGTAGTGGTGATTCAGTCCATGTGTTATTGTGAGTGATTTAGAAAAAGATACAGAGTGGTGTTGTGGCTAAGTTGTCAGGAGGCAGAGTTCAGAAAGTGTGGTAGCAGTTGGGAAGAAACTGTTCCGGAACCTGGTGGTTTTAGTCCGCAGACTCCTGTAACGCCTGCCAGAGGGCAGAGGAGTGAAGAGTCTGTGTGCTGGGTGGTTGGAGTCCTTTATGATTTTTCCTGCCCTTTTTCAGACATCGCTTCTTGTAGATGTCTTTATGGCAGGAAGTGGTGCTCCAGTGACATGCTGGGCTATTTTCACCACCCTCTGCAGTGCCTTCCGGTCTGCAGCAGAGCAGCTCCCCGTACCAAACTGTAATACAGTTGGTTAGGATGCTCTCGATGGTGCAGCGGTAAAAGTTCACCAGGATGTTGCTGGACAGGTGGTTCCTCCTCAGAGTCCTCAGGAAGAAGAGGCGTTGGTGAGCTTTCTTTACCACCTTGGAGCATGCCGTTGTCCAGGAGAGGTCCTCAGAGATGTGGACTCCAAGAAACTTAAAGCTGTCCACACGCTCCACCACCTTCCCTTTGATGTGGATGGGTGCGTGTGGGTCAGCGTTCTTCCTGAAGTCCACGATGAGCTCCTTGGTCTTCTCTGTATTGAGCAGCAGATTGTTGGTGTCACACCAATCTGCCAGACGATCCACCTCCTCCCTGTAGGCAGCCTCATCATTGTCCTTGATGAGGCCGATCACCGTGGTGTCATCTGCAAACTTTATGATGGTGTTGGAGCTGTTGACAGGGTTGCAGTCGTGGGTGAGGAGGGAGTAGAGGAAGGGGCTCATCACGCAGCCTTGGGGTACGCCGGTATTTATGGTGATTGTGGATGAACAGCGGTTATCCAGTCGGACATGCTGGGGGCGGCTGGTCAGGAAGTCCAGTAACCAGTTGCACATGAGGGAGCCAATTCCAAGGTCTGTGAGTTTTGCCATTAGTTGTGAAGGGATGACTGTGTTGAAGGCTGAACTGAAGTCCAGGAACAGCATTCTGGCGTACGTGTTTCTGTTGTCCAGGTGAGAGAGGACAGAGTGCAGTGCTATGGATCAATGTTCTTGTGCTAACGTTGTCATTTCTCAATGTTGTTTTGTGTCGAGACGGGACGTTTCATTTGGGGAAGGAGGCGTCCGGAGCTCTGTTTACATTCTCTTTTGGTTTCTGAGCATGACAGAGACATGATGTAAGGTGGAGAAAGGAAATGAAAGATGTAATAAAGTGACGATCCTGATGAACATGTATCTCTGAGCTATTTATTTTACATATGAAACTCCGCACTGTTGTGTATTGAAGTTAGCTGTTTACGAACTGCATTACCCAGAAGGCCAAGCGACTGGTCACATGTTCGGTGCACGGCAAGTAGTAAACTAGCAGATGAGCGCTAGTCATGCACAGTGTAGCAGTATGAAGAGACTGTTAATAAAAAGTCTGTTTAACACAATAATAGCGCCTCTTTTGCTTACTTGAAGATACGCAAGACAACACACGCACTACCGAACCCGGAAATAATTTGATTTTGAATCGCCAAAACGTTCAGAATTTCTTTGTTTTTAACACCGATCTGGACATAATCTACACCAGATTCTCCACGTCTTTCATCTTCAAGCACGGCTCTGATAAACAGACAACTTTGGTTCTTTTCTCATTAAATTATGACTTTTAATCCCGTAGATTTACACGTTTTTTTCTCATAAATTTACGACTTTAAAAGTTGTAAATTTAACCTATGACTTTTAAAGTCATAAATATACGACTTTATTCTCATAATTTAGCAGTTACGACTTTTTTCTCATAAATTTACAAGATTTAAAGTCGTATATCTACGAGAAAAAAACTTGTAACATTACTTTTTTTTTTTTTTTTCGGTGACCCTAATACTCCGTCGTACTTACAGAATTTAATTTTATAAGAAAAATTTCTTCTAATCTGAATAAAAATATTTCATCTTCTCTATTATGCAGGAAAACATTAAAAAAAAATGATTTTCCATCATTTAAAACTTCATTTCACTGCAGGATTTCTGTTCAACGGTTCCAAAGTTGGATTTCTGTTTTTCCTCCAAACATTTCTGAACAGAAAAGGATCGAAAGCCGAACGGAGGAAGGATGTAAAGATCTTTATTTATCGGATTTAATCTGGTTCTGATCCAGTCAAATACAGAAAAATATGATCATATTTAGTAAAAAAATAAATAAGAAATATAAAATGAATAATGTTGGTTGATTTTCTTCCTCCGTCTGTTTAGCTAAGATGTTAGCCACAGGTTTTGGAATTTAGCCAATATTTAAGGAAAGTGCTTAAATACTGGCTAAATTTGGCATCTACTAAAGTTTTTATGCATAATTTAGACTTTAGTTCTTATGTAACACACTTAATATTTCCGCAAAATGGCAATATAGGGATTTTAACTCATTTTTCATAAATAGCTGTCAGGTTCAGCCCTCTTTCGTAGTATTTTATTGAAATTTCTTTTAGCAAATGTCACATTTTCATCAAATCCCTCAGAAATGAAAGTAGTTTTCTGCCTAAAGCTTCAGAATCTTCAGCGACTACTTTCAGCAAAAAGCTTCACACTCGCGTAATCACAGCTAATGCAACTCTTCAACTTTTATTTATTTGAGTGAATCCGCTGACTCATGAGGATTTTGGCTGAGTCATGGGAATGGAAATGTTTCTTTCTTTCTGTTCCTGTTTTGTAGCTTTCCTTCAGTTTGGAGTTTTATTTGGGGATTTTTTAGTTCTTAGATCTGAAGATTGACTTAATTCCTATTTTTGTGGCCTTTTCCGTTTGGATATGAAACTGAGGAGGATTTGGACTTTGGTTCTGAAACTTGTCCTGGTCTCTGTCTAAAACTCTCTCTGTCCTTCTAGAGGCGAGCTGCTTTTCCGGGACCGGAAGGATCACCTGATCCTGCCGCTTTTGTTGCTCCGTTCATTGCTCTGGAGTGGTGGATTCAGAGGTCTCCGGTTCCTCCGGTTCCTCCCGCTCCTCCAGGAGGACACACGGGCGTTCCCAGGAGTTATTATCTCCTCGGCGTCTCAAACTGTCATAGAATCAGTGAGATTCTCTTCAGTAAACTGCTTCATCCTGGAAGCGAAAAGGACTTCTGCGAGTAAAAGTCCAACCATGTTCAGATCATTTCCCTTCGTTTATTCTATCAACAGGAAGTGAGGTCATCGCCCGTGCAGAGGCCTTCCTCCTGCGTCCTGAAGAACGGCGGCGGTGTGATTAAAGTGTCGCTGATTCATGCGTGTGGTTCAAACACGCCCTGGTCATGCATGTCAAACATGTCATCTCCACGCGTGAGCGGATCCACGCAGGAAGTCAGAGAGTGGCGTCCAGATTCCAGGCTGTTCCTCCTCCAGGGAGGGAGGAGTCAGCTGAAGAGGATAGTGAGCAACACACGTGTGCAAACGCACACAGGTGTGGCGGAAAATTCCTGAGAGGTGTTTGACCTTGACTTAAAGGAAACACAGTATGCTTAAATTGCAACTTTCACATAATCATCTCTAGAAATGTCTGACTTAAGCTGAGAGTTTCATCATGAGATAAAAACGCTTTAAGAGCCGAGGATTATGGGAAATAAAGCTCTGAGTAAAAACATAAGACTTGAAGTTAATTGTACTAAATGTGTTTGAGTATAAGTAGAGCAAGTATTCTTTAGAGCAGGGTTCTTAAACTCAGTTTACCTTGGAGCCACTGAGGGCGGAGCCTGGCTGAGGCGGGTCGTACGGGGTTCCATTTGGGCCAAAAATATGTTTTTGTGACCATCGTCTTTATCTTTGGTCCATCGTCGATGTCTACGGATCAAGTTTATTGAACATTCGTCAATGTTTATGAACTAGTGAGAAATATGTCTGAAGATACTGAAGCTACGGGAGCTAACGACGCTAGCAACTGTTGCTAAGGACTTATTTAACGACGCTGTGAAACGACGGGAGCTAACGACGCTAGCAACTGTTGCTAAGGACTTATTTAACGACGCTGTGAAACAACGGGAGCTAACGACGCTAGCAACTGTTGCTAAGGACTTATTTAACGACGCTGTGAAACGACGGGAGCTAACGACGCTAGCAACTGTTGCTAAGGACTTATTTAACGACGCTGTGAAACGACGGGAGCTAACGACGCTAGCAACTGTTGCTAAGGACTTATTTAACGACGCTGTGAAACGACGGGAGCTAACGACGCTAGCAACTGTTGCTAAGGACTTATTTAACGACGCTGTGAAACGACGGGAGCTAACGACGCTAGCAACTGTTGCTAAGGACTTATTTAACGACGCTGTGAAACGACGGGAGCTAACGACGCTAGCAACTGTTGCTAAGGACTTATTTAACGACGCTGTGAAACGACGGGAGCTAACGACGCTAGCAACTGTTGCTAAGGACTTTTCTGAGGATCAGATCCAACGACCAAATCAAATGCAAAGTTTTAATCCTAAAGCTGAAACATCTCGTTATCATCATAGACGTGCGGACATGCAGAAGATATTGAACTTTCATATTAAGCTGGGGGCCACAAACGGCCCGCGGGCCGCCAGTTTGATCCCCCTGTTTCAGACCGTGTGTGGTCAGTATTCTGACTGAATACTTCTTCAGACTGAACATTTAAAGTTTACAATCAGCACTCACTGACCTCATCATTAGTCACACCTGTCCAACTGCTCGTTCATTTCCAATCAGCCAATCACAGGGCAGCACCTCAGTGGATTCAGGCAGGTAGAGACGGTCCAGACGATCAGAACCGGACAGAAACGGGATGTCATGGGTTTGGGGTTTTTGGGGTCAGAAACTGCTGATCTACTGGGACTTTCACCCTCAACCATCTGCAGGTTCACAGAGAACGGTCAGAATAAGAGAAAGTATGCAGTAAGCTGCAGTTCCTGTTGAAGAACCCTCCGGGTATCACTGCCGGCGTTCTCCTTCAGGCTGCGTTCATCTCATGACTTTGTTTGAATCACTTGAACCTCACTGAGGAACACATGACGAAGAGGACGGTTTTACTTCTTTCTTTCCCTTAAAAGAACCAAATGAGCAGTTTGTGTCTTCCTGTTTCCAACATCTCAGAAGATTCTTCTAAAACCAAATAGATGATGAATATTTGATCCTGCTTCTCTTGAGCCTTTCAGAGTAAACTACATCCACATAGACCGTCACGTTTTCTCTCTGGAACTCTGAAGAATTCATTCATGGGAAGATGTTAATGTGACCAGCACAAAAACATGAGACATGAGAGCCGCGCACGAGAGCCGCGCACGAGAGCCGCGCACGAGAGCCGCGCACGAGAGCCGCGCACGAGAAAACGCATTGAAGGCTAAATGTTCTTGTTGGTCTTCATCCAACCACAACCTCAACCGTCCTCTGAGTCCATGCGACCACAACAACACCTCAGGACTGGCCGCATGTGTTTTTAAAATTGTAAGATATCTCTGAGGCTCCGCCCCTTTTTTGACATCATCCTCCAGCCGTTTCACCCACGAAAACAAACAACAGACAAACTTTTGCTCTGCGGAGAAAGAGTGTGCTAACCTGGGGGCGGGGCTTGCAGCACAGACTCTTCCTGGAGGAGGCGGTCCTCTTCTTTGTGATGTCACAATGTGAGAACCTGCTTGTTTGGGAGGGGCTGGTGCTCAGAGATGTGAAAACAGATTGAAATACATCTTTGAGGTTGTTTATAGTCAGGAATTAAGATTCTAATCCTCTCAAAAGCTAAAAGAAGAGTTCATTTTGCATGGTCTATGGTTTAAAGTTGTGATTTTTGGTTGAAAACTTTAACGTAACTTTTGTTACGTTCCAAACGACAGATCCAGTCCACATGGATTATGAACGCCAGAATCTTTGTCAGACCGCTCGGTCCACCGGACCTGACGAAGCCTCTGGAAATAAAATCCATGAAAGACTTTGAGAACTGTGGGATTACGCATGTTTGAACCTCTAATTCAAGTAAAATGTGGATTGTGGACTCATGAAACCGTCGGAACCGTTGAATACGAACTCTGACCCGATTCTGAAGAACTCGAGCACAATTCCCTTGGAATGAGACCTTCACAGTCTCTCAGTCAAAACAACGAGGATGGTTTACGTGGCCTTAAACCTGTTCCTAAACAAAGATGTAGCTCTGATCTGAATACAATCTGCTCAAACTGCCTTTTAATGAGTATATTTTGATGTAATAAAGCTCAATTTTTATTTTTTTTTCTTTTACTTAGCACGTTTTTCATAACAATAATCGTTCGTTGATAATTGCATTCTGCTCATACTGTCTTTTTTATTACGAATATTTTGATATATTTTCCTGCAGTTGAAGGGAAAAAATAAAAAATAGGTGAAAGAAAAAAAAATAAAAATAAATAAAAATCAAGTTGATTAATACCGATATTTTTTGTGATATATTTTCCTACAGTAACAAATGAAATTGTTATTTCTTGTTTTTTTTGTTTTTTGTTTTTTTCATTACTAATGAGAAAATCTAATTTACTGTTGATGATTAATATAAATGACTTGTCTATGGATGTTTTTGAAATTCTATTAAACCACTGATATTACTGATCCTTTATTACCTGAAACTATATTGATATTTGATTTTAAGTCCTGAACCGGATATTGATAATTCATGTAGAGAAAATGGTTTGGTCGAGCCGGGGTGGGATTATATAAGCTTCGCTTCCTTCCACCCCCTTTCAAGCGATCTAATTGTTGTCATGTGTCTTTTCCATGTATTAACCTGATTGCTTGAAATAAACCATTTCATTCATTCATTCATTCATTCACTTTCTCATCTGGAGGGTTATTTTTAAGTTGTCTCTGCAGCCGTGAACGCTGGGAGAAAATGTATTTTTGCTGTTTGCTGTTGTTTCATCGTCCTATAAGTTCTTAAATGTCTTTATTTTAGCGTCAACACATAAGTAAAAGTAATTTCTCTGAGAATCTTCCTGAAACTTTTCCAAACGTCTTCCGCTCCGGTTCATGTGACCCAATGGATGGAACTGAAAGTTGGACGTTTCACCCTAAAAATAAATGTGAGCGTTCAGTGTTTTCCGTGTTGTTCCCCTCCCTGTTGTTGACTCAAACCTCTCCTGATGAGATGCTGCGGTCACGCCGCGGCGCCGCAGCCTTTCGTCATCGACCTGCTCTGACTTCCTAAACAAAGCCAGCCGCTCGGATCCGACCGGCTCTCTGCCGTGACGCAGTTCTCCTTGGTTGCAGACCCACGAGGATGTGAGGAAATCTGAGATTCAGCCGCTGTTGTGCAACAAACTAGTTTTCAAAGACTTGTGGAAATTTTTCTCACAACAAAAGAACCACAAAAGTCAACCGGAGAGATGAGAAAAGGGTGGAAATAACAGAAGAAAAAGTGTGATTTCTTCAGGTGAGAATTCCAGATTCACTGCAAGACGTGATTTCAGATGAAGGAAAAAGTTCAACTGAATCAAAAACAATAAATGCTTTTAATGAAATGTTTAAAAGAGTTCATTGAAATAATCCCACTCCTTAAAAGGGTTTGACTGTCATTAAAAAAGTCATTCATGCTGAGCTGTATTGATGCTGGATTCTCATAAAAATCTTTCCTAAAACAGAGAAAACAAAACGTCTGACAAACTTTTATTTCCTTCTAACCAAATGCATCGTCTCACTGACTTTAACTAGTTGCTAAAAATCATTTTAATGAAATAAAAGGCTTTTTTTGGCTGCCAGAAATGTATTCCTCAACTCTATCATTTCTAGAGAGCAGAGAGAGAAATGCAGCGAGTGGAAGATCTTCAGGTCCAGAGATGTCTTCTACATTTAAACTGCTGGGTCAGGAGGTTGAATACTTTTAACAAGTCCAACTCCATTCAACCCAGAAATGTGTAGGAAGATGAAGGAACGATCCGGAATAATCTGGACGAACCCCGACTCTAAACTGACTTCAGATAACTTCAGCTGCAGACAGAACCAGACCAAACCCGACCAAACCCGACCAAACCAGACCAAACCAGACCAAACCAGACCAAACCAGACCAAACCTGACCAAACGTGGACAGAATCTGGACCGTTTCATCTCACAGCTTATTATAATAACAAGATGACTTCATCAATTATTGAAGATGGCTCAACTTCATCATTTCACTTGGTTTACCAGAACGGGATTTATAGTCAAGATTTCTCTAATGAAGAATAATCTGCAGATATTTTTGATAATTGGTCTGCTTATGCTGTGATAAAGTCTGGAACATTGTTCTGTCTACGATTTATTTTTACTAAAGGATTCTTAATGTACAAACAAATATCTGATCAGAAGTCATGAACCAGAGAATGATAACTCATGTAAAGGAAACGGTCAAGGTGGGATTATATAAATTCACTTCCTCCCTTTCAAGCAATCAGTAACTTGATGTTTAATTATTACGGATGTCAACCTCTGTTAATTGTTTATGCATGATTCTTGCTTTCATTGTTTAAAATAAAACAATTCTAATATAATATAATATAATATAATATAATATAATATAATATAATATAATATAATATAATATAATATAATATAATATAATATAATATAATATAATATAATATAATATAATATAATATTATCTGCTTCTTCTAATGATTCTAGAGAACTTAATATCAAATAAAAAGTTGCAGCAGGAGAGTTAGCGTTAGCATTAGCTGTATACAGCATGAACATATTTATGCTAATGTCAAAATCCCAAACAATTCAAGAGAGAAAATAATTGTTTTATTTGTCATTTTTTTTATGTTCAAATATTTTCAACAAACATCAAACTCTGAAATGTCCAGAAATAAAATATTGTGAGAAAATAAAGGATCGATTTAACAGATTTTCCTGAAATCCAGACGATACCCGTTCAGAAAAATGTTCCCAACAAGCCCCGCCCTTTACATTTAGTATCACTGACGAGCCTCAAATGAGGAGTTCAGTCAGGAGGAACCAACAGGTGGAAGAGATTCAAGTTCAGGAATGACCTCTACAGAGGTCACGTTAGTGTTAAGCACGGTGGCGGGAGCATCATACTGTGGAGTGTTTAAGTTCCCGTCGGGTCGCTCTCGCTCTGGTCCCCCTCCCCCTCCCTCCACCAGAACACTCCAATCGGATCTGTTTACACGGATGTTTTTAGTCACGATGATGTCGCTCACAGACAACATTGAATAAACCAAATTTAAACATTTTGACACATTTGGTATTAAAATACATAAAAATTATTTAAATGCTCTTTTTAAATTATTAATAATGAGATTGTTAATATCGTCCAGTGTTACAGGGATTCTCAAACGGAGAAGATCCAACGATTGTTCTGCTTCTCCTGGAGGGCGTTCCAGTTTAAACCTCTAGGTGGCGCTATAGCATTACACCTTATTCAGAAGAAGAAAGAATGAGGAAAAACAATGTTTCAGATCACAAATGAAGACTTAAAAAATATTTCCTTAAAAGAGAAAATTCATTTAAAGATCATTTATTTCATTTAGTCAGAATGTTTGTTTAGGTTGGTTAGCGTTAGCGTTAGCCATCGTATGGGAAATCCCATTATACATTAGCTTCAAGCTAGCAGATTTTACTTTTTAAGTGTTGGATCGATCTCTACTTTTATGGATCGACTGAGCGTTAGCATTAGCTGTCCAATAGGAAATCCCATTATACATTAGCATCTAGCTAACAGACTTTAGCTTTATGTGCTAAATCGATTTCTACTTTTCTGAATCGATTATTAATCTGTGATTTTATCAACCCACCCCTGCCAGCTAGCTTACAGCCCCTCACATCTTTTCATCTGCTCCTGATTCACAACGATGGAAATGAATACTACGAAATACAAGTTTAAGCCTTTAACGCCTTAAACACTAAATCTGAGCCGCTTTTCTGCTTCAGAACCAACTGGACCGATCGTGTTAACGGTTGAAATGTCAACTCAAATCAAAAATAAAGACTGGAGCGCCGCTGTTCCAGGGTTGAGCTGAACATCATCAGATGAACACGTTAGGAAGAGCGTTCTCATGAGGACTGGAGGATTTATTTGGCATTTCGGATCATAAAGTTTAAAAAAAATCAAAGACATTTCTGTCCGGGTTCCATAAAGAGTGGAAACAGAGTTTACAGCCTTCTAGAAGGGTTTGAATGGAACATATCTCCACTTTATTGACATTAAAGACGGAACAATAAAAACCTCCGGTCCTGGTTTGATGGAGTATCACCTGAGAAGTTTCTCTATGTGTCTTCAAAGCTGGATCCTGTAAAACTCTGAGTGAGCCTCCAGTTAAGCAACATGTGCAATTACAACATTTCATCAGCGAGCGCGGCTGGAAGGCCCTCCCACTTCCTGTCTGGCGGTATAAAGGCGTGCAGGTCGACACAAGCCGGCAGAACAGCAGCACAGCTCACAGCAAGCAAACAGCAGCAGAGCCTCTGCAGGACCCGACAGGTAACCCACCTCTCTGAGCTCACCTGCAGGAGCGGGCTCCGCCCCCGGAGACTGTCATTGAACCGGGGATCGTCTGTTTCTCTGCAGGTTTATTCACACTGAACACCATGGAATCTGAGATGACGTGCAGCGAGAGCAACATGTACCGCAAGAAGATGTCTCACGGACTGCATTTGGAGGTTTCCCATCATCCTCTCACCATGAGGAGCGTGGTCAACCTCATCATCGCCATCGACCGGCTGAAGGCCGGCAGGATGGAGGAGGTGATCGGCACCGACTTCAGGGACGAGAACCTTCTCAACGTCATGCTGGAGAGCATCTTGGAAGGTACTTCCCCGGAAGCCTCGACTGCGACTCAGACGAGAGAGAAAGCAGCAGAAACCTGGACTCAAACCCCTCCTCTCCTTTCAGAGCGACACGTTTCCGAGAGGTCCTCCGCTCCGAGCCAGTTCAGCAGAACCGGCGAGTACCAGTGCAGCGTGACGGACAGGCAGAAGCGGAGCCTGGTCCTGGTCAAGAACAGCATGAAGCTGCTGGCCGTGATGCTGCAGGGAGGCAGCGATAGCCGCAAAGGTAACCCCGAACCTTCCCGCCTCACATCTTTGAGCGAGGACTCCCATAACAAACCTTCCTCCTCTAATCTCTCCTCAGTTCAGCTGAACATGTCCACGTACCTTCAGCGGGACCGCACGCCTGAGGCCAGACCCGTGGCTCTGGGCATCAAGGACACCAAACTCTACCTGTCCTGCCACCAGGATGGAGACAAGCCCACCCTGTTCCTGGAGGTAAGGCCGTGGCGCCGAACGCGTCGACTCGGCGGTTTCCTTCCACGCTCTGACCTCGATGTTGTGCTCCTCAGGAGGTGGAGGACAACAGCAGCCTTTCCACCATCGGCCAGGAGAGCGAGAACGTGCGCTTCCTCTTCTACAAGCAGGACACCGGCGGAAACCTCAGCACGCTCACGTCCGCCCGCTACCCCGGCTGGTACATCAGCACGGCGGCGGCGGACAGCGAGCCCGTGGAGATGTGCCAGGAGAGCGCCAACCGCTTCAGGGCCTTCCACATCCGCCAGAGCTAGAGGCGCTGGCGGGAACGCCTTTCTGAGGCCGACATTCGGCCAGTTTTACTCCAGAACAAGCACCGCCACGGTCTGTTAGAAAGACACGTGCGTGTTTCCTGTATGTACCGAGTACAGAGGGGGGAGGGGTCGACGTTTCACCACAAGGTGGTGTCCAAGTACTGTCTGTCACTGACACGTTTCTGCTTTAAACTATTTATTTATGTATTTATGAGGAATCCTCTACTTCCTGTTTGACAGTCGCTCCTTTGACCTAATTTAAATAAAGTTTCAATATTATATCCAGTTTTTTGAGTCCTTTGAGTTTGAGCTGCACTTTTGCAACCATCAGGTCCGCTGACCATAGACGGGGGTCCGTCCCACCACCAGATCGAGTCGTCATTTCTGACGGTTTGTTCGCTCCGAATCTCGAAGGAAAACTTTTGCATTTCCTCCCTGAACCCGTGTGAGCGTCTCCCCGGCAACCGTTGAATTATGGGAGAGCAGGAGGCGGTCTTACCGTTCCTGTTACAGGAAAACCCAGATTTTAGACTCCAGAGGATCCAAAGACTTCATGAGACAAAAATCCCCAAAAGCAGTGAAATACGAGAGACTCTTCCTGACCTGAAACATAAAAACACACAAAAACACTGATAGAGAGCAGACGCCTCATCATTGCAGGAAGCTGTGACCTTTCTCCAGGAGAACCCATGAGGGGGCGGGGCCTCCAGGAGAGGTCATAGCCTGCACAAACCAGGCTGCTCAGGTTGATTTGGTTCTTAAACTCAGTAAACTTGCAGACACTTATAATAAAAAATGACTTTCCCCATTAAGCGTGGTGTACCACAGGGTTTGATGTTAGGACTCCTCTTATTGTCGGTTCAGCTGCTGCGACAGGCTGTTTTATCGATGTGGAGAGCTCAAAATGTTCGTTTAAAGTTCAGTTTTTTTAATACTCATAAGTAGTTTTACCATGAATTGAAATGATTTATCAATAAGAATAATTTAGAATTTAAACAGAAATGATTTAAAATCACGTTTGGTTACAATGTTTTATCACAGGAAACTTTTTTTTAAATCATTTTAGAATAAACATAAAGATACATTTAATTTTAATACTACAAACCAGTTTAAGAGCTGCAGCTTTGAAAGTTTCATTAATGAAAAATATCAAACTGATTGAAATGTTTAGCTTTGTTTGGATGACAATTCTTTACTTTGACATTTGTTTATTTCAGGTATTTGCAGCTGACATCCATGTATCCTGTCACATGACTTGTGCTCTGCTCTTAAAGCGGCCTCGATTCTCTTGTAGATGAGAAACAAACGGGCACAGATTCAAATTCACAAAAACTAAACTGCACAATAAGAGACATACAAATATCCCCTTTCTTTCAGTTATACAACTTTTATTTTGTGCAAATATATACTTTTTATTTAGCTACTGTGAACTATTTATTATATTATGATGTACTGTAAGGTTTTTATATTTATTTATTGATTTAGAAAAACATTTGGAAAAACTATACCAATAATTGAAATATAAAAGTAAAAACCTATAATAATTTTGTCTCCAGGTCATGGAGAAATAGTGAGAAAAATAAAATAATTCCAAGTAAGAAAAAAAATGTATTAATAGAAAAGAAAAAAATACTTTAGTTCTAGCAAAAAAAAAAAAATCTTAAGACAGAGAATTGTTAATCCAGCGTGGGTGTATTCATCCTTTTAAGATATTCAGAAAATGTTTTAGTATTATTATCATTATTAAAAATATTCTAAGAGTATCCAGCTGCAGAAAAACATGGCGGATGTCATGGCGTACAGACATAACAATGGTGGATGGATGTTTTCTTTTAAACTTTATTTATAAAGTTTATTTATTTACAATTACAAACAAGATACAACAAATTTCAAAATGAAGAACATATACACACATAGGCATATATATATATACTATTATCAACAACAAAGGTGAGAATGTACGGAGCCCCTAAAGAGACATCACAAAATGTGATATATATATATATATATATATATATATATATATATATATATATATATATATATATATATATATATATATATGTGTGTGTGTGTTTTTAGATTTTTTTTAAAATTTTTCGTGAATTTTAAAGAATCAAAATATAAACAAGTCTCTGGTGAAATGTGATGAAGAGTGGTCTGGTTTTTGAATATCTGTTTACTTTTATGGTACTTTCATTATATAGGATTTTATCCTTTATTTTATCTTTACTTATGATATTTTTATATATTTATATTTATCCTTTGAGTCTGTAAATCTATTCAATTTAAATGGGACGTGTCCGTGGGGGTGGGGGTGTGATCTCTAGACAGAAGTTGTACTTTAACGATTCTTAATTTGCAACTTTATTTTCTTTGTAAAATGAGGTATTTTATTTCCATTATGTATTTTACTTTCATTCTGTTTTTTCTCATTGAATACTTGATTCTTGTTTACTGTTGTCCTCAGCTGTTTATATTTACATATCCGTGTAACTTGAAATTATTCATGTTGTGTTGCTGAATTTACTCCTCAAAAAAAACCTTTTATCTAATTTTTCTGTTGTTTATATTATTGTTCATTTTAGTTGTACTTTTATTGTATTAATATACATTCATATGACCAAGGAAAAAATGTTCAGCTTTAAGAAAACAAAAGTGTAACCGAATATTCTGAGCTGGCAGAGAGGATTCATCTCAATATTCATTAAACATTGATGAAGCTGTTTAGACTTTTCTGGCTCTAAAAGAGTAAAAGACGAAACGTCCAGCTGCAGATAAAACAGACTTTGATTCATAAACATCGCTGCACATGAAGATGACGGGACGGTTCTTCACATCCTGACAGAACTCGTGAGACTCGGTCGTGGTCGTCTGTGGATCTGCAGGAAAACGTTTCCGGAGATCTTTCCAGCCGTTTGCTGGAACATCTCGTTTGAGGCTCATAAATATTATATTCCTGAAATAAAACTCAATAACCATCCAGCTGCAGCATTGATATTAGCCGTGTACTTTCTGAGACCAGGTTTTCCTCATGACTCCGTCACATAAACAACATTAACAACTTTAGAAGAGTGAGAGTTTTAAATAAAAAAACTTTTTGTAAATAAAAATCAATGTAAGCCAAATAAAACAAGTGAAGCAACCACAGTTATCACAAACAAGTCAACACAAACATATGAAGTAAATGAATTCATAAATGCTCCTAGAAGTTAAATCCTGGAGCTAGATCTCTCCTCTCCTGTTGTTCCTCTGTGGCTTCAGGAGCTGAAAAACCTGAAGAAACAGACAAACATCAGAACATTTTATTTCAGCTGCTGCTCCCTTAAATGTATTTATCCTGTTGTGTCCAAACAAACGATAGATAATAGTGAGGATCCTCGTTCTCTGGTCCAGTTCTTCACTGAAATGATTAAACACATAAAGATCTTCAATTATTGTGAAAATATAATCGGAATAATCGCTGCACTAATATGTTATCTATTCTTGAATATAAATGTATCATATGTATTGTATATTTAATGCACTGAATCACATGAAAGTTCTGTGACATAAAACTGTTAGATAATAATAAACATCCTTCTATGAAGTATTTAGTTAGTTCTTTATGCTGCTTATTTTTCTCATAGATGTTATTATTACACTGGATCTTCTGTTTCCATATGGACCACTGAATCATTCAGACATTTAATCATATAAAATTGCATCAGAAATATAAAAATATCTGTTGATACATAAAGAGATCATTTTGAACACTTTACTTACTTTTGTTTCCGCCCGTCGATCCATCACCGCTTTAACAAAACAAACGTCCACTCACTTAAACTCCGCTGCACGTCTATCCGCCATGACGGAGCCCCACGCATCAAACCGCCATGTTGTCCTGCAGCCGGATCCCTCTCGCTTCGTCAGCCGCCCCGTCCCACAACAGGAAGCTAGCACGGAGCAACCACACATCAACTTCCTTTGAAACCGTCTGTGTGGTGGGGACAGCGACACCTACTGGTGCTTAAAAAGGAAAAGGTCCATCCGCCATGTTGTCCTGCAGCTGGGTACTCTTGCCTCTCAGTCCCAAGAGTACCCAGCAGGGGGGCCGCCAAGATTAGCAGTTAAACTTTTCTGGGCTCCACTGCTTCACCTGGAAAAAACGAGTCTTTCAACGTAAGAAGTTCAGTCAAAGCTTAAAGCTAAAGAAATCCGACCTGTCCCAGCTTGATATTGATCTGTTTTCCCGCCTTTTTCACTGTATTTTTGAACTTTGAGATGACAGGAAAAAATGGCTACCATTAGCAAAGACCATGAGCACCACCTAGTGGCTTCAGGACAGACATGCGGCGAGGAAGATGTTGAATGGATGGATGAGCAAACTGCAGATGGCGGCTCTGCAAAAAAGAAAATGCAAGATACAAACGAAGATGGTCTCTGCGACTTATTGAACTTCTGAGAAAGAAGAGGAGATCACGGGAGAGGAAATGATCAGGATCCTTTCCAGTCAACGATGAGCATCTGAGAAACACAGAGGACAGAGTTCACCGGCTGGGACAGAAAGGAACCAAGAATCTGCAAAGATCTGAAGATCTGATTCAAGGAAGACTTTTGCAAAGAAGACAGGGAGAACCGTCAGCGTGGAGGAGGCGAGACAGAGAGGACTCGAGGCCTTGTTGAAGGTCATCGATGGTCACACTTTTCTTCATCTTGACTGAATAGAAAAGTCATCCTCTTTAAGGAAAAGAGAGACATCATGAACCCAAAGCTGGTGTGTTATTGTGTTAATGATTACAGCTTTGAAGAAAATGTTTTAAAAACTTCAAATGTTCTAAAGTCCTGTGTGAAGGTAACTGCATCCTAGCTGTACTTTCTGTAATGCAAGGAACAAGTTAATGTTAACTGATTTTCTTTGAACAGACACACAGAACTGAAGAAGTTGAATTTTGGATATCTCAGTGGGGCAGCGGAAACATTCTTTTATCCCATGGCAGTTCTCGTTCAGCAGGAGCGGCAATTTTCTGACATAATTTTAAAGTTTTTAATCATAAAAGTGACATAGACGGTCATTGGTCATTACTTTGATTAAATATTAATTTCCAGAATGGCAAAACTTGCTGGTGAAAAATGAAAAGCTTTATAGGAAGTTTTTTCACATCCAAACCACATTTGAAAAGGAAATTAATACATCCTAGTTCACAGAAAACTTTGAAAGGATATGAAACCAGAGACTGTTTTCATTCTTTAGAAATGATGTAAACCAGTTTATTTTAATCATCTTAACTCTCAAAATCCATCACCTTAAATCCACCATCACTACAGTCCCTGACTGCTGCTGCTTTACTCGTGGAATGCGTTTTGTTTTTCCACATAAAATGAAAGTTGGCCGTGTTTATTGCTTTTTTCACTGGATATACAGTGAATATGCAGGGTAGATCCATCTAGAAAGACGTTCCATTCTGGAGAGAAAATGGAAATTTAAAGGAAGTTGACATTTTTCCAAAACTTTCCATAAATTATTTTCCTCCACTATTGAAGCATTTTTATTTATATTGATACCAAGATATTTCACTGCACTTTTAACAGGAATATAATTCATTCCTTTTTCATTCCTTATTTTATTCCATTCATGAAGACAGCATTACATTAACATATTCGGTACACGTTGAAGGTCCACATATCTTCATGACAGGAAAGCAGCAGTAAGAAGAATAAAATTCTTATTTCATTGCTGCCCCTATATTACACCTAAAAAAAACATAAAGCAAAAAAAAAAAACAATCCCAGATGGCTTTTAGCACCTGTCCCCACATACTAATTACACATTACATATTCCTCAAGTTTCGTCTTTACAAATATTTTTTTAAATAATATTTTGTTAGTACAACCTTTCAAAACATCTTGTAGAGCATTCCAAACTTTTACTCCAACAAAAGAAAAACATGACTGCTTTAAGGCAGAGCGAGCGACTGGAAACTTCAAATCATATTTCCTCCTGTGATTTTCATCTTCTGAGGTGAAAACAAATCATTTTTCAGACTCTCCGGCATCTCTCTGTTTTTAACTTTAAGCATCCCAAGTAAAGTTTGCTGTTTTACTAAGTCCTCAAATTTCAACAATCTTGACTCCACAAATAAAGCATTGGTGTGTTCTGTGTATCCAGCTTTATGAATTATTCCAATAACTGTAGATGTAATGCTGTTAAATGAGTTTTAGACGTATTAGCCCACACTTCAACACAGTAAGTGAAAAAAAAGCAGTACAATTGAACAATAGAACATTCTTAACATGTGACATGATACGTGGTACTTAATGTTATTCAAAACAAATATAATTTTGGCCAATTTACTTTTGATATATGATATATGTGGCTTCCAAGACAACTTTTTGTCCAAAATGAACCCAAGAAATCTCTACTCAGAAACTTTTTCAATTGTTACTCCATCAATTGATAGTTTTACCTCCTCCTGTTTTTTATTAGTAAAAACCATAAACTTTGTCTTTTCTAAATTCAATGAAAGCTTATTATTATTAAACCAATATTTAAGTTTGACCAGTTAAATTTCAATATTTTCTATGAAGTGATGTAAATTTTTTCCTGAACAAAACATGGCTGTATCATCAGCAAACAGAACAGGTCTCAATACATTTGAGACTTCAGAAATATCATTTATATACAACAGAAAAAGAATAGGACCCAGTATTGATCCTTGTGGGATACCACAGTCAATATTCATGCATTTTGAAGAATGACCACTAAAATGTACATACTGTTGCCTTTTATGCAATAGCTGGTCAACCAGTTAAGAACCACTCCTCTGACCCCAAACAGGTTTAACTTTGAAATTAATAATGAATGACAGATTGTCCTGTTTTCATTCCAGATGCATAAATGTTAGTCAGGATTTTATCATCACTATTGAGAAGGGATATTGGTCTCAGATTATCGATTATTCTGGAATCTTTTCCGGGTTTTTTTTTTTTTTACTCAGTTGCAGATGATTCCTGCTGCGTCTTTCTGACCTTCATTTTTTCTTTTTTAATAAAACTTTTTTTTTTTTTTAACATAAAGTTTTAAAATGCGTTTATTTATTGTTGCCTCTGTGTATTTACTCCGTCTGATGTGATCTTCTAATTAAACGAAGCCGTGGACACGTCTGTAGCTCCTCCTCCCACGGATTGTTACTTTTTTCAAAATTTGAACTCGTCCAATCAGAGAGGTCGTCTCTCTGATCCCGGCACTTTCAAACCTGAGACCCGGATGTTGGTCCGGTCGCTCGTTACCGTGAACGCCGCTCTGACTCCGACCGTTCATCAAACCTTCCCGCGGCTGATCCTGACGGAGAAGGACGACTTTACCGGAGATGGAGGCGGGAAAACCCGCGGCCGAACTTTCCAGAAAAGGTTAGCGAGTCTTCAGCTAAAGCTAGCTTAAAGTGCTAACCAACACCAGCGAGCGCTGATGCTAACGTTGAACGGAAACCCTCCAGGTCACGTGACCTGGGACGTGCGTTTTCAATAACGTTAATATCTGCGGATGTTCATTTCAGGATTTCACGGTTTAAACCGAAAACTAAACAATAATGGAAATAACTTAAAGAAGGGGAAAGAAATAATCCAGGAAAAGAAATTCCTTGACGTAATTGAATGTAACAGATGATTACAATATAATAACAAAATATGTGTCAAATTTCTATAAGGATCTTTACAAATAGATGATATAATATGCTTAGCTCTCTAACAGAGGTTAAAAAAGCAAGTGACGCTTTAAAGAAGAATGTGAGGAAAAATAAACAGTTGAAGTTGAAACCTTAAACCCCATAAATCACCATAATGATGGTCTAACATCCGAATTTGACCAGATTTTCAAGTGATGTTTGTGAGTTTCTCCTCTAATGAATCTGTTGATAAAGAAGAATGAGCAACTCAATGAGACGGGGTCTTATGATCTGATCCCAGAACCTCATGAAGACCCTCTAATCATAGATCATTGACGTGGTATCAATGACTTTAACATTTTAACGTTGATTTTAGCTAAAAGGCTTAGATGACATTCAAGAATCTCAGAATGGTTTTATACCCGGCCGGCACGTCTCTTATCTTTTATTGGAGCCTTTAAAACTCTTTACAAAGATAGCATTAATGCTGTAAAGCTTTGATATGGCACATCGGGTAGATTTAATGCACACAAAGGTGTACGACACAGATGCCCCGCCTCCCCGTACATCGTTCCACTTGTTGGAAAAATTCTAAATTATATGATTCAACACTCATTTAAATTGAATTATTTGAAAACGAATTAAAAATCCCTCAACTAGCAGATGATACCATGATTTTTTTAGAACAACGTTGAGGAAATCCCTGAGGCTTTATCTGTTGTTTCTCTCTTTTCAAGCATTTCTGGATTAAAACTTAATAAAAAAAAAAAAAGGTGAAAATTTTACCTTTAAATAATCTTACTAATACGGACGTTTGTGGTATACCTTGGTATTCAAATATCAAAAGAACGTAAAGACATGGAGGATCATTTTCCCGCTGTTACTGAAACTATTTAAAAGAAGTTTAACAGCTGGTTAATCAGAGATCTGTCCAATCACGGTAGAGAACTTCTAACTAAAGCTGAAGGACCTCCAGAGCGTCATACATTTTCTCTCCACTAGATGTCACTAAAACTCAGTGTTCTGATCTGGATCAAATTCTGTTGAGTTTTCTGTGGAAAAACAAAATCCATAAAGTGAAGATAAATGTCCTGTCAAGTTCTTCAGCTGATGGAGGATTAGATGCTTTGACTTTTACTGTTTTCCATCAGGTTTTGAAGATTAAGCGGATCAAACGATTTCTTGAGAATCCTAACAGTTATATATATTTATGATATATTATTATATATATTATATAATATTTTCCCAAACTATTCCTTTGGTAATTTACATTTTTGACGGAAATGCTCTTTTTCTGTTGGAAAACCGTCCAGTTTTCACCATCAAGCTCTGTTATGCTGGACCCTCGTGTTCAAACACAACTGTTCTCCTCACTATTGCATTTTGTGGAACAATTGTTACATCTTACACAAAAACAAAACTTTATTTTTACAATAAAATTCTTACAGTAAATCAATTATTTGATAATAAAGGAAATCGACACATATGAAAGTTTTTAAGCAAATACTATGTTGTTAAATATTTGATTTGGTTATTGGCTTGATTCCACATGATCTATATTTAATAGCACAAAATGTAAAATGTGAAGACTTCAATTTAACTCAAAAATTGATTTCAGTTCAGGGAATTGATCTGGTTGATAAGAAATGCACAAATAAGTTTATTAGAGTCCAGTTGGATTCTTATTCAAACCCTAAATGCAAACATAGATGGCCATATGTTTAGATAGAATAAATGGAGCATAATATTTTTATTACCATATAAGTATATTATTTCTAACAAAATCAAAGAATTTTTATTCAAAATAGTGCATAAATATTATTCAGTAAATAATGATAGCTGTCGTTTTCCCCAGTGTTGTTTCTGTCAGTATTGGAGCTGTTTGTGTGGATTGTTCTGTTGTGTCTGCGTTCATGCATTTAACCTAGCAAGCATGTTTGGAAGAAATGTTTATTTATCTAAGCACATGATTTTATTTATGTTTGATGATTCAATTAACCTTATTATAATTTTGGCAGAATATTATATTCATTCCCCTTTTAAATAATGTTAAGGAAACAGATCTTAAATGAAATCTAGTCTCTATAGAAAAATTAAAAATATGTCATAGAAAATGAACAAAAACAACTTTTTGTATTTGTTGCTCCTGACTGAGCAGCTTTTTCTAGGTTTCTCTTTTTGTTGACTACGTCTGTTTTCTATTGTTCTTTCTTTTTTGCTTTGAAATGTTCTTGAGTATTGCATTCAATATTCTACTGACATTATGTTTGAATAAAAAAAAACTAAACAATAATGAATGTTTCTTTAAACAGCTGATGCTCCAGAACTTTATTCTTGATTTTTGTTTGGTGGAAATAAATCATTTCTGCCATTAAAATAATAGGGAGAAAAATGAAAAGTTGTAATTAAAATATAATAACAAATGACATTTTCTGTTTACAATGTACTCCTCAAAACAACATGGAACACAGTATTATTTATAGTAAAGTACATCTGATCTCAAACTTCAAACATCAGTCCTAGTTTGAAACTAAAATGAAAGTAATGTCATTCTTAATGGAAAGTAAATCTGTTTATAATCATATAGTTTAGTTTTCCTGAGGATGAAACATTGTTTTATAAGTATTTCAATCATTAGATAATCTTATATTTAGGAATATTCTATAAAGAAAATATAAATGATGCTGGTTTAATAGACTGGATGTTTTAATCTCAGGGTTTCAGGATTATCTTTCCAGTTGAACTGAATGTTTTGTCATTTAAACACATCCACGCCGTGGAGTCACTCCTTCTGCCATGAATCTGAAAGTTTCTGTGTCAGAGAATCTTCATTCCAGCTGTTTGCTTTAGCTGGGATGAAGCGTTTCATCCTTCCATCTGTCTGCTCGTTCCTTTGCTCTGCTGAACCTTTTTTCTCCTGATTTGTCGTCTTTGAATGTTCTCATCTTCAGAGTGAAACAGGTTTGATTCTTTCATTGGGCTGTTGCCACGGTGATCCGTGAATCTGAGCTCTGCTGATGATGGTTTTCTGCTCCCTGTGTGTCTGTGATGCAGTCAGACTTATCCTAGTCAGAGTAGATTAACCTGATCAGTGTTTCTGAAAATAATAATCCAGAGTTTGTGAGGAAGATCAGAATAAGTTACTTAAACCTGATTCCGTCCAATCTGAGTCAATATTCCAACCTTTTATTCTGAAAAACTTCTTTCAAGCGATTCAGTTCAATTCAGATTTATTTGTAAAGTTTCCTTCCGTTTCCTGTTAGAAAACATCTCCAAGTGCTTTCATAATCGAGTAAATAACAGGAAGATATCAAAAATAAAGAGAAGTCATAAATAAATGCCGACACATAACCAACCTACACACACACGTCCCATACGTACACTTATTATATCAAATTCATTCTTGGTCAAATGTTTAAATGAAATAAAAACATGTTCCTGGGTAGAGTTTGGACGAGTGATGATGTTTGTCTTCACACCAGGAAGAACGGCAGAACTGTTTCCATTTATTTTACAAGTCCTTGAATGCAGCATGAAATCACCAACCCTGATGCATTCACAGACCACTGATGCATTCACGGACCCTGATGCATTCACGGACCACTGATGCATTCACGGACCACTGATGCATTCACGGACCGCTGATGCATTCACGGACCCTGATGCATTCACAGACCCTGATGCATTCACGGACCCTGATGCATTCACGGACCCTGATGCATTCACAGACCCTGATGCATTCACGGACCCTGATGCATTCACGGACCCCTGATGCATTCACGGACCCCTGATGCATTCACGGACCGCTGATGCATTCACAGACCCTGATGCATTCACAGACCGCTGATGCATTCACAGACCCTGATGCATTCACAGACCCTGATGCATTCACGGACCCTGATGCATTCACGGACCACTGATGCATTCACAGACCCTGATGCATTCACGGACCGCTGATGCATTCACGGACCCTGATGCATTCAGACCCTGATGCGTTCACGGACCCTGATGCATTCACAGACCGCTGATGCATTCACAGACCGCTGATGCATTCACGGACCCCTGATGCATTCACGGACCCTGATGCATTCACGGACCACTGATGCATTCACGGACCCTGATGCATTCACGGACCGCTGATGCATTCACGGACCGCTGATGCATTCACGGACCCTGATGCATTCACGGACCCTGATGCATTCACGGACCACTGATGCATTCACGGACCCTGATGCATTCACAGACCGCTGATGCATTCACGGACCGCTGATGCGTTCACGGACCGCTGATGCGTTCACGGACCCTGATGCGTTCACGGACTCTGATGCATTCACGGACCCTGATGCATTCACGGACTCTGATGCATTCACGGACTCTGATGCATTCACGGACTCTGATGCATTCACGGACTCTGATGCATTCACGGACCCTGATGCATTCACGGACCCTGATGCGTTCACGGACCCTGATGCGTTCACGGACCCTGATGCATTCACGGACCGCTGATGCATTCACGGACCGCTGATGCATTCACGGACCCTGATGCATTCACGGACCCTGATGCATTCACAGACCGCTCCGTTCATGGTATGTGGCTCATCTGTCCTGTTGTGTCAGAGCGGGACCACTAGAGGGAGCCGTTTCATCAGGCAGTTTGACCGTCTTCAGATCCAAACTCCAGGAGCTGCTGTGGAGATCTGCTGAGACATTCCTGAGAACTCTGGAATCACTGAACATTTTCTAAATCTGGTCATAAAAGAACCGCATTAAATAAAGTGTTTTTGTCTGCAGATGAGATCAAAACAAACTCTGAGCTTCTGCTGTGATGAAGTGACGTTTGATTGGCTGGTTGATTTCTGTTTTTCAGAGCTGCGTAAGCAGAAGCTGATGGAGTATTTGGCTGCGAAGGGAAAGCAGAGACCCCCCCCGACCAAGTATGAGTCCTCTGTGAGGTGGTCATGAAGGTGAAACGGTTCTGTGACTGATGTGGGCGGGGTTTGTCTTCTCAGGCCACACCTCCAGCAGCGCCCCCACGGGCAGAACCGGAGTTCATCGCATCCACCCAAGGTAGGACGGGAGGCGCACACGTGATGAGTCTGACCTCCGGGTGGGGATGTCTGCTTCACGATTGGTCGACTATTTTCATGGTCGATTATTCGTTTTATGGAGTCAGAGTGTAGAAAGTTATGATGGAGTAATGCAGCTTTTTGGACTATTTAGGTATTTATTCATATTTTTAAGTTATTTTGGAGTTGAGCTGATATTTCAGCTACATGCTAGCTGTTTGGGCTAATTTAAGCTTTTTTCAGTTTTTTAGGCTAATTTGACATTGAACTAACATTTTAGCGTCAGCGTTTTCAGCTCTTATCACTAGCATCTTCAGCAGCCAGATTCAGCTCCCAGCATTCATTCACCCCAGCATTATCTCAGGTTAATGCTGGATATCTCGTTTATAGTCAGTTTAAAACTAATGATGGTGAAGATGAGAGCAAACGCGTGAGTCGATCAATCAGAAAAATCATCTGTGATCAGTCGACTATTAAAACAATCGTTTGTGGCGGCTCTACTTCACCAGAAGACTTTAGGACTCGGTTTTCATGGAGTTCATCAAACTTGAACTGAACATTGACTTCTTAAAATCAGTTTGAGATTCTTTGTTCTGATCCAAACTCCTGGGAAAGCTTTACTGTAGAGATTTTAGTGACTTTACTCTTAAAATAATCAACAAAACCACATTTAGGTTTTGTGTTTTTCTGTGACGTTTATGATCCGATATCTAGTCAACAGGAAGTAGAACTTGTGCGGTTCCGTCTGGGATAATGGGTTTTGTTTCCTCAGGTTGTTATGGGAAAAGAGAACGAGGTTCCGGCAGACGGAACCCACTCAAAAACATGGACGACTCAGTCCGGTCAGAACCCCCCCAGAAAGACGCTGACCAAACAGCGACCTGCTGGCGGCGCTGCTGCTCCGCCTGTTCTCACCCGGACCTACACGGTGGTGTCGTGTAAGGTCGGCGCCGCGGCGGGCGGGTCGGTCAGAACACAGACGAGGCGAACAGAACCCCTAAACCCGACCAGACCGTCCTCCAGGTCCAGCCTGTGGTCACCGGCTCCAGTGAGACCGGCCAGCGCCAGGATGAGCGTCGGGCCGTGTGTCAAAACCAGAACCGGACTCATTCCTGCTGTGCTTCAACCCAAAAGCTCCAACCCCCCGCTGGCCTCTAAAGCCTCGGTGCGGCCCGTCGGAGTGCCGGTGTCCCACAAACCTTCAGCGGGTCAGAACAGAACCAGTGTCAGAGCGGTCCTGCCTAAAGGCGCTCCAGCAGCCGGTAAGAGCCGGACATCCAGCAAACCGACCGGAGCTGCTTCCGTCTCTACCAGAACCAAACCAGAACTCTCAAAGCCAGACGGCAGACTCGCTGCCAAAAACCCCCCAAATCCATCCGCAGCGGCGAGACCCGCCCCCAAAGGAGCCAAAAGTAACCAGCCGGTCACAGTCGCTCCCCAAGCGTCCTCAAAGACCAGCAGGTTCTCGTCAAGACCTGAAGCGGCACGGAGAACCGCGGCGAGGACCCAAACGGACAATCCAACCAGAACTCAGGCCTGCAGCAAACGGGTCGGAGCGCCGGGAGATTCACGGGCCGCTCCACCGCCGTCCAGGAACATCAACTTCACAAGCCGAGCGGACGCCAAGACGCCAAAGGTCACGGTCAAGGCCGCGCCCCCGACTGAGGGGAAGAAGCCAAGCTCCGCCCAGGAGGAACGACTGTAAGTCCATTCACCATCTCGTACTAACCCGAGTTTCCATTGGTTCATTCAGCCAGGTGGGTGTTAAACCCCAGGATGACTAACATGTCCGACTCAAAGCCAACGAGTCTATGGAAACGGGACTGAATGACTCCGCCCCCCTGGCGTTTCAAACAGGATGTGGCGCCAAAAAACAAAACCCCTTAGACTTCTATGTAGAACACCAGTGGTTTTATATTTTTATATTTGTGCTTTTATCCTTGTTCGGTGACCTCGAGTTCCATGAAAGGCGCCTGATAAATTTTATTATTATTAGAAATAATCAGCTGCTGTTCTATTGGTCAGAACAAGAATTCTGGATCTGATCCTTTTAAATGTCTTCTTCATGGTTTTGTTTTTTAAAGTTTCTACAAAAACACAAACTTTCAGTTTCCTTCTTGTTTCTTTATTAGATTTTCACAACTTTTCTTTGACCTTTTTAACGAGCATCATGGGATCTCATCGGAACTTAAGACTTTTAGATCAATCTAAGATAAACTTAAACGGTCAACCTGAGGCCTGAGATGTTCAGATCCTGCAGGATCAAAACTCCTTTCAGCTCCAGAAACCAGCAGAGCAGACGTCAGTTATGAAGGATGAGGGATCAGATTTCTTTCTTTTGAAGAGCTGAATAGGAGATGGCGGCAGAACGCCGCTGCTCCCGGTGTTGGGACGTGTGATCAGGAGACGGCAGTACGGCAAGCAAAACGTATCATAAATCGTCTGGAAAAGTGTGCGGGTCATCTCGGAAAATAATATTTGAAATATTGAAATGTTCCCACAGTTAGTTTGAATAAATTAGATGATGATCATCACTCTTTACCTATTTACATGAGTGAGCTGTTAGCCCCGCCTCCCTCCTACCCAAAGCTCTAATCAGAGGGTGGTTATGTGTCCATCTAACGCAGGAGATCAAAACACACCTGAGGTCACGGACAAACCTGCTATAATGCTAGTGTGGAAACTGAATTTATACACTGAAGACGCTGAAACTGATCGATAAAAACACTGAAGCTGATAGCAATCTAAAATATTAGCTAAACGTCAAATTAGCCTAAAAAACTATTAAAAACATGTAGGTTAGCAAAAACAGCTAGCATGTAGCTGAAAATACAGCTAGCATGTAGCTGAAAATACAGCTAGCATGTAGCTGAAAATACAGCTAGCATGTAGCTGAAAATACAGCTAGCATGTAGCTGAAAAAACAGCTAGCATGTAGCTGAAAAAACAGCTAGCATGTAGCTGAAAAAACAGCTAGCATGTAGCTGAAAATAACAGCTAGCATGTAGCTGAAAAAACAGCTAGCATGTAGCTGAAAAAACAGCTAGCATGTAGCTGAAAAAACAGCTAGCATGTAGCTGAAAATACAGCTAGCATGTAGCTGAAAAAACAGCTAGCGTGCAAATATTAGCCTAACTCCAAAACAACCTAAAAAATCTTAGTAAATCCCAAAATAGTCCAAAAATCTATCAGAATGACAAATTTTAAAACTGTAACTTTTTAACATGTTTATAAATAATAAAAATCAGGAATATTATTCCAGAATAAATCAGTTTAAACCTTAAATAACATTTTGTCACAATGATGCAAGTTAGAAATGAGTTCAAGAAAACATCGGGTCATTAATAACAATAAGATAGAATGACCCGGAGGGCCGGATCCGGCCCCCGGGCCTTTGAAATGTGGTCTAACGGGTGAAATCTTTTCTTCTTCCCCCTGCAGGAAGAAGCTGCAGGAATGGCGGGAAGCGAAGGGGATTTCCTACAAGCGCCCCCCGATGCAGGTGAAGGCTCCGCCCCGGCGGCGGCCGGCCGCCCCGCCGCCGTTCTGGCCGTCCATGCGGGCCGAAGATGAGGCGCACTCCCTGATCTGCGCCGTGGACCGGTCCCTGGAGGACTGCATCAAGCTGCTGGCCGAGGTGAGACCCGGCCGGTGAAGCTCGGCCAAGTCCCCGCCCCCCCCCCTCACTGTGCCGCCTCCACAGGGCTGCCCCCCCGACCAGGTGGAGGGCGTCCTCTCCCGCCTGCCTCCCGTCTCGCAGAAATTCTCCAAGTTCTGGATCTGCCGGGCCCGGCTGATGGAGCGGGAAGGGAACCGGGACGTCCTGCCGCTGTTCCAGGAGGCCGTGCGAGTCGTTCTGGAGGTGAGATTTAGGGAGGCGGGGCTTAAACCGGCTGAATCAGAAGTTTAGGATCAGAAATGTTATTTAGATTCAGTTCATCCGGACGAAGAGAGAAAACTGGAAAAAGAGAAGAAGAAAATCGACTCATGGAGACGGTGGGAGATTCAGGATCATTTTGATTTTGTTCCATATTTTAATGGTTTCATCATCAGCGCTCACCTGTAATCAAAGCCAATCAGAGTCAGAGGCGCGTCCGCGTGCGGCGGGAGCTTCATGCCCGTTCCCTCCGTGTCGGCCTCACAGGCGTTTGGGTTCTTGCGTCCGGGTTCCACGTTAGCGTGTCCCGGCCGAAACCCGGCGCTGACCGTCCCGCTCTTCCTCTGCAGCCCGTGGACGAGCTGAGGACCGTGGTGTTCGACATCCTGAAGAAGAAGGACGAGCAGCCAGGTAGGAGGTCCGGACGTTTGGTACCGTAGCAGAGAGGTTCTGCAGGAAGTTCCAGGTGAAAACCGGATCAAGCTGGTTCCGTTCAGCAGATCTGAGAACCGGAGCGACCCGGACCTGATGTCAAATACCACTGTTCATGAATAAAAGGAACCTGTAAAACAGGAGTCCTCAAACTACGGCCCGCGGGCCACATCCGGCCCTCCTCCACCTTTGGCCCGGCCCCCCTAACTCTTTTGGCTGAACTAGACAATATTTTAGGCTAATATATCTGCTACGTGCTACATGCTAGCTGTTTTGGCTTATTTAGAATTTTTTTTGTTTTTTTCCGCCTAATTTGGCACTGCGCTAATATTTTAGCTAGCAGTTAGCTTCAGTGTTTTCAGCTAACAACTTTAGCATCTTCAGCCATGAATCTATTAATCATCTAGTGATGCTTTATATCTAGTTTCTAAAACGTTTTAGGATTTTTCTGTGAAGATCACTGTGATAGTTTTCTGGAAAACCATAAATCTTTACGTTTAACCTTTTCTGTTCGCCCACAAATCGACTCCGCCCCCATCAGAGAAGAACACACTTATGTGGCCCCCATAAGAAAAGGTTTGGGGAGCCCTGCTCTAAAGAGAGAGAGTCCAGTTGACTTCCTGTCTCAGTTGATCACATGACCTGTGGGTGTCCTAACATGCAGTGCTGGAGGAAGACGCTACAGAGGGGGCGGAGTCTGATCCCGCAGCAGAACCTCTGGAGAACGACCCGACAACGACCCCAAAACCCGTCCGAGCGCTCATCAACGAGGAGCGGGGGGGCTCGTCTGTGGTCAAGTACAAGATCACCGCCACCCCGGGGTACGTATGGTTCGGCCCCCACGGCTAACGCCAGCCGCTGTGGGGAGGTGTGGCCTTCCAACAGCCCCCCTGGTTGCAGGAAGAGGTCGCCATAGAAACAATGACTGAGACCAATCTCTGGAACTCACTGGTACTCGGTACCAGGACTTGTGAAAGCAAATCTTTAGCGTGCCGCCACTTCTCCACGCCACAAACACTGTCACGTACAGAAGTCCCATGAGTGGTGAACGCCGCTCCAGTTTTGATAAATGTTTCTGATGGAGCCTCAAAGTAATCTGATGTTTCCAGGGTTCCTGCAGGCTCTTCATATATTGAATAATTTATTTGAAATAAGGCCTTAACCCTTTAAATGCTCGCTCAACCAAACGGCGGGAAACATTTAGAAACGTGTTTTTAAACATATTGATTGTGTATTACTCCCAAAGGTACGGAGGCCCTGAAGGGAAACTGAAGATAAACTATTGAAGTAACAAAAATTCTTTTTTTTTTTTTTTTGTTGTAATTTTTACAAAAATTGAAATAATATGAATAAAATGGATTCTTGTTCATAATAGATGTGCATCAATTAGCACCCAGAACCAGAAAAAAAACAGAAAACAGTTTCTATCTGCTGTCACCAGGTACTAACCAGATTTTTATTTTTTTTACTACTTTATTTTTGATAAAAATAAATTCTGGTCAGTAATCAGAACTTATTTTTATCACTTACATTTTTGTTACTAAGTATTTAAAAAAAAAAAAAAATACTTTTTTTTTTTACTTGGATGTCCCTTGAGGGGCTCCGTACAAGGTAATAAGCAGCAGAAAAAATACTTTTTTTGTGTTTATTTGTTTCCCCTTTTCTGTGTAGTTAAAGGGTTAAAAAGTATTAAAAAGTCTTACATTTTGATATCTTGGTCTTCAAAATGGTGCCCTTAAAAACTCGTTACTTTTCTGGTCTAAAGTTGAATTTTTTCTCAAAGAAGTCATGAAGGTTTTCTGTAGTTTAGTCATTGTAATTGAATGACTTACATTTGAACTGTAATTTATTTTGTTACTGACTAGGGCTGACACGATTAATCGATTAATCGACGACTAATTTAAAAGTCGTTACTGTATATTATATGAGTCAGAGTAAAGTGGACAGTTATGATGGAGTAATCATAGAGCGAGTAAACGTGCGGCTTCAGGAGGATGTTTCTGACGCTCACAGACAGTCGGAGGTTCTGGGCCGGCAGGAGTAAGCTCCGCCCCCTCCTGTACCCGCATTGACAGTAAAACGCGTTCTTCCAAATGTTTAACAGTTTTATCATTTTTTCAAACTCGACTGCGGCTGAACTCTTTCCTGTCTCCGCCCCCCCAGCGGCGCCCCCAGCCAGCGCAGGAAGTCGGTGAAGGTCAACGGGCAGGAGGTGCGCTTCTTCACGCCCGTCCGGCGCTCGGTGAGGATCGAGCACGCCTCGCTGCGACACCCGGCCGCCCTCCACGACCACGACCTCTGCGTCAGCTCCTACCGCCACCTGACGGCGGTGGAGGACGGCGGGGAGGGGCACAGCCCCCCCACCACACCCATGTACGTCTACAGAGAGAACGAGGCGCTGAAGGACAAAGTCTTCATCCAGCTGGTCTATGATGACGATCAGCTGACCGATCAGCTGACCGATCAGCTGACCGCCACTTCCTGATCCTGGATCTGCAGAGGAAAACAGGAAGTTCTGCGTCTGTTACATGATCAGAAATGAAAGCTTCTGTTTTTAGTTTGTTATTCTGTCCACAACCAGAAGGTTCAGAACCGGCAGAACATGAAGGACATTCTGTCGGGATGGACCGCTCTGATGAGCCGCTGGACAGCCACTCGGTCACGTGACCAAGAAATCCCTCAAAGATGGTCGGATAAGATTCACCAGAAGATCACCTGCCTCTGTGCCCCCCCCCCCCCCCGGATCCGACCGCAGTCCAAACACTCCACAGGAACCGCAGTGTTCTCAAGCCGGCGCCAGCGGAGCGAAAACGACACAAAGATGAGCAGAAATGCATGAAAACCCAACAGAACCAAAGCAGAACCATTGGATCCTCACCTGGACAGGTTGGGCAGGTGGCTCCTCCCCCTTCTCCTGGCCACTGCACATGCAGCCTGTGAAACCTGGAGCACAACCTTTGGGCTCCAGGATCAGAACCGGCAGAACCTGCACTGACCCGTGTCATTAAATAGACATGAATGTTCAGTAAAAACACTAGATCCCGATTGTGTCTGGAAACCGGAGCGCCGGGAGAACCCTCTGAAACCAGAACCGGAACCGGTTTGGTGAGAAAGCCTGTGGAAGTCATTTAAACGTGGATCCGGTTCTGGTTCTGACTAAAACATGACTGGAAGGAATAAATAAAAGTTTCTGAAGTTCTGAATTTGTTTGCAGATTCTGAGAATCGTTGGTTCGTCTCCTGATCGAAATCCAAATCCGGTTCATTTAATCCACCTGGTTAGGATTTGATCAGATTTAGAATTTCCGTTCATTCTCCTTCAGAACTCTTCGCTTTGTTTTCACAAACAGTGATTTAGACAAACTTTAAACAAAAACATTTTACATTTAAAATAATCAGCAAAAGTTAATTTTGTCTGAGAAATTATTTTGAAAAGTATTTAAAGTAAAACGCCATGAATAAATCACAAATTGGCTTCTTATTAAATTTAATTAGTTTTGTTTTTTATTCCAAGAAAAGATTCTCTAGCACAAAAAAGCTGAAGTTTGAAATCCTTAAGAATCACATACATAAACTTCATTTTTTTTAAATTTTTTTTTCAAATTTTTTTTTTTTTATTAAAAGAATAAAATGTAACAAATATTAACTACTGAACTGTTTTAGTGTTAAAGTTCTGCTAACTAGTTAGAAACGTCTCTAATGTTTGTTCTATTTTGATGTTTTTGTTCTGTTATTGTTCTATAAAGTCTACATAGTTCTGGGTTGTACTCTTTGCTCTTTTGTCGAATGTATTCATGTAATGGGCAGAAAAATGAATTAAATAAATAAAAAAACAATAGAATCAAAAACATGAAAAGAAAAATGAAAATAGTTTTTATTTTGAAATTTGAACCAAATGAACAAAAATTTTACTTTGGATTTTCTGCCGTCTCCAGAGCGATCTGGTGTCAGCGGTGGGCTCCTTTTGCTTCTTATGGTCATTAGAAAGTATGTAAGACGTTAAAAATGGTTTAAAAACTCATTAAAAGACGAACTTAATTATAAAGTGTGGCAAAAAAGTATTCAGTCAGCCACCAATTGGACAAGTTCTGCCATTAAGAAGGTTTACCTCAACTCTGAGAGACAAAATAAGAACTTTTAAGAATTTGTTTGTAAATTATGATGGGAAAAAGTATTTAGTCAATAACAAAATGTTTATGCAGTACTTTGTTATAAACCTTTTGTTGGTAATGACAGCATCAATCATCATGGTAATGACAAAGTAATTTGGTCCATTCCTCCATGGATCTCCTCTACAGCAGTGATGTCATCAAAGGATTTGAAATAGAATTCTCACTTGATTTTCATTTTTTTTTTTTTTATTACAAACACAAAATGAAAATAAAATAAGAATTTGAAAATTACAAATATAAGAATTTAAAAGTACAAAAATACTAAATAAACGTAAGAATCTAAAAATACAAATATAAGAAAATTGAAAAAAAAATACAAATATACAAGTGAAGCAAACATTGTGCTTGAAGTGAAAGTTTAAGCGTCAGCTGTTTGAACCACTTCGTCTTCAGTCTTTAACTTCTATAAATTCTTCAGTCTTGTTCCAGAATCCTTGTGGTTTCTTAAATTCTTGTTTTTCCTGATCCCCCCCCCCCCCCCCCCCGTGACTCTGACTCTCCGTCACCAGTTGCTCACACACCGTCATCATACAATCGTGACAAACGCAGCAAACATTCACCTCCTCCCACACCTGCAGCTTTCACCTGTCCTGCTGAAACTCGGAGAAACCACCTGTCAATCAGAACTCCTCATTCCATCCTGTTCTCACACGGAAACCTCGATCAAATCGGAATGAAGCCAATCATCTGAGCGTAGTAAACTGCACTTTTCAGAAATTCATTTAAAAAAATAGTTACATATACATGAAAAGTTTTCTGAAACCAGATGGAGCGTACAGTTATTTTTACAGTTTGCCTCTAGTGGCTTTTGGTGGAACTGCAGCATTTTCTCATTTGACTCAAATCCGCTAGCAGGAAACCGAAATGTTACCGAAACTCCAAAACAGCCTAAAAAAAGGCAAAAAGCCTAAATCAGCCAAAACAGCTAGCATGTAAACGCGGTGAAGTTCATAGTGTCTGTAAATCGTGAGTCTACTTCAATTCAATGTTATTTCTACAGCCCAAAATGAGAATTTCCCTCATTGAGCTTCATGCAGGTAATTCTACAGATGCAGAAATATGAAAGATCACTAAAGACTAAACAGACTAAATAATCTGGTTATCTGCTCTTAGACCCTCCCTCTCGGTAAGGAAAAACTCCTAAAAAACCTGAATCAGGAAAAAGAAGAAACCTTATGGATTCCCACATGAGGGAGAGATCCCATCCCAGGACGGACGGGAGATACCAGAACTGGTAAAGAAGAATGAGCTTCTACAATAGAGTTCATTCAGATAGAGCTGAGGGACGAGTGGAGATGAAGTCCTCAGTCATTCCACGGCCAGGAGCAGGAGCGTGGGAGATCCACCTGGATCTGAAATCATGAGAAGAACAACATGTGAATGGAACTGCACCAACAAAAGCATGGAGAACTAAATCTAATAAACATCTGGACTTTTAGAGATTCTAGGAACTACAAGCAGTCCTGCATTTTGTGAACGAAGTGTTCTGATTGGTTGATCTTTAATATAGGATGGGGCCACACCATTCAGAGCCTTAAAGGTTAACAGGAGGATTTAGAACTTGATCCTGGATTCAACTGGGATCCAGTGGAGTGAAGCTAACACAGGAGTGATGTGTTCTCTTCTGCTAGTTCCTGCTAACAATCTGGCTGCTGCATTCTGAACAAGATGAAAACGTTTTAAAGAACTTTTTGGGCAGGCTATTAGTAAAGAGTTACAGTAATCCAGTCTAGACGTAACAAATGCATGGATGAGTTTTTCAGCATCACTTTTAGATAACATATTTCTGATCCTAGATATATTGTGAAGGTGAAAGAATGCAGTTCTACAAGCTTGTGATATGTGAGCCTTAAATGATAAATCCTGGTCGAATAAAACCTCCAAGTTTCTAACTGTAGAATTGGAGGAAATATTTACATCATCCAAGGAGATTATCTGATCCGAGAGATCATCTCTCAGGTGTTTAGGGCCCAGGATAATGACCTCAGGAGGTCATTAATCATCATCCAGGACTTAATGTCTCTAATGCAGGAATTCAGTTTCTCTAGGTGGTCATTCTGGTCTGGTTTAATGGATAAATACAGCTGCGTATCATCTGCATAACAGTGGAAATTAAAGCTATGTTTCCTAATTATGTTTCCTAAGGGCAGCATATAAAGCACGAACAGGATGGGCCCAAGAACTGAGCCCTGGGGAACTCCGTAGCTAACTGGAGTACAATGACTTCCTTCAGCTCAACCAGGACAAAACAGAAGTTTGAATCGTTGGTCCTGAAGACAAGAGAGAGAGGATTTTACCCAAACTCAGTCATTTTAAAATTTCTGACTGTGTGAGAAACCTGGGCGTAGTTTTTGACTCAGAGCTGAATTTTGTTGCACACATTAAAAATGTCGTTAAGACCGGTTTTGATCATCTCAAAACCATTGCCAGACTCCGCCCATTCCTCTCTCTTGCCAGCACAGAGGTGCTGATGCATTTATTTGTAGTCATTTAGATTACTGTAATGCTCTGGTCTCTGGTTTACCCAGAAAGTCTCTGTCAGATCTACAGCTTCTACAGAACTCGGCGGCACGAGTTCTGACGAGGACCAGGGCGCGGGAACACATGACACCAGTTTTAAAATCTCTGCATTGGCTCCCTGTGCGTTTCAGGATTGATTTTAAGATTCTTTTAATGGTAAATAAATGTTTTTATGGTCTTGGGCCTTCTTATCTCAATGATCTTGTTTTAAAGTATGAACCCTCGTTGACCCTGAGGTCATCTAACACTGGACCTTTAGTTGTTCCTAAAGTGAGGACCAAAACTTCTGGTGAGACTTCGTTCTCTCACTACGGTCCTCGCCTGTGGAACAGCCTGATGGAGAACCTCAGAGACCATAGAGGTTTTTAAGAAGAGGCTCAAGACCCACCTCTTTAATTCTGCTTTTACATGACCTTTTGTTGGTTTTGGATTTTGTCTTTTATTTATTTTTAACTTTTATGTGAATCAATTTTTAGTAATTTTGTAAACTTTTATCATTTTAGTCTGCTAACCCTGCTCTAACTATTATTATACTCACATTATTTAATTGTTTGTTTTAAACTATTTTATTTGTCTTATATATTTTAAAACTCCAGCGTTTCCTCACGGGGATCCTCTGCTCGGGGGTTCCCTCTGCGGGTGTCCCGTTGTTGCGGTGCCTGTCCTCATTGGGGCGGCTGGGGCCCTGCTCTGTCGGGTGGGCCCTGTGCTGCCCCTGCTGGACGGGCGCTGCGGCGGTGGCCCCTGTGGTTAGACTGCGCCTTGGATTAGATGATCCCCGTAATGCCGTTTCCACACAGCAGAACCAAGTATTTCTTCAGTATATTTTTTTTCCAAATATTATATTGAGGGAGAGAAGAACTGGGGAAGGGAGGGGCACCTCTTCAAATACGGAGGAGGGCCGGATCCGGCCCGCGGGCCGTAGTTTGGGGATCCCTGTTTTAGACCATAAATGGTTACTTTAAAGTATAATTCATTAAAAGGGTTTGGAAAATTCATGCCTGTGAGTTTATAAAAATGTTCACTTAGTCAGCGAGCGTTAGCCTTCCTATGGGAAATCCCATCAAACGTTAGCATCAAGCTAGCAGACTTCTGCCTCATGTGCCAAATAAATCTACATTTCTATGAATCGATTATTGATCTATAAAGCTTTGATTGATTTAAATCAATGAATTGATTAAATTCAGTGTTGACCCGTTTATGGTGTTCAACCAACAGCAGCAGGGACAGGCTCCAGCAACCCAGTGCCCCCAAAGGGGACGTAGCGGGTTAAGAAAAGGGGAGGAAACTGACCGCTAGGGGGAGCAGCAGAACAACAAACAACGAGAACATCTGTTATCCTGCTGTTTATCATGAGAGCATTTTCCTCTGAAACATTCCCCGCGTGCCAATGTCTCCTCCACCTGAGTTTCTCGCGCGCGCGCTCCATCCTCTCTGCGCATGCGTCTCTCCGCTCTTTAAATGAGCCCCGCAGCGGCGCGCCCGCAGCTTTCCTCCTCCCGCAGCGGCAGCAGCATCTCAGGTGAGATTTCACAAACTTCTTAAAGTCAAACCTGCGAGGATCTGGAGGAGAACCTCAGGGCTTCCTCTGCGGCTCCGGCGGATCCTCCGTCTCTGCAGACGCTTCTTCTCCTTCTGAAGGTTCTGACATGACAGGATCCGAGCTTTTGATTGAAGATGTGGAGGTTCGGTTCTGAGATTCATCATCCCTCTAAATCCAGACGTTTACATCAGAACCTGCTGACTCTGCAGACCAGCAGCAGCGGTTCTGTTGGTCCTGGCAGGTTCTGGTGAGGTTCTGGTCTTGGAGCTGATGAGATCTGCAGGTTCCTGACTGGAGTGGATCTGTTTCCTCTCTGATGCTCTCCAGGGTTCTTCATCTTTCTCCTCCTCCTCTTTGACAGCAGCATCATCCGGTCTGATCCTCCCAAACAGACGACATGGACGGGAAGAGGTGTTTCCTGATCACAGAGTGGGGGCAGAACGTCCAGGTGATGAAGGACAGCACATCTCTGAAGCTGTACCTGCTCGACACGCACGAGCCCAGTAAGACTTCCCGGATGATCTCAGACGGGATGAAGAGGAACTTCCTGTTTGCTCCTTAAGAAGATTTTCTGTGCCTCTTTCTGACCTGATCTTTCCCCCCCCCCCCCCCAGCACACTGGTTCATCCAGAAGAAGGACAAGCAGCGCCTGACTCTGTGTGCCAAGAACGAAGGCCGTTTTTATGTCCTGATGGCCAACTCCAGTAAGGTAAACAAACCTCTTCTGACTCTGTGTCTAGCTCTGTACTTAGGCGGCCGCCTAGGTCGCCGGCAACATCAAGCTACATCAAGTTTCATAACTCAAAATTCCACAAACCAAAACTATTCCAAAGAAAAGAGAAATGTTTCAAGAAAAAACAAAAGTAATTTTCAAAAATTCAAATGAAGTTTAAAAAAAAGGAAGCAAACAACAATCGTCTTTGATTGGACGATGAAGTTTGTCCTTCATTTTGACGGAAAAAACCAAGACACGAATGTTACTGCTAACCTGAGCTGCTGCTGTCAGAATGTTTGAATTGTGAAACAATCCCTCGCTGAGATCTCATGAAATCTTAGTGTACTCAGCCTCCCTCTAGCTTACAGCCCCTCACACCCCCAAGCTAACATTACACAGCATCAAAAACAGCAGCAATATCATTTCAGTTCTGATCCAGATTCCAGCTCAGACCAGGAAAACAAAGACGTTCATGGATGTATTGGTCTGCATCAGAAGGGGGCGGAGCATGAAGACTTAAGTTCACCCCTTTCACTTGCTGTCAAATAAAATAAAATAATAAAAGAAATAATCAGAAATTCATTTTAAAATTATTTTAAAAGGGTAACTAAACCCAAACCGGCTTGTTTTGTTTGTCCACATCTATAAATGGACCTTTCAAAGTTCTGTCTGTTGGTCTTTTAGACATTTTTGACGAATAAATTTGTATATAGGACAGAATATTAGGACCACTTTACAAACAATTTTTTATTAAATTAAGACCTTAAATCTCATAAATGTACGAGAAATTTATGAAATTAAAACTTGTAGATTAACGAGATTAAAAGTTCTAAATTTACGAGAAAAAAAACGTCTGTTTTTGGTGGCCCTAATACTCTGTCGTATGCGTAAAACTGGAAAATCTTGTGTAAAACCGTCTGTGTGCTGCCCCCTACAGGTTAAAACGAGGTATTACAGTTGAATTTCATGATTGGTTAAACCAGGGGTCAGCAACCTGCAACCAGGGGTCAGCAACCTGCGGCTCCAGATCCACATGTGGCTCTTTTATCTCTCCATTGCGGCTCTTTGGCTGAAGAAAAATAAAATAATAGTAAATTTTAAAAAAAATGGAGATTAGCTATTATTTTAGCAACATGCTAACGTTTTTGGCTAATGTCTTATCTACTGGAGTTTTTAGACTAATTTAGAATTTTAGCTTCTATTTTAGCAACATGCTAACGTTTTGGGTTAAGTTTTTTGAGGAATTTTATGCTAATTTGGAGTTTAGCTAATATTTTATTAAAATGCTAATGTTTTCAGCTAATTTGTTTTCTACTGAATTTTTTTTGCATAATTTAGAATTTTAGCTTCTATTTTAGCAACATGCTAACGTTTTGGGTTATGTTTTCTGAGGAATTTTATGCTAATTTGTAGTTTAGCTAATATTTTATTAAAATGCTAAAAATGTTTTCAGCTAATTAGTTTTCTATTGAATTTTTTTTTTGCATAATTTAGAATTTTAGCTTCTATTTTAGCAACATGCTAACGTTTTGGGTTAAGTTTTCTAAGGAATTTTATGCTAATTTGGAGTTTAGCTAATATTTTATTAAAATGCTAATGTTTTCAGCTTATTTGTTTTCTACTGAATTTTTTTGCATAATTTAGAATTTTAGCTTCTATTTTAGCAGCATGCTAACGTTTTGGGTTAAGTTTTCTGAGGAATTTTATGCTAATTTGGAGTTTAGCTAATATTTTATTAAAATGCTAATGTTTTCAGCTAATTTGTTTTCTACTGAATTTTTTTTGCATAATTTAGAATTTTAGCTTCTATTTTAGCAACATGCTAACGTTTTTGGCTAATGTGTTATCTACTGGAGTTTTTAGACTAATTTAGAATTTTAGCTTCTATTTTAGCAACATGCTAACGTTTTGGGTTAAGTTTTCTGAGGAATTTTATGCTAATTTGGAGTTTAGCTAATATTTTATTAAAATGCTAATGTTTTCAGCTAATTTGTTTTCTACTGAATTTTTTTGCATAATTTAGAATTTTAGCTTCTATTTTAGCAACATGCTAACGTTTTTGGCTAATGTGTTATCTACTGGAGTTTTTAGACTAATTTAGAATTTTAGCTTCTATTTTAGCAACATGCTAACATTTTGGGTTAAGTTTTCTGAGGAATTTTATGCTAATTTGGAGTTTAGCTAATATTTTATTAAAATGCTAATGTTTTCGGCTAATTTGTTTTCTACTGAATTTTTTTTGCATAATTTAGAATTTTAGCTTCTATTTTAGCAACATGCTAACGTTTTTGACTAAGTTAGTTTTCTGAGGAATTTTAGGCTATTTTGGAGTTCAGCTAGTAATTAATCAACAAGCTAGCTTTTTTTGGCAGATTTGGCCTCTAATTAGTTTTTTATTCTAATTTGGAGTTTAGCTAATATTTTTGCAATATGCTAACATTTTTAGCTGATTTGTTATCTACTGGGGGTTTTAGGCTAATTTTGAGTTTAGCTTTTATTTCAGCAAAATACTAAAATTTTTGGCTGATTTAATTTACAGAGAAATGTTATGCTAATTTGAAGTTCAGCTAGTAATTAAGCAGCGAGCTAGCTTTTTTGCTGCTAAAGTTAAAAACGTTAAAAAAATACCTTTTTGAGAGATGCTAGTTTCTTTTTATGTATATGTTTTGCTTTTGTTCGTGCCAAAAATAGACATAATTCACATTTATTTAAAAACAAAAAGAAGGTTATGAATGCAAATCCAGATTTCTTGAAGTCTATCGTAAGTCAATGCGGTTCCTTTGAGGTTCTGATCAGTAGAAAACGGAATCACAGCAAACATGAAGGTTCTGGAAAATTCTGGAGTTGATTCTGATGAAGACGCTGTTTAGGAAACATGAACATGATCCAAAACACAGACGTAAGCTTGTTCTCACAGTCGTTGTGCAATGATGGCGTCTGTCCAGCATCAACTTCCACATTCCTCTGGTTACCTGCCGTGTTCACCTGAAGGAGTGGAGCCTGTCGCCCACCTGCTGCGTGATGACAGACGCATTAATAACGGCGCATCGTCATCCTGCTGGAATCATCCCAGACTGGTTTCTGGAACGATGAGTTCACTGGACCATCACCAGAACCCCATAGAACCTTTGGGATGTGGTGGAACGGGAGAGCGGCGTCAAATCTGCAGCAACTGTGATGCTAACATGCTGTTTCCAGAACCGCGATGAATCCATGCCAACGAGGATCAAGGCGGTTCTGGAGACCATAGGGGTCCGACCCGGTTCTAGAGACGTGGGGCTATCATCCGGATCCGTGAACCTCTCTGCTCTCCTGTGTTTCCCAGCTGAGCCTGAAGTCGGTTCCCTCCATGAATCCTGTGGATTTGCCAGCAGATGAGGATTCCCAGTGTGAGATCACAAAGAGCGTCAAAGGAGACTTCTACGCCCTGAAGTTCATCAAACCGGGGAAGTTCCTCTCCACGAAAGACGGCATCTTCAGACGAGAGATTGTTCTGACTGAGAACGACCAAGAATGTCTTTACATCAGAGACGTCGAGGTTCACGTCTGTTTGATCCTGCATGTCGTGAGTCTAGAAACTGTCTTTTCATGGTAACGTCTGAATCCTGTGTTTTCTCCTCCAGTAGAACTCTGCAGTCAGACGTGAGGAAGAATCCATCCGGAGGACATTTTAAGGAATCACATCGGGAACAAAGGCGGTTCGGGGAGTTTTTAGGTGTTTCGTCTTCTCTTCTCTTCTGTCAGATTTCCTCTGACGGGTTTCTGTGCTCAGAATGTGAAGCTAAGTTTGAGGATTTAGAGGAATATTTTCCTTCATCAGAATAAAGAATGACCTGCTGCAGAATCCAGCGTCTCTGAGTTTTTGTTTCTGCCAGTAGAAATAATTCCAAGAGAACATCTGAGAAAAGCTGCAGAACTCTTCTGTTCTGTCCTGGTCCGGTTCAGGATGATGTCAGGGCGATGGCGTTTCCAGATGGGAGGAGAAGCTCCATGAACATCATCGTCTGGAGGAGAACCGGTCCAGTCGGTTCTGAAAGAGCTCGTCAAGGAGCTGAAATCTGAAGTGAAAGACCCAGAATAACCACGAAAATCAAAGTGTTGCAGCAGAACCTTCAAGAATCGGATCATCCTCTGTCTGAACCGAATATTTTTATTAGTTTTTAAAGAGATTTGTTTTTCTTCATCAGACATTTTATCCGTGAGATAAATTTGGGTTTGAAAGACGATGCAGATTCAGAAACTAGAAATCTGGCAGTTTATGGATTCTTGATGGAATGAAGAACCGGAATTCTTTCCTCGGGATTTTCCAATAACTACAAATGAAATATTGGATTTGTTAATGGAACTAATGAAAGAATGATGAATGAAATTGATGAATTGTTGTAGTACATTATACAAGGAACCTCAGTGCAGTCCTCTTCCAGTCCTTATAAAATAAAATTAAATAAAACATAAAACAAAAAGGAAATGAAATAAATAAAAATGAAATAAAATTAAAATAAAATGAAAGAAAATAAAATTAAATGAAATAAAAATGAAATGAAATAAAATCAAATCAAAAAGAAATAAAATACATGGAATGACATACGGTGGTGCAGTGGTTCGCGCTCTCGCCTCACAGCATAAAGGCTGCGGTTCAAATCCCGTCTGGGGATCAGAACCACCAACATGGACCTTTCTGTGTGGAGTTTGCATGTTCTCCCCGCGCATGTGCGGGTTTTCACCGGGACCTCCGGCTTAAAACATGCTTCATTGGTTCATTGATGACTCTAAATTGCCCCCTGGTGTGAATGAGAGGCGACCTGTCGAGGCTAAACCCCGCCTTCCCCATCAGAAGACAGGTTAGGTTCCGACACCGCCGCGACCATGAAGGGGACAAAGTCGTTAAGAAAATGAATGAATGAAATGAAGTAAAATACACATTTTAATGGTTATTTGCTGTATTAAAATGATTTATTGTTTTAATAGTTGTTCTTCACATTTACATGATGTTAACATGTGGATCATTTTAATGACAATGACTAAATCATTTGTCACATTTTATAATATGATCCACATCACCAACAAAAACTGCTTCATTTATCTAAACAATGACTGAAATGTGATGTTAAAATGCATTGTGGGTATTTTCATCACATGTCTTCTGTTTTCCTTTACAAAGACACTAAAGGAAGAAAAGAGAAATGTATAGTAGATTCTGACCATCTTCAGTCTGATGCAGCAGTCGTCTGATGAAGATGAGGATGAAGATGAGGATGAACATGAAGACGAGGATGAAGAGGGAGATGAAGATGATAATTATGATGATGATGAAGATGAAGATGAGGATAATGATTAAGATGAGGATGAAGATGAGGATGAGGATGAACATGAAGATGAAGATGAGGATGAAGATGAGGATGAGGATGAACATGAAGATGAAGATGAGGATGAGGATGAGGATGAAGAGGGAGATGAAGATGAAGATTAAGATGAAGATGAGGATGAAGATGAGGATGAGGATGAAGATGAGGATGAGGATGAAGATGAACATGAACATGAAGATGAGGATGAAGAGGGAGATGGAGATGAAGATGAGGATAATGATTATGATGAGGATGAAGATGAGGATGAAGATGAACATGAAGATGAAGATGAAGATGAGGATGAAGATGAGGATGAAGAGGGAGATGGAGATGAAGATGAAGATGAAGATGAGGATAATGATTAAGATGAGGATGAAGATGAGGATGAGGATGAACATGAAGATGAGGATGAAGATGAGGATGAAGATGAAGATTTTCAATTTTCAATTTTCAATTCAATTCAATTCAATTTTATTTATATAGCCCAATATCACAAATTCAATTTGCCTCATTGGGCTTCGTGCCTGCAGTTTTTACAGATGCACAGATGGAGTCAAAAAATATGCACAATAGGTAAAAACTAAACAGACTATAAAGAACAGGTCATCCCTGTCCTTAGACCCTCCCTCGCGGTAAGGAAAAACTCCTAAAAAAAACCTGAGTCAGGAAAAAAAAGAAGAAACCTTAGGGATTCCCACATGAGGGAGAGATCCCATCCCAGGACGGACAGGCGATACCAGAACGGTTAAAGAAAAGTTAGCTGCTAAAACTGCATATATGAGTAGAGTTCATTCATATAGAGCTGAGTTCATTCATATAGAGCTGAGGGACAGGTGATGGTTAAGTCCATAGTCCAGATGAGGCAGAACTGCAGACCACGACCAGGAGCAGGAGGACAGACGACCCACCAGGAATCACTCCCACTCAGAGATGCAGGATGGTGACGGATGGTGACGGGCTTCATCCAGATGGGCGGGGCTTCGTCAGGATCACCAAAAGTCTCCGGAAACTGCAATCTCTCCCGGTCTCTCACAGGGGAGTCAGAGAGAAGGAAAAACATGTGAATTATACTGCACCACCAACAAAGGCATACAATTAGAAGTAAATAAAAAAGTAGAGGAGAGGAGAAGTAGATGGAAAAGAGGACAGAGCCCAGTGCACCATACTTTTCCCAGCTTCTAACTTCTAGCAGCCTTCTATGTTATTATGTAGAGAATATACATATTTCATCATTTATATTTCAAGCATATATTGGAGAAGTATGTGATTATAATAATTATTCCCCAAACTTCAGAGCAGTATGGGAGCATTATGTTAATTATTCTATGATTACTGGCTAGTCTGGCAGAACGCCTGTCCAAATAGGAATGTTTTAAGGCTAGTTTTGAAGGTAGAAACTGTACCTGCCTCTCTGACATGGGCTGGGAGCTTATTCCATAGAACAGGAGCTTGATAACTGAAGGTTCTACCTCCGACTGTACTTTTAAAAATTCTAGGAACTACAAGCAGTCCTGCATTCTGTGAGCGAAGCGTTCTGATTGGCTGGTAAGGAACTATGAGATCTCTAATATAGGATGGGGCCACACCATTCAGAGCCTTATATGTTAACAGGAGGATTTTGAACTTTACTCTAAATTCAACTGGGAGCCAGTGGAGAGAAGCCAACACAGGAGTGATGTGTTCTCTTCTGCTAGTTCCTGCTAACAATCTTGCTGCTGCATTCTGGACAAGCTGAAGACCTTTTAAAGAACTTTTAGGGCATGCTATCAGTAAAGAGTTACAGTAATCCAGTCTCGACGTAACAAATGCATGGATGAGTTTTTCAGCATCACTTTAGATAACATATTTTTAATCTTAGCGATATTGCGTAGGTGAAAAAATGCAGTTTTACAAGCTTGAGATATTTGAGCATTAAATGATAAATCCTGGTCAAATAAGACCCCTAAGTTTCTGACTGAAGAATTGGGAGCAATATTTACACCACACCAATCCAAGACTATCTTATCTGAGAGAGCATCTCTCAGGTGTTTAGGACCCAGTATCATGACCTCAGTTTTCTCTGGGTTCAGAAGGAGGTAATTAATTGTCATCCAGGACTTAATGTCTCTGATGCAGGAATTCAGTTTTTCTAGGTGGTCATTCTGATCTGGTTTAATGGATAAATACAGCTGTGTATCATCTGCATAACAGTGGAAATTAATGCTGTGTTTCCTGATTATGTCTCCTAAGGGCAGCATGTAAAGCATGAATAGGATGGGCCCTAAAACTGAGCCCTGTGGGACTCCGTAGCTAACTCGAGTACAATGAGAGGACTGTCCATTTACGTGAACAAACTGGTGTCTATCAGATAGATAGGATTCAAACCACTGGAGGGCAGATCCTTTGATCCCTATGTCATGCTCTAGTCTATGGAGTAAGATGCTGTGGTCAATCGTATCAAAGGCTGCGCTGAGGTCTAACAGGACCAGAACAGAGATTAGTCCCTTTTCTGAAGCTAATAGCAATAGATGAGGATGAAGATGAAGATGGGGATGAAGATGAGGATGAAGATGTTAGGGATGTGCCAAAATATCGATATCGCGATATTTAGTCCTGCGATTGATTCTCGATGGTTCTCACCAAGTATCGATATTATATTTTCATTTGTAGAGGTTGTTGGGTCTGAGTCGCGTGACGGAAATCTTGATCAGCCGGGCGCGCTGCGTCGGACACATTATGACGACGCACGCACTTGATTTAGGAAAAAACAGCGGTGAGATCCAGGTTCTGTATCTCGTGTGTAAATCCTGTCTACCTGTGCTCAGGTAACATCATCTGTAGAAGAGTCAGCCGGTAAGAAATGAGTTTGTCTGAGCGCTAGAATGACCGCCAAATAGTAAAATAATACACATAAAAGCAAGAGAAAAAAAACAGAAGATTGGGTACAGGGTCAAGGTGCAAAGGCGGATTGAAACAGGTGAGTTTTGAGTCTGGATTTGAATAGAGGAAAAGAGTTGATATTATGGAGGTCAGGAGGGAGAGAGTTCCAGAGTTTGGGAGCCGAGCGGCTGAAGGCTCGACTCCCCATGGTAACTAGAGGGGCCGGAGGTCCGGTGAGCTGGAGAGAAGACCGGAGAGAGGTAGTGTGAATATGGAGAAGATCAGAAAGGTAGGGAGGAGCCAGGTTGTAGAGGGATTTAAAAGTGAGGAGGAGGAGTTTGAACTGGATTCTGAGTTTAATGTGTAGCCAGTGGAGTTGCTGGAGGACGGGGGTGATATGGTGAAATGATGGAGTTCTGGACACAATGCGGGCAGCTGAGTTCTGGACCAGTTGGAGTTTATTGAGGGTTTTGAATTGCAATAATCTAGACGTGAAGTGACCAGACTGTGAACTAAGATTGAGGCGGAGTGAACGGTGAGAGAGGGGTGCAGACGGTTGATGTTACGAAGATGGAAATAAGCAGACCGAGTGATGCTATTGACGTGAGAGTGGAAAGATAACGTACTGTCAAGGATGACACCGGACTCTTTACCTGAGGGGAGGGAGAAACCAGGGACCAATCAACGGGGAGAGTTAAACTTGGAGCTTTAGAGAGGGTGGAGCCAATGAGAAGCAGTTCTGTTTTGTCGCTATTGAGTTTGAGGAAGTTTAGAGTGAACCAGTTTTTTATTTCAGAAAGGCATGAGGAGAGGGATGGAGGGGGAGAGATAAAAACAGGCTTACTGGATGGGTAGAGCTGGGTGTCATCGGCGAAACAATGAAAACTAATGTTGAATTTGCGGAAAATATTGCCAAGAGGTAAGTGATGAAAAGAAGTGGGCCTATGACGGAACCTTGTGGAACACCGGAGGAAACGGTAGAGGGCTGAGATTTAAATGATTTAAGCTGAATGAACTGAGTACGGCCTGAAAAACAGGATTGGAGCCAGCGGAGGGGGGTGGAGGTGATACTGAGGGAAGAAGGTCTGTGGAGGAGGATGGATGAGAAACACTGAACTCAGATCAAGGAGGATGAAGATGGTGAGGAGTAGAAGCAGAAGGTCGTTTGTGATTTTAACAAGAGCAGTTTCTGTGCTGTGGGAGGGGCAGAAACCAGACCGACTACTTTTTCGAGGATTTTAGAGATAAAGGGCAAAATGGAGATTGGACGGAAATTACTAAACATATTGGGATCAGAACCAGATTTCTTTAGGATAGGTGTAACAGCAGCAGTTTTGAATGATGAGGGGACAATACCAGTCATTAAAGATGAATGAATGATGGCAGAAATGAAAGGAAGGAGAGAGGAGAGACATGATTTAACCAGAGATGACGAGAGAGGATCTAATGGACAAGATGAAGGTTTGGATTTCTGAATGAAGGAGCTGATTTCACTGGAATCTGGAAAGAGGAGATGAGTCAGGAGGGATGAGAATGGAGATGATGGTGGATTGTTTTCATTTCTTCATCAAAATATGCCTGGAGAGAGTTGCAGGTATCATCAGAGTACAGATGAGGAGGGAGACCATCAGAGATGAGGAAGATGTTCTCCATGAGGGAGAACAGAGTTTTAGGGTTCTTCTGTTTTCAGAAATGAGATGGAAAAATAGTTTGTTTTTGTGTGGGAGACCAGGTCCTTGAACTGTGTGATGTGTGTTTTGAACATTTCTTTATGAACAGACAAGCCAGTAAAAGCCGCTCCAGGTGACGACCTTTAGCTTTCATCTGACGGAGCTCGGAGGTCAACCATGGAGAAGACTCGGTGAAGGAAACAGAGCGGGTTATAACAGGAGCAAGGAGCTTGAGAGAATTATTGTAAATGAAATTGAAATGTGTCTCCAGAACATAAACACTGGAGCTACCATGTTAAATAAAGTTTTCAGATCTGGTGAGGTTTGTTTGGGCTGAAAAACATGTGAAGCTGAAACAAGCTGTTGAAAGTCTGGGAGGATGCAGACGTTTATCCCTTTGTACCTGGAGGTGAATGGATCTGTGGCGCCGCCGTGTGGCATCAGGGCGGTACTACCGCCCCCCTCCTGAGATGAGAGACGCTCATCTCTCCATCGTTTCAGCTTTCATCCCTGAACTCACAAAACAAACAGATTTGTTGAAGCTTTCACAGCAGCGGCGACTTCCTGAGATGTAGAGATGCAGAGACTGACATCCAGAACTTCACAGCGTCCTGATGAACGGCTGCTGCAGCTGCAAAGTGTTTCCAAATCAAGCCCAAACCATAATCCCGCCACCTCCGTGCCTGAATGTGAGGATTCTCTGCTGAAATTCTGAGACTTCTCCAGTCTGTTGGTTGTTGCTGGAGCAGTTTGATCAGTCGTGCTGCAGATTTTTCTACTTTTCACAAAACTTTCAGTTAAACTTTTCAACTTTCTTTAACTATTTGTGACAAAAAAACAACATTTGTTCCATTATAAAGTATGTTTTTATAGTTTAGAGCCAGAAAATCATCTGAGTTTGGTTCAAAGAAACTCAGATGGAAATGTTTGTTATCCTCCTAGAATCATCTGGAGATCCTTAACAAGCATTGACTGTATATGTGAACTGGACTGAGTGAGTGTGACGTCATCCGTAGAAAATGGTTTAATTCTGGCTCCAACAAAATGAATTAAATTCAGTCGCCAGTCCAACAGATGCCGCCATGTTGGAGCCAGACGTTGTCAGTGAGCAGTGATTGGTCCGAGTTGGTCTGAGTCATCGTTTCTATGGCAACCTTCCACACAAAATCTGTCAAACATTTTATATATTAGATATGGAGGCCAGGAGGCTCCACCCACTTTTAATTAAGGCCTCTGATTGGTCATCTTATATTTCACATTATTCCTTATTTGAAACCCAAATAACACAAATTGAAAAAAATAAATGTCATTTTCAAAACTTTTTTTTCAGTCTCAAATCTTTTTTTTTTTTTCAATTTTGACATTTTCAGATTTAAAAAAAAAGATTTAAAAATTGAAATTTTGAGTTTTGAAACCTAAAAAACAGAAGATTTGGAGCTGAAAATGATTAAGTTTATTTTAAAATGGCAAAAAACTTTGGACATTTGACATTTTTTTTGGCCAATATTATTATATAATATTCAGACAATATTGTCCTGAGTTTGTCTCCATAGAGATGAACTTCTGACTCTGCAGAATAAATGATCTGAACTGGAGGAAACGACGGCGTCCTGACCGACAGAGGGATCACCTTTCATGGCTTTCCCGCTGAAAAACAGAAGCCGCTGCGTCTAAAAGCCGAGCGGCGGCTCGGATTACACTGAGCCGGAGTCCCGGGATGATCCGGTGATTGGGTTCTTGCTCTGCAGCCAGTTCATGTGGTGAAAGTGTAACAGCAGAAGCTGCAAATGTCTCACTTCATTTATCAGATCTGCACATGCTGAGAGAGCAGGGGGCGGGGCCTGGAGCAGCAGGTGTGATGCAGCCGTGGTCCCGCCCCCTGCTTGATGGATGGGCGGCTTAGCTTGTATTTTTGGAGCCGTGTGAAATAATCCCCTCTGGCAGAGCGCGGCGTGCCCTTGAGCCGCCCTGCCGGACGCTTCGCTGCTCCCATTCCTCGCCTGGAGGCGGGAATCAGGGAGGAGCGTTTGAGCGTTTGTTTCAACCTGGAGGTGAGACAGAGGAGCTGCAGATGTGACCTGGATGTTCTGATGATGCTGTCAGAACCGCAGCTGCACTGCCAGGTGATGGTGGAACTCTGAGCAGAACCAGCATTTCTCAGGCCTCCTCATCAGACGGCGTCCTCACAGACCGCCGGCCGCCGCACAAACCAGGAAACAGAAGCTGCTTCTCGTCTTCAGATCTCTGATGAAAACTTTTGTTTCCTAAAGTTTTCTCAGCTTTAATGTAAAGATGAAAAACTGGTTTGTGTGTTTGTCAGAGGTCAGAGGTCAGGACCTTCTGGGTGTGAAGCGAGACGAGATCAGGTTTGAGCTCCTGAAGCTGCAGCTCCACAGAGATGAACAGAAACGAGACTGGAGTGGTCAAAGGAAAACTGCAGTTCAGACAAACGTCCTCAGAACCAAACTTGTTGGTGTTTGGACCTGTAGAAATCTGGTTCTATTGACAGAATTTGATACGCTTCCTTCAGTATCGATCGTGACCTCTGACCTGGTCTGTCCTTCTTCCCGCCTCTTTCAGGACGAGTCCTCCTCGATCGCTAAAGCACATAAAGCTAAAGTCTGCTAGCTTGAAGCTAACGTATAATGGGATTTCCCATAGGACGGCTAATGCTAACGCTCAGTGACCTAAACAAACATTCTGACTTAATTAACATCTTTATTTTAACTTTCCAAATATTTTATAAGTAATCATTTATGGTCTAAAACATCATTTTTGTTCATTCTTTCTTCTTCTTCTTCTGGAATAAACTGTAATGCTATAGCGCCATCGCCACCTAGTGGCCAAACTGAAACGTCCTCCAGGAGAAGCAGAACAATGATTACAATGTTAATGATCTGAACATTTATGTTAGAACTTCTCCTTTAGAGAATCCATGAAACTGGATGATATTAACAATCTGAGTATTTCACTGATACATTTACAGTCTGAGAACTGGATCAGATTAATATCAATATATTCAAAACATAAAGTAGATTATTAATGTTTTTTTTCTAAACAAATGTGTCGAAATATGTAAACTCAAATAGATTTGAATTGAAGAATCGAAGGAATAGAAAAAAACCAGAATCAAATCGATTCAGACTCTTGTGAATAGAATCATTTCTGGAAATTACAATGGATACCCAGCCACAACTAGAAAATAGAATATTTGATGTATTTATGCAGCAGTGGTGCTCGCACAACTTCACCTGATCAGTGGTCATCAGCAGGGATGGAAGGAAACACAGTGATAAATCACAATAGCATGCATTGATTTAAAATGCTTACAAGACGATATTTAATGAATTGTTTTTGTCACATGACCCCCAGTCACTAGATGGCAGCAGAGCACACGAGCCTCTTTGAGCAGCTCCACAACGCCACCAGAACAAGAAGATCTCATCCATCTAGCTTCAGTCGTTGAATAAAAATAATTTTACCATTTTATTGCAATAAAAGATTAATTCCTATTCAGATAGAGCTTTTTCTAAGTCATACTGTTAAATCTCATTGCAGACACAAAGCCCTCGTCGTTATTCCAAACAATAACGGCAGAAGATTCTTTCATAAAACTCATGTAACATAATGATGTTAGCATCAGCAGTGAAATATAAAAGAAAAACGTTTTCAACATTTAAAGTTGTTCCTAATTTAGCTTGAACTACATTTTTACATTAAACTAAAAATAAAATAAAACTCCCTTTTCATTGTTAGCAAAAGTTCTGAATGTAAAACAACAACTTTTATGTATATTTCTATAATCTTTATTAAGTATTAATAATTTAATCCTCAACAAGCTGTAAAAAAAAACTGTCAGTTCTATAAAGGTTCATGAATTTAAAGTGTTTTGTTTTGTATTTTAACTTTTTATACATTAAATTGTCAAATTTGGCTAAAATCACAAGATTAATAAAATGTTCAAACAAGTAAAATCCTGATTCTTGTTGGTATTATTTGATGAATATAAAGGTTTGTAAATATTATGAAGTTTATGTTTGAATAAATATTTGTAAATTCCCAACAAACTGTATGGAAGTACTGTCAGTTCTATGAAGTTTAGTTCATTTATAGAAATTATTTTTCGATTAACTTTTTTATACATGTCGTATTTCACTAAGATCAATAAAATGTTCAAACAAATGAAATCCAGATACTTGTTGTTATTAGTTGAGCAAAAACGGTTGTAAATATTCTAAAGTATATTTTGTAATAAATATTTTACAAATCCCCACAAGCTGTAAAGAAGTATTCCAAGCTCCATGGATTACAGTAAATGTGTATTTTTAACATTTCTTTTTTGCATTTGTTGTTCTTAAAAGTATTTAAAGAATATAAAGTTTTTACATTTTTATAAGTATTTGTAAATTCCTGACAAACTATCAACAAACTGTAATTTTTTTTTGTATTTTTACTTTTTATAGATAAATATGTCAAATTTCACTAAAATCATAATATTGATAAAATGTTCAACTAAAAGAAATCAGCTTCCTGTTCCTGTTGGTTGTTGTTAAAATGTTTGTAAATATTCTGAAGTACATTTTTTAATAAATATTTAAAATTCCCCACTAGCTGTAAAAAAGCATTCCCAGTTCCACAAATTTACTGTAAATTTTGTGCATTTTTTAAATGTCTTATTAGCATTAGTAGTTCTAAAAAACAAAAGTTATTTAAAGAATCTAAAGTGTTTAATTTAAGGATTTGTAAATTTCCAACAAACTGTTGAAAACTGTCCGTTCTATAACATTTGATGAATTTACAGTAATTTTTTTTTGTATTTTTACTTTTTATAGATAAAATTGTCAAATTTCACTAAAATCATAATATTGATAAAATGTTCAACTAAAAGAAATCATCTTCCTATTGGTTGTTGTTAAAATGTTTGTAAATGTTCTGAAGTACATTTTTTAATAAATATTTAAAATATTTTGTGCATTTTTAAATTGTCTTATTAGCATTAGTAGTTCTAAAAAAAGAAAGTTATTTAAAGAATCTGAAGTGCTTTAATTTAAGGATTTGTAAATTCCCAACAAACTGTTGAAAACTGTTGATGAATTCACTGTAAATATTTTGCATTACTTTAGTAGTTCAACAAAAAGGCATTAGATATTAACTGTATTCTTTTAATACTGATTTTTATTATTTGAAGCAAATTATAAAAGTACCTGAAGTTGAAGATGTTTTCAGTTTATTCAACTTTTATTGATCGTTTCATTCACATTTTGAGGTGAAAGGATCGACTTCCTGGAATAAAAAGTTCCACGCTTGTCCTGAGCAAAAACCTTTTTTTATTTCTCGTTGAAAGGAACTTGGTAGAATATTACAGCAGAACACACATGACTGAAACAGCTGCCATTTCACGTAACACAGTACAGAAGGAGGATGGAGTTCAATATAAGCATCGGTATCCATAGAAAACATGAGAAAAACTATTGCTCCCAGTTGGATGTTTCTCCACATGGCGTTTCGTCTGCTGTGTCAAAGTGAGTCAGTTTCAACGAGAGGTTTACACACCGAAGGAAGTGGGACGATGAAAGTGACGGTTCCCCCGAAGCGGGGGGACGTTGTGGCTCTTTTTCTGAGAAGTAAACTTTAAGTCTATTGCAGAAAGAAAACTTGAAACCGCTATCAAAAAAACAGAAAGGATAAATATCAGCAACCAGAAAAGAGAACACAAAGGCAGCTCCGCACCAGAGCAGGCATGCAAAAAAGAAAAGAAAAAGATGCGATTCTGAGGAGCGCGGGACGCCGGGATGTCATCACGATGGAGCCAAACAAACCAAGGTAAAAGGGGAGGAGCCCGGAGGACGCGCTAACGAAGTGCTGAGTGTGCGGAAGGGCAGTCGTCTTTACGAACCGCCCGACCAAATCGCTTTAACTCTTTCCTCTAAGGAAGAAAAGAAAGGTTAAGGAACAAAACGAAGCGGTTCGGAAACAGCAGCCGGACAGCCGCAGCCGACTTTAGTGTTTTAAATAAGCCACTTCAGGCAGCGGTATCTAATAAATGTCTCCAAGACATATTTCAATATATCTCTTTTGAAAAATAATTCTATCTATACTTATGATTTGAGTTAGTAAATCTCTTTCAGTATACATGTATATTTATATATATTTAGGTACAACCCCCCCATGGGGGGGTTCCTTTTCCAAAAGCACCTAATTTTCGGTTACAATCAGACTGAACGCTGCTTCAGTCACTCACGGTCTGAGTTCAAGGTTAGAGGATCCAAATGATGCACCCTAAAAACGGGGAGACCCCAGAGAGCAAAGGCCCGAGCGCGGCGCGCCTCCTTCAACGAGGAGGTCACAAAGGTCAAACGGGGCCTCCTGCAGCAGAACTGCGTCCGCCGCCTCCTGGAGATGACGCGCAGGCACAGGTAACCCCGGAACACGGATGGGATTTCTCAGCCCTGAGACAAGCCACAAGTGGGCGGGGCCTCACCGCAGATCAGCACCTGAGCGGGGGGGCGTGAGGACAGGTGGGTGGGAGGGAGGGGGCGCTTGGACTTATTCAGACTGTGCGGTGAATCCAAATGTGCTTGCGACAGATCCCCGGCGGTGAAGCCCGGGCGGCGGCCTGGGACAACTTGGGGGCTTGTCCGGGCGAGCCACCGTCACACATCAATACAAGACAAAAACACGCATCCAGGTGAGCGGTGCTCGAGCTCGGCACCTGCTGGTTTCAGTAACATCCTCACACGGGACTACGGGTCAGAACTGAACGAGCTCTTCCCATTGGATAGAAACCAGGAAGTGGCAGGGGGGACCGTTAGGTCTGACAAACTTATTGGGCTACAGGTGAGGTTAACAAATGACAATCAATAGATATATATATCTATCTATACGTATAGATATATATGTGTAAATATATATATATATATGCTTTTAAAATCAATGGGGAATCTCATAGAAGAGCTGACTAAGCAGTCTGCATCGTTTATCTAGAACATCCACCTAAACTTTATAACATGAATCTCTTACATAGACAGACAGTTCTCAGTCAGATATAGGTTCGGTTCGGTTCGGTTGGTCATGCAGGTTCCTCGCTCGGCGTTCATCTCCAGCTTTGCATCGCGGTGACAGCTCGCTGCTCAGTCGTCGTCCACGTCGTCCCCCTCCGACTCCTCGCCGGCTCTCCGCTCGTACATCTTGTCCCGGTGCCGCTCCTGGATCTCCTTCATCTCCTCGGCGTAGCGGCTGAACGCGCCCCCGAACTTGCTCCACGCCTTGAACGGGATCGTGATCGAGTTTCTGTAGCTGGGCTTCACCTCGCTGACCCGCAGGAAAACTCCGTACTTGTTGGATCCCACGTCGAAGAAGAAGCGCTTGGAGTCCACCATGATCGACGTCCCCTCCGGGAGCTCGCTGTACGCCCCGGCGCCGCCGCCGCCCGCCAGCTCCTCGTCGTCCCCGCCGTAGTCGTCTATCAGCTTGGCCAGCGCGTCGCGGAACTCTATCAAGCCCTGAGCCGGGAGGGCGATGGTCTGCCCGGCCTGCAGGCCGGCGCCCGGGATGCCGCCCACCCCGACGCCGAAGCCGGGGCCTCGGTTGACGGTCTGCCGGATCCGGAGGAAGCGGCCGCGCTGGTTCTCCTTCAGGTCGAGGTAGTATTTACGGTTCTCCCGCACCAGAAACTCGCTCTTCAAGGCCCGCCGAGGCCCGGAGTCATCGCCGCCGGATGACTGAGCAATCTGCTCCGGGGTGCTAGGCCCGAGCTGGGCGTAGTGCTCTATGAAGTCTCCCAGGTAGTCGCGGAACTCCGCCGCCACTGACATGGAGAGGGTCAGCCGACTTTTGGAGCCCCCGGCTCCGACCTCGGCGATTTTGATGAACCGGCCTTTGGCGTTCTGCTTCACGTCCAGGTAGAAGCGCTTGTTCTGAATGTCCAGCCGCTTCGAGGCCAACTCCTGAGTCTCCGGCTCCCGCTGGTAGTGCTGGAACCCGCCGCCTCCTCCCCCGCCGCCGCCGCCGCCGCCGCTGCTGCCTCCGCGCTCGCTGCCACTGTCCCCATCCGCCATCTTCGCCACCAGCAGCCCGTTTCTCTGCGTATCTTTGACCCCAACCCCTCCCCTCCTCGCCTTTCCTCTCCCCTTGATTGCCGAGGTAGCAGAAGGAACGACCGCGGGATGCCGAGCTCTGATTGGCTACTGGAGCTGCCAATCACAAACCCAGGCAGTCAGCTCGAGTGTTCATTGGTCCATTCTCACGTCTGTCAACAGAGCGGGACTACCTTCTGGAGGACATTCCTGTGGATTTTATTTACATTTAATAACACGCATCCTCGATTATTTCAAACACCTTTTAAAGATAAAATAAAATTCTGCTTTGTCATTCGGGTAATTTTCTGAACATTTCTCGTGATCATCTTTGTATTTAACTACGCACGCGCGAAGTATTCCGGTCGTTTCTGCGCTAAAAAGTTGGATCTGCAAAATTGTGATCATTTTTTTGACGGATGTCCCTGAAAGGACATTCCACACACGCGCTGGTCCCGCCTACTCGCTGGTTCCGTGCGCAAAGACAGGCACGATGGTCTTAAGGTGGGGGATGGGTGAACGTTCTACAAGCTGTGCGGTGATTGGCCAACGCCGGGATTCGAAGCAACAACAAACGCGCTGATTGGACGTCCGGTCTCCCATGAGGGGCTGCTTCCAAAAGATTTGCAAAAGGGTTTATTGTTTCTTTGCTTTCGGGAGCTGAAATTGTTTTGCCTTTTACTCAGTTCTACAATCAAATAAAGAGGCGGAAAAATGGTACGTGAGCCCGGGTTGACGTTAAATGTAACGCTCGCGGCGTCGGTACGTCTGCGCGGCCGTGAGCGCGCGCTGAAGAAAGTCCTCTTTTTGAATGTGAGCGGAGAAGAATCGACCGGAGTGTTTGTAGTTGAAAGGCTACGGAGGCTAACTGACAGCTAGTGCGTTAGCACGACGGCTAGCTTCACCGGGAGAGCCCGGGACCCGCGGGGCCGCCGGTTCGCTGCTGCGGGTCGTTTCGGTCGCCCCGGTATTCCGTCTCCGGTTGGCCCCCCCGGTTGGAGCCGTTACCGTCCGAAGTGGCTCGACGTGAAGCAGCTGAAAGAGGCGTTAGCATGCTAGCTTTAGCCATCGGTTAAACGGTTCCCTTCATAATAGCGGCTCGTTCCCTGTTTCACAAACAGAAATAAATAAAATAAATCGGATTAAAATCCGGTTGTGAGTTCTCGGTGTCGTGGGTCGCCATCAGAAACTTTTATTTGAAGAACTTGTCGTGGACTTGAGGCTGTTTTGTTTGTTTGACGCGGGAGCATTCCGCCAAAAATCGTCATCCTTGTCGATTTATTCGTTTTTTGGATCGAGATGTTTTTCTAAATTTAAAGCATAGTTCAGCTTATCTTACTTCCGGTGGCCGCTCACATTGCCGCCTTTGATTTGGTTTTAATTTTTGATTGGCGGGAAACTGATGTGTCTCTCCCGGCTTCTGTAGCGCTGCACGGTGGCGGCTGACCCTTTTGTTTTTACGTTTAACTTCACATTTATTCTTTAGATAACCTGCACTTTACTTTGTAATAGTTATTTTTATTATGCAAGGTTTTGATAGAAATGAATTATATTTAAATAGAATGATTTGCATTTACGTTGATGATTATCTCAGTTTGTCTAACGTTCTGTGTTTGTTTTGCACGTTTTTCTGCTCGTGCAGGCTGGAGGAAAAGCAGGAAAAGACAGCGGGAAGGCCAAGGCGAAAGCGGTTTCTCGCTCCCAGAGGGCCGGGCTGCAGGTAAACATCAGCAGCTCTTTCTGTTTGTGGTGTCGAACGCACCTCAGCCCGTACTGCTTTGGTTTGTTCTGTAAACCGCCGTCTTCCGTCTCAGTTCCCAGTGGGTCGTATCCACAGGCACTTGAAGACCCGCACAACCAGCCACGGTCGCGTCGGAGCCACGGCGGCCGTGTACAGTGCCGCCATCCTCGAGTACCTCACCGCTGAGGTAAGCCTCCAGAAGGACGCCTTTAACTCCCGCTCCGGCTGTTTTAGACTCACTTCTGAACTGTGAACAGGTACTAGAGTTGGCAGGAAACGCCTCCAAAGACTTGAAGGTGAAGCGTATCACTCCCCGGCATTTGCAGCTGGCAATCCGTGGTGATGAAGAGTTGGACTCTCTTATCAAGGCGACGATTGCCGGTGGAGGTGAGGTCTCTTTTCCTTTGAGTCAGCTCTGCAGTATTTGTGAAACGAGGAACCAAACGGAGTCTGGTTTGCTTTTGCTTGCAGGTGTCATTCCCCACATCCACAAATCCCTCATCGGGAAGAAGGGCCAGCAGAAGACTGCATAGACGCCGCCGCGACCAGAAATTTTTGGACTTGGGTTATCGTTTTTGGACCAGGAGTTCACATTTGTTTTTTTTCTATTATTAATATTATAGCAAGCGGAGAGTGATTGTTAGGCTTTGTGTTCTATTTTTCCCATCATTAGAGAAAGTACAAACACCCCTAACAGAACCCTTTGTATTTTATTGTAGAACGTTTGACTGGGAATTCACAATTTAAACTGTTGATGGTGAATTTGTTTGATTGGCTTCACAATCTGTAATGTTTTATACTGAAAAAATGTTAAAAACCATTTTTTATATAAAGAGGTCTTGTTTTGTGGTTATTTTTCCTGAAGTGAAAACATTTGCTAAAGCAGCTTTTTATGGAGTGGATTGTTTCAGGCGGTGACGTGGGTATGAGCAGCTAAATGTTCCCAGGTGCTTTTATTGTATTGATCTTAATCTGCACAAGAACATTGATGTGTGAGAAGTTGGCCTTTTATTTCCATCAGAACTTCCAATCGCTGAACTGTGAGCGTCTGCTGCAGTGTTTCTGTCTGAATGTTTACAGCGTTTTGAACTTTTGTTAAACTTGAAACCGTTGGTCAGACTCAACGTGCCGCATCTTCACTGTGGAAGAACGCACTGCCGGTAACTTGCCATCAGAACCTGGAACCAGGTGCTTGAAGGGGGGGCGGAGCTTCAAACATTTACCTGCAATACCTAACTGAACTGTCCTTACTTGACCGTCATGTTTTTTGAAGAGCAGACGTCGAAGCCTTTTCTAAAAGCGATGTGTTGAAGACGCTGCGTCTTTTATCTTTGAATAAAAACCCTTGGCATGTTGACACTTCTGCTTCAGGATTTTACTCCCATTCGTTTCGTGAGGTTCTCTAGTCACACATGAAACAAAACGGCTTCACTTTTTACATTTTTACTCAGTTTGTTACAAGAAAGAAAAAAAAGTTTTAGTGAATCAAATGAGCAGTAACGCTGTAAGTCCAGCAGGGGGAGCCAGAGTTCACTCCTGATGAGTGAAAACCTCCAGTTCTGATAAAGCCTAAAAACACATTTGGGTTTTGATTTTAAGATGCTTGAATTAAATCAAGGAAAAGTGCAAAAAATAGAGAGTTTTTGGTTTATAGACAGCAAAAATAACAGAAAAAAAATCTGGTTTCTTTGACTTAAAATTACATAAGTAGATCATAAACATTTTTAAATAAAAACTCCACACTTGGACGGTTTTCTTCTCAGGTTTACATTTTGAACAAAAAAGTTGATGTTTTATTGTGCAGCGGTTCTGCATTTAAATGATGAAACTAAATTTTGAAAAAGACGTTTAAAAAAAAAAGATTAAAAAACCCAAATAGAACAAAACGAGCCGAGCGGTCGGTCCAGTCAGGATCCTGGAACCTGGAGCTGCAGCAGAACAAAGTCCTCGTCTGGAAACCCGGCAGACAGCAGCCGTTTGTCCTGATGCTTCGCTTTCATTTGGATCCGGGACATCTTTATCCCAAACTTCCACCCCTGTGACCCTCAGATAAACAGCTGGTTCTGAACATCAATATCACTGATTTATTTCATTTAGGAAGGATTTTAGAATGATTAGACAGATCGATCTGGATTCTAGAAATTGATTTGTTAATTAATGGATTAATTATCACACCCCATTAAATAAAGAACCCTTTCAAAATAAAATTAAAAGCACTAAAATCACCTTTATTTTGTAAAAACTTGGATAATTTGGAGCAACATTTGTTTTTCTCAAATTCACAAATATTGTCTGAAGTCTGGTTGTTGGGAGATGCTGATGTCACTCAAAAGACCACGCCCCCATTTCAGCTACACCTTAAATCCCTCTCCGATCATCCTTTTATCCGTTTTTAAAGGTTCTTTTAGTTGGAATGATGCTGTTTTTATCCAAAATTAAATCAAGTGTTTTCTGGGACAGAGTTTCTGCAGAGCAGAAACTGAGAGTTCTCTGTTTACATTGACTCCCACTAGCTTTCAGCCCCTCAACGCCAGCTTTGCAACAAAAACATCAGTAATATGGTCTCGATCCACCCGTCCAGTTCTGATCCAGATTCCAGCTCAGACCCGGAAAACAAAGACGTTTGTATGGAGATAAATCGAGGACAATATTGTTTAAATCCCAAATAGAACAAACTGAAAAAAATATTGATGCTTTGCCAAAACAGAAATAAGTAAAATATCAGAAACGCTTTGCTTTTCTAAAATAAACTTCATTATTTTTAGCTTCAAAAGTTTGATTTTTTTAGATTTCAAAAATGTCATTTTTAAGACTTTTTTTTCAGTTTGAATTTTTTTTTTCGTTTTCAAATCTGAAAATGTCAAAATTTAATTTCAAATTAAATTGTCTTCCATCATCAGAAAAGCATGTTATATAGAGCATTTTTAATCGCATAAATACATACAACGATTGGTAAATGTCAATTGTCTTTATACTCTTTTGATAAAGAAATTTAATATTGATTTTAGGTATAAATTCACATCTTTAACCCCAAACACAAAACAGAACTCCCTCGTTTGACTGGAAGTCTTTCAGTTTCTGCTGTAAAGTTGAGCAGTTTTACACAGAGCCCCCTAGTGGCCAGTTCAGTTTTATTCTAAATCCCAAAATCACAAAGAAAATTTGCCTCATTTGCCTTCATGTTGGTAATTTAACTGATGCAGAAAATTAGTAATAAAATATGAACAATATTGAAAAACTAAAGAGACTAAATAAAACTGGTTATTCCTGTAAGATAGACCCCCCCCCCCCCCCCCCCCAGAGCGTGCACGTGAACCTGTAAAGCCTCAGCTAAAACTTTAAAGACAGTTTCATAAATTTGGTGTTACATTATTGTGTGATTGCTTCGTCAGCAATCACACAATAATGTTTTTCAGCTCATGAAAACTCAATCACACTTTCAGCGATTTCAGTGATCTTAGTATCCAAACGTTCAGCTCGTTCAGGACATTCCTGCTTGTATTTTTGGTATTTATAAACTTTATATTTTTTGAAAGATTGAACAAAATCTGCCCCACAGGACATAAATGACAAAGGCTTCAAATTTCAACATTTTAAGTAGCAACAAAACTGTAAATATATTCATGAACTGTGTCTTCATCTTTTAATTTACAAAAAAAATTATGCTTAGCTAATACTTTCACAAGATGCTAACTTTTGGCTAATTTGTTAGCTACTGTTTTTTTTTTTTTTTTTTTTGGCTAATTTAAAGTTTAGCTTCTATTTTAGCAACATGCTAACTTTTATAACACATTTTATTTACTGAAGAATTTTTGTCTATTTTAGCCAATATTACAGCAATGAGCTAGTGTTTTTTCCTTTGGCTAATTTGAAGTATAGCTAATATTTTCGGAAAAGGCTAACGTTTTTCGCTAATTTGTTATCTACTGAGGTTTTTCTAGGATAAGTTAGAGTTTAGCTAATATTTTAGCAACGGGCTAATGTTTTGTGCTAATTTATCTTACTGGGGAATTTTGAGGTTTAGCTGGAATTGAAGCAACGAGCTAGCTTTTTTGGCTAATTTTGAATCCACTGAATTTTTTTTATGATAATTTGGATTTTAGCTCATATTTTAGCAACAGGCTAACATTTATAACTAACTTAGTTTACTGAGAAATTGTAATCTATTCAGGAGTTTAGTATAAAGATTAAGCAACAGCTAGCTTTAATTAAGTTTAGCTTAATTAGCAACAGGCTAACATTTTTAAACAGTTTACTGAGAAATTGTAATCTATTTAGGAGTTTAGTATAAAGATTAAGCAACAAGCTAGCTTTTTGGGCTAATTTGAAGTTTAGCTCATATTTTAGCAACAGGCTAACATTTTTAACTAACTTAGTTTACTGAGAAATTGTAATTTATTTAGGAGTTTAGTATAAAGATTAAGCAACGAGCTAGCTTTTTGGGCTAATTTGAAGTTTAGCTCATATTTTAGCAACAGGCTAACATTTTTAACTAACTTAGTTTACTGAGAAAATTGTATTTATTTAGAGTTTAGTATAAAGATTAAGCAAACTAATAGCTTTGGGCTAATTTGAAGTTTAGCTCATATTTAAGCAACTCTAAATATTTTTGCTAAATTGTCATATATTAGGGATTTTTTAGTGATTTTACTGAACATTTTTCTGAACTTATTCTTTAATTACATTTGCAGTCTTTTTGCAAATTTAACTTTTTGCAAATATTTTTTGGATTTTCAGCAAATCCTTTCGGGAATTAAAAAGAACTTTGTCACTATTTTCAACAAAAAGCTTCTGCATTTTAGCAACTACTTTCAGCTGAAAGCATTCACACCAGCATTATCACAGTTAATACAACTTTCTGGTATTTTATTGGGATAAAAATGATGTTTTCTGTTCAAGCAGCTTCAGCTTCAGCTTCGTGTCTCTCTCAGCTGAAGCTGGTTTTCCTGGATCACGTGGAGCATCCGTGTTGTCCTGTCATGCGTGTTGCATGTTTCTGGCCTCCCAGCAGCTCGCGGGGTCGTCTGCTGCTGCAAGAACATTTGCTTCTTTAAAGGTCTCGGCGGGTTTTTCTCACCCTCTGACATTTGAAGAACAATAATGTGACATTTTTCCTGCTGACGTCAGCGTGACGTTCCTCTTGATCCTCATTTCTTCTCCATCCTCTTCCAGCCTCCTGGTTCCTCCTCAGGCGCATTTCAACTTCACGTTTATTTCTACTTTATATATTTCTATAAGTGTTTACATCTTTTGTTTGTCTTCTTTTGATTTCTTGTAATAAATCACATTTTCTGGCTTGTTTTTGTGTATTTTTTGCTGTTTTTGTCTGTTTTTCAGAATAAAAGCTTTGGCTCCTCGTTGGTTTATGATGTCGTTTCTGTTTGTTCCTCCGGATTCCTGCGCTGGAGTCAGACTGCAGGACGGTTCCACACGCAGAAAATAACTTCAGGAAGTTGAACTTCAGCTTCTTTGTAAAATTCTTGTCGAGGTCGACTGTTACTTTTGTTACAACTGTTACTGCGTGTAAGAGGAACACAGCTGTCACTGGGGGCGGGGCGAGCGGTCTTACCTGGTGGTTACCTGTCTGCAGGTGAGCTGTCGGTGGACAGAAGGAGAAAGGAAGATGAGATGCTGTTGGCCTGAAGGAGCCGTGCTGCGTTTAGGAACAGTCGGGATTTCACTGATGTGAAGATGTTCAGACCGTTGGTGGTTCCAGGTTCTGCTGGTTCATCATGAACCGGTTCAGCTCTTTCAGCTACTTTAGGCTTTTTTTCAGTTTTTTTTGGGCTAATTTTGAAGTTTAGTAAATATTTCCACTACATGTTAGCTTTTTGGATCATTTTGACTTTTTTGTGGTTGTTTAGGACATTTTGAAGTTTAGCTAATATTTAAGGCTAAATACAAGTTTTTGTTTTAGCTAATTTGGACATTTTACAAGTTTGAGACTAATATTTTAGCTTTAAGCTTCAGTGTTTTCAGCTTACAGCCTTCACACTAGCATTATTGCAGTTAATGCTACATATCTAGATATATTACACATTTATAATTTACATTTCTTTGAACTGTAGTTTCTGTTGTGATTAAAACTCTTGGATTTTTTTTTTCTTCTTTTGTTTCAATAGATTCTTTTCAGAGAAATGAAAGTATTTTGTAGTCAAATGTGCTTTAATATTAGTTTCATTAACTTCATCACTTTTTAATGCTTCATTTTAACCCTGAAGAATCATTTATTTATGGGATTTTAAAGTTTTTTGCTTCTTAGTTCATTTTGTGTAGCAGAAATTAGTAGTAACCAACAAAACGAGCATAAAAATATAAAACGTTGGAGCTTCTTTAAGCTTGCAGTCGTTCCTTAAAGCCTTTTTATTCTGAAATCTTGACTTTTGTGAAACTCTGAAGCAGATTTGTCTCAGAGCTTCAGCCGAATCAAAGCGTCTGCTGCAGAGGAAGCCGTCAAACGCGGCTGATTGAGCTTGGCGGCGGGGATGCTGTCCACGCCGTGTGGCTCTCTGAGGGAAAGGCGGGAAAGGCGGAGCCGCCTCACATCTTCAGTCGGCCGTCTGCTCTCACTTCTCCTGCGTTTGTCAGAGCGAGGAGGTCAACCTTCAGCTCCCATTCTCCTCCTGACACTTCAAACCGGAGCGCTCCGTTACTCCTGCTCCTCCCGTCAGAACCGCGCCTCCTCACCGCGGCGTCCAGCTTCAGCCGTTTGATATTTGAGTTCAAGTTTGATCATCTTTTTATTTAATCTTTCATAAACAGTTTATGGAGTTCTCCTCCAAAAACCTCCATCCTGACAGCTTTCTATTCGGAGGAGGAACAGTAAGATCAGGAGGAGGAGGAGGAGGAGGAGGAGTAGGAGAAGGACTCCTCCAGGAGGTTCTGAGAGCAGCAGCAGTAGATGAGAAGACTGCAGAACTCAGACGACCCGGTTCAGGTCCGGTTCAGTCAGACGGAGATCTCTGGACAAACATGGAGATGAAGGAGGTGTCTGACGCTCCCTGTGCAGGAGGTGCAGGTTTTTCTCCTCAGAAAGAAACTTTCTTTTTTGGTTTATTTGTTTAATTTGAATCATTTCTTCAACTTTCTGAATCCTGAGAAGAAACCAAATCAAAAAGTTTGATGATGAGAAGCTTCGCCGTCGAGCCGACGTCTCTGCAGACTCGGCGTTTTGGTGGATCGTCTGTTTCTGGTTGAACCTCAGAGGTTCTGGCCCGCTGTTTCCACAGAGTTCTGCTGGAGGTTCTGGTTTGGATGGTCGTCCGGGTTCTGAAGATCAGACGTAGATGAAAGGCGTGAACGCCGTTTGCTCCTCCCGCGGGGTGGGGTGGGCTGTTCCTTTCATGTCTTTGATCTGCAGGTCTGAGGTCCGCCTTCTGCTGACCGATCCTCCTCAGGAGAGAGGCGGCGCCGACGCGCGCCCCGCTGCCTTTGATCCCGGCGTGGCGAGGACGGGGGGCGGAGCTCCTCCCTCAGAGCGGCTCGACTGAAGAGTTTTTATTAGGAAAAACACAAACACAAACACTTCCTGTCTTCTACAGTGATTGACTCTGTCTGCGTTTAGTGCAAGAGCAAAGGTCAGAGGTCAGAGATCAGAGGGCGGAGCTCCAGGCCCTGCCCGGGTCTCCGGATCAGCACCAGGAGAAGGACCGCCCCACCATCTCAAAGAACAGCCGGTTGGGCCTCCTGAAGAAGCGGCAGAGCTGCTTCAGCGCGGCGGCGCCGAGCGGCGCGTGCGGCCGGCCTTTGGACTCGTCCAGGCACTTGTCGTGTCCGGCGGACAGGAGGCAGTAGAACCCCTTGGTGCTGTTGAAGTAGAAGTTTCCGGGGTCGATCCGGGGCGGCAGCTCCAGGAACTCCTCGGCCTTCCTCAGCTCGGGGAAGGGGTCCCGGATGAGGGCGTCGCCGTCCACCACGTGGATCTGACCCCGGGGGAAGACCTGCAGCCAGCGGGCCAGGTGCTGGTGGTACAGGCTCCTCTGCAGCGCCTTGTAGGCCGGGTCGACGCGGCCGCCGCGCAGCAGCAGCCGCTCCAGAGGCGGGTACGGCTTGTGCCGGGTTAGCCGGTTGAGGAGGACCTGGGTGTAGTCGGACACCAGCCTCTCCGCCGGGTCGCGCACGATGAGCAGCAGGCGGACGGCCGGGTTGGTGTCCCAGACCCGCGCCGGAACCGGAGGAGACGCGAAATAGCCGGGGGTCTTCTCCAGGGTCAGCTGACCCGGGAGGGTGAAGGGCATCTGGGCTCGGTACCAGTCCAGACCGCGGCGGAAATGCTCCTCCACGTTGAAGAAGTGGACCTTCAAAGACAGAAGGAGAGAGAGTCAGAACCAGAACGGGACGGTTCCGATCCTGCAGACGGTTCTGGATCCGCTCGGCCTCCAGAACATCCCCTGCAGGCGGGGGTTCGTGGAGGTTCTGACCCGCCGGGACCTTCACGGGGAGACCAACCCTCAGAGTCGTCGCAGCGACCATAAACCCACAAGCACCGGGATGAGAGTCGCTGTAGAACCGAGTCAGAACTCCGGAGCCTCCGATCTCCTCGGCTTCACTTTCACTGAAGCTGCTTTGACTCAATAGAGACGTCAGGAAACAAACATTCAGGAACGTTTTCCTCTTTTGATCAGAAATCCCAAATCTAACTCAAAGGACTGACTTGATTCATTTGTGCCCAGAGAGCAAGGCCGGGGGGGCAAATGTTTAAAAGGGGGCAGAAAATGTGGATCCGGATTGAGTTTGTCTGCAGCTTAAAAAATGACCAAAAAAATCAAAATATCGAAAACTTTTTGCAAGGTTTGAAAATTCAAAATGTTAATTTAGTTTCTTTTGTGTCCATTTTTACTTTCAACTCTTTTTTTTTCGTTTTCAAATCTGAACATTCCAAAAACAAAAACGAAAAAAAAGTTTGAAACTGAAAAAAAAAAGTTTTGAAACTGGAAAAAAGTTTTGAAATTGAAAACAAAGTTTTGAAATTGAAAAAAAGTTTTGAAATAACCAAAAAAAGTTTTTAAACAAAAGAAAGTTTTAAAATTGAAAAAAATTTTGAAACTAAAAAGAAGTTTTGAAAATGAAAAAAGTTTTGAAACGGAAAAAAAAGTTTTGAAACATAAAAAACTGAACATTTTAAGCTGAAAATAATTAAGTTGATTTTGGAATAGCAAAATTTTGAATCTTTTAGCCAAACCCCAATATATTTTTTTGCACTTCTATTATTTGGGTTTGGAACAATATTGTCCCTAATCTATCTCCGTACCAGTCAGGCCGTGCTTTGTGTCACTCATCCATCTGGTCTTTGCTGATCGTGGTTCAACTACTTTATAAATCTGTTCCCGCTCAGATCTCCCAATAAAACACTTTTTTGCTCACTAACACTTTTGGTTTGGGTGGAATCGTGTTCCTTCATCAGAGTTTTCACGGCTGTTTCTGCTCCTCTGCCTCAGATGAAGGTCAGCAGGTGTGGATGGCGGCGGGGCGGCGGCTCCTGCGTTACCTCGGCCTTCGCCACCTCCACGTGCGGGTGGAGGTTGAGCATCTCCAGCAGCGCCCTGGTGCCGCCCTTCCGCACTCCGATGATGATGGCTCCGGGGAGGCGCTGCTGGGTGGCGTTGTGGGAGGAGGAGGAGGAGGAGTCCGGAGGGGAGCCGAAGCTCCTGGAGCTCAGGTCCCTCAGGCACACGGAGAGCTGAGCCTGCAGCAGCAGCAGCAGCAGCAGCGCCAGCAGCAGCGTCCACAGCATGGCGCCGCGCACGTGGGGGGGCGCGCACCTCAGGCAGCGGGACGCCTCAGGCGGGACACCGGCCTCTGACAACCTGAGAGGAATGACAAAGGGAAGGAGGTCACGGTCTCTTCGGCGCCCCCCAGAGGAAAGACGACAACATTCTGGAGCTGCGGTGAACGTGAGCGTTCTGATTCACTTCATAGTTTGGTTTCCTTCACTGAAACAAGTCAAAAACAAAATCATTTACTGAGAAAATTCATTTTGGACAGAGAGAATGACACCTATGCCCCCCCCCAAATGACGTCACAGCAGGAGAAACCGTAAAAAACTGAAGTTCTGTTGACCTTTGACCTCTAGAAGAGGCTGCCATCTTGAACTTAAAAAAATCCTCTTCATTATCGTTTTGTCAAACGTCAATTTCAAAACCTTTTTTTTTGCACGTTCAAATTTTTTTTTTTTGCATTTGAATCAGAAAATTTCAAAATCGAAAACAAAAATAGAGTTTAAAGTGAAAAAACAATTGAAACGGGAAAAAAACCTTTTGAAATTGAAATTTTGACTTTTAAGCATTTTACATTATTTTGGCCCAACACAAATACATATATATATTTTTATTTATTTATTTGGGTTTCAAATAATATTGGCCCCAATAGAGCTCCATAGTTTTTATGTTTTATAGCAACATTTAAATGTGTAAAAAAGTTTAAATCCCAAAAAACTCCTCTCTCTTTTTCTTTTTGTTTTAAACCATAAAACTTGAACGGATACTAATCTGCACCTCCAGGTCACAGATTCCAGGTCAGCGGTTTCCTTTCATCTGCAGCTTCCCTTCATGATGGACAGATGACCTCTCTCTGATCCTCATCAGCCGCTCTGCAGAGGAAGTCTAGAAAGTGATGATGTCCAAAGATCCTCAAATATTCATGCGAGGCAGAAAATCAAAGGAGTTCAGGAAGTTCTGGGTGAAGTGAAGGAGTCTCATCTGCACGCTGTGAGCGAACGGCCGACGCAGCCAATCGCAGACGAGCCTGAGCTGACCGTCTCATGACCGCCCGTCATCTCGGAGCGGGACGGAGATCATATATTATCTCAAACCCCAATGAAAAAAATATTGGTGTTTGACCAAAAATGTTTTAAAATGTCCTTTTAAAATGTCCTAAACTGTTTTCTATTCTAAAATAAACTTAATTATTTTCAGAGTTTCAAAACTCCAAATGTCAATTTTTCAAACAGTTTAAAATCTTTTTTTACTTTTAACTCAGATTCGAAAATGAAAAAAAAAAAGAGTTCAAAGTAAAAAAAGTTTTGAAACTGTTTAAAAAAGTTTGTAAATTGACATTTGGAGTTTTAAACCCACAACATTTGAACATTTGAAGCTGAAAGCGATTAAGTTTTTATTTCAGAATAGCAAAACATTTCAGACTTGTTCCATTTTTTGGGCAAACACAAATATTTTTTTTAGTTTGTTTTATTTGGGTCTCATTAATATTGTCCCTAATTTATCTCCATAAGCTCGAGGGTTGAGTCAACCGTCCAGTTTCTGCTCAGAAAAACAAACAAACAAAAGCAGAAGTCCAGACGAGTTCTGATGTGAAGAAGAGACCAGAGCTGAAGGAACTGAGATGACATGACGTTCTGGGCCGGTTCTCGGAAAAGTTCTGGAAGCTTTGGACGCTCTGCAGCAGAAGTCCTCTTGCTCTTTTCTTTCTGTCAGAGGTCCCATCAGGATCTCCAGAGTCCCGCCTCCTGCTTAGGTTTGGATTGGCCAAACGCCGCCGTTTGAATATCTGTGCACAGGCCTGCCTTAAGCCCCTCCCCCTTTCTGAATCACCTGGCGGCGTGTCAGCATGCTGCTGGTTAGAGCCAGGTCTGACTCACAGCGCAGATGGAAGACATCGTTCAGGCGATGGCTCGGATCCACGCAGGAGCTCCAGCTACCGGCGCCGGCCAGGGGCGGTTCTGCACTGAATGACTCCCCGGGCGAGAGCCTCCCCAGACGCCCCCCCCCCAAAAAAAGAAAAAATTAGCTAATGGTTGCCGTCTTCACTCCTATGATTGGCACATTTTTAGACATTATGTTTTGTCACCATGGAGTAGTTGTTTATGGTTAATATTAATCTTAAAAACTACCAACAGATTTATGAATATACTATTGCCTAAACATAGAACCCAACATGATGAAACAAAATAATAAACTTAATGCACACAGGCTCACAACTAATCCACTTTAACAGTTAAAATCTCCAATTAACTGGTTACAAAAATTGAAAATGTTAAGGTTAAAGTCATGACTAACCAGAAAAAAACAGGAAAAGACAGGAAAATGAAGCTTAAAACTACTTTTTATTTTGATCTTTTTTCTTTCTTTTGTAGCTGGACTTTTGGCGATTTTTGAAGTAATAAATCTCAAATAAAATACATTTTAATTTTCATTATTTTTGGTATCAATTGTAGTATTGAAACTATAGGAACATTTAAATATTTCAAATAATTGTTATTATCTGTAGTACATGTACAAGTGACGCACTGCTGTGCCCGCTGTTCCTTTGACTTTTTTAATATCAGCTGCTGTACCTCACTGTCTGGGAGATGTAAACCCAGAAACCGAGATGTGCACGGATGTTTTTATTCAGATCTTTAAAATAAATAAACCTGATGTCAGTATCCACATCCATGACAAGTGCCCTCAGGCAGCGGCAGCTTCAGGTTAACAGGAAAATTTGGCACTAATTAATAGGCTTATATATTTATCATATTTTTCTGTCATTTAAAAAAAAATTTTTTTTTGGAACAATTGATTTTTTAAAAGTTTCATAATGTAGAGTCCCCCGTCCGTCCATTTAATTTGGTAGAGACCCCCCAGACCCCCCTCAGTGAAATGCGTACATATTCCAGGACTTTGGAAATACTGTGCATAATTTACGAGAAACACGGTTTTTGCGTACATATAATATGTACGATCCTGCACGGTCCTGAATGTGTTTAAATGTCTTTTCCACATTTGAAACATCCCCTGCTGGACGTAATCCTAACCATAACCAGCATTTTAAAATGCGCCAGAGGTTGTCTGACCACGTGATCAAAACGAAACCTAAAATCTATTGTAGTGATGGTTGCAGGCTTGTTCGCTTGCTGTCAGATCTGGAAGGGCAAGGAATTGTGGGTAACCATTTCTGTTGCCTGTCTGGTTAAAATTGGGTTTAAGTTTGAGTTTTCTTTTATGTGTTTTGTTGTCTGACTGTTTAACACTGTTTTCATTTGTTATTTTTGGCCTGTTGTGTTTTATTACTTCCTGTACCCTGAGTGAAAATGAAGGAGAAAATGATCACTACCCCACTTGTTTTTGTCTTCTTGACGCTGTTCAAAGTAAACAAGAGCCAGTCTAATGGACTCACCTTTGATTGCTCTTGCGCTGTGGCAGTGCGGTTGTTCCATTACTTCTAATGATCTCGACTACATAGCTCATTTTTCGCGATAGACATATGGTATGCGCAGTAATACCCCTCCCCTCCTTCAACATACACATTCCCATCAGGGGCGCTTGCACCACATGGGGGCGCTAACCCACAGGCCGATTCTAACACCGCACAGATAATAAACACCACTGAGGTCCAATTTTAGTTCATACCGAGATGCCGCCCCCTATGAACTGCCGCCCCGGGCTACTGCCCGCACTGCTCGTGCCTAAAACCGCTACTGGCGCCGGCAGACCCGTCACCGTCAACTTCCTGTTTGTGTGAACGCATGGGGAGTCCGGCCCAGAAGTTTCTGGTTCTTCCAGTTGAGAGAAGTCACCACTCAGAATTCCTGCTGAAATTATATAGACTTTTCTTTTGCTTTTCCCTTTTAGTTGAATTGGATTTTAATATTTAGTTTCTCTGATCAGTTTTCTATGGTGTCCCTGAAGGTCAAATCACAAATAAAAAGCAAATCAATTAAAAAAAACATGTTAAAAATCACAACTATAATAAAAAAAAGTAAAAAAAAAAAGCAATAACAAATTCTGGAAACCAAAATGTAAATAAAAAACAATAAATATCTTGTTAAGTTGATTTATATAAAATATACATCCCAGAAATCAAAATGAAATCAAGAAAATCAGAAATCCTTCTGCAGTTTCTGCAGATTTGATTTATACGTTCAGGTTTTCAGCCCAGGCTGGTCCTCTGACAGCATCAGACTGTTGTCTGAATGTTTCTGGATCCAGCTTCATGTTCCACAGAAACTTCTTTCTGCTTCATTCAGTTTTTGTTCAAACTTTCTGGGATAGAAAATTCTTCCAGTTGAATAAAGCAGCTTTGTGCACGTGCACGTGCGCGTGCTCGTGCGCTCTGCTCAGTGAGCCTGACATAAATCACGGCCGGCGTGCACGCTCACGCTCGCGCTTCACATTAAGGATCAGACACAAACAACAACAAGAAGCCAAAACTGTTAATGATGCATGAAGTCTCCGTAATGACAAACATGCAGATCCAGAGAGGCTGCAGAGGGAGGGGGTATATGTGGGGGCATGTAGGGGGTAATTATCTGTGAAAGGCAGATGCCTCCTTCTGCATTTTGGGACAGAACCATGTTTCTGAAGTTCCTGGGCTGTTTGCAGGCCTGTGTCTTTGTCTGAAGGTTCTGGGGGGGGATTATCCTGCACAGGGAGGGGGGCATGGAGGTAGATGTGTGCCAGCATCAGCGCTGCCTCTGCGGGGGGTAAAGTGTACCGCAGTTAGGAGATTGTCTCTGGTGGGGGGCACCGCGGCGAACCGCTGAGGACTGCCAAGCCTGTGGTATCTGCAGGTCTGTGGAGGTCTGATAAGACCCTCGGATCCTTCTTTTTCACCACCACCAGCTGCTTCACCTTCTAACTCCGCCCACCTGCTCGGTCTGAACCCCTCCCTTTCTGCAGAGGGGATGATGACTGCACCCCACGAGGAGATGTTCCCCTCAGAGGAGGCTCTGATCAGAGCAGATGTGAGACAAACACGTCTGGCTCCTCCCTTCACTGCATAAGCTCCTCCCATCACTGCATAAGCTCCTCCCATCACTGCATTAGCTCCTCCCATCACTGCACAAGCTCCTCCCATCACTGAATTAGCTCCTCCCATCACTGCAAAGCTCCTCCCATCACTGCATAACTAGCTCCTCCCATCACTGCATTAGCTCCTCCCATCACTGCATTAGCTCCTGCCATCACTGAATTAGCTCCTCCCATCACTGACATTAGCTCCTCCCATCACTGCATTAGCTCCTGCCATCACTGCATAAGCTCCTCCCATCACTGCATTAGCTCCTCCCATCACTGAATTAGCTCCTCCCATCACTGCATTAGCTCCTGCCATCACTGAATTAGCTCCTCCCATCACTGCATTAGCTCCTCCCATCACTGCACAAGCTCCTCCCATCACTGAATTAGCTCCTCCCATCACTGCACAAGCTCCTCCCATCACTGCAAAAGCTCCTCCCATCACTGCATTAGCTCCTCCCATCACTGCATTAGCTCCTCCCATCACTGCAGCTCCTCCCATCACTGCATTAGCTCCTCCCATCACTGCAAGCTCCTCCCATCCTGACAAAGTTTCTGAGGTTGATGAGAGTTCACTGATGAGATAAAAGAACTTGGAGGTGAGGATGAAGATGAAGAGGAGGAGACCTTTTCTGAATCCAGTCAAAGAGTTTGTCCTCCTCCCGGTTCTCTGTGGGAGGAGCTGCAGGCTGAGCTAGGAAAGCTGCCCCCCCCCACAAGGACGTCTCCCTGCACCTCCAAACCGGAGCTCCTTTGAAACTGAAGCTGTTTTTCTGATGACTCCATGCAAGGATGTGAATTACGTCCAATAAGAACAAGACGTTTGATCTTTATTACTTCCTTTAGCGACTCGACGGATCAGAGAACTTCTGAAAAGCTTCATGAGAGGATTTCATTCTAGAATTCACAGATTTAAATCTGCAATATTATATTATATTACATTACATTACATTACATTATTACATTATATTATATTACATTATATTATATATATTATATATATTATTATATTATATATATATTATATTATATTATATTATATTATATTATATTATATTATATATTATATTATATTATATTGCTCCTGTGTTTAGCCAGCATCCTTTCACTTAGAGGATTTCTTCTTCCTCTGGTGTTCATCTATTCCATACTTTTCTGCGCAGTGCTGCCACCTAGTGGACAGTTTGGGAATTTGAATAACTCAAAGAGTTGGAACCGAACCGTGTAAATATATTAAAGTAAATTAAAATAAAATCATAATAACACAGCATCCTGGTAACATTACAGATGGTTTCTGCATACTTTATAACAATAAATCTTAACTTAGAGTAAAATCTTCTATTTTTGTCTGTTGGATGCAGATTTATCACAGTTCTTTTCTGTCTTCTCTGATTCTTTTGCAGCATTTTGTATTAAATGAAAGAGAATCTTTGGTTATTTCAGCCTCAGATGTGAGAAAAGAGCTGAACTGGTTCTATGTTATTCTGTGACTCTCACCTTCATCACCTCTTCTTTCACATCATCATCATCACCCCCCCCTGCTTTTTAAATTAGGCTCTTAAGGACCCCACCCCCAACCCCCCCACCCCCCACGGGTGAGCATCCCGGGAGCAGACACCCACCACGCTTTCACTGTCTCATCATCTGATTCACTCACACATGCATAACACCCACATACCCCCCCCCCCACACACACACACACACTCACATGCACTCCAACCCCGCCCTGCTCCTCTGACGTGCACGCTCCCAGATCTGGGTCAAACATTTCAAACACCACGCTGTGCCTTCTCCTCCGGTTTGGGGGTGCGGGGGGGGGGGGGGGGGCTCTACTGTCGCTGTGTTAGCAGACAGCATAACAAGGGGGGGGGCAAGAAATGCATGTTTTCAAAGGCATCTGGGGGCATGTCTGAGGAAGAGGAGCTCACCTTAGATTCACTCACATAAAGGAACATGGGGGGGGGGGGGGGCGTGTCTCAGGAACATGTGTGTGTGTGTTGGTTGATGTTAGTGTGTGTGATGGTGTGTTTTGTCATGTTTGTGTTTCATAAAGCTGGATGATGATAATAAAATCCAGAATAAATTTGATTCTGATTTTTTTTTTCTGATTCTTCAATTTAATTTTGTGTTTACACATTTATACAAATTTGTTTAGAAATACATTAATAATCAATTGTATTTTTTAATATATTCATATGAATCTGATCCAGTTCAGACTGTAAATGTATCAGTGAAATACTGAGATTGTTAACATCATCCAGAGTTTCATGGATTCTCTGAAGGAGAAGTTCTAACTCAAATGTTCAGATCATTAATATTGTTCTGCTTCTCCTGGAGGACGTTTCAGTTTGACCACTAGGTGGCGATCGCGCTATAGCATTACAGCTTATTCCAGAAGAAAAAGAAAGAATGACAAAAAATTAGTTTCAGACCACAAATAGTTACTTTAAAAAATATTTCCATAAAAAAATTTTCTAAGTTCGTGTCTGTGAGTTTATAAAGATGTTCATTTACGTTACGTCGATTAGCGTTAGCATTAGCCGTCCAATAGGAAAACCCATTAAACATTAGCATCAAGCTAGCAGACTTTAGCTTTATGTACTAAATTGATCTCTATTTTTTTTATTAATCATTGAGTCCGACGGTTTCATGTGTTATTGTGTTTTTATTTTAGTGTGTGTTTGTGTGTCAGTGTGTGTTCAGTTTGGTTATTTTGGTAGTTGATGTTTTTTGTGTGTGTTTGTGTGTAAATAAAGCAGAAATGTTGGTCCTCACTGTGTAGTAAGTGTCAGACTGTGTGTGTATGTGTGTGTGTGTGTGTGCACTCTCTCTCAGCTCTACCTGACACTGTGAGGACTCTAACCTGCATAAGCAGCATAAGGGCGGGACATTGGGGTGTGGGTGAGGGGGGGGGGAGGATTTTAAATATCAGTTATTTAAAAAGTGAAAGGGGGGGGGTACATGATGAGCTCTGGGCCACAGACTGGGGGTCCCACACCCCCCATGAGTCTGGAGAGGGGGCGAGCTGACAGATGGGAGTGGCCTCGTTGTATCTGGTCAATATCATCACGGGCCACTGAGCCCCCCCCCACACCACTGAACTGTTTTAGCTTTTGGGAGGTGGGGGGGCTCAGTACAAGCAGAAGGACGAGAAGGAAAGCAGATGGTGTTTACGAGAGGAGCCGATTGGACGAGGAACCGCGGCGCTGCAGCAGAGGTGCTCTGAGCCCCGCCCACCAGGCGGCTCGCCATGGCAACCGCTGTTTACATGCCCCACACCTGGGCAGGAGACCTCGGGGACCGAGAGGGAAGATGTGTGCAGGGATGGAAAGAGGTTGAGGGGGTGGTTGCAGATGATGTCACAGTTGGTGGAGAGTTACAGCCAAACGGCGCCAAACGGCGCCACGCGGCGCCACGCGGCGACAGTAATAAACCCAACCGGCTGCTCGAGGTCCGTCTGATTCTCCTGTTTCCATCCCAACAGAATCTGCAGCTTGTTCATCCGAGCCGTCCCTCAGAGCCGCCGCCATGACGGCCTCATGCTGGTTACCTGGATCAGGTGTGTTCAGCCAATCAGAAGGAGGAACCACCTGTTCAGCAGGAGAAAACATGCGGGAGGGGTTGTTTGTGTTTTTGATGTTTGCTGTTCTTTGCTAAAGCCGCGGTCACATGATCCGTCCGGGTTCTGGGTCTCTTAAGGGGAGCGCCGGAGTGCCTCCCAGCCCCCTCTGAGGCGGGACGTTCACACAAACGACCTCTGATTAAAGACCTGTAGGACACGCCGGGTCTCACCTACTTCTACATGTCTACTTCTACGTGTCGTAGAAGTTTTCACTACGATTTCTGTTTTTGACCAAAATCCTCCAGTTGCCATAAAATTTGAGCTTTCTGGTAAAATCTCAGAATCTGCGTGTAAAAATGTGACCTTCCAAATACAAAAGTGGAATTTTCTGAAAAATGTTCATTCAGGTGATTTTGGTGATATCTGAGAAGATGACGGAGGTCTCTGTCCTCCAACAGGAGGTCGGGGGGTCACGCAGTTTGACCCTAAAACTGTAAACGAGCTCTGGTAAAGACCGGAAGACGAAGGCCACTTCTCTCTGTCATCGACCATCGACCAGCACGTTTATGAAGATTCCCTGATGGCCTCTTCAGCAGAACAAGCCCAGCAGCTGCTGCTGATTCATGACAAACTAAGAGAAGCAAATCAATGCAGCAGAGACGGTAAAACTGAAGAGATCTGCTGAAGCTTCACGACCGTCCTCTCCTCCTCTTCCTCCTCTTCCTCCTCTTCCTCCTCTCATGCATCTTTCTTCTCGTTTGTCTCTAAAGGTCTCCATCTGCTCTGCAGTCCGTCCACACTGACGTTCTGGTCTGTTCGCTGCAGCTTTGAGGTCAAACTGGACTGAACCCAAAAGAACCTGCAGGATCCGCTCTCACGGGTCATGTGACTCGCCTGTCCTGACACAACCCATACCTTCACCAGGCTGGGGACAGGCACAGGGAGACCCAAAGTTTAGGGAGCAGGATGAACGGTCTTATTTTTCTCAGTGAAGATTACAGATTTAAATCCTTTGGATATGTTTGGTTTCCGGTAAAGACATAAATGTTTATGTTTAGGCTGATTGTTTTTCTTTTTCTGTTAGCCTACAAACTGACTCCGCCCCCCATCAGAGCAGAAAACAGTTATGTGGCCCCCACAAGAACAAGTTTAGGGACTCTGTTCTGTGGAGGCCAATTTCATTTGAAATTAATTAACAAATTAAAAAACATCTTGTTGTTTGGCCAAAGAAAATGACAAATGTTCTTAAATTAACTTATTATTTAGAGATTCAAATGTTCTTTTTATTTAGATTTCAAAATTTCTATTTCAAACCTTATTTCTGTTTTAAACCTTTTTTTTTCACTTTCAACTCTTTTTTATGTTTTCAATTTTGATATTTTTCGATTTGAAAATGAAAAGTTTTGAAGATGACAGTTTATTTTAGAATCAATATTTATATTTTTTTGGCCAATATTTTTTTCAATTTTTAAAATTTAGGTTTCAAATAATATTGGCCCCAATTTAGCTCCATACTATCTCACCACAACAGGGCCAAAATTGAAATTTTAAGTTTTGAAATCTAAAAGAAAAAAATCGAAACTGAAAATAATTACATTTATTTTAGAACAGGAAAAAGTTCAGGGAAATGTTACATTTTTTGACCAAACACCAATAGTTTTTCACTTTTTTTTTTTTTTTTGGGTTTCAAATAACCCATCCCTCGCCCCAAAGGTCAGCAGGTGGGTTTCTGAGGGTCAGACATTCAGCCGAGGACCCTGAAAGACCCTGAAACTCACTGCAAACAGACTCCCAACAAACTCTCCGTCTTCTCTGTGGAGACGATTGGACGTCCAGACAAAAGAGACAATCTGGATCCTGAAGACAAAGCGCTGAAAGAGGAGTCTGTGCAGGGAGGGGGAGTCCCGCTCCGGCTGAAGCAGCAAATCTCCCCGACAGGCGCCGGTGCAAATGCATGCGCATGAATTCTCACCTCCACAGACGAACTGCGCTCCAATCGCTGCGTCTGCTGTGTTTTCTCTGAGCCGCCTCCTTTCCCTCTCTCTGGGAGTCCAGGACCCCCCCCCCCCATATTAATACATTCTGACACACATGGAAGCACAAAATCCCCCCCCCAAATAAACCACGCACACAGTAGAGGACATGAGGCGCCCAGCAGGAGCTCTGATTGGCTGAGCACTTTATGACTCTTAAACGGTTTGTTATTTCCAACCCCCCCCCCCCCCCCCCCCCCCCCAAACATCCCTCATCTCTGTCGCCGAGCAACACTCAGTCCTGGAGGGGGGCCGTGCCACTGGAAACTAATGAGAGCCATCACCATCCGGGCACAAACTCATGTTTTACAGCCCAGAATTGACCCCCCCCACCCCCCACCACCCCGGCGGTCTGTGAAGGTCAGCGCTCAGATCTGAAGAGCTGCAGTTTGTCTCTCTGCTCGCCATGACTTTGGTTTGACTTCCGTTTTGATTTATTGATTCTCGTCGGCCTGCAGAACATTTGATGGAAGTTCAGCTGATGGGTTTTTGAAAGCGGGACAGAACAGTCTGAGAGGGCTTTTTGTCCGGCACGAAACCGCCGCTTCGTAAAGACCCCGAGGACCCCGAGGGTTAAAGACCAGCAATCCTCCACTCAATCACCTCTGGGGTACCACAGGGCTCTGTCCTGGCATCCTTACTTATTCAACAATCACTGCGTAAATCTCTGCTGCAAATACTGTGCAGTCAAAAATAATAATCATCTGGAACATCTCGTCTCAGGACAGAAACAAGTTCATCCGTTTGTTACGTCACGGTTGAAAAGATTTCTCAGAACTTTTCCTCAGAGATGATCTGAAGATGTATCAGCCAAAGTAGAAACCTGAAGTAAACTTCCTGTTCTAGCTGAAAAAAACCTCTGATGCAGCAAATCAATCATCTCTCTTCAGGGGCCAAATTCAACCCGTCTTGTTTTTGTCTCATTCGACCCTAAAAACGTCCAGAATTCTCCTCTGATTCAAACCGGAGTCTTTCCTCCACACAGAAAGACATTACATTTAAAAAAGGTGAAAATGTTTGTGTCAATTTGTTAAAACAATAAGAAAATAATCTGATCAGACAAAGTGTCTGATTTGTTATTTGCTGAGTTCTGATCTGTAAATCTTTCAGATGTTTTTCTCCTCTGGGAACTCGGACTCGTTTCTCTTCACATCAGTATTCCTCGCAGCCGGAGCGGCCGTGCTCCCGCTCGGGTTGGCGGGGCGACGCCCCTTCAGGCGGCCGCCTTTGGCTTGTTGACAGACGGTTCATCCTGCTGATGTGCCCTGGAGCAAAGAGCCACGCCGCCTCGCCGAGGCTGCTCTGTGCGCGACCCTCACAACAGAGTAAACAGACCGACGAGGCGGACTCGGAGTTAGCATTCATGTCAGTGCTCATCAGACCGGACCAGCACGGCAGCAGAAGCCGCTCTGGAGGCGTCGCCCTGGTGAAGCTCTGGAGCCGCTCTGGAGCCGCTCTGGAGCCGCTCCGGAGCCGCCCTGGAGCCGCTCCGGAGCCGCCCTGGAGCCGCTCCGGAGCCGCCCTGGAGCCGCTCTGGAGCCGCCCTGGAGCCGCTCTGGAGCCGCCCTGGAGCCGCTCTGGAGGCGTCACCCTGGTGAAGCTCTGGAGCCGCTCTGGAGCCGCCCTGGAGCCGCCCTGGAGCCGCTCTGGAGCCGCCCTGGAGACGCTCTGGAGACGCTCTGGAGACGCTCTGGAGCCGCTCCGGAGCCGCCCCGGAGCCGCTCCGGAGCCGCTCTGGAGCCGCTCTTGAGCCGCTCTGGAGCCGCTCTGGAGCCGCTCTGGAGCCGCCCTGGAGCCGCCCAGGAGCCGCTCTGGAGCCGCTCTGGAGCCGCCCTGGAGCCGCTCTGGAGCCGCTCTGGAGCCGCTCTTGAGCCGCTCTGGAGCCGCTCTGGAGCCGCCCTGGAGCCGCCCTGGAGCCGCTCCGGAGCCGCGGATCTTTGCGGTTCTGGCCTTTCATTCCCTGCTAACATCTTGTTTTGCATCTTTCCTTCCCAGCGGACAGGCTGAAGGTCAGTCACCCAGCCAGCAAGGTCAAGCAGAGATGGCCCATAAGGTTTAAAGTGGCAGAAATGTGGGTCCCGTTTGAGCCCGTCCACAGCTTCTTTGGTGGCCTCACCTGTGTTGACCCACATTAGCTTAAGTGGATACTCGATGGGTTAGCTACGCTAGCCAGCCTGGTGGACAGCTTAGCATGCTACATGGGAGCTCTCCTCTGACATTCTAACTACCTCCACTGTAGCATGCTAGCGAGTTCCTGTACAGCGAGCTAGCGAGCTCTGCTGTAGAATGCTAGCGAGTTTTACTGTAGCATTGTAGCTAGCTCCTCTACAACAAGCTAGCAAGCTCCACTGTAGCATGCTAGCAAGCTTTGTAGTAGCATGATTGCTAGCTCCCCTACAGTGAGCTAGCAAACTCTGCTGTAGGAAGCTAGCAAGCTCTGCTAAAGCAAGCTAGCGAGTTCGACTGTAGCAAGCTAGCAAGCTCCACTGTAGCATGCTAGCAAGCTTTGTAGTAGCATGATTGCTAGCTCCCCTACAGTGAGCTAGCAAACTCTGCTGTAGGAAGCTAGCAAGCTCTGCTAAAGCAAGCTAGCGAGTTCGACTGTAGCAAGCTAGCAAGCTCCACTGTATCCTGCTAGCAAGCTCTGCTGTGGTGAGCTCCTCTGTATCAAATCGTTCGCTTCAATGTAGCATGCTAGCTAGCTCCTCTACACTGAGCTAGCAAGTTCCGCTGTAGCAAACTCGCTATAGCAAGCTAGCAAACTCCGCCGGCTGACTAGCATAGCGATTCTTCCCACTGAGTATCCACTGGAGCTCGTGTGGACACAGAGGTGACCCAGGCGGGGTCCACATTTCTGCCCCTTTTGACCACAAGGGCCCCCAGGCCAGTTGGCTGTAATGCCCCATAATTTGCCCCCAAGAGCCAATCGTGTGCTCTGCTGCAGAGGTGGCAGAGACCACCCCCCCCACGCTGGCGTCCAGAAGTTCATCCTGTGATCTGCTGTTTGTTTCCCATCATCTCTCTGTTTTCTGTGCCCCCCCCCCCCCCCCCCCCTCGGTGTTGGAGTTCCTCCTCGGAGACCTCAGCAGCAGCAGACCCGTTCAGGAAAAGCCCAGCAGAACCATAAAGCGGTTCTGAGGCGGCGCGTTTACGGCCGCTGCCGCCGCCGCTGCTTTATGGTCTAATTTCTTTTTAATTGATTTGCCTGTTTAGCGCCTTTTCTTTTAATTGGTTTGGAGGTTTGTGATCCTCTTTGATTCGGGTCTTTAGCTTTTCTGGGGCGTAAAATAACTCAAGTTCAGAACCGATCCGGGTTTTTATGGGAGTCATAAAAGCTGAAGGGGGGGGGGGGTGAATGAGGACACGTCAGTGGTTTTGTTTGTTCATCGCTCCTTCCTGTTGGTCGTTTTTCTGTCTTTGACCCTCCCACACCTGAGGCGTCGTCGGTGACGCTTAAACACAAAAATCTGGAACATTCTGCAACTTTTCAACCATCAAAAAACGTTTTTCTCCGTCAGAATCTGCAGGAATGATCGTCTTAACGGTTGAAAACTTACAGGAAATCAAAGACCTCCAGTGTTTAAGGGTCAGAAAATGTCTGATGTGACGTTTGGCTTAAAAATGTGCAAGAAAAAAAAAGGAATTAAAACATTTTTGATTAAAAGGTTCATGTTTGAAAATGTTTTCATATTTAAACCATGATAGAAATGTATTTTTAAAAGCTATTGTTTTAATTTTCTAATATTCAAACTTTAGATTTTATAAAAGTTTTATTTTAGATTTAACCCTTTAACTTCAAATCAATAAAAAACTGATTTTTTTTTCTGCTGCTTATTTGTTTTGGAGAAGAAATTCACAATATCAGTAAAATCAAAGTTTGAAATACTTAAAAAAACATTTGAAATATTTCATTTTTTTTTACGTATTTAAAAAAATGTAAAATAATTGTTAAAAATACATTTTTTTCTGCTGCTTATTATATTGGGGAGAAATACACGATATCAGTAAAATCACAGTTTTAGAATATTTTTTAAATTTTAAAAATAATTTCAAAAAACATGTTTTTCTGATGTTTATTTTGGGGAGAAAAACCCCAGAATCACAGTTTTAAAATATTTAAATCTTTTAAAACAATTTTAAAAAACAAGTTTTGTTTCTGCTGCTTATTAGATTTGGTACAAATCTGCAATATCAGTAAAATCATGTGTTTTTGAAATGAGCTCGACCGTCTAAGCAGGTTATTTAATCTGACTCCTGCAGGACAATTTCCTTTGGTTTTGTAATGTTAATTTGACTTTTTGTTCAGAAATCCCTAAAAATCCCTATTTTCCTTTTTTTGTTTGTTAGTTTTTAAATTGACCTAACTTCCTGTTTTATCTTGAAGGTTTTCCATTTTAAGTCGACTTCCTGTGTGTGAGTTGCTCTCATTTTCTTTTAGTTTTGCTCCTCATTTCTGGAGCTTTTCTCTTGTTTTCAGTAATGAAATAATCCAGTCTTCAATCTGTCTCTTCTCTGTAATCTTGTAATCTGGTCCAAACCACAACGACCTCCACCTGCGGCCTGTCTAATATGGAGCTTATTATTAGAAACCCAAATTAAACAAGTTTAAATGTAAAATGTCCAAAACATTTTGCTATTCTGAAATAAACTTTATTTTCAGCTTCAAATGTACTATTTTTTTAAGAATCAAAATTTCAATTTTAAATCTTTCTTTTCTGCTTCAAATCTTTTGTTCATTTTCAAATTAACAGATTCAAGGACAAAAAAAAAAAAAGATTTGAAATGATCATTTTGAGTTTTGAAACCTAAATTTGGAACATTTGAAGATGAAAATAATTATGTTTATTTCAGAACAGCTAAAAGTTAAATATTTTTTTTCCCAGAAAACATTTTTTTTTCCATTTGTTTTGTTTGGGCTTCAGATAATATTGTCCGTAGCGTATCTCCATAGAATAAAGTCTGCGACTCCTGCTGCTTCTGTTTGTCTTAAACTCAGACTTTTCCTTCTGTCAGGTTTATTCCTTCCCACAGGAGGAACAAAAATCCTGCTGGGAATTCTGGGAGCAGAGCAGCCACTGAGGGAGTTTGGGTTGTTTATTTTGGAAACAGACTGGAATATGTCCACGCTCTCAAAGCGCCCATAAAACCTGTGAATTCCACCTTTTTACCGTCATGTCTGGACGGTTTTACGGCTCTGACTTTATCGCCGTGCGTGGCGCGGCTGCATTTCACCGCCGTGGCGGCTTCATCGCTCCGTTTAGCTCCATCCGCCGGTGTCTTCCTGACGGACTGATGGTGGAAGTTGTGCCGATAAACAGATGAAATCCAGTATTTATGTTTCACACAGAAGGAAAAACTCACAGCGTGACTTGCTGGTTGAAGCTCAGTGACACCCCCCCCCCCCAGCAGACAATAGGTCCATTCATCCTCCGGCTCGAGGTCTCGGTGAGGGTCTGACCTTTGACCCCATCCGCCCTCTGCTTTGTTTTTCCACTTTATCAGACACACCTGACCGCACCTGCTCCCGGTGCCTCACTCCCCCAAACCTGAGCTGACGCTTGCCTCTCGGAGCGTCCGGAGAATCAGCCGGAACTCAAACTGACCCCCCCCCCTCACGGTGCTTTTCCCTCCATCCCTGATTCTGAAGAACTTCCTTGGTTTCAGTCCGGATGGAGTAGCTTCAGAAGCGGTCTTACCTGCTCCTTCGGCGCCTCCTGCTCACCTCCTCGTCCTCTGTTCGGTGCGTGCGCGGGGAGGTGTGCACAGCCTCTTTGTGCCGCCGTCCTCCAGCAGAGCGTCGGCGCGACTGGTGGAGCGGCTGAGCGGAGCGGCGGCGTGTTTGTGTGACGGAGATGACTCCAACACACAAACACACATCTCTAGCAGCAGGGAAACACCCCCACCCACCCCTCCTCCCTCCCCTCCTCCTCCTCCTCCTCCTCCTCCAGATCTGTTCTTTCCTCGGATCACCTGCAGGATCTCATGATGATCTGAAGCGTTTGACCCCCCCCCTCATTAATAAGTTACAGGGAGCTACAACAAACAAAGCTTCTCTCTCTCTCCAGCGTTTCTGCTCCCGTAATATTAACCCAACCCCCCCGCTCGCTTGTGGTTCCACCTGTCCGGACCCCCCCTCCAGACGGATCCAGAACCGCCCCCACCAGGACCATTATTCATCCAAAAACATGATTTCAAAGCGGTTTTCCCCAGCAGACGGCCGCCGTCCCTTCAACCTTCAGGAGACACCCCCCCCCATCCCATTCATTCCAGGATGGAGCTTCATCCTGCTAATCTGCTCCAGATCCACATTAAACTGCTCCCCAGGAGGCAGCCCGGGCCGGGCGGGGCGGGGCGGGGCGGGGCGGCGTGGGGGGGTTAAGGGGGCCGGCATAAAGCTCCACCGCCTGGAGTGTCTGCCGCTTTTCTTTCAGCGCGGCGCTCCGACACTTTTCCCTCCAAACCAACAATGGGAATGAGGTCAGACTTCCAGCTTTAATTCCAGGATGGATTCATTCACATCTGAGGGGGGGGGTCGCTGAAAGCCCCCCCAAGGCTAACCAAGTGCTGCATCTCCCACCGTTCTGAGGATGTGGATGCAGCCCCCCCCCCCCTCATATTTATGGATGTTCCAGTTGTTGGTGGTTTCCTTCATTATCTGCAGCTCTGCAGGCGCCCCCGCCCCCGCTCCAACACCACCAGCCAAGGCTAACTTCAGCTGGAGACTGAGAACTTCCATCATGATGGGATTTTCATTCATGTCGTTGTCATCTTGTAGATCAGAGATCAGCAACATTTCTGACATGAAGCTCAAATGTCTCCTTAGCAACCATCTCATCATCAATAATGTCAACTCGAGATACCGAGAACAAGTCACCAGTATATCTAAACTTGGTATCAAGTCAAGACGAGTTTAACAACATTTCAATAAGAAAACAGTGTTGGAGCTTTGACTGAAACAAACGGCTGAGTCACATTTTGATGTTTGGTTGAGGAACCTTCATGTCACTTTCTGACGTTTTGGGAACCTCCAACTTGTCATTTTTGACTTGCTGGCTATTCAAATGAAACACCTGGTCCAGAACCTTCGAGCCAGAACCAGAACCAGTCCAGTTAGGACCGCGGTACCGAGGACCACAACCCATCCGGTAGTACATCCAGTACCACGTCCAGAGTAGCTGGTTCCTCATCTGGTTCTTCATCTGGTTCTTCATCTGGTTCTTCATCTGGTTCCTCCTCTGGTTCTTCCTCTGGTTCTTCGTCTGGTTCTTCATCTGGTTCTTCGTCTGGTTCCTCCTCTGGTTCTTCCTCTGGTTCTTCGTCTGGTTCTTCGTCTGGTTCTTCATCTGGTTCTTCATCTGGTTCCTCCTCTGGTTCTTCATCTGGTTCCTCCTCTGGTTCTTCCTCTGGTTCTTCGTCTGGTTCTTCATCTGGTTCTTCATCTGGTTCTTCATCTGGTTCTTCATCTGGTTCCTCCTCTGGTTCTTCATCTGGTTCTTCATCTGGTTCTTCATCTGGTTCCTCCTCTGGTTCTTCATCTGGTTCCTCCTCTGGTTCTTCATCTGGTTCTTCGTCTGGTTCTTCATCTGGTTCTTCATCTGGTTCTTCATCTGGTTCTTCATCTGGTTCCTCCTCTGGTTCTTCCTCTGGTTCTTCGTCTGGTTCTTCATCTGGTTCTTCATCTGATTCTTCATCTGGTTCTTCATCTGGTTCCTCCTCTGATTCTTCCTCTGGTTCTTCGTCTGGTTCTTCATCTGGTTCCTCCTCTGGTTCTTCCTCTGGTTCTTCGTCTGGTTCTTCGTCTGGTTCCTCATCTGGTTCTTCGTCTGGTTCCTCTTCTGGTTCCTTATCTGGTTTCATGCTTAGTTCCCCCTCTGATCTCATACCACCTCGTTTCTTCTGAAACTTCTCTCAAACTTTCTTCCGTCTTCCTGTCATCCATGCTCTCTCTATCCTGGAAGGACTCCTGGGGGGGATGAGGCTGTCTGCTCTATGAGGCAGCATCTCTGAATAATTAAGCTGGGGTAATTGCCCCAAACCTGCCCCCCCTCCTACTCTCCCAGTTTGTAGAGGGGAGATAAAGACGCAGTGAAGTGGTGGGAGATGTTCTCCAGAGGCTCCTTCCTTCCTCGTCTTCTGTGACGGACGGCGTCTCTGATCTTCATCACGTCACCGGAACAAAACCGCCTCATTTGGGGGAATAATGAGGCTCCAGGTGAACTAAGGAAGCGGTTCGGGAACGTTTGTCCCCGGACCCTGATGAGGACTCGACCCCTCGTGAGCGTTTGGGCCCCGAAGACGCCGCCAGCGCAGAAATGCTGCAGACATGTCAGGTTCTACCTGTGGAACAGGTGAGTCTTCTTCTCTCACTGCAGACCTCTGATGCTGGGATGAACTTCGTCTCTTTACGCTGACGTTCGTCTGGGACCGGTCCGGTTCTGGGAGGACCTGCTGGTTCCACCAGCAGACGGGATCACAGACAGAATCCAGATTCTATCGTCCAGACGAAGAATCTGGATCTGGAATCACAGTTTCACTCAGAAAATGTTTTTTTGGATTTCTAAAAATAATAATGTTCTTTTTTAAAAATGCGTCTAAATTCTCAGGATCGTCTAAAGATTACATTTACATAAAAGTTACAGGTAATCTGTAATGTGTCACAGCTCGCCTGTTTACTGGAGGATGATCAACCAACCAAACACATGAAAGTTGGAGCTGCAGAGGAGAAGTCCATCAGCTGTGATGCTTTTAGATCTTCACGTCTTTCAGGTTCTTGAAGGTAAAAGAAGAGAAGAGGACCTTAAGACAAAAACTCTGACACAAAATCCTTTCTGCTGCCCCTAGTGGAGAGATGATGAATTACAGGACAGAAACACAACAGAAAGAGACGTTCCTGTTTGTTCTGGTTTGTGTTCAGGTTTTTGGTTTCACGGTCTCATCAGGTTTGACTCCAACTCTTTCATTGAACATTTTTCTCCTGCATTTGTTTCTGTTCTTCCTCTCTGATCGTTCGAGTCTCTCCAGTCAAACCCTCTGATGTCCGTCTGCCGTCTTCACTTTCATCCTGAACTTTCAGCTCAAACACAAAGCAGAACTTCTCAGAGAAGCTGGATGCCTCTTCTACTTTACTTTATATCATTTTTACCACTTTTTTTTTTTAATTGTTCTATTTCTGTACAGTTTTCCTTTTTAAAAGTCACACTGAAGGTTTAATAAATGTTTCTTCCTTTTAGAAGCTGCTGATGCAGCAGTTTTCCTGCTAAGTCTCAGAAACTTTGCAGTTTGCTTCTGTTTTCGGAGGACAGCCAATGAAACGTTCACAGCAGTTGTTTCCTGCAGCAGAGCAGCCGGTGGAGATCTTAATGAGTTCCGCCGCCGCCGTTGTTCTGGGCCCCCCTTCCGTCTGACTCCGTCCCTGCGGGGGGGGACGGGAGGTGTGAGGAGTCTGCAGCCGTGACCCCGGAGGAGCGCCACGATGACGCTCCTCTGAGCCTCTGCTGTCAGAGGGGAGGAGGAGGAGGAGGAGGAGGAGAGTCCCTGAAGATGAAGATGTTCCTAAGAAGTCTGAGAGAGGAGGAGAGAAAACAGGAGGAGAGAAAACAGGAGGAGAAAAAAGAGGAGAGAGGAGGAAACAACAAAAACACACAAAAGCAACAAAACAAAAGAATCAAATAAAAACTGATGAATCAAATCTTCTTAAAGACAGAAGTTTGTGTCGGCTGTTCTCTCGTTTAGTTTGTTTTCTCCAGATTCGGTTCTCTCAGGTTTCATGTTGAAGTTTCATCATTTTCAGTGTAATTAGAATAGAATAGAATAGAATAGAATAGAATAGAAAATACTTTATTAATCCCTTTGGCAGTCCTCAGGGAAATTCAGGTACCAGCGTCCGTACAGCACAAAAATGTAAATAACAAAATTAATACAGTAGAATAACATTAAGTGAAATGCACTGAATATGGCTAGATAAGCAATATGGAAGCAATAAATACTGCACATTATTGACATTAAAAAATAAATATATAAATAAATAAATAAATAAATAATGTCCGTGTGATGTGTCAGGTAGCTACGCCCCTCCCCTCTCGACCCTCCCTCTCCCCCTCCTACCAAATGCAGAGTTATACAGCTTGATGGCTCGGGGGACAAAGGAGTCTCTGAGCCTGTTGGTCCTGCTCTTAGGGAGGAGCAGCCAGTTGCTGCTCAGGCTTCTCTGTTCCCTGATGACAGAGTGCAGAGGGTGGCTGGTATTGTCCATTATAGCCAGCAGTTTGTTAAGTGTCCTCCTCTCTGCTACTGTCACTAGGGGTTCCAGCTTCATGCCGACTGCAGAGCCCGCTCGCCTGATCAGTTTGTCCAGTCTGTCAGCACTCCTCTTTGTCAGGTTGCCCCCCCAGCAGACCACGGCGTAGAAGAGAGTGCTGGCCACCACAGACTGGTAGAACATCCACAGGAGCTTTTTGCAGATGTTAAATGATCCCAGTCTCCGTAGGAAGTACAGACGGCTCTGGCCCTTCTTGTACAGGTGGTCTGTGCAGCGAGTCCAGTCCAGCTTGTTGTCCAGCCACAACCCGAGGTACTTGTAGTGGCCCACAATCTCCACCTCATCGCCTCCGATGGTCACAGGTCGTGGTTGTGGGCTGGACTTCCTGAAGTCGATGACCAGCTCCTTGGTCTTCGAGGTGTTAAGCTGGAGATGGTTCATCTGACTCCAGTGGACAAAGTCACTGATTAGACTCCTGTACTCGTCCTCCCCGTCGTCCCTGATACACCCCACAATGACTGTGTCGTCAGCAAACTTCTGTATATGACACAGCTTCGATGTGTAGCAGAAGTCTGAGGTGTAAAGGGTGAAGAGGAGGGGGGCCAGCACCGTCCCCTGGGGAGCTCCTGTGCTGCTGATGATGGCATCGGAGGTGATGCTCCTTAGCCTGACGTACTGCGGTCTCTCCGTGAGGTAGTCGGCAATCCAGGACACCAAGCAGGGCTCCACTTGCATCTCCCTCAGTTTGTCCAGTAGCATTGGTGGCTGGATTGTGTTGAAGGCACTAGAAAAGTCCAGGAAGAGGATCCTCACTGTGCCACTCCCCTGGTCCAGATGAGCTTGGACTCGGTGCAGGAGGTAGAGGACAGCATCATCCACACCCACACCTGCTCGGTAGGCAAACTGCAGGGGGTCCTGAGCCTGTTGCACCTGAGGCTTGAGGAGATTGAGGAAGAGCCGCTCCAGAGTCTTCATCAGTTGAGATGTGAGCGCCACCGGTCTGTAGTCGTTCAGCTCACCAGGACGGCTTTTCTTGGGAACTGGAACGATGCACGATGTTTTCCACACGGAGGGCACCCTTCCCAGCTGCAGACTCAGATTGTAAACGTGCTGGAGTGGCTCCCCAAGTTCAGCAGCACATGTCTTGAGGAGGCGGGGGGGCACTCTATCAGGGCCGGCTGCTTTTCTTGGGTGAAGCTTCTTCAGTTCTCCCCTCACCTGATCAGCTGTTATTTGGGGGAGGTGTTGAGATAGGGGGAGGGGTGGTGGAGGCTGCACAGAGGAGGGAGTCAGTGAAGGTGAGTCCTGTGGTGGGGGAGGGGGAGGGGGGACAATGGGCTGGTCGTAACGATTAAAAAAGTTGTTCAGCCTGATGGCCTCCTCCACTGTCCCCTCCTCCACTGTAATAAAGGTTCTGGTTTCAGCTTGTAAACTCATTTTATGACCCTTTTGTTTCTAAGTTTATTCATGTTTGAGTTCATTTATTCTAGATATTGAATCCCCATCACGAGCTCCAATAGGGCTGCTCCTCTTCCTGTTCAAGCTCCGCCTCCTCAGGTTCTTTGTATCCCAGAGACCAGAGAACCTGGAGAGGTTCTGGAGAGGTTCTGGAGAGGTTCTGTCACGGGCGGTAGCGCTGGGTGATACTGAGTATTCGGGTACCGATCCGGAACTGGTCAATATTGCAAATATCGATTCCAATATTGATATTTTTCATAAATGTGGTAGATCTGACATTAACCTCAAAATCTCAATTGTTTTTATTCACCATGAATGGTTTGTTGCTCATTTCTATGGAGCTAATTTGGGGCCAATATTGTTTGAAACCCAAATAAAAAAATATTAAAATATTGATGTTTGGCCAAATTTTTTTTTAAATGTCCAAAATTTTTGGCTATTCTAAAATAAACTTCATTATTTTCAGCTTCAAATTTTCAGTTTTTTGCATTTCAAAACTCAAAACGTCAATTTAATTTCTAAACTTTTTTTCACTTTCAACTCTTTTTTTTGTTTTCAATTTCAAAATTTTCAGATTTGAAAACAAAACAATAAAAGATTTGAAACTGAAAAAGTTTTTGAAGTCGACATTTTGAGTTTTAAAACCTAAATAATTCAGAACATTTGAAGCAAAGAATAATTAAGTATATTTCAGAATAGCAACACGTCTCTGACATTCTAATTTTTATTAAGCCAAACTCCAATATTTGTTTTGTTTGGGTTTCAAATAATATTTAGATACACTTGCAACAAAACCCTCTGAAAGAAATGTTTCTGTTTCAACTGTGTCCAGCATTCAGAGGGAAAATCAAAAGAGCTAAATTGGGGGCAATATAATTTGAAACGAATATGAAAAAAGAATTGGTGTTAGGCCAAAAAAATTGCATAACTTTCTGCTATTTTGCTAAAGACTTAATTATTTTCAGCTTTAATTTCTTCATTTTTTTCAAAACTCAAAATTTCAATTATTGTCGGTTTCAAATTTTGAATTTTTTTCAGATTTAATAGTGAAAAATTGATTTGCAACAGGAAAAAATGTTTGGAAATTGAAATGTTTCGTTTTTAACCCTAAAAGCAGAAGATTTGAGGCTAAAAATAATTAAATAATTGATTTATTAATTAATCATTTCTTTTAAAATATAAAAAAGGATCACCATTAAACTTTAATAAATAAACACAGAGACAAATCATCTGTTGCATTGCATTTAGGTTGTTGGAAATAGAGAAATATTGGTTGTTAAACTTACATTTTTTTTTTCATTTCTTAAATTATCTTTTCTCCAATTTTTTATTTTTGAAAGCATGGCATGGAATTGTTTATTTTAATTCAAGATTTTTATATTTATTTTCTGAGATGTTCCTTCTAAATGATAAATAATGAGCTCAAAAAGATCTTGTTTCCATGCTGTCCCACTCATTTGTACTTATTATTATAACTGTGTGCAATAGTTTGTTGTCTGTTATTCCAGCAACATTGTACAACTCCAAAATGTAAAGAGTTAAGAATGTTCTAATCATTAACTGAGATACATCTCTATTTTTGTCTTTACATAAACAGTTAATAGTTTTAATGAGTATTTGACTTGTTTTAAAGCATTTTCAAAAGTTTAAAGTGGAACGTTTTCTTCTTTTTTTTTTACGTCATTTCAAATCATTAGCTGTATGTTTGTATTTATTTACACACAAACCAACTCATTTAAATAAAATTATAGTTGGTTGAATTTTTTGAAGTTGTGAATCAAAAACTTGGTTGATATTATTTATATTAAATCGAGATACTTCTGTATATTGGAGGAGGAAAAAACCATTTAGAGTTGTATTAAAAAATGTTTAAATGAATTTTCGTGACAGACTTTATTTTTATTGTGAAAGGTCAAGCGGAAACACTGCATTTCCATATCCGGGGGAAAGGTGCAAACTAAAGAAGCTCGTGATCTCTCCAGGTATTGCTTTGCTTTTTAGAAGCATTTCAGATAAAATTGTTGCATATTAAAGATGCATTGGCTTTAATTCTGCAGCTTTTGAACGTTGGAGTCGCTGTTTGTGAACCGATCGATTCCTGCCTGTTTAAGCTAGCATGCTAACAGCTAGCAGATGCTAACAGAGGAAGAAAACTCGAGGAATGTCTGCATGTTTGTCCCAAACTGCAGTGATTTATGCTCTCAGGATCAGTTTAGACTCCAGACTTTGGGCTTAGGAGCTTCTGGTTACATTTCTTAGAATGTCCACAGGTGTCACCGGCTATATTACTGCTTTTAAAGTCTGTTTTTTAGCATAAAATAAGGATTTAGCTTATTGTTTACAGTTCAAAGCTTCATTTCTGTTATAAAGTTTTTTTTTTAAATTTTTTTAAATTGGCAATATTAGTGAATCCAGGACATTATTATTATTATTATTATTATTATTATTATTATTATTATTATTATTATTATTATTATTATTATTATGAGCTCAAGACCCTGTTAATCTCATCCTTTGTTTTTGTTGTGTAAAGACAAGATCTGGAGGATTTGTGGGTCTTTCTTCTAAAAACGAGAACATTATTGTTTAATTTGTTTAACTCCTGTCAATCATACCCAAAGTGAAGAGTATGGAGCTGAATTGAAACCCGAATAAAAACAAATTGAACAATATATTGGTGTTTGACCAAAAAAAAATGAAAATGTCCCCAACTTTTTGCTATTCTAAAATGAACTTTTTAAAATTTTATTTAACTTTCTATTTAACTCTTTTTATTTGTTTTTGAATCTGAAAATGTATACATTGAAAAGAAAAACAAAAAGATTTAAAATTGACTTTTTTAATTTTGAAACTTGAACATTTTAACATTTGAAGCTGAAAATAATTAAGTTCATTGTAGAATAGTAACAGGTTTTGGACATTTCAATTTTTTTTTGGTCAAAAACCAAAATTGTTTCAATTTGTTTAATTTAGGTTTGAAATAATATCGGCCTCTTTTTAGCTCCATAAAGAGGTGGGACTCTGGGGATCGTAGTTTTGGTCCTTTTAAACATTTTTTGACTGGATATATTTTTATCATTTAGGCAAAAATCCGTCTGTAAAACAACATAAACACAAAATCACTTTCAGACATTTGTATAAACATCGGTTCAGTTTTATCTGAAGTTTAGTAAATGAATGAAGATTACAGACATAAATAACGTTTTTTCCTTTTGTTGTTTTTAGGAGACTCTCTCGATGACTTGAGAGGCGTCAGGAGGTTCAGAGAGGATGGAGAACCGGGCCGTGGAGAAGAACCACATGTCCTGTCAGACGTGGGTCGGCCAGAACGGCTGGGCCCCGCCTTCGTCTCAGGGACTCCTCCTCAACCCGCACGCTGGCTCCCAGCACCTGGGCCTGGGCCCCCCGGATCAGGGCTCGCTGTTCGGCCCCCTGCAGGGCTCCGGTCCCGGCTGCATGGGCGACATGAGCGCGCTGGCGAGCGCGCATCACGCCGCTCTGAAGCCCCTCCACATGAGCGGCGTTCCAACGTCCAACTCGCTGTTCGACAACATCACAAACCAGGGGGCGTCGCACCTGCTGTCCTTCGCTCAGCAGATGGCGGACCCCTCGTCTCTGCTGGCGAAATCTGCCCCCCCACTGACTCTCCCCCCACCAGACCACGAGCTGCCGCCCTGCAGGCCGCAGCATCTGACCCAGCTCCCGCCCTCGGACCCCCGCAAAGCTTTCCACGCGCCGCTAGCCGGCCACGCTTTAGCTAACGGGCATCAGGATCTCGCCGTCAGCTTTTCGGCGTGCGGGCAGCACGCCATCTCGGCTCCTTTTGGGGCGCAGGGCCTGGAAGCGGGGGGTGTTTCTGGATTTACCCAAAGCTACGGGGCGTCTGCGGCTCAGGACCACCCCCCGTGGTCGTCTTCACTGCACGGCCGAGGTTTGGATCTGGCGTCCTGCGCTCTGCTGGTCGAGGCTCAGATTTGAGGTTTTCTCTTAATGTCGGTTTTTCTGCTTTTTGAAGGAGTTTTGAACGAGTCCGTCCCAAATGCCAGAGTTTGTCCCAACAGAAATCCGACTGAAGAGGAGCCGGCCGCTCCCGTGGTGAGGAGACCCCCTTCCCTCAAACGTTTGTTTCCGTCTGGAGGTCTCACGCTCGCTGCGCGATACTAAAACCGTTTCTTTTCAGGCCGGCGGCGACAAAAGCCGCTCCAGCCTTTTGCAGCAGCGCGCGCAGCTCCTCAAGCAGCTGGAAAACATGAACAGACTGGTAAGTTCTCCATTGATTCTCCTGACGGATGGAAGCTGCTCCTGTGCTTGACTCCCGTGTCCCTCCCGCTCAGCTGGAGTCGTTTCCTCCCGAGGAAGAGGAGGAGGAGGATGAGGAGCAGCCTTCAAACACGCCGCCTCACGTAAGATTCCTCTTTTCCCGAGTTCGATCCCGTCAAAAGCAGAAACTCCTGACCGTCTTCTGCTGACAGGAATCCTCCAGCGAGAAGACGGAGTCCAGCGGTGAAGCTCAGCGCTTTTCCCCGGAGGCAAAGGTTTTTATCCGGCCGCCGCGTCCTGAAGGCGCCGCGCCGCTCAGCTGACCTCTGACCTTATCTTATGTTTAAAGCTGCGTCCTTCAGAGGATTTCCCAACTTCAACCTGTGAGGAAGAAAACGGAGCTGAAGACGTTTCACCGCATCCCGCCGAAGTACGTTTGAATGTATTTAAGCATCAATGTTCTCCTGAACGTCTGGCTCCACAAATATTCAGTCAGAATCACAATCTAAGATCTAGAAGATGTTAATCTTCATGCAGAAATTAGGATTTTTTTTGTGTTGACCAACAATTTAATCAAAGAAAATCAACCAAAACTGAACATGAAGCTGAAATAAATCAACAGAATCATTTAGAAAATCAGTGAAGAACTACAGAAAAAGTTCTTTGTTTTCACAAAAAGTGATTTTTTTAAGAAGCCGACAGTATTATTTTATGTTTTTTTTTTTTGGAACTTTATTGCCTTAATATGAAAAGAAAAAAATACAGGCAATTAACAAAATCATAGTAAACTCAAACATGCGTTGAGATTGGGCATATTACAAATATATATATAAAGAAAGAAGAGGAGAGAAAAAATAGAATAGAACAATTATATAGACAATTAGGAGTTTTCCTATGTGGAGACACACATAGATCCAACCATACACAATAACTTACACATCTATATATAGACCAGAAATATTAACAGTCAAAATAAGGGAATTAGGATGGGAGCTGATACCTAGGATGTAGTAGATGTTATTCAAAAATAGTAATCACTCCAGCCCATCTTTTCAAAAAGATTTTTAGTTGTAGCTGGGCAGTCAAGTATTCCATCATATGAACTTGTTTCAGTTTTTGTATCCATTGAATTATTGTTGGTGGATTTGGTTTAAGCCAGTTTAAAGTAATAATCTTTCTTGCAACCATCAGTAAGACATGTAGAATATAACGTTGTTCATTAGTGAGAAATTCTTTGTTGTACAGATCAAGAATGATAACACAGGGGTCCATAGGCAGATCTATCCTTATTATTTTCTCTATCTTCTTTCTTATGTTCTCCCAGTATGTTCTTATTTTTGGGCAATCCAAAAAGATGTGCGTATGGTCGCCAACCATGCCACATTCCCTCCAACATTCATCTGTGGAGTCATTCTGAGAGATATATAGCATCAATGTTCTCCTGAACGTCTGCCTCCACAAATATTCAGTCAGAATCACAATCTAAGATCTAGAAGATGTTAATCTTCATGCAGAAATTAGGATTTTTTTTGTGTTGACCAACAATTTAATCAAAGAAAATCAAACAAAACTGAACATGAAGCTGAAATAAATCAACAGAATCATTTAGAAAATCAGTGAAGAACTAAAGAAAAAGTTCTTTGTTTTCACAAAAAGCGATTTTTTAGAAGCTGACAGTTTTATTTTTATGTATGTTATACAAGAAGTCTGAACAAATCAAACTTTATTTTTTTACCATAGAGGTGTAGTAACTCTTTCCTCCTCTAGGGGCGCACTATGCTCATTTTTTAACTTTCATTCATGAATATTTGATCATTTCTGATGCTTGATCATTTTAAGAATCTCATGTTGCATTAAAAATGTATTTAATTTAAAGCTGTAGCTTCAGGCTTAAAATAATTGAGTGAATCAATTTCAATCCCACATCTCAAGTTGACCTTCATAACTAAAGGTTTGGTGACCTTTGACCTCAGAAAGAGGCAGCCATCTTAAAATATTATCACTTTAGTACTACCTTCAAATTAAAGGGGGTGTTGTGATCGATGGCGGGGCCAAACGACAGCTTTAATTTACTGTTTTATTCAAATGAAGTTTATTTCTGAGGATTTGATTCATGGTTTATCGTGAAAGTCTGACAGTGACGGTTCTGGATCTGACCTGTGACCTCTTTGGTCTGCCGGACAGAATCCTCCGAACTCAAACCGGATCCCGTTTGTCTCCGTTTCCAGGAAAAGGAAGACAAACCCGTCAAGCCTGACGACGATGACTACCCGCCGAGCGGAGACGACAGCTTCTCCGACTCCTGGTCGGAGGACGAAGACGTGCCCCCCCCCGCCCCGACAGCCCGCAGCCCCGCGGGGGCGGAGCCGGCCCTCAAACGGGAGCAGGGAGCTGAATCTGAGGAGTCGTCGTCCGAGGAGAGCGCCGACTCTCCCCCCCCTCCTCAGACGCAGAGGCGGAGCTCGGAGGCCGTGGTGCTTCCAGCCCCCAACGCCAAAGCGCGGCGACCCTACGACAAGAGGAACTACTGCCTGTTCTGCTCCAAGCCCTTCCTGAAAGTGGCGCGGCACCTCATGAACGTCCACAGCGACAGGGCGGAGGTGGCCGTGGCCTTCCGCTATCCCGCTCATTCCAAGGAGAGGAGCCGGATCTGGAACAAGCTGACCAACGAGGGGAACTTCGCCCACAACAAGAAGGTTCTGAGCTCGGGGCGGGGCCAGCTGGCCGTGAAGAAGAGACCCAGCCGGCCCACCAAGGCCGTGGAGTTCGCCCACTGCATGCACTGCCACGGCCTGTTCGGAGCCAAGACGCTCTTCCGGCACCTGAAGAACTGCCCGGACAAGGTGAAGGCGGAGGAGGAGCCGGCGGCGCGGAGGCGCATCGTCTCGCACTGCGCGCTGCTGGCGGTGAACTTCGCAGAGCTGGGCGTGGGCGAGAGCGTGAAGGACATCATCGGCGAGATGGTGTACGACGAGGTGACGCGGGCCGTCATGGAGGACCGGACCATCCTGCAGTTCGCGGAGCAGATGCTGGGCGAGTACAGCAGCGACGACTTCAACTACATCCGGCAGAACCTGCGGCAGACCGCCAGGCTGGTGCTGGAGGCCCAGAAGACCACGCCCCTGGACCGGCTGCGGGACTTCTTCCACCCCCAGAACTTCCACCACGTGGTCTCCGCCGTGAGGGTCCTGTCGGGCTACGACCGCGAGCGGAAACGCTTCGGCAGCCCCTCGCTCGCCATCAAGCTGGGCTACAACCTGCAGAAGATCTGCGGCATCGTGGAGGCCGACGCCGTGCGGGCGGAGGACACGGAGAGGGCGGAGTCTGCCCAGAGGTTCCTGTCCGTCTACAAACGGAAGTGGAACAAGCTGGTTTCATCGGCGGCGCTGAGGAACCTGCGAGAAGTCAAACGGAGGAAAGAGGCCGACGTTCCGCTCGCCGAGGACGTGAAGCGGCTGCAGTTCCACGTGGAGGAGGTCCACCGGCTCGCCGAGGAGAAGCTCCGAGAGCGCCCCAGCGTGGAGAACTACGCCGCTCTGACCCGGGCGGTGCTGGCCCGCACCATCCTCTTCAACCGCAGGAAGACGGAGGAGGTGTCCAAGATCCCGGCGGCCAAGTTCCTGTCGCGGCAGAGGTCGGAGCAGCTGGACGACATGGACGCGTCCGTGTCCGACCTGGAGCGGAGGATGTGCCGGTTCTTCTCCAGGATGGACATCCGAGGCAGCAGCGGCAGGATGGTTCCGGTTCTGCTCAAACCGTCCCTGGAGTCTTCTCTGGAGCTCCTCATGAAGGTCCGGGAAGAATGCGGGATCCCCAAAGACAACAGGTTCCTGTTCGCGCGCCCGTCCGCGCCCACGCCCTACAAGGGCTCCGTGTGCGTCCAGCGCTTCGTCAGGGAGTGCCGGGCGCAGCGGCCCGCCGCCCTCACGGCGCCGCAGATCCGGAGGCACTTCGCCGCCACGCTGCAGCTGATCAACCTGGAGGAGGAGGAGGCGCTGCAGGTCCTGGGGCCGGACAACCCCGTCCAGACGCTGCGGCGGGACGCCGGCGCCGTGTGCGACGACGCCTTCATGGAGACCGGAGGTACGAGAGAGAGAAAGAATACACTTCCCATCAGACTCGTTTGACAGCTGCCCCGCCCCTCAAGATGATGCAGGGTCAAAGGTCACCGTTAAAATTCGAAATTCAAAAAAAAAAGGAGAGATTTAAAAGTGGAAAAAAAAGTTTTGAAATCTAAAAATCAGAACATTTTGAAGCTGAAAATAAGTAAGTTTGATTCAAAATAGCAAAAAGTTTTAGACATTTTTTTTGGCCAAGCACCAACATTCATTCATTTAAATAAATAAACACCAACATTTTTTTTAAATTCAGCTGAATCTAAAAAAAATAAATAGAAATAATCCTGACATTTTTATTCAGTTAACCTTTTGTCTGATTTTAAAACTTTTATGGAGCTAAATTAGGGCACATATCACTTGAAGCCCAAATAAAACAAGTTGAAAAAATATTTTCCAAGAAAAATAAATAAATAATAAAATATAAAAATGTCTTCAACTCTGTTCTAAAATAAACTTAATTATTTCAGCTTCAAATTTTCTGTTTTTATAGTTTCCAAAACTCAAAGTTTCTGTTTGAAATATTTTTTTAGTTTCAACTCTTTTCTTTTTCAAATCTGAAAAATTCAAAATCAGAAATGGAAAAAAAGGATTGAAACTTAAAGAAAAGTTTTGAAAATGACATTTTGAGTTTTGAAACTAAGAAAATTGAACATTTAAAGTTGAAAATAACAGAGTTCATTCCAAAATAGCCAAAAGTTTCTGACATTTTACATTTTTTGGGCCAAACACAAATCATTTTTTCCATTTGTTTGTATTGGATTTCAAATATTTGCTCCATAAACGTCCTGGGACTGGGAAACCCGGCCTGCTGTTGCCCGTAGCAACAAGAATCAGAGAGAAAAGCCTTAATAAAGTTGCGGGTTTTTCCAGCCTCAGCAGCAGAACTTCTCCAGAACCCGATCAGAACCGCCTCCTAACACTTAACTCTTTCTGTTGCAGTCAGATCACAAACATCTGGAGGTCCTTCAGACCAACGTGACGGAGCGCCGGGTCCAGACCGCGGTTCTGCTGAGCGTCAAGGCCGGGAGGGGGCGGGGCATGGCGACAGGAGCGGGAACGCCAGGAGTCGAGGTCGTTCTGCAGGTGCGTTTTTGGTTTCTCTGAAAGTTTGATGATCTGACAGCGAGGGGGCGGGGCTTATCCAGCTGAGCATCCGTCCTCCAGGTGGAAATATTAGGAGAATTTTGATGATTCGAATTCATGAAAACATTGAAACGTAACAAACGTGGATTTAATAAACAGTTTTAATTATTTTAACTTGACTCTCAAGGTTCTCTCGGTTACCGACTGATTGAGTTTCTATTTTCCTGCGTTTCTCTCGCAGGTTCCCATAAACCATCCAAGTCCAAATGGTCGGAGTCGGAGGTGCGCGCCGTGGAGCAGCACCTGATGGAGTTCATCCGGAAGCAGCGAGTGCCGCAGAAGTACGACTGCCTGCAGTGTCTGGAGGCGGAGCCTCGGGCGCTCAGGGCGCGCTCGTGGAAGGCCGTGAAGGACTACGTCCGGAACCGGATCACCGCGCTGCGCAGGCAGAGCGGCTGCGGCGCGAAGCCCGCAGGTGAAGCCGCCGGCGGCCTCAGCGGGAGGAGGGGGCGGGGCCCGAGACGACCTCTGACCTCAGCGGCGTCTGCTTCTGTCTGCTGCAGGGAAACCCTCGGGAGAGAAAGCCAGAGCGGCGCCCCCCGTCCAGACGCGGGACGTCAGACCGGCAGCCCCCCCCAGAGCGGATCAGACAGGAAGTAATGTGATTACAGTGTTAGAATAATCTGTGACTGAAAAATCGAGTTTGAGTATTTGTGACGTTGAAGATCGATGAGTCTATGGTGGATCAGGTGATGTCATCGTAATGTTGGATTTTATGGATGTACCTGACTGTTGATCTTCAGGATTAGAACCTCTACCTCCTGATCCACATCACATTTAGCCTTTAGTGAAGCTTTTGAAGGCTTTCAGACGCAGATCCATCTGATGAGGTTTATGAAAACCTGCATTTGAACTGATGGAGGGACGGAGCTCCATTTGAAACTCAAATAAAGCAAATAGAAAAAAATGTTGGTGTTGCCCAAAAAAGTGTAAAATGTCAGAAACTTTTTGCTGTTCTAAAATAAACCTAATTATTTTCAGGTTAAATGAAGATTCAGAAAAAAACTGTTGAAAATTCAAATCAGCAGCTGTTACTAATGGACGTATTATTTTTTAATTGATAATTTTACATTTATTGTTATTTATTTCTTCAAATTTTCAAGATTTATTTCAAGTTTTCATTTTTTTTCCAAAACATATAAAATATTTCCCTTTTTTATCTGATTTACAATGTCTTTTTTTCAAATTTTGAAAAGAAAAATTCAGTTACAATGTCTATTTTTCAAGTTTTCAATCGGATTTTCCACTTTAAGCTGTTCCTGATTTGACTCCATAAAAAAGTTTCAGATATTTTGGTTTTTTTTCTGGCCAAACACCAATATTTTATTCAATTTGTTTTATTTGAGTTTCAAATCATATCGGCCCATGTTTCGCTCCATGTGGGCGGAGCCTCTGGTTTGTGCAGAGCTGCTGGTTCAAATCCTCTCTCACATGTGAACGTGTCCTCCCAGACTCCAGGGCGCAGACCAAGGTGAAGTGGGCGGAGGCGGAGGTCCGCGCCGTGGAGAGGCACATGATGCGCTTCATCACCCAGCACAAGGTGCCTCAGAAGAACGACTGCGTCCTGTGTCTGGAGGCGGAGCCTCAGGCGCTGCGGGCCCGCTCCTGGAAAGGCGTGAAGGACTACGTCCGAAACCGAATCACCACGCTGCAGAGGCAGAGCGGCTCCTCCCGGCGCTCCAGATCGGAGAGCTCTCGGCACAGGAGCGTCCTGCTGCAGCTGTAGCTGAAAAACCGCAGAAACATTCCGGCTTGAAACGAATGTTTTCCTTCGTTTATGGAACTTTTGTTACCGTTTTATAAATCTAAAAGCTGAAGTTTTATAGATTTATTGGAAGTTTGAAGGTTGGGATCCACGTTTGGAGACTTAAGTCTAGTTAGAATTACATTTTTGATTTTCCTTTGAATGTTGAAGCATTTTGTAAACAAACAAGTTCACTTTTCTGAGTAAAAGATGTCAAATAGAAACATTTTGTTCAGAGGATTTTGTTGCAAGTATGTGGGTGTAAATTGGGGCTGACTTTATTTGAAACTTAAATAAAACAAATTGAAAAAAATCTATAAATATATAAAAAAAATATATTTATTCCATAGATAAACAAAATAATTTTCTAAAATAAATTATTCATTAATCATTTCTTCATTTATTTTATGATTTAAATCTTCTGTTTTTTAGGTTTCAAAACTCAAAATTTTAATTTCCAAACTTTTTTTCAGTATAAAAGCTTTTTTTCACTTTCAAATCTGAAAATTTCAAAATTGAAAGAGCAAAAATGAAAGAGTTGAAAGTGAAAAAATATTTGAAACAGACATAAAAAAAAAGGGAATTTTTGCTTTTTGAAAATTACAAATTGTAATATTTGAAACTGAAAACAATACATTTTATTTTAGAATAGCAAAAAATTTTAGACATTTTACACCGATATTTTTTTTCATTATTTTTATTTGGGTTTCAAATATTATTTGGTTCAATGGAGCTCCATATAAGTCCAGTTAGAATTACCCTTTTTGTAAAAAAAAAAAAAAAAAAAAAAAAAAAGACTTTCTGAGTAGAAAAGTTAAATAGAAACATTTCTTTTGAGTGTTTTGTTGCAATTGTTGCTGCTTTTCAAATTTAAAAATAAAAGACGTTTTAGGAAGAAATAATTCACATTTGGGTTCGAATATCACAGTTTTTAGCTGCAATGGCTAAAAAAAAAAGTTAAACGTAACTAAAAAATTTGTTTTGAACAGATGGAAGGATGTGCAGCAGATCAGGCTGATCCTGGATCGATTGCAAACCTGTGGACAGGTTCCACAGGTGTGATGGAGAGATGGGAGGAGGACAAAAAGAACTGATGGAACAGGAACATTTCTTGCTGGGGTCACGTGGTCCACCATGGACAGCTCCCGGTTCCTGACCGGAAGCGGAAACGCTCACAGTCCTTCCTGGAAGCTGCAGGAAATCCTCACATTGACAGGAGAAACATAAAGAGGGATTCAAACTACAAACCTTCTGTGTGTGAGGCGACAGAGCGGATGAACCAGAGACTGGACTCTCTGGTTTCTGATTTGAGCTTTCCACCGGCTTTTATTTTGACAGACATGACCGGAAACGCCCCCTCTCGACTCTCGTTGACGGGAAACTAACGTTACCGTAAATGTCGGGTTTCTGCAGACGATCGGAGGCGGTTCTGCTGAACTGTTCCGTAGAACTCGTCGATCTATCCTGAGATCAGATTTCTGTTTTCTACGTGAAGCTCGTCGTTCGGTTTGTGGAGCTGAAACTGGAGCTGTTTCCGCTGGTGGTCTCCGGCGTTCATCTGGACCCCGGTTCCGTGGTTCTGATTCATGTCAGAACCGAGGGTTCTGTTTGCAGCATCAGCGGAACCGCAGACGGACATCATGTTAGCTTGAACCTTCAAACACCACGGTAATCACCACTCTGTTACTGCTCTTACTTTGAAGAAACCAACGATAGAGATATTCTACTATTGGACAGTAGAGATGAGATATCGCGAGAGTTGGTTTAGAAATAAAATGATATTAACATTTTTATATTTTATTTGACTTTTATGACAAATATAAAAACTATATTACTAAATGGCACTTTAGAAAATATATTATTTTTAGTATTATTGCTGTTAAATTCAGTTTTAAAAAGTAAAACTTTCTTAAATCGTTAAAAACAACACAGGCAAAACAAAATTGAAAAACAAATAAATAATTTACTCTGAGAAAACTAAGCGTGATGGTAACACTGAAGCAGAGAAAACCTTTACCAATTAAACGACTAGATCTGGTACTTTCAAAATAAAACACTTGTCAGAATCAAAACGGAAGTAATTCAGTAGAATTCAACATTTATAAAACCGGAAGTTTTTTAGACTGAATTTAGTGAGTTTGTGTGTTTTTTCTCTTCACCTCTAAATGATTTTGGCTGTAAATGATCTAAACTTATTTAACCCATTCAAAACAGACGTAACCTGCTGTTAGAATGAAACATTCTGGCATATTTGGGTTCTAAAAGCATGAATATAAAGTTCCAGTGAAGTGATCGTTCTCTGGTGTCGGCAGGTTGGTCTGTTTGTAATGGAGACGGATGGATGTCCCCACAAACCACCAAAACCAGCCTCCCGCTCAGCCATGGGGGCTGCCGAGCGGCTGGCCCCCCGCTCAGGGACCTGTTTACAACCCTCTGCACCTCAGCCGGGGGCCCCCGCAGACATGGGGCAGTAGCCCCCACAGCAGGGCCGACCCGAGCGGGCGGGACCAGCACCGACCCGGTCCTGAAGCTCAGGTCTCTGACGGCCGAGGAGGAGACGTTCCTCCGGGTGGCGCTCCCCACCCCCCCCAGCAGGTCTGCCCCTCCACAGTCCGGGCTCCTCCGGGGAGCGCAGCATCAGGACCAGCTGCTGAAGGAGCCAACCCGAGGCCTTCAGGTGGATTAGACTCCGCCTCCGCTCACATGCAGCTTCAGTTTCCTGCACGGCTTCCAGCAGGTGCGTCTGTTGGTTAGAAAGCATCCGGCAGTCCGTTAGTCTCTCCTCTGATGGACGTGTCGCTCGAATGACTTCATCACAAAACTATCGGAAATGATGATTTAAAGGTTTTGGTTTTTCCTGAATGTCTCTGCAGGAAACACAAACGTTGATCCTGAAGACGCTGAGGAGGACAAACATGCGTCACAGCAGGTATTTAGGAAGTGGATTCACCCAAGAAGGAAACAAAAAATGTTTCCACATCCTGACTTTATCCACGAGTTCATTTCAGGTTTCCATCCAGTCAAACTGTTAAATCGATCATTCCCTCATATTCAGTTTGGAGAGAAGAACAGATCCAAACCTGAGCTGGTTTGGTGAGAATATTTACACTTTCTGACACGAGTCGTTCTTCATCTAAAGACCAAACTGGAGTCTGCTCTGCACAAGGAGTTCCTGTCCAACCAGAAACCTGAGAACAAACCAGACTTTACAGAAGAATCAATAGAAGCTCTGAAAACTGGTTCCAACCATTGACTGTATTAGAGAACTGGAATGAGAGATGTCATCCGTGGAAAACGGTTTCCTTCCATCTCAGTCAACTCAGCCGTCTTTATTAAAAAAATGGTTGCTGCCATGTTGGAGCCAGACGTCGTCAGTGAGCAGGGATTGGTCGGAGCCGGACTGAGTCATCGTTTCTATGGGACGGAGCCAAAGTTTGCTCACAAAATAAAAGCACAATCACCCTGTGGCATAAATGACTTTGAAAAAATGTCTGTTTGTGTTTAAAGTGTTTTTATGACTCAGCATTTTTCCTGTCCGCAGCACCCCCCCTCTGCCTCCCGGTACGGTCTGGATCCGGATTCGCTGCCCAGCGCCGTGAGTTCTTTTACACAGAAAACAGAAGCAGGTGTGAGCACACCTGGAATGCTGACCCAAGGACACACCTGAGACTCCACAGCCATTTGTGACGCTCTTACCCCTCCTTTGTTGCTCTTTTGCCCCTCAATCGATGACTCTGTTACCCCTCAATCAATGACTCTTTTAGCCCTCTATCGTGACTCTTTTACCCCTCCATCATGACTCTTTTACCCCTCCATCGTGACTCTTTTACCCCACCATCGTGACTCTTTTACCCCTGATTAATGATTCTTTTACCACTCCATCGTGACTCTTTTACCCCACCATCGTGACTCTTTTACCCCTCCATCGTGACTCTTTTACCCCTCCATATTGACATCACACTACCTACCACTAGTTTGCTGTTTCGTGATGATCCCATGTGGTACAGTGTCTTTTATTTTGAAAGGAACTCAAGGGAAACTCTATTTAAAGTTTTAAACTTTTTAATATTGGAAAAAACAAACAACTTTTACTTGATGTTTTCTAAATGCACATGACTTCATTTATATAAATCATAACAGTAACATAAATCTACCCCCCCCGTGGGGCAGGTGAAGGTCATTCTGGAGGACAGAGCGGAGTGGGGGGGCAGGACCTTCATCTCTGAGCCCTTCTCTCCTCTTCCTCCTCTTCCCACCACTTCCTGTGCGACGGAGGACCGAGGTAAACTCACCTGTGCTGCTTTATGATTTCAGGTGTCTTCCGTTTGACTCCGCCTCTTTCCATTCTCAGGTAATGCCGGTCCCTCCGTGATCCGCTCCACCTGCTACTGTTTACCCTGTGAGGCTCAGGTGGGGGCGCTCAGCCGCCTTCCTCTGGGGGCTCTGGTCACCCCTCTGGGGAGGCTGAACGACGCAGAGGTTTTAATTCTATTCGATTCTATTCTATTCTATTCTATTCTATTCTATTCTATTCTATTCTATTCTATTCTATTCTATTCTATTCTATTCTATTCTATTCTATTCTATTCTATTGAATTGTATTTTATTCCAATTTTTCCAAACTTTAATGCGTATTTATGTATTGATAAGAATGTTCCCACAATCCTTTGCTGTGCCGCAGGGACCCCCTCCGCTGTGCGCGGACTCGGACCGGGTGGACGGCTGCGCCTCCTGCGGGGCCTCCATGTGCCCCCCCATGAGCTGGCAGGACTGCGGGCAAAGGTTTTATTGCCCCTTTTGTGGGAAACTCAACGAGGGTAAAATCCAAATCGGGAATCTTCTTCATCCCGAATAACGTTTTGCCGACTCATCGTTTCCTGACTCGGCACTTCTTCTGCTTCCCTCAGTGGCGTGGAAACACTACCAGCCCACCAAAGGAGTGAACGGCGTCCGGGTGGATGCCGACCACAGGCCTGAGCTGAGTCTGGGCTCGTATGAGGTCATCAGCTCTGAGAAGGTGGACCTCCTCCTCCTCCTCCTCCTCCTCCTCCTCCTCCTCCTCTCCTCCTCCTCCTCCTCCTCAGCTGCTCAATCTGGTTCCTGAAACCTTCATGCTCTTATTTTGAAATGCTTCAGGAGGAACCGGCGGCTCTGCTCCTCGCCGTTGATGTTTCCGCTTCAGCTCAAAGAGGAGGATACTTGGAGTTCATAACTCAACAAATCCAGGCAGTTCTGACCTCTTTGAGCAGGTGAAGCTCCGCCCCCTGCAGACGCCTCCTCCTGTGAGGAGCTGCAGCATCAGATCTCCTCCTCTCTGCTGCAGGGAGGACGGCTCCTGCTGCGTTCCCGTCGGTTTGATGTCGTACGACAGCAGGATCCACCTGTACGACCTCAGCCCGGAGCGGTCCCGCCCCCACATGCTGGTCATGGCTGACTCGGAGGAGGTGCAGCTTCCTGTGAGGGAGGGGCTTCTGGTGCCCCTCAGAGACTGCATGGAGAGCCTCCTCAGGTATCAGAAAGATTTCAGGTCATTTCATTTCCTGTGAGTCTTAAGCGACCTGTCCAGACTTTACCTGGCTCCACCTGCAGGTTCAGGTGTGATGACACACCTGAACCTGCAGGTGGAGCTGTTCCCTCAGTCTGCAGAAAGATGTTCATTTAAAAACACATTAAATTCAGAAGTACTTGAAAGAAATATTGAAAAGAAAAAGTAAAAAAATGAGATTTTAGAATTGAAGGAATAAACTCATTTTTTTTGTCTTCAAATTTAAAATATTTGATGTCAAATTTATGTTATTTTTCCTCAAATTTTCAATATTTATTTCAAGTTGTTTACAAAGAAGTTCCAACACCGTGCGTACTGCTTTTATTTCTTTAAATGACAAATATTCACTGATTTTATGACGACTTTTTTATGGAGCTAAATTGAAACCCAAATAAAACAAATTGGAAAAATCTTGGTTTTTGACCAAAAAAAAGTTAAATGTCTGAAACTTTTTGCTATTTTAAAATAAACTTAATTATTTTCAGCCTCAAATTAATTAATTTTCAAAACACAAAATGTCCTTTTCAAAAGTTTTTTTCCCTTTTATTTTTGATTTTGAAATTTTCAGATTAAAAAAAACAAAAAAAAAAAGAGTTGAAACTGAAAAAAAAGTTTTGAAAATTCATTTTAAGTTTTGAAACCTAAAAAACAGAATATTAGATGATAAATAAAGTTTCAAACATTTTACATTCTTTTGGTCAAACATCAATATTTTTTTGATTTGTTTTATTTGTTTTCAAATAATATTGACACAAATTGAGCTCCGTACTCTTTATGACTCCACTGTGTTCTGATGATGGAAACTTGGAGGGTTTGTAGAAAAACTACTTTGAAATACATTTTTCACCAAAATTGTTGAACTGCAATGCATTGTGGTCTATGTTACCCTATCCACTGAGCATTAATGAAGTGATTGATAAAGGAGAAGATGTTTGAAGCTGCATGGAGGACGAGTGTGGATGTTTCTGGAGTCTGATGTTCGGCATCGATCGCTGCTCTCTGCTTCTCCTGCAGCGTTCTGCAGCTCCTGCCGGTCATCTGTGCGGAGCAGGACGGCGGCGGGGGCGGGGCTCCGGTGGAGCTGCCCGTTCAAGCGGGCCTCGCCGTGCTTCAGGTGCTTCCCGCTTCATGATCAGAAATGTCCCACACGTCCTTTTAGTGAATCTTTCTGGAACCGGTTCAGGGCCAGAAGAGTCCTGGAAAGCTGCTGATCTTCCATTCTGCGGATCTGATGGAGACGGGAAGCTCCTCCTCCTCCTCCTCCGGACTCTTCAGCTCCAACAAACCAAAGGTAGTTTCTGCCGTTGACTGTATCTGAGAGCTGGACTGAGCGAGTGTGACGTCATCTATAGAAAATGCTTTAGCCTTCAGGAGCGATGGTTTCATGAAGCCTCATGAGTGTGGCTTCCCTCTCTGTGGAAGAGAGGGACCTTCCCTCTCTGTGGAAGGAACAGGTGCTGAAGAAAGCCAAAAACATCCTGGGACAGCCCCAGCATCCTCTGACTCCTGTCTTTGTTTTGATGCCTTCAGGGCGCCGATTTTATGCTCCGGCACGAAAAACGAATCGTTTTTCGCATTCCTTTGTGCCCTCAGCAATTACGTTGCTGAATTTAGATAATAGTGTTTTTCTTTAAGGTTATTGATGAGGTGACGTACAACTGTATGCTGATGTTGCGGAGCTACGGAGTACTCATTTTGGACTGTGATGGGCTGACACATTGATATGATTGTGTGGTGTGTGTGTGTAACTGCACTGGAAGTTCTACTAATGAATTGCCCTCTGGGACCAATAAAGTTTTTCTGATTCTGATTCTGATTCTGATGAGGCTTCGCTTGCTCTGCCATGCCACCTAGTGGCCAGAATGTAACGTTCAGTCGAGCTGTCGCAGTGACATTTCCCAACGTCAAACTTAAGTTTTTTTAATTACAATTAATATCTAGAAAAGTTACATTACCTGCGATAATTCTAGTGTGAATGCTTTTTAATAGAAAAAAGACTGAAACAATTTACTTTAACTTCCTGAAAATGTAAAAGCTATTTTCATAATGCAACATTTGCTAAAACATTTCAAACTCTGTTAAAAAACTATGACAGACAGCTGAATTTGACTTAGATTTCTTAAAAAATGGTAGAAAGTTAGCTTAAAAATCCTCCATATGCCAGTTTTGCTGAAAGAATGTAGTGTGTCTCTTCAATTAGTTGAGTAAAGTAGCTAAAATAAGCACGCCTAAAAAACTTAGTTGCATAGCCAATTAGCATTGCTAGCATGCGGAAAGCCTAGCACGTTGCTAAAATATAGCAAAACTAACAAATTAGCCTAAAAAAGCTAGCACAATGCGGAAAAGCTAGCACGTTGCTAAAATACTAGCACAACTACAAATTAGCCTAAAAAAGCTAGCACAATGCGGAAAAGCTAGCACGTTGCTAAAATACTAGCACAACTACAAAGTAGCCTAAAAATCCTCCGTAAGATTAATAAAAAACTTTAGCCTATTGCTAAAATATAAGCTAAACTCAAAAGTAGCTTAACAACCACAGTACATTACAAATTAGCCAAAAAACGTTAGCATGTTGCTAAAATGTTCGATAAAATTGGCATAAAAAACCTCAACGGAGGCCAAATTGTCAAAATGAGCTAGCATGATGCTAACATCGCAGCTTATTTTTCTGTAGCTCAAGTTATAAACTGACCAATCAGATGCCTTAATAAAAGTAGGCGGAGCCTGCTGCCCTCCACGTCCAATGATTGACGTCTGATTGACAGATTTTCTGTGGCTCACTCTCAGTGGAAGGGGTGTGGCCTTCCAAGAAGCTCACTCCTGATTGGCCATCGTGGTTGCCATAGAAACGATGACTCAGACCGATTTGGACTGATCACGGGACGTTAACGTCGCCTGGCTCCAACATGGTGACGTCTGAAAATTGACAGTATAGGAAAATCAAAAAATGGCAACTGAATCGACAGTATAGGGCTTACGATGATGTCACTCAGTCGGTCCAGTTCTCTAATACAGTCAGCCACCTCAGAGTTTCCTGACAGATCCCCCCCCCCCCAGTCAGTCTTTCAGCCGTCGGAGCGGTCCGTCTCTCTGGCTAAAGCGTGCGTCATCCAGGGCTGCGGCGTGCACCTGTTTGTCCTCTCGCAGCAGGATGTGGGCGGAGCTTGGCCCGGCCACGTCCCACACCTGACGGGAGGCGCTCTGCACTGCTACGACCACCTGCAGGTGAGTGTTCGGGGGCCCGGGGGGGCGGACCCGTCCCGAAGGGGCCGTCTGACGCGGCTGTCGCTGCAGGGCCCGCTGGACCGGGACCGCTTCGGCCGGGACCTGAGGAGGACGGTGGAGACGGACTGCGGTTTCCGGGCCGAGCTCCGGATCTTCGTCTCTAAAGGTGAGGACGCTCTCCTGCGGCTGCGCTTTCTACAAATGCGTGGAAACGTTCTGTTTTCGTAGATTTGCGCGTGTCCGGGTGTTACGGGATGTTCGTCCCCGGGCCTAACCCGGCACACGTCGCCATGGCGACGCTGGACCGGAGGACCACTCTGGCTGTGGAGCTGGCACACACCAGAACCCTGGAGGAGGCCGGAGGAGCAGCCGTGCAGGCAGGTCACCGACACAGTCCTCATTTCATCCTCACTTCCTGTTTGTAACGCCGTCACCCCCCTCCCCCTCCCCGGTGCTGCAGACGGTTCTGTCCTACAGCCTCCGGTCCGGACAGAGGAGGACCCGGGTCCACACGCTGACGCTCAGATGCTCGCGCCTCCTGCAGGAGACCTTCAGGAACTTCCAGGCCCAAACGCTCCTCAGCTTCTACTGCAAAAAGAGTGAGAAGATTCTTCTGGATCTCTGATGAGAGCAGAGCCGGTCCTGGTTCTGGTTCTGTCTTTACTGGGTTCTATTGCTTTAAATGTGAAAAGATGACAAACTTTCTCCTCCTCAGTAGTTTGAAGATGGAAAAAAACGGATTTACTGGATGAACACGGAAGTCATGCACGCTCACATGCACGCTCACACGCACGCTCACACGCACGCTCACATGCACGCTCACATGCACACTCACATGCACACTCACATGCACACGCACATGCACACTCTCACATGCACGCTCACATGCACACTCACATGCACGCTCACATGCACACTCACATGCACACTCACGTGCACGCTCACATGCACACACACATGCACTCTCACATTCACGCTCACATGCACGCTCACATGCACGCTCACATGCACACTCACATGCACACTCACACATTCACATGCACTCTCACACATGCACACACACATGCACTCTCACATTCACGCTCACATGCACGCTCACATAAACTCACATGCACACTCACACATTCACATGCACTCTCACACATGCACACACACATGCACACTCACATGCACTCTCACATGCACTCTCACATGCACACTCACATGCACACTCACATGCACACTCACATGCACACTCACACATTCACATGCACTCTCACACATGCACACAAACATGCACACTGACGTGCACATCATAGTTTTGTGACGGAGCAGCTAGAAGGTTCAGAAATATTACTGGATCAAATCATCTGAATGTAGAATTCAGGATAATCCTGGTCTGGATTACAGGACTTTACCTGGATGTGTTTCATCCTGATGGATCAGAGAACGGCTCTTCCTCTCATGTCTCTGCAGTGTACTGCTCGGTGCTGGAGCGCCCCCTGCAGGAGCTGAGGGAGGAGCTGCAGACGGACATGACGGAGGCGCTGGCGTCTTACCGCAGACACTGCAGCTCTTCCTGCGTGTCTGCGGGGCAGGTGGGCCGGCTCGCTCTCCTCCATCTCTGACCCAAACCTTTGAGGTTCTGACCCGCTCCTCTGCTGTCCTGCAGCTGGTTCTCCCTCGGTTCCTGCGAGCTCTCCCCGTCTTCATCAACAGCCTGAGGAAGAGCGAGGTTCTGCTGCCGGGTCTGAGGAGCTCCATCCACCAGAGGCTGCAGCTGCGCTGCCGCGTGCTCGCCATGGACCCCCGCAGCACCGTCCAGCACTTCTACCCCCCCCTGCTGCCGCTGGTCCGTGCAGCAGAACTTTGGTCGGGTCCAAGAACGGATGCCGGTTCTTCCTGTAACATCGTTTCTCTCCCCTCCAGCTGCCGTCGGACGGAGACTCCGGCGGTTTGAGTCCAGGCGAGCCGCTGCGCTGCACGGCCGCCAGCCTGCTGCCCACCGGCCTGTACCTGCTCCACCCCCCCCTCATCCTGCTGCTCTGGGTGGGAAACCAAGTCCCAGCATGCACTGTGGCGCAGCTCTTCGGCGCCGCCTGCTTCTCCTCGCTGCCGTCCGGAGAGGTTTGAACGTGACGTCATTCCGGGTTTTCCTGAACAGGAAGTGCTCCTCAGTTCCTGATCTGCTGTCACTCATTCTGGTTTCATTCCTCCAGATGAAGCTGCCGGTTCTGGACACTCCTCTGTCCGTCCGTGTTCGATCCCTGATCGACCAGCTGAGCGGTCAGACGCCGCACAGCCGGAAGGTGAGCAGACGGATGGATCTCTGTCAGAGGATCAGAAAATGATCAGGTTGTTCAGGTCTGGTTGTGGGTCACGCGTGTTTTAGAAGGCGGTTGCCATGGCAACAGCCCGTCCGATTCCTCCTGCTCCCAGAGTAACTGCGGTGTGTTCACCTCCTCCCCCAGCTGCTGGTGGTGAAGCAGGGAGACGCCTGTGAGGAGGCGCTGCAGCGCCACCTGGTGGAGGACAAGAGTCCGAACGGAGGAGCGTCGTACGCCGACTTCCTGTACCATCTGCACTTCAACTCTGTCCGACTCCTGCAGTGACACGCGCGCGCACGTGTTCACGTATTTATTGATTTCTGTGAGAATTTATTTCATAATTTTCTGAATATTTATGATGTTAATTTATTCCTGTTACCCCCCCCCCCTTCCCCATTCTGTGTTCCTTCAGTGAAAGGGTTAAAAACGAATAAAGAGCTGCTGTAAGTCAGCCTGGATGCGTTCGTCTCTGTTTGTTTCTTTGGTTCATGGAGGATCCAGACAAACGAAAGACCGACTGTCCAACGCTAACCAGCTGGAACCATGAGGGGGCGGGGCAAAGAGGTGACCTGTCAGGTGACCTGTCAGGTGACCTCTCCTAATGTTGTCACATCATGCATACAGACAGACTTTCATTTTAGATCTATAATAAACAAACAGGTTAATTTACCTAAAAACTACAAATTTATTTCAGCAAAGATTAATGAACCTAAAAGTCTCATTTTTTTAATGATGTTTTAACAGAAAATTGTGAAACTTTCCTGAAAGTTCTTGTTAAATCCGGAACAAACTGGATTCCATTTCATTTCACACCTGATCAAATCTCTGCTGAAACATTTGACATGAAAGACTTCCTGCTGGATCCTGAAGGTCATTAGAGGTCAGAACCCAAGTCTCTGAGTCTGGATGAAAAGACGTTCCTGCAGCTTCAGGACTCCAGACGACATGAGGTCAGAGGTCAAAGGTCATGACCCTACAGTCAGGAAGAGACGTCTGAACAAACATGGATCCGTGAGATTTCCTCGATAAGGAACCAGAACACAGACCAACATCTGGAAGATCTTTCTGGAAGGAGAACTCTCCCAAACTTCTGGACTCAAACACGGCGGTGGTAGTGTGATGGTGTGGGACGATTTTTCTAGCAGACGGTTTCACACGTTAAGGGCTGCACCGGATGAAGAAGGAGGGGAGGGGCTGAGCTGAATTAACCCCGCCTCCTCCCTTCAGGGGGCTGGGATAGGCTCCAGCAACACCGGGATCCTGAACAGGAAAATGAAGAGGCAGCGTTCATCATCTCCTCCTCCGGAGCTTTGAGACCTAAACCAGCAACTCCACCTGAGAACTGAGCGAAGGTTTCAGAGTCCAGCAGAACGTTTGGATCTTTATGCTTCAAACGTCTCTGAAATAACAGGAGAAGCAAGACGAGAATAAACTCATGACAGACACAAAAGTGCAGATGTTTGTGGATCAGGATGTTATTGAGCCAATGATCATCATTTAACAGGTTCTTCACAGTCTCTTCATATTATGATGATATTAAATAAATAATCACTAAATTCTCATTTGTTTTTACGATTGTCGACATCTTATTTTCTGAGCTCTCAGACATTAAGGCTGATGCGTCTAAAGACCCAAAACTGCATCTTTTTTCATCTCAGATCTTTTGGAAATCGTCATCAGGTTTCTTCTGCGTCCACCAGGAGGCGCCAAAGAAATGCCGCCGATCACTGACCTGACAACGGATGGAGGACGTTTGTGCTCTCTTCAAAATAAAAGTCTCAAGTGGTCAAATTCCCTCCATACGAACAGAAATGGTCTGCATGGTGGTGTAGTGGTCAGCACCGTTCCCTCACAGGGAGGAGTCTCTGGTTCAAATCCCAGCTGGGTCTGCGTGCCCTCCTCATTCATGTCTGGGTTTTCTTCAGCTTCCATCCAAAAACATCCTTCATAGGTTCATTGGTGACTCTAAACTGTGACGTTGTGATGAACTTTCAGAACTGCAAAGATATAGGCTCCAGCAACCCCATGACCCAGGGAAGTCTGGAGCTAAATTGAAGGCAACATTATTTGAAACCAAAATAAAACAAATTGAAAAAAATATTTGTGTTTGGCCAGAAAAAAAAAAATGTCTGAAACTTTTGCTACTCAAAAATAAACTTAATTCATTTTAGCTTGAAATCCTCTATTTTTTTAAGTTCTTCAAAATATAAATTTCAGAACTTTTTTCCCACTTTCAATTTTTTGTTTTTTTTTTTTACTTTTGTTTTCAAATCTGAAAATTTCAAAATCGAAAACAAAAAAAAAACAGAGTTTTAAATGGAAAAAAAATATTTAAAACTAAAACAAAAGGAAATTTACATTTTGAGTTTTGAAACTTGAAAAACAAAACATTTGAAGCTGAAAATAATTAAGTGTATTTTAAAATATCCAAAAGTTACATTTTACATTTTTTGGGTAAACACCAATAGTTTTTCAATTTGTTTTGTTTGGATTTTAAATAATATTGGCCCCAGTTTAACTCCATAAGGAAGGAAGTGGATGAATGATGTCAGAGCTTGAAAGCTGTTCTAGAACAACTCCACGTGAACTGAGAAATCTGTGCTTTAACTGGACATCTCCATCAGAAAAACCTTATTGAACATGCAGTGAAAAGGTTAACAAGCTGCTTGGTGATGCAGGTGAGTAACACCTGAGGAATCCACCAACCAACCAACACGAGCTGACACAGTATTTAATCATCACAGACATGTTCTTCAGCTGCTCTGTTTCTTGTTTTGTAAATCAGATTTTTCTCAGTGAAATGTTGGAAAATGATTCACGCAGGAAGTTCTGAGCTGCTAACAAACCCAACGTGTTCACAGCCTCTCTCTATCTCTACTTGTTAAGACATAATTGGGTTTTTCTGCTTAATTCTTATTGTTTGAAGTCTGTTGTTAATATTTTGTCTTTTCTTTATATTTATTAATTGCATGTTGAGCATTAATACATAAAAAAAGTTTTTTATTTAACCTCTTAATGCCTGTTGTTGTAAATATTCAATCACTTTGGCTCCAAAATGACCTAAATGTGATTCTAATTAAAGACAAAAACATACGTATTATATTTTCATAGCTGGAAACAAATATATAGATAAAGGCAGCGGTGCCATTCTCAATCGCATAAATACAAAACACTCCTCAGATCGTGGGCTGAACAGAATAAACATTTATTGGTCACACAAAAACTTTTAAAAATTTTAAAACAGCAAGTTTTTAACATAATTATGAATAACAAAAAGGCAGGAATATTATTCCAAAATAAATAAACTTAAATCTCAAATAACTTTCAATATTTTACCCTCCATAAACTTTGATTTGATCAGAATTACAGAAGTGAGAAATAGAATATAATTGATCTGGAGGGCTGGATAGAATTACCCGGAGGGCCGGATCCGGCCCCCGGGCCTTGACTTTGACACATGTACATTAAGGGGCTTGAAGATTCAAATTAAATGACATTTTTCCCCCCAGACTCTGAGAGTCCAAAACAAAACCCAATAATGAGCAGAACTGTATTAGTTATTAGTATAAAACTTTTGTTTTAGCTTAAACACAGGCTCTTTAATGGAGTGAACAATTACAGAAAACCCCAGATGCACTTAAAAAATGAAACAATTTGACTAATTTACATTAATTATTAAAGTATATTGATTGTTTTGTATGTGTCTTGAAATTAGAGTATAAATTATTTCTTTGAATTTTAATCTGACAGAGTAAAAATATCTTAAAGTACGTTTCTTTACAAACTGTCTGATTAATCGTTTTGCTTCACAGGTTTATCTGTGGAAGAAAAACAGAATCTATTTCTAAAAAGCAAATACTATCAAAAAATTGTTGTTTTTATTTTATTTTAAATAAGTCAGATTCACATTTTCTAAAGAGTTTTCAAATTTATTCGTAGCTGGAATTTAAACTTCTTAAAGAGAGGACATCTGCTGATCCTGTAAAACTTAAAACTACCAAAGAGTTCATGTAAAATGAAATCATGTGAATATCAATGGTTAGATTAAATATGAAGAAATGCTTGAAAGTTTAGAAAATTTGGGATGTAGAGGTTCAGTTATGTTTTATATCTATATTTAGAATGATTTTTATTCACGGTTCATTTCAGGTCATTGTTGTTTTGGAAAATTTTGAAATTTGGTTTTTGACCTAAAAAAAAAATTAGCAATAAAAGTTATTTTATTTCAAAGTTTTTTTTTCATGCTTTATTGACAACTGAGATACATTACATAGAGTTGTACTATCATCAGCAACATTACATGTCACAACAACATCCAACATAACATATTAAACATACATAAAACAACATATATGACACTTAACATAATAGTACATTTAAAAAAAACTATAAATGACCATTTAACTTTTGTTAGGGTTTCTTATTAAGTTTGTAATCCTTATCAAGATTAAGTAATTTCAAGCTATTTTTCTTTTTCATATAATTAAGAGACTGTAAATAAAAACAGAACTCCTCGTGAAAAGTACTAAAAAGTGGTTTGAATTTTTATTTTAAAGTTTTTTCATTCCTCATGAGCCGTTTTATTTTGAAGGTCTGGGCCGGAAGTGTGAGTAGTCGGCTCCGCTAGCTTGTTGGCTGTCGCTCGCTCGCTCGCTCGCGCGCGCGGCGGCTGTCAGACAGAGGAGCCGGAGAGGAGAGCACCGCACCGCACCGCACCGCACCGCACCGCAGCGCGGCAGCCTCGTCCTCACACCCTCCGTCACGCGCCCGCTCTGAGGCTTGTTTTTCCCGCTCCAACGGCCGTAGAGCTGCTGGGCGGAACCCGCGTGCCCCCCTTCAGTTCCCGCCTCCCTGTCACTCACCGTAGCGGTAAATCCTTCGGAGGAAAAGCGGGAGAAGAAGAAGAAGCGAGAGAGCGGGGAGCGACATGGCTACGACAACCTGCACGCGCTTCACGGACGAGTACCAGCTGTACGAGGAGCTGGGCAAGTGAGTATCTGTGGCCACGTGCGCGCGGGGAGCTTGCTGCGTGAATGTGCGGGTGGACGGCGGGGCGGGCAGCGCGGGGCTCCGCGGGGTTGCTGCTGCGCCTGCTTTGGGGGTAACGGCGCGCGCTCTCCCGCGGCGCCATTAGATCCGAGGAAAGATGGAAACGGCGGGAAAGAGGAGGATGGAGATGATGATGATGATGATGATGGAGGAACCAGAACGGCGCTCTCTGCTCTGCGCGTTTGCGCTCAAACAGGCGCGTGCATGACGCGACCCCGTGCACGTGTCAACTTCTGATCACCCCCCCCTTCTCATTTTTATGTTTTGATTTTGTCATTTAAATAAAGATTTTATTATTTGAATAAACACTGTTCAGTCTAGTGGTACGAACATGAAATAATTGATAGTTTTAGTGTCAGATTCAAACGTTTATTTGCTTCTACGTCTTACGATTCTTCTACGACTTATACGATTCTTTTCAGACGATAATTTTCGTCTGTTCCTGATTCACAACGATCTGAGTAAAGAAATCCTCACAAATGCATCTTTAATCCTCAAATATGTCCTCCATCAGAAAAATGGTTTAAAAACTTGATAAAGACACAATTTTTAAGGTAGTGGGTCTTTTAAACACATTTTATTCACTTTTATTGATTTATTTAAAGCAATAAAAACAAACAAAGACAGATTAACACATTCAGGTTTGTGTAATGATTCACCATTCAGTTAAAACGTTGATATTTGGATCAATAATTAGTTTCAGTTTGATCAGAAAACATCGACAGGTTAAATAAATCCATGTTAATCTGCTGATGAGCATAAATAAAAGCTGACATCTCCGTACACGTCCCTCGACTCGTTACATAAAATATTCAACCAACTTTGTGGCGATACGAGACATTCCCTTTCTTTTAGTGGATCTACGTATTTATTATTCATTTGGTGAATAATAAATGAAAATGTCTTAACAGAAACATTTTTTTCCCTCTTTTTCACTTTTTAATGTAGTCAACAAAAACAAAAGTCTCCATTTTGAGTCTTTTGTTCTTTGTGGTAAAATAAAAATTTCATATTAATTTGCTCTGGATTATCAAATGTTTACCTTCAGCCAATTGGAGCTGACTTGTAGAAGTGAGCTTGTGATTGGACGCCTCTTTGTTTATATAAAGTTTGCCAGGAAGTGATTATTGATGATTTACTTCCTGATCAGTTTGTGGTTCTGGTCGACCTGCTGTCTCCTCCCAGTATGGATCTGTCCTTTACATCCGGGACAAACAAAAGCCTGTTGGAATGTAAAAACAATTCTGAATGAATCCTGGTTCAGTTCAGAACAAAAGCTGGAATAAACATCCTGGTGTTTAGATTCTCCACCGTTCAGTTCTGTTCTATTAATCAGTTTAGTTTTAAATCAAGAACTTTGGTATCTGAATAGATTTATCAAACCTAATTAAGAGTTCAGTCATAAATGGATTTCAAAATGAAAACATTTAGTGGTGAGTGGTTTAGATTTCCTTCCCTCTGTTCCCTCAGTCTTTATCGGAGAGTTGATCCCCATTTTCACCGGGAATGTTCTGGGATTTTGCTCTGATTTTGATTATCTGCTGCTCATAAACTCCTTTTTCCATTTTCAATTTCAATTTGAGTTAAATTCTTTTTCGGACTCTGTGTTACGGCCCCGATAGGCAGACCTGGCTCACCAGTGAGAGACGGGAACAGGGTTTGTTAAATAAAGGAAACAGAGAAACTGTGTCCTGAAAAGAGTGCTGGATTAGAACCAAACATAAACTAAATCCTGGAGAGAGTCAGCAGCTCCCTGATAATGGATATGTTACCAAAACTATCTCAAACAAACAAAGCCTGCAGACTGAGACTACCAAGGTCCAAACTAAAGTAGTGAAGACCTCTGAGGACAGAGACACACTAACTAAAAACCCACCCAGCTCCTCAGCTGCTGCTCTGTTCCCTACCTGCCCATTGGCCACACCCACCAGGTGAGCAGAAGGACTGGATGGAGAAACATCCAGCAGGACAGAACACTCCCGATTGAAAATCTGAGGGCGTGTCTGTTTGCAGCGATGGAGTTACAGTTTGGTGGGCGTGGTTTGGTGGTGTCACCTTACAGGTGGAGGCTGTGACATCACCGATCTGTCACGAGTTTCAAACCCTCAACCTTCTGGAAACAGAAATCCGTCTTCAGTAACTTTTATGTTCCGTAAGCGGATCGCCATGGAAAACTATTGTTAAGACTCCGCCCAGTTTCCCACCCACCTAATCATTTAGGTGAAAGTGATTCGACTGGTCTGATCTGAATTTCTCGTTTGTATTTATGAAGAACTCATCAAGTGATATTTATGTCATAAAATATTTCTGAGGGTTTCTGCAGCAGAAGAACATCTGATTATAGAAAAGAATTCTGAGATAAACCTTAAGATGGCGTAGATTTATAAGGTTGTGTTCGAAATATGGCTGCCACGATTAGTCGACTAATCGATGACTAATCGACTATTAAAATAGTCGACAACTCATTTAATAGTCGATTAGTCGTTACTTTATAATATATGGAGTCAGGCTGTAGTAAAGTTGAAAGTTATAATGACATTCTGCTAGGTTTTTAGACTATTTTGCATTTATTAAGGGTTTTCAGGCTATTTTGGAGTTTAGCTAATATTTTAGCTTCAATGCTAGACTATTTTGGCTAATTTAGGCTTTTTTCAGTTTTTTAGGCTAATTTGGAATTAAGATAATATTTCAGCTACATATTAGCTATTTTGGCTAATTTAGGCTTTTTCAGTTTTTTAGGCTAATTTGGAATTAAGATAATATTTCAGCTACATATTACTCTTTTGGCTAATTTAGGATTTTTTCAGTTTTGTAGGCAAATTTGGAGTTTAGCTAATATTTTCATTTACATGTAGCTAGCTAATTCTAAATGTTTTACAGTTTTTTAGGCTAATTTGGAGTTTAGCTAATATTTCCATTTACATGTTAGCTAGCTAATTCTAAAATGTTTACAGTTTTTTAGGCTAATTTGGAGTTTTTCTATTATTCCAGCTACATGCTACCTATTTTGGCTAATTTGGAATTTTTTACAGTTTTTAAGGCTAATCTGGAGTTTAGCTAATATTTCAGCTATATGTTAGCTATTTTGGCTAATTTGAGATTTTTAACAGTTTTTTAGGCTAATTTGGAGTTTTGCTATGTCTTCAGCTACATGCTAGCTATTTTGGCTAATTTGGAATTTTTCACAGTTTTTAGACTAATTGGAGTTTAGCTAATATTTCAGCTATATGTTAGCTTTTGGCTAATTTTGGGATTTTTACAGTTTTTTGCGCTAAATTTGGATTCCACTTTGTCCATGATCCGATTAGTCGACTAATCGGAAAAATTAATCGATGATTAGTCGACTATTAAAATAATCGTTTGTGGCAGCCCTAGTTCTAAAATAACCCGCCTTATGTGAAATCTGCGAAGTATTCATCAATAATTCTTGATGTTTTAAAACTCTTTATCAACATTTTCAGACTTTTATCTCACATTTCAAACCGTTGTAGAAAAATACGTCAGGAAAACAAAGATCCGATGGTGATAGAAGATTTCTGAACACATTCTGTACAGCAGACACATTGACCAAAAGTTCAACCAATCAGGACACAGAACACAAAATAAGAAAAAGACTCTAAAGTGTTCTAAAAAATCTGCAAAGCAGCGACATGACGAAAGATGAAGCTGAGACTTAGTGAGGAAACAGCATCTGTATAAATGGAAAGATCTCCCATTTTCTCACTTCTCAATTTTTGTTTTTGTTTTCTTCATAAATAAAAGTTACGAATGATAGAATTTCACCGACAGAAAGTCTTATTTCTAACGTCTTGTTGGCTGGAGTTAATATTATGCTAGCTCCATCTCATCACTGTGTTAAAAATAAATAGCTTTCATGTTTATAAAAGGGTGGGTGCATAATCATTTAACGTGGCTGGTTTTCCAAATCTGTTGTTGGTAAGAGTACATTTACTACAGAAAAGCAACGAAAAATAGTATTTTGAAGAAACCTAGCCCAGCTTGGTGCATCCCCCGTCCTCTGATTGGCTGAGCTCCTCCTGCCTGACCCCTCCTCCCTGCAAGTTAGTTTTGGCACATATCTCTCGCATCTGGCTGTGTCAAAAGTCAAAAACACTCACAAAACATTTGTGTGAAACTCTTCTACAGAAGAAAACTGAAGCTACTCGTAAAGATTTTTCAAGTTGTGTTTTTCCTCACAACCTCAAGTTAAATCTTGTGTGTGATTTTTCTTCACATGTAGCATTTTTACACACAAGTTAAGGTTATTGTCAAGCAAGTTCTCACATTATATTCCACAAGTACACATTTTTCTCACATGTTCCTCTTTTTCCTGCAACTTCACATTCAGTTTTACATGTGTGTGAATTAAACTTGTGTGTGTGTGATTCTCGCTCGTGTGTGTATTATTTACGCTCTGATGTTTTGGCACATATTTACCTTCATAACTGAGGAGCCGCTAGCTTGAACATCTTGTAGAAAGCGGCACTTCTCCTACTCACCAGAGACTCTCCGTTTCAGGTGTTTTTCTCTCCACAGTCTGAAGGCGCAAAACCGAACCAGTTCAACAGAACCAAAAAAAGAAAAAACACCCGTGTGAATGCGGCACAGGACCCAGACTGCTTTACAGCAGGGGCTCCCTAAACTACGGATCAGACCCGCCTCCATATTTGGCCCAGCCCCCCACACACTATCAGAGACGCAGATCTAGAACCACATAGAACGTGACTTTTTATTTCATCATTCTGCAGTTGGAACTGTGACGGGAGAGGAGAGAATATTTACTGGTTTAATAGTGACTCACTTTTATTTCTTCTTCTTCTTCTTCTTCCACATGTTTTGACGTCTTCAGCTCTTTCAGCCATTAAAATATTCCGCTCTTTTTATGCTAGCTTTTTCCACTGTTTTGGCAGCTACGAAGGATTTCTAGGCTGTTTTGGAGTTTAGCTAATGTTTTAGCTACATGCTAGTAGGGCTGCCACAAACGATTATTTTAGTAGTCGACTAATCATCGATTAATTTTTCCGATTAGTCGACTAATCGGATCATGGACAAAGTGGATGTAAAGGAAATCTGAAATATGATTAGCTTTAAAACAAAAAAATCCTAAATAAGCTAAAATCGCTAGCATATAGCTGAAATATTAGCTAAACTCCAAATTAGTCTAAAAAACTGTAAAAATTCCAAATTAGCCAAAATAGCTAACATGTAGCTGAAGAAATAGCAAAACTCAAAATTAGCCTAAAAAACTGTAAAATCCAAAATTACCTAAAATAGTGAAATATTAGCTAAACTCCAAATTAGCCTAAAAAACTGTAAAAAATCCCAATTTAGCTAAAATAGCTAGCATGTAGCTGAAATAATAGCAAAACTGCAAATTAGCCTAATAAGCTGTAAACATTTACAATTAGCAAAAAACTGTAAAAATTCCAAATTAGCCAAAATAGCTAACATGTAGCTGAAATATTAGCGAAACTCCAAATTAGCCCTAAAAAACTGTAAAAATTCCAAATTAGCCAAAATAGCTAACATGTAGCTGAAATATTAGCTAAATTCAAAATTAGCCTTAAAAAAACTGTAAAAATTCCAAATTAGCCAAAATAGGTAGCATGTAGCTGGAATAATAGAAAAACTCCAAATTAGCCTAAAAAACTGTAAACATTTAGAATTAGCTAGCTAACATGTAAATGAAATATTAGCTAAACTCCAAATTTGCCTACAAAACTGAAAAAATCCTAAATTAGCCAAAAGAGCTAATATGTAGCTGAAATATTATCTTAATTCCAAATTGGCCTAAAAAACTGAAAAAGCCTAAATTAGCCAAAATAGCTAGCATGAAGCTAAAATATTAGCTAAACTCCAAAATAGCCTGAAAACCCTTAATAAATGCCAAAATAGTCTAAAAAGCTAGCAGAATGTCATTATAACTTTCAACTTTACTACAGCCTGACTCCATATATTATAAAGAAACGACTAATCGACTATTAAATTAGTTGTTGACTATTTTAATAGTCGATTAGTCATCGATTAGTCGACTAATCGTGGCAGCCCTACATGCTAGCTGTGACCTTTTCTCCATGTTTCAGGCTTTTTTGGAGTTTAGCTAATATTTCGGCTGCATGCTCACAGTTTTAGCTAGTTTAGAATTTTTTCACTTGTTTAGGCTAATTTCGCTAATATTTTAGCTAGCTGTCAGCTTCAGTGTTTTTAGTTATCAATTCCAGGATCTTCAGCAGCCACATTCAGCTTACAGCGTTCACACTAGCATTTTCACAGGTATTTCAATATACAGTATCTAGTTGTTAAAATGTTTTGGTATTATTTTTCTCTATGAAGATTAGAGAAATGAATTATTTTAAATTTGGCTCTCTGGAAAACCATAAATGTTCACGTTTAGGCTGTGATTGTTGTAGTTTTTCTCAGAAAAAAACAGTTCTGTGGCCCTCATTAAGAAAGTATGGGGACCGCTACATTCACCCAATGATGTCTGTTTGTTGTAACATGTTCTTTCAAAAATCAACTTTATTTGTAAAACAACCGAAATGCAAACGTGAACTGGAACTATGAAGAAGAAGTCAAATAGTTTCTGCATTGGAATCTCGTTCTGCATGTTTAGGATTTTTGCATTAATGCTGCATCGTGAAAAATGCTGATAAACTTCATCTGAATCATGAACGGATTCTGCTCTGAGACTCCAGCGCCGCTCTGTCCTCGGCGGTTTATCAGAACGTTACTGATGGACTCTGTTTGAGTTCTGGGTAATAAAAGAGTTGAATTGGTGACAGTAACCTCTGTCCTCCTCCTGAGCTGCTGCCGTCCTGACATTTCCTTTTAAAGGTTGAGAAGAGGAAAAGCTCGTTTGAACTCCCCTCTGTGACTGAAAAAAGGTCTTTTGGAGAAAGATTTTTCTGTTCTGAGCGACAAAATCCATCAGAAAGTTTGATTCTTTTGGAGCCTGGAGAATAAGGAGGAAGTGGCTGTCGGCCTTCAGCTGCTGAAGATTCAGGTTAAAGTAGAACGAGACTGTCGAACACGAGAACAGAAAAAAGCTTTTGAAGCTGCTGCAGCTATTTATGACCATATTTACAAAAAGGCAAAGCCCCGCCCACTCAGCTTAGCTCAGGCTTTGATCGAAAAATGAACTGGAATAAAAAGCATTTCCTTATGTGTGAGTGACCTTTGTGTTTGATGATTCACTATCGGATCATTCTGATGCTGAAGATTAAATCCTCATAAATAGAACTTTGACTCTGATTGAGGACAAAAGCTGATGCAGATCTATAGAACGACATAAAGTGAGTGAAAAACTGTAAATCTGAAAAAGGAACACCTGAAAATATTCAAACAATTTAAAACTTCAAAGTACATATTTGAAACTTGAAAGAAATACAGAAACATTTGAAGAGGAAGCATCATTTTAATCTATAAAGAATTATTAAGAATTAAAGTAAATGAATGAAAAAATATATGAACCCAAAACATTTTAAGATGGAAAGTACACAGAGTACACGTTGTAAACCTGAAAGAAATATTGACATTTTAGGGGGGAAAAAATGTAAATTTAACCAAAAAATTTCAATTTAACAAAATACAGAAAATTTGAAACCAAAACTGTTTCCAAACAAAAATGTTTCCTTTGTTACAACTACTGTTTAATATTGACATTTTTGGTTTTTGTTTCTCTCCCTCCTCAGTTTACAGTTCGAATTCAAACGTTTCGGTTTTCAAAGTTGATCCTAATTTTACATGGGGGGGCGGAGCTTTGAGCCCATTGGCTACCGGGATGTGATTGACGGGTGAAGGACTTGATGATGGTCTCTTCAGTGTCATGTACGTCAGAAGAGGGACGATCTTCTGTGATCGGAATGGTTTCCCATCAGCCCACTGGGGAAACAGGAAGTCGATAAATATTTGTTAGATGGTGAAGTTTTGTCTCGGCCCGGGGGCCGGATCCGGCCCTCTGGTTAATTCTATCCGGCCCTCCAGATCATTTTCTTTTATTGTTATTAATAACCCGATGTTATCTTGTGCTTATTTTTTAACTTGTATAATTTTGATAAAACATGTTTTTTTGGAGAGTAAAACATTGAGAGTTATTTAAAGTTTACGTTTATTTATTCTAGAATAATAATCCTGACTTTTATTATTCAGAATTATGGTCAAAAGTTAGTTTTAAACATTTGCATTCTGCTAGCTTTTTGGACTCTTTTGGCATTTCCTAAGATTTTTTAGGCTTTTTTTGAGCTTAGCTAATATTTCATTTACATGCTAGCCGTTTTGGCTAATTTAAGCTTTCCTTTTTCATTTCTTTTTCATTTATTCTGAAGTTTAGCCCTTTTTTTCTGCTACATACTAGCTGTTTTGATGAAGATATGTCTTTTTTTTTCTTTTTCATTTTTTAGGCTAATATAGCATTTAGCTAATTTTTTAACTGGCTATCAGCTTCAGCTATCAGCACCAGCATCTTCAGTGGTCAAATTCAGCTTACAGCGTTCACAGATAATGCTGTCTGTCTAGTTCATAATTATGTTAAAAAGTTACAGTTTCAAAATTTAAAAAGTGTAGTTTTAGAGTGTTCAATGAATGTTTATCCGGTTTGACCCACGACCTCAGGTGTGTTTGGGATTTTGGGCCCCTGTGTGATTGAGTGTGAAACCCCTGATCTTCATCATTTGAAGACTCTGAGAGCAGAAGATTTCAATAATCCAGTTAACAGACATACATATATTTATCCCTAAAACTTGTTTTAGTCCTCTCTAACAAACACACAGAATCCTCCAGTTCTTCTTCAGTGGATCCATGTGATCCTCTCAGAGGTTTGCTTTTGCTCTGAAGGAACTTCCGTCTTCTCTTCCCTCTCATCTCCTGATCTCTGCAGACTAGAACAGGATCAGTGAGGAGGCTTTAGGTTCCACCAGTAGCAGGTCGTGTCCTCACAGAGCCCGTCTCACCTTTGACCCGGACCCGGTCGGGTTTCCGTCTGAGCGTGGAATCCAAACCAGCGAGGACTGTCGGCACTCGGACTGAAGCCGGGAGTCCTGAGAGGAAGACGAGGATGTGACCTCAGGAGAGGAAGACGAGGATGTGACCTCAGGAGAGGAAGATGTGACCTCAGGAGAGGAAGACGAGGATGTGACCTCAGGAGAGGAAGATGAGGATGTGACCTCAGGAGAGGAAGACGAGGATGTGACCTCAGGAGAGGAAGAGGAAGATGTGACCTCGGGAGAGGAAGACGAGGATGTGACCTCAGGAGAGGAAGACGAGGATGTGACCTCAGGAGAGGAAGACGAGGATGTGACCTCGGGAGAGGAAGACGAGGATGTGACCTCAGGAGAGGAAGACGAGGATGTGACCTCAGGAGAGGAAGACGAGGATGTGACCTCAGGAGAGGAAGATGTGACCTCAGGAGAGGAAGACGAGGATGTGACCTCAGGAGAGGAAGACGAGGATGTGACCTCAGGAGAGGAAGACGAGGATGTGACCTCAGGAGAGGAAGACGAGGATGTGACCTCGGGAGAGGAAGACGAGGATGTGACCTCAGGAGAGGAAGACGAGGATGTGACCTCAGGAGAGGAAGATGTGACCTCAGGAGAGGAAGACGAGGATGTGACCTCAGGAGAGGAAGATGTGACCTCAGGAGAGGAAGATGTGACCTCAGGAGAGGAAGACGAGGATGTGACCTCAGGAGAGGAAGACAAGGATGTGACCTCAGGAGAGGAAGATGTGACCTCAGGAGAGGAAGACGAGGATGTGACCTCAGGAGAGGAAGACGAGGATGTGACCTCAGGAGAGGAAGACGAGGATGTGACCTCAGGAGAGGAAGATGAGGATGTGACCTCGGGAGAGGAAGACGAGGATGTGACCTCAGGAGATGAAGACGAGGATGTGACCTCAGGAGAGGAAGATGTGACCTCAGGAGAGGAAGACGAGGATGTGACCTCAGGAGAGGAAGACGAGGATGTGACCTCAGGAGAGGAAGATGTGACCTCAGGAGAGGAAGACGAGGATGTGACCTCAGGAGAGGAAGATGTGACCTCAGGAGAGGAAGACGAGGATGTGACCTCAGGAGAGGAAGATGTGACCTCAGGAGAGGAAGACGAGGATGTGACCTCAGGAGAGGAAGCTGCTGAGATTTAGATCAACGCTGTAAAGTTACTTAAAACAAACGAGAAGCTGAAATTCTCAAATATTGACTCAAATGTTTAAATTCATTTCAGTGTAAATAAAACAGTTCAATTTTTCATTTGAATAAATCTGAAGTTTTAAGTGTTTATGTTATTACTAAGCAGGATTTTTCCTGCTATTTATTTTATTGCATGAAACCACGTTTCACAGTTTTAATCATTTCATTGAAAGAATTTAATGTAATTGTATTATCTGATCACTTTACATTGACAGTGTGATATTAAACTCACTTTAAAGCAAAATTGAATGTTTCTATTATTTATTTTGAGCTTTTATAATCAGATTTATTGATGATTATTCAATAACTTAAACTGATTTGGTTTCAGATAAAGAAACTGTTTTCTCCTGTAAATACTGTGATTTTTTTTTCCTTTCTCAGGTTTTCTGGAGGCTTTTACTGCAGCGGGTCAACGTTGTTTTTGTCTGAAAATGAACTTCAGGATCTGTTTTGTCAGAAACGTCTGTCTGGTTCCTTTGGTTCCGTCTGGTCCGATCAGCAGATGGAGACTGACGGTTCTGGTTGTGATCCGGTCTGAAGGGGTCCTGTCTTCTGTGTTTACAGGGGAGCATTTTCGGTGGTGCGCCGCTGTGTGAAGCTGTCCACGGGACAGGAGTATGCCGCCAAAATAATCAACACCAAAAAGTTATCAGCCAGAGGTAAGCTCCGCCCATAACACACTGACATCTAACCCTATGAGAAGTGGACATTTTTGTTCGTATTTAATCAATTAAATTTAGGTTAATTTTGGATGAAAAGTTGTCTTGAAAGCCAAAAATATCCTATATTTAAAGTAAATTGGCCAAAATTATATTTGTTTTGAATAATATTACAGTTTTTCTCAAATGCTAAAACACTAAGTGCCATTTTCCAAACCAGCTGATCAACTGCTTTAACTCTTTTCTCAAAAACATGACTCTTTGGTCAAAACCTAAAACACAATTTGCAAAACTCTTATTCACTCTTTGCAGAACACAACACACATTTTCACTTTTAAAACTCAGTTTGCATTCACAACACACAGGAGGCAAAACGTGAACACAAAGAGTCAAAACTCAAACTCTGTTCCAACACAATGATCACCATCAACACACAACTGGTCAAAACTGAAAACACTTGTTGCAAATCAACTGCAACGAATATAAGGAAAGTTCTGGAACAACAGAGAGGTTTTTCAAAGACTGATAACAGAGAAAGACTCAGACCAAGACCTAGACCCAGATAAAGAACAAGGTTCTGATGAGATCCAGGTCATAGTTTATTGACCGTATGTTGATTTATGGAATGACCCATGAGGGAAGCAGGTCAAAAGGTCAACCCTCAACTCAGCAGCTTCAAGTTATTACTATAATCTGTATCATTCATGTACTGTAGAATTTCAACAAGAAAATAACAGAGAAGACTTTCTTACCGTCTGAGACATCAGTTTTCACAAAAGTTTACCCATCAGACAATTCAACACTAATCCCAAATTTGTATCAGTTTTCTTCCACCTTGTTCTTCATAACCCAATTGATGATTTTTTTTCTATTTGGTATTTGAAGAAGAGACAACCATACACTTGACAAAATCTGTTGCAGGCCTTAGACATGGCTTGTGATGACAGTTGGGTCATTTCATGACTAGATCACGCAAAAAATGTTATTTTTTTCCTGCTGTGTGGCTAGAGAGTGAACATGTCAGTGATGTGGATGAAATCTTCTGGTCTGACCCACAGGGAAAAGATGGTGAAGTGCAATAAATGTGAACCTGGATTTACAGTAAGAATTAACTAAATAAAACAAAATCCTGAATACTGTTTTACTCTATTTTTCATTGGAGGGGTGTAACATTTTTTTTACAAACCATTTTGTGAACAGTGTCAAATGTTTTGTTGTGTAGTGTGTTGTGATTGCTGCAGGTTTGTTAGTTTTGACGACTGGGTCTTCATCATGAACTCAAAGTGAGCTTTTGACTGAAGAGTCAAGAATTTTTTACATTTAGCTCATATTTTGAAAATTGTGTTTGGTGTTTGGTTAAATGTTTCAAAAAATGTGTTTTAGCATTTGGGAAAAACTGTAATTACTACGTATCATGTCACGTGTTAAGAATGTTATATTGTTCAATTGGACTGCCTTATTTCACGTACTGTGTTGAAGTGTAGAGTAATACATATGAAACTCATTTAACACAATTACAAAAAGTGATTAGAATAAATCATAAAGTTGGACACAGAGAACATAGATGTGGAGTCTAGATTGTTCTGTTTACTCACGTATGTCGCTGTATTGCTCGGGGGTGCTCCGTATTCTGATGTATGTTGTTCTGCTGTGGGGTGTGTTCTATAATCAAATATATGCTGCTCTGTCGCTTGTGCAGTGCTTAGTATACTACCACGACGAGGGGGTGCTCTGTTTACTGATGTATGTCACTCTATCCTATCGCTCTGGATCTTTATATTTTGTTGCAGTGGCTGATGGGATTTGTGGTTTTCTGCTCTCAGTCAGCAGCTGCTTGTTGAGCGATCATGTCAGACGATCAGCTGCCGCCTGATGCTTATCCCGGACAAGCCCTTAAACCGCTCTGCGTGGTTCTGCCGCGGCCCCGCCGCTCCGTAACCGGAGACCCGCCGTCCTGCCAGGTGGCTCCCTCCAAAGCCCGCCTTCCCGCAGGCGCTCGTGCGCGCCCCCACGGGCATTTTGATGGGCTCTATCAGTCAGGACGGAGCGCTCATATCTGCCGGTGTCTGTCAGCCTTCAGGATCCATTTCTGGGGCGGCAGTTGTTCAGCTGTCGGAACAAGTGTTCGCTGTCGTTCGGCGATGATGTCACACGACGGCGAGGTGAAACAGAAAATTGTTTCAACAAAAATGTATTTAAACACGTTCAGTGTTTCTGCATGAGGTGAAATGGAAACACAGCTTCTGAAAATTGTGAAAATTGATCCAGAAACCGTTTTGTGTTTTGATTTTGTTGGGAAGTTTTGACTTTTGCCACACTTTGGTGTCATTGCAGGAAGAGTCGGTGATGAGATTAAATCCATCCTGGATTATCCAGTTTTTATTAGCAGGAAGCTGATGGCTCTATCCAGAGATTATTCCATGAAAAAGCCTCCAGGTGCACAGGACAGGAACTCACCTGTAGCTCCGTGTTTCTGGAGGTCTGACACCAGTTGTGTTTGGCTCTTTATTAATGGACGAGTTCTTCAGAACCGCAGAGCTGCTGCTGGTCTATTTATAGATCCGTGACCTATCTGACACGGGCTGCTGCAGCTGCAGGCATGAGGACACTGTAAACACACATGCACATGCATAGATGGACATAAACATGCACACACTAGAGCTGCCACAAATTGTGATAGTCGACTAATTAGGGCTGTAACGAGTATCCGGGTGCTCGGGTATTCGCGATCTGCTCCCGAAAATCCAAGTATGAATATTCGCGACATCCAAGATCGCTGATTTGCGATCTTTATAAATATAGTTAATTGTAGTAAAATATGATCAGAATATTATCTGGTAATGATGTATTTTTCTTCTGGAATTCAGATTAATGTATTATTTTAAGTTTACGAACTAAAACAAAGCCGAAAGAGCCGCGGTAGTAACCGAAAGTAAACACATCTTAGTTGCGGAGAAACTTCCGGTTTTCAAAGTAAAACTAGCGAGATTTTTTTTCCGTTCAAAAACTGAGACTGAAGTTCTGTTCACTGACATAACGTCTAAAAAAATGAATTAGCTTTAACATCTGAGCTTTACCTCAGTGTTTACATTCTTTAGGTTATGATAACTCTTCAACAGTTTAAGCAATTAATGAAACTCCATCTTATTCTGAAGAAACTCAGCCTCACGCTGCTGAAAGGATGTAAATCAATGTGAATCAGATGATTCTGCTGCGGAGGGAAAAAAATACTTTTTTCACACGGGTTGTACACCGAAACATATTGAAGAACTTTGAGGATAAAAAAAATGTTAGAAACATTTTTAAGTTTTGTTGTTAAATGATCCAAAACGACAGTAATTTTTATCCTCTTTATGTTGTTTATGTTTCTGCTGAACTTAACCAGAAGGATGACAAAAAAAAAAGTTTAAAATCACAAAATTTCTTTCTATCTGAATTTTTTTGGGGTTTTTTAAATCAATTTTGTTGATTCTGATCTATTACTCTAATTAAATGTATAAATGTTGGTGATTAATACAAATAATTTCAATTTTCCTCCACCTAGTTAATATTTTCATAGCGATAAACATAATATTAAAAAGTAAGACTCGTGGTTCAACTCGTGAATCGTTGAGCTTGATTCGTGAATCGTATTGGATCGCCACCTGAGCAATGATCCACAGTCCTACGACTAATCACTCATTATTTTTTCAGATTAGTCGACTAATCGGGTCATGCATAAAGTGGATGTAAACCACCAAAAACTAGACGAACAGCATTACCTGTGATAATGCTGGAAGCTGAATTTGACCGCTGAAGATGCTGAAACTAATAGCTAAAAACACTGCAGCTGAAATCGCTAATAAGCAGCTGAGATAGTTAAATGCTGAATTAGTCAAAAAAACTAAAAAGAAAAAGTCTAAGTTAGCCGAAACAGTTAACAATATTAGCTCAACTCCAAAATATCCTAAAAAAATCTTAATAAATGCCAAAATATTCTTCCGACAAATATAACTTTCCTACACTCTGACTCCAAATATTATAACTATTAGGCAGCCCAATCAAACACACATGCATACATGAAGATACAAAAACACACATGCATACACACAAGCAGACTCACACAAAAACACAAGCTTTGATGCTGTCGGGTGTGTGTTTCTGTGTTTGTTGACTGAAGCGTTTGTACTTCCACGTCTCCTCCTCTCTTCCTCTTCTGTGCGCTTGATCTAAACAGCTCCTTTGTAGCCCCTCCCCCTTTAACCGCCCTCAAACTCCTCGTGTCGATTCGGCTCATGTCAACAGAAATATAGGGCAGGCCGGCGCTGCGCGTCTCTGATCCAATCACGGCGCCGGGACGGCAGCGGGTCCCGTTTGATCCGCTGGAGGAGTTCGTGCAGATTCGTCGGCCCGCCTCTGGTCAGCTGGTTCTGTGTCGGTGTCGAGTAACCGGGGCGGACGGCGTGGAATGAAGCGGTGATTCAGACGTTTGTTGGCGTGTTGCGAGGAACACGCCGCAGCTGCGACTGGCGAACGTGTCATGGCCACATTTCCCAGCTGGAGGGAGTCGGATGTTATATCTGGCGGTCTTTGTGGAGGTCTTTTTCCATCTCCAGCTCTCCTGAGAGTCTCTGCTGATGATTAACCTACATAGAATCCTCTCTTTGTTGCTGCCGTCTTTATTTCGGAGACGTTCCTCAGACCCAGCGCCGTCCTCTTGCTCTGCTCCTGCACCTCCTCCTGCTCGTCCTCCTTTTTCCCCTCCCCTTTGCCCCCCTCAGGACCAGTCCTCCTTCTCCTTTCCGTTTCTTTTCGACTCGGCGGCATCACGAGCTCGGGCAACCGGAAGTCGGGGAGGGCGGCTAAAATAACCTCTGACGCCGTTCCAGCCCCCCGCGGCTAAAATGAAAAAAGAACTGACGGATCGTTTGAGCTTTTAATGAAAGAAAACAGATGCTCCTCTGTCTGTCCTGGACGCGCCCAGCAGCGAAGAAATGCTAATTTAAGTTCTGTCCATGTTGAAAACAGCAAAAACACAATCAGGAACATCTGAAAGTGAAAACAGATTAAATATAGAGCGACATTTGTGTTCATATTATTTGAAACCCAAATATTCACGTTTGGCCAAAAAATGTCCGATACTTTTTGCTGTTCTAAAATAAACCCAATTATTTTCAGCTTCAAATGTTCATTGTTTATAGATTTTCAAAACTCAAAATCTCAATTTCAAAAGTTTTTTTTTCAGTTTCAAATCTCTTCTTTTGTTTTCAAATCTGAAAATGTCAAAATAGAAAAAAAAAAACCCAAAAAACCTCTGAGGGCAGAGACTCTACCACAAGGCCACTGAGCCTTCGAGCTCAGCCACAGAGACACAGAAACACAGTGGAAGCGGCCGTCATCCAGACACGACCACCTGTTTGAACCGTCTGGACCCACGCCGACCCGGATTCTGGATGCGGTCTGTTGGTTCTGGGTTCTTCTCGGTTAAGTTCTGTTGGGTTTCCTCTGGTTTTGGTGAAACCGTCTTCTGTGTCCCGCCTGCAGTGTTTGGACCTTCAGGACTGAGAGAATCTGGTTCTGAACTTCCAGACCTTCTGGTGAGAGGTTGCTGCTTCTGAACTGTCAATCAGGTTTTGTGGGCGTGTCAGTTGTGAGTCAGTGCTTCGTTGCCCTCTCGACCCCCCATGAATGCTGAGTGACCTGCTGACCGTTGCCCCGCGGCGTTTGGAGGTTTGACGGCGAGCCGTTTCTGATCGGCGTGCGGTCTGGACCGCCGCGTCGAGCAGCTCGTTGAGGCTGAGATCTGCTGATGCAGAGATGAGGCTCACAGTCGTTTCTGTCGGATTATATTCTGTAATCCAGGACGTTCCTGTAGAAGTCATCATCATCCGACTCTGGAGTCTGAGGGAGAATCCTCTGGAAGGACGGAGGAACTCTGGGGGGAACTAGAGGGGTAACGGATCACAGAACTCATGGTTTTAGGGTCACGGTTCAGATAAGTGAAAAGAGGGAGGGTCTAAGGCAGGATAACCAGTTTATTTAGTCTGTTTAGTCTTTAACTATTGTTTATATTTTATGACAAATTTACCTGCATGAAGCCCAATGAGGCTTTTGGGCTATAGAAATAAAATTGAACTGAATAAAAAAAAAAACAACAGCAAAAAACAAGATAAAAGCCTAAAATTAAGTTTTGGAAAAGCTACAAAACAATATTTAATGTTAGTTCATTGAGGCCTAGTTATATAAACCAAACATCTTTAAACTTTTGAAACAAACAAAATGCTAAAACATGTCGTTTCTAATGACATTTACATCTATTAAGATCAAACTACAAAAACTGAGAGAAAAGAATGTTTAAAAATGGTTTGAAAATACCAAATGTATCTGGAGTTCTCCTTAAAATACTGATGTCCAGATGAATTCCTAAAAAAATCAGTTGAAATTAAACTCTACATTATTTTTTGGGATTATTTGTTTCATAACTCTGGGAACATTTAAATATTTAAAGTGATTGTTATCTGTGTTCTCACGTTTCCAGGTGATTCAGGTTCTGGATGATTTACATCAATTTGATGTGAGTTGGATTCGATGTGGACGGACAATTAATTTGAATTATGCGAGCGCGAGGTGTGCTCCGCTGGGCGGGGCTACACGCTCTCTGCTCCGCCCCATTCTGATAGATCAGCTCACTGACAAATAGATCCGTGAAGTTTTCCTGGTCGGAGCTGGAATCTGGGACCAAACTGTACGGCTGTTCACAGCATGTGAACAGAGAGCTCTCGGCAGTGGGGAATGACGGTGGTTAACGGTCCCGCCAGGTGAATTTCTCCTGCCCATGTCCTGGAAAATCACAGTTTTGAATTTGGTTGAAAATGATCCTAAAGTAAAAAGATCTGGAAACGGATCAGAGTGAGACTTCCTGCTTTTGATCTTTTTCTTCTTCTTCTTTGATTTCAGTGATTGTTTGACCGAATCTGTCCATTTCCTGTCTAGATATTTCCCAGCTGTTGATGGTTTTGCTCTCTTGTTTTCAGATCATCAGAAGTTGGAGAGAGAAGCTCGGATCTGCCGCCTGCTGAAACATCCCAACATCGGTATGTTTCCGTCTTCCTGCTCCTCGTGTGGCTCTCTGGATGAAGACAAATACAATAATACTTCTTTTTAAAGGAAGGATTACTTTATTAGCATTTAATGTGTGAATGCTTGAAAGCCTTTTAATATCTTTAAACATATTCAGGGGCTGTTTTCATGTTTTAGAGGAATTTTCAAAGAAATTGGAGTTTAGCTGATGTTTTAGGAACATTTTGGCTTATTTGTTATTTAATTTAGTTTAGTTTCTATTTTAGCAACAGCCTGAAGTTTTTGACTAATAAAGTTTATTGAGGAATTTGAGGCAATTTTGGAATTCACGAGTAATTGAGTAATTAGCTAGCTTTTCTTTGGGCTAATTTGACATCTGCTGAGTCTTTTTTTAGCAGTTTAGCTAAAATTTTAGCAATATTCAAATGTTTCTGGCTAATTTGTGATTACTGCGGTTTTTAAGGTTGATTTAGAGTTTAGCTTCTATTTTAGCAACATGCTATGAGAGATGCTAGGTTCTTTTTATATTTATGCGTTTGTCAAAAACTAGACATGATTCATATTTATTAAAAAAAGGTCATGAATGTGAATCCAAAGATGTTAAAGTCTGAAGTAGGACTCTGCAGCTTCTTCTAGGTTTAGATCAGTAGAAAACAAACACAGATGACTTTTACTAGCTCTACGCCACGCATCATCTACTATATATATATCTATACGCTGTAGTGATGAGTGGTTGTGAGGAAAGGCCCTCCTGTTCCTGCAGCGTCTGGTGAACCTCCACCGTGGTTCTGGTGGTTCTGGTGGTCTCAGACTCTGGTGTGGTTCTGATGGTTCTGGTGGTTCTGGTGGTCTCAGACTCTGGTGTGGTTCTGGTGGTTCTGGTGGTCTCAGACTCTGCTGTGGTTCTGGTGGTTCTGGTGGTCTCAGACTCTGGTTCTGCAGTGACCGTTCTCCTTCTCTTTCAGTGCGTCTTCATGACAGCATATCAGAGGAGGGCTTCCACTACCTCCTGTTTGACCTGTAAGTTCTCACCCCCCCCCCCCCCCACCGTTCCCGCCGTTACATAACTGGATCCTATATTTGCCCCTCCGCCGTCATCCGCCCACGCCCTCCACATCCCTCCTCAGCGGCTCCCTCTAGTTTCCATGGTAACGGTGGAAGGGGAGGGGGGGGGGGGGGTGATGCTGTAAGAAATGAAAGAGTTTGGGATGTTTTGGCCCGCATCCCCACTGTGTGCCCCCCCCATCCCAAAAGAAAAAACAAAAGCAGGTTGAATAAATCTGTCTTCATCCTCAGAGTGACCGGAGGTGAACTCTTCGAGGACATCGTAGCCAGAGAGTATTACAGCGAGGCCGACGCCAGGTAAGACCCCGCCCCCAGCCCCCCCGCTGTGTGTGACCAAGGGCCGCTCCTGTCTGACTCTTGTGGCCTTCCTGTCCTCTTCATCCTCCTCCTCCTCCTCCTCCTCCTCTTCCTCCTCATCCTCCTCCTCCTCATCCTTCTCCTCCTCCTCCTCCTCCTCATCCTCCTCCTCCTCCTCTCCTCCTCCCTCCTCCTCCTCCTCCTCTCCTCATCCTCTCCTCCTCCTCCTCCTCTTCATCCTCCTCCTCCTGTCCTCCTCCTCCTCCTCCTCCTCCTTCTCCTGTCTTCCTGTCCTCCTCCTCTTCATCCTGTCCTTCTCCTCCTCCTTCTCCTCCTCTCCTCCTCCTTCTCCTCATCCTCTCCTCCTCCTGTCCTCCTCCTCCTGTCCTCCTCCTCTTCCTCCTCCTCCTCCTCTTCATCCTCCTCCTCCTTCTCCTCCTCCCTCCTCCTCCTCCTCCTCCTTCTCCTCATCCTCCCTCCTCCTCCTCCTCCTCCTGTCCTCCTCCTCTTCCTCCTCCTCCCCTCCTCTTCATCCTCCTCCTCCTTCTCCTCCTCCTCCTCTTCATCCTCCTCCTCCTTCTCCTCCTGTCCTCCTCCTCCTCATCCTCTCCTCATCCTCCCTCTCCTCCTCCTCCTGTCCTCCTCCTCTTCCTCCTCCCTCCTCTTCATCCTCCTCCTCCTTCCCTCCTCCTCTCTTCATCCTCCTCCTCCTCTCTCCTCTCTCCTCCCTCCTCATCCTCTCCTCATCCTCTCCTCATCCTCTCTCCTCCTCCTCCTCCTCTCCCTCCTCCTCTTCATCTCCTCCTCCTTCTCCTCCTCCTCCTCTCATCCTCCTCCTCTCTCCTCCTCCTCCTCCTCATCCTCTCCTCATCCTCTCCTCCTCCTCTCCTCCTCTCCTCCTCCTCCTCCTCTGTCCTCCTCCTCCTCCTCCTCCTCCTCCTCTCCTCCTTCGCTGCTCTCTGGAGGTTTTTCAGGCTCTCTTTTTCTGCTTCTATATTTTTTTACCCCGTCTTTGTGTCTCACTCGTGTTTTCTCCCTTTCCTGTCCTCCTCTTCATCAGTTCCCCTTTAACCCTGATACTTGACCCCCCCCCCCGCGAGGCTAGAAACATTCTGATCGTTTCTGAGCTCATCCTCTCACTGACACTGTTTGTGTGTTTCATGACTTCAGTTGTGAGATGAAATCTTAGAGATCAGAGGAGAAACTCCCAAATGTTTGCTTCTGTCTGATATCCTGATCAGTTTGAACCATTTGAACAGATGGTTCAGAGTCCTCATAGAAACATCCATGTCAGAACTTCTCTTCTGTCTTTTTTAATAAACCAAACGTTTCTGCATTAGGCTCAAATACTCGCCGGAAACCAAAGTAATCTGAGTAAATCAGCTGCTCTGTGTCGACTTGGGGAATCTTTTTACTGAAACTGAAGGTTTCTACGTCTGAATCTGAAGTTTGAAGAGTTTCCATGTTTTTTATCTGCAAGCAGCAGAACCTTGAAGTTCAGTTGAAGTTTCAGAGAGGAGGTTAGTGTGGATGAACGCTGTAGGAGGCAGATCTGGAGGACCCCCCCCCCACCATCAGTGATGAACGCTCCATCTTTTAAGCCCCTCCCCCTTAACCTTTCTGTTACCTGGCAGAACATCTCTGATTCTCCTGGAGGTGCCAAATGATTTCAGCATGAAGTATTGCAGTTTTTGCTGATTTCATGAGTTTTTTTCTTCAGTTTTCTGAGATGTAAAATATTTTGTTTTGTTTGAGATTAAAGTGTAAATAATTGCATTTGGATGGTAAACGTGATCTGCATCCATCTGCAGTGGGACATACTCTTAAGGGGGCGCTGGTGAGTTTGAAGCTTCATTAAACGTTCGGTGAAGTTGTTGATCTTCTCTGTGGTTTGATAAAGTTTGCTTTTATATAAACGTTCAGATCCATTTTCTCTCTGACGGTTCTTCTCGTGGTTCTCCATGGATGAGCTGAGCTGAGTTCTGCGTGACACATGGTTAAGGTTGTTCTGCTGGAGGACAGACGACCTTCAGCTACAATGGGGGGGTCAAACGTCCCATAAATCACTCACAGGCCACACAGACTTCCTCTGGACTCCAGACACACAAACACGTTTTACATTTCATGTGGTACAGAAATGTTTTTTATGCCAGAAGCTAAATTAGTTTGATCTACAAAATAATAAAGTGTTTAGTTTTTCTCTGAGATGCAAAGATTTTCCCTAAATAATCGATTATTGATCATATTCCATGAATCTAATAAATGATTCTGAATCGATAATTAAAATTTGATATAATTTAAAGTCAAAGTAACAAGCAGAACTAAATTCCGTCTGTTTTTCCCTCAAACATTTTCATTCTCAAACATGGCTGACCTTGCAGACTGCGACATACGACCAGCTCGACTTCAGAGATGACGGCCAGTTGGCTTTGGATAAAAGTCATGCGCCGTGTAAGTTCTGTCAGACCAAAATTAAATATGTAGGAAACACAACAAATGTGGAAAATCGCATCACGGTTCCGACTGGAGGAGAAACCGTTCTGGCTACAGGTGAAGGTTGAAAACAGACAATAGATTCGGTTTTGCTGAAATAGAGAACGTGTTTTATTTTTGAAGAAATAGTTGCTTTAAGTAAATTACCGTACGTTTTTCACTTTCAATAAATATTGAAGTAATTTTGAGTTTTTTCAGTCATATTTCTTCTGAGCCATTTTTCCTTGATCTCCTATTATCTAGGATGAAAATTGACTGGCCTTATCAAAACTGACGATGACTGCTGTCAGTCTTCCTCTCGTAGACCTCCTGAATGTTGCTGATCCAGGGCAGCACCCCCTCCCCTCCACACACGCCCTCCCACCCTGGTTACCTCAGAGACCGGTGAGAAGTGGGACTCTAATTATCCTGGATAATTAGTGTCAGGCGGACTCGTCTCGTCATTCAGAGCCGGTCCTTCTCCAGTGGTTGATCGAGGACATTTAACCGAACATTTGTTCAAAGAGATGGAGGTCGGCCTAATCACAGCTGGGAGTCAATTACCTCTTTATTTTTTAAGAACACTAAATGTTATCTGCTTTGTTATTCCAAACAATTAAACTCCTCAAATCCTGGACCGGTCTCAAAGTCCTCCGGGATCTTTGAGGTGTAATGTCCAGGTGAACACTGGACTCTGATTGGCTGCAGGATCTCTATAATAAAATGATAACGATCTTTTTAATTACTTGGATTACTTGACAGGACAATTAGTATTAGGGCTCGGAATCACTGGGTACCTCACGATACGATACGCAATACATGGCTCACGATATCAATAATATCGCGATACTGCGATATTTGGTAAAAATCCTCTCTGATAACTAATATTACATAGAAGAACACTTTTTTGGGGGGAAACATGTCCTCATTTTATTTTTTTAGCTTAAACACAATCTTAATAAACAACTTTTGTCTTATTTTGTGCAACAAATTATAGACACTTTTGTTTAATGTTGCTTAAAATCACTAATACTATAACTTACCACCAATTGAATTGGAATTATTTGTAAAATTCGATGTTAACAATAGTAAACATGATCAGCAGTGCCACAGAAATACTGTTAGCAAGCCTCTGTCAAGTGTTACCTAATTTTTTGTGCACTTTTCCCACATTTGAAAAGGGCTGAGCATTCAAAATTGAAGGCTGATTTACTCAGACTGACACTTGAGATTATTTCTCCAATCTTTATTTATTTTCCATTTGGTCTGTCAGCAGTCAACAGGTAAAAACCTTAAAACACATAATAATGGCAATAAATATTTAAAAATTCCAATTCTATTATAAATTAGCAATAAACAACTTTGATCTATGATAATTTATATAATTTTAAGTGCTTCAATTAACTAGCAACCTCCCTATTTTACCGTGAATTCAAGTACTTTATTTTAATTACATTTTTTTTAACTTCATACATCAAATCTGCATTTTTTATTTAAGAATGACTTTATCAGCAAAAACTAATTACTTTCATTTGAAAACCTTACACCATAAATTTACCAAAGTTACACCGTACACCAGCAGGGTAAACATCAGAGTGCATGAAAGCGAAAATTCCGACGGTACCTGAAGTACACACAAACAGCTACGAAGCACGCGCCTCGTTCCCACAGCACCGATCAAACAGGGAATAAATGCGGTCATTCTAGCGCTCAGATAAACTCACTTCTTACTGGCTTCAACAGATGAGGATACCTGAGAACAGGTAGACATGATTTTTTCTCACGCAGTACTGATGAGCCTGTGTCTCGCCGGTGTTTTTCCCGATGGAGTGCGTACATCGGCAAAATAAGTCCGACGCGGCGCGCTGAGCTGCGCGAAAGTTCCGCCATGCGACTCAAACGCAACAGCCTCTTAAAATGAAAATACAATATCGATACTTGGTGAGAACCATCGAGAATCAACCGCAGGACTAAATATCGCGATATATCGCAATATCGATATTTTGGCACACCCTTAATTAGTAAATAAACTACTTTCCTCTGCTGAGATGCGGTTACTACCAAACAGTTCATTCATCGTGAAAATTGTATTAAATATTAAAAAAAGATGTTTTTGTAAGTAGCCGTGGTGTAAACGGGATAATTCCCTTTGAGGTGTCCATTACCCCCCACCCCCAGAAAAGTGACTTTCCAGACATTCAGAGGGTTTTTGTTGTTCAGTTGATTTGACAGGAAACAGGAAATCAATGTCAAATTTTTGGCCTTTTTTCATTCTTCATGACTTTATAGAAAAGAGGAGATCATTTTGAAACTGAAGCTGGGGCGCTGTTGTATGTTGTATGGTTCGTAGCCTTACCCCCTGCCCCCAGCCCATCTTCACCTGCCCCCATTGGCTGAGTGGCTACCCCTCCCCCCACACTCGCTCCCTCCCCCACTCTGGTAAGACCTGACTAACTAATGAAACAAACACTTTTAAGAATGTCAGCTTTTCTGTTGGTTTTACCTCCATGGCAACCATTTTAGGTTTCAGAACAGGTCGATGCAACTTTTAGAAGGATCGGTAAAAGTAAGCTTCTGGATTTCCTTGGCAACAGACGTTTTTGTTAACCACGCCCACATTCCTAATATATTCATCCAGTATGTCATATTGCCACGTTTCAAACTAGACATTCCCCGGAAGTCTTTGTCAAAAACTAGCGTGCATCGATGCTAGATTAGCGAATATAGACCACAATGCATTGGGGTTGAACGATGTTGAACTTAAAAAGTGTTTACATGTAATTTTTGAATAAACCGTCCACATTTTTACCATCAGAACAAAGTAGAGTAGGACTGAATAATTGACGACTAATCGATTATTAAAATAGTCCGCGACTAGTTTAATAATCGATAAGTCGTTACTTTATATTTTAAAGAGTCGGAGTGCATTAAAGTTAAAAGTTATGATGGCATTCTGCTAGCTTTTTGGACTATTTTTGCCTTTACTAATGTTTATTAGGCTATTTTGGACTTAAGCCAATATTTCAGCTGCATGCTAGCTATTTTTGCTTATTTAGGATTTTTCAGTTTTTTAGACTAATTTGTAATAAAGCTAATATTTCAGCTACATGCTTGCTGTTTTGGATAATTTAGAATTTTTTTCATTTTTTAGGATTTTTTGGAGTGTAGCTAATATTTCAGCTGCATGCTAGCTATTTTTGTTTTTTTAGGCTAATATGAACTTAAGATAACATTTCAGCTGTTCTGGCTAGCTTAGTTTTTTTCAGTTTTATTTTAAATTAATTTGGTATTTAACTAACATTTTAGTCAGCTATCAGCTTCAGCGTTTTTAGCTATCAATTTCAGCGTCTTCAGCAGCTAAATTCATCTTACAGCATTATCACAGGTAATGCTATGTATCTAGTGTTTAGTTAGTTTAAAGCTAATGATGGTTTAGATTTGTGTTTTACATCCAGTTTGAACCAATTAGTCGACGAATCGGAAAAAATAATCGGTGATTAAAATAATTGTTTTGGCAACTGGTGGTCATTGTGAATGCCAAATAGACTATGACCATATAAAAAAAAGAAAAAAAAGGGGGACATGGTCAAAAAAGTACATCTCTATCTTAATTAGTTGCTGAGTTATTGAATATTTCCTCTTTTGTGGCGGCCATTTTGGACGCCATCTTGGATACACCCCTTGAAACAGTTGCTGTGACTCAAATTGCTTTTCCACAAACTATTTTTATCCAAACTGCTGTGTTTGATGAATAAAAACCACAAACTTCATTCATTATTTCACCTCAACCAATAATCAACAACACACAGCGGCCATCTTGAAAAATGGCCGCCATCTTGGATTTTCACGTGGCCAACGAGCTTTTTGAAGAGAGCAGGTTTTGGAGACTTACTGTGCCAAATTTTATGCTTGTGTCACCATCCGAGCAATTGTTACAGTTATCAGCTTCACTATTATGGCAGCGCTATTGATGAGGGACTTTGGCCCATTCGCTTTTTGGTAATATCTCCCGCTGTGATGTCATCGTTTTCTGGGCGGAGCCGTGGTTCATTTTATTCATTGTTTTCCTGTGTGCAGCTCTGGCTGAGCTTGAGGTGTGTTTGAATCCCACCTGCTGGTGGAGTCGGTTTCCTGTCGGTACGATCCAGGAGGATCATCATCAGGCGGCGTTCACTGGGATGCGAGTTTGCGGTCAGGGGTTTTGCCGGCGTGTTTCTGTCCTCCCACGCGGCAGACACGGCGTGGATCCTTCTATTACTCACATGTTCTCATTGCTTTGGCTCAGGAGCCCACACACACACATTCAAGTGCGTGGAAACACGGTGGAGTGGTTTCTTTTTTGCGATGCTTCCCTTTTTAGCGCTGGAGCAGCAACCTAACATCAGCCCCATGATTCACTGTCGCTCTCCACGCCTCTGTCCCGTATTATTATCCGTCTCTTCCTGCCGAAGGTGCTCATCTTCTCCTCCACCGTCTGTCATCCTCTCCCCGTCGGCGCTGGTTTGAGTTTCGTCTGGCAGGTTTGCCGCTCTCATCGTGTCTAAAATAACAGAAGCGTTTCTGTTTCCACCCCCCACCCCCCCACCCCCCGATGTTCTGTCAAAGATACCTGTCGACCCACTCCTCCGCACCTCCTCCTTTCACGCTCCTCCTCTCCCTCCATCCCTCCTCCTCTCTCTGTTTTGTCTTCACAGTCACTGTATCCATCAGATTCTAGAAAGTGTCCATCACATTCACCAACATGACATAGTGCACAGGGACCTGAAGGTTAGTATCTAAACAGAGAAGCACCTGCATCCCTCCTAACTCCGCCCCCTCACTACCTCTGCTCGCCCTTCCCCTCCTTGGCCCCTCCCTCCTGTCTGACGTCCGTCTGGTTTTGTTTTGACTCTTTAAGTTAAGGGACTCTGGCCTGCCTCTCCAACCCCCCCAAAGCTTGTTTCATCTGCCCCCCACCCCCCTCCGCCGGCTCTCATCAACCATTCGGCATCCACCTCATAGCAAACGCTCCTGCTGCACCGATTTCCAGTAAATGATCAGGTTACTCTGATGTGATCACCGTGATCTCACCTCAGATTCTCCACAGGTATCGATGTACTCTGTAGTCCCGCCCCCTCATCTCCACCCTCTGGCTCGGATTGGACTGTTTTCTACTATTGTCTACACAGACTCATTTACCTTCTTCAAAAACACTCGGAAGGAAGACAGAAAACCCAAAAAAGAGAAAGTCAAACCACTTCAAGCTCCACAACTGGAGAAAGTTCATGAAGATTTGAGTCTTCAGATGTTCTCCGTCATGGAACACAAAGTTCTTTAGGGCTGGAATTGTAGATCATTCATTCAGACGTCACCAGATGGATGGAACAAACCATCATCAGTAGAACGATAATAATCAATAACTTAAAAAAATGTTTTTCATCATAATTAACATAATATAAAAGTTAAGTGCTATAAATGTACACGGGAAAAAACGTAACAAAAAAAAGGAATTAAAGTTTATATTTTTCCATCTAGATACCAGTTTTACTGTTGCACATCCTTATCTGCTACGTGTTTGTTCTTTTCACCAATAAAAGTTAGTATATTTATCATTTTACGGAGCTTTTAGCTCTGCAGATTTTACTAATATATTTTTATAATTTATAATGTAGTGCTAACATGTTAGCACCATAGGGCTAACAGTCTTACCGCTAGCATGTTTAAACTTCAGCACTAACATGCTAGAACCATACCGCTAACATGCTAGAACCTTAGTGCTAACATTTAAAAAAGAACCTTAGAGTTATCATGCTAGAACATTAGCGCTAATGTCCTAGAACCTTTGCGCTAACATGTTAAAATGTTATCCCTAACATCCTCGAAGCTCAATGCTTACATGTTAAAACTTAGTCGCTAACATGCTAGAACCTTTGCGCCAACATGTTAAAACTTCAGCGCTAACATGCTAAAATCTTAGTGCTAATGTTTAAAACAGAACCTTAGAGCTATCATGCTAGAACCTTAACATTAACGTGCTAGAAACTTAGCTCTAACATGTTTAAATCTTAGCCCCAACATCCTCTAACCTTAACGCTAACATGTTAAAACTTCAGCGCTAACATGCTAGAACCATACCGCTAACATGCTAGAACCTTAGTGCTAACATTTAAAAAAGAATCTTAGAGTTATCATGCTAGAACATTAGCGCTAATGTCCTAGAACCTTGGCGCTAACATGTTAAAATGTTATCCCTAACATCCTCGAAGCTCAATGCTAACATGTTACAACTTAGTCACTAACATGCTAGAACCTTAGCGCTAACATGCTAGAATCTTAGTGCTAATATTTAAAAAAGAACCTTAGAGTTATTATGCTAGAACATTAGCGCTAACATGTTAAACTCTTATCCCTAAGATCCTCGAAGCTTAAGCTTAATGCTAACATGTTAAAACATCAGCGCTAACATGCTAGAACCAGAATCAGAATCCTTCATTGTCATTGTTGCACAAGGAACTTGTGACACAACGGAACAACAGAACAAAAGGTGCTCTCCAGCCAATTTAAATAGAAAAAAATAAAATAAAATAGACAGAAAACTATATAAGGGCTAACACGCTAGAATCCTAGCGCTAACTTACTAAAACTGTGGTGCTAACATGTCAAAATCGTAGCTCTAACATTCTCAAACGTTAGCGCCAGCATGATAAAACCTCAGCGCTAACATGCTAAAACCAGAATCAGAATCCTTCATTGTCATTGTTGCTCAAGGAGCTTGAGACACAACGGAACAACAGAACAACAGGTGCTCTCCAGCTAATTAAAAATAAATAAATAAATAAATAAAATAGACAGAAAACTATATAAGGGCTAACATGCTAGAATCGTAGAGCTAACATACTAAAACTTTGGTGCTAACATGTCAAAATCGTAGCTCTAACATTCTCAAACGTTAGCGTCAGCATGCTAAAACCTCAGCGCTAACATGCTAAAATCAAAGCGCTAACCTGCTAGAACGTAAGCGCTAACATGTTAAAATCTGAAGCCCAATGTGTCAAATGTTTTTGTGATATTGGGCTACATAAATAAAATTAGATTACATGTTAGCACCTGAGCGCTAACATCCTAGAACCTTAGCTCTAACATGTTACAACCTCAGTGCTAACATGATGAAACCTTGGTGCTAACCTGTTAGCAGCTTAGCACTAACATGCTAGCATGTCAGCACTTGGAGGTTAGCATATCAATGCTGACTTTTTAGCAGCTTAGCCCCAACATGTTAGCTAACTTATCTGTCAACACCCCAATCTGTAACTGCTATCTAATCCATTTACTCGTGCACAAATTTTGCGCCACTTTCTCTTTGAGGCCAACGTTGTGAAAGTTTATTTATTTATTTATTTATTTATTTGAAGACCATAAACCTTGCATTTCATTATCCAAAGATTCAAATATATATATACATTATTAGCTCCTGGGAGTGTTTGCCGACAGCTCCGCCTCCTTTATGACTGTCTGAGGTGTTTAAACAGTCGATAACTCCGTCATCATACAAACTTATGCTTCTGCAAGCAATAATGAGACTGGATTACTGCACAAAAATAAAAGAATGTCACCTAAATGCAACACTTTATGATTGTTTACTGTCATTGCAGACGATGACAATCTCAACAGTAAGTGATAGAATGACATCACTACCGTTTTTACCATTTGAAGGATAAAGATAGATGTTTTCTAACCTTTATTTTGACGTAAATATCCATGTAAAAGGTTTTGCTGTCAGTAACAGAACTGCAGCATTTTTCTACATATAAACCGGCTCACTCCGGTGAAGGACGTGCAGCTCAAACTCAACAATCTATACTTTCAATAAATGATGGCGGAATGGGATGGATTTTCTGTTCTTCAGCTGTGCTCCTGCGTGGTCACGAGTCACGAGTCTTCGTGACCTGCCCAGTATTTATCCACCCAGAGACCTTTAGAAAGGAGAGCCGGACTTTAATTTATGGCCCTGAACTTTACGGTCGGGACAGTCCCACCCGCCCTCCATCTTTCTGTCGCTTCTATCCCAAACTTACAGAAAGAGAGCGACGCCACTCGCCTGAAAGCTGAAACGTTTTCCTCAGAGATCAATCGTTTTGTGTTTCAGATTTTCTCCAGCGTTTCTGAGCCGATTTCACACTTTTTCTCCACGTTCTCCTCACTCGTCCAGCTCCACAGGAAGCTTAAAGATGACTTTGGGTAGACGTGAAGAAGTCATGATGCCTGTCACAGAAACCGCTCCGTTCTAAACATTTACGCCTCTGCTCAGAGCAAACGAATCCAATGACCTGTCATTGATGCGCCTCGTCCTGCGGCGTGGAGCAGCAGGCCGCCACTCGGCTTTGGTTATTGGTTAGGAAATGACAGAAAAGACCATAAACTAAACATTTGAATGATTTTCTAAATTCTATTTCCAAAAACATTTTCATAAACATGTTTTTTTTTATTTTATATGAAATAGTTCAACTTAATCCAGAGCAGTTTAGTTTGTTTTAAAACTTTACTGTTATTATCTTAGACCAGAGGTCAGCAACCTGCGGCTCCAGATCCACATGAGGCTCTTTCATCTCTCCATGGTGGATCTCTGGATGAAGGAAAATAGTAAATTTCAAAAAAATTAGAGATTAGCTTTTATTTTAGAAACATACTAACATTTCTGGCTAATGTGTTACCTACTGGAGGCTAATTTAGAATTTTAGCTTCTATTTTAGCAACATGCTAACGTTTCTGGCTAAGTTTTCTGAGAAATGTTATGCTAATTTGGAGTTTAGCTAATATTTTAGTAAAATGCTAATGTTTTCAGCTAATTTTTTCTCTACTGAAATTTTTTGGATAATTTAGAATTTTAGCTTCTATTTTAGCAACATGCTAACGTTTTTGACTAAGTTAGTTTTCTGCGGAATTTTAGGCTTTCTTGGAGTTTAGCTAATATTTTAGTAAAATGCTAATGTTTTCAGCTAATTTTTTTCCTACTGAAATTTTTTGGATAATTTAGAATTTTAGCTTCTATTTTAGCAACATGCTAACGTTTCTGGCTAAGTTTTCTGAGAAATTTTATGCTAATTTGGAGTTTAGCTAATATTTTAGTAAAATGCAAATGTTTTCAGCTAATTTTTTCTCTACTGAAATTTTTTGGATAATTTAGAATTTTAGCTTCTATTTTAGCAACATGCTAACGTTTTTGACTAAGTTAGTTTTCTGCGGAATTTTAGGCTTTCTTGGAGTTCAGCTAGCAATTAATCAACAAGTGAGATTTTTTTGCAGATTTAACCTCTAATTAGTTTTTTATGCTAATTTGGAGTTTAGCTAATATTTTAGCAACATGCTAACATTTTTAGCTGATTTGTTATCTACTGGGGGTTTTAGGCTAATTTGGAGTTTAGCTTTTATTTCAGCAACATGCTAAAATTTTTGGCTGATTTAATTTATAGAGAAATGTTATGCTAATTTGAAGTTCAGCTAGTAATTAAGCATCAAGCTAGCTTTTTGCTGCTAAAGTTAAAAACGTAAAAAAACCCGACCTTTTAGAGAGATGCTAGTTTCTTTTTATATTTTGTTTTGCTTTTGGGCCAAAAATAAACTTTAATGACATTTATTAAAAAAACAAAAACAAAAAGAAGGTTATGAATGTAAATCCAAATTTCTTAAAGGCTAACGTAAGTCAATGCTGCTCCTTCTAGGTTTTGGTCAGTACAAAACGAGCCCAAATGGCTCTTTTACTCTTAAAGGTTGCCGACCTCTGACTTAGACTGACTGAAAACAGAAAAAACAAATGAGCATCTTTATCTACCTTTACAAATACGCTGATTATTCTGATAAAAAAAAAATCCAATTATCTGACTCTGTATCATCTATATCACTTGTGTCAAAGTCACGGCCCGGGGGCCAGATCCGGCCCTCCGGGTAATTCTGTCCGGCCCTCCAGATCATTTTATTTTATTGTTATTAATGACCCGATGTTATCTTATACGTATTTCTAACTTGGGGAGTAAAATATTGAAAGTTATTTATGGTTTAAGTTGATTTATTCTGGAATAATATTCCTGCCTTTTTATTATTCGGAATTATGTTAAAAAGTTACAGTTTTAAAGATTTAAAAATGTAGTTGTAGAGTGTAAATAAATGTTTATCCTGTTCGGCCCCTCATGCGATTGAGTTTGACACCTCTTCTCTATATGTAGACCAGAGGAATACACTTTATTTAAAATATTCTAGCATTTAATCATTTCATCTGCAAAAGCAAGAAGAACTAATTGAGGAATTGAAATGGTTTATTGATTTTGAAATCTTTAAAGTGTGAAGCAAATTTTCTTCTTTAGAGACGACGAAAAAATGTTTCTCCACTGATGGAGACACAAAGAAAAACATATTCCTGATTCAGAAACAAGAAAATGTTTTTAGAAGAATATTTATTCAGGAGATTCCCAGCGACTCCTCACATCCTTCAATCCAGACTGAAACTCCGTGTGCAGGAAGTTTTCCATCCCACTGCTGCTCCAGACAAACATGCATGTCATGCAGTCATGATTATGGCTGCTTTTCTTTTTCAGTTTGAGTTTGATGCTAGAATTGATCATTTTAGAGTCCGGTTTCTCCTTTGTTCCGATTAAATCACATCAACAGTTTTTCATAACTGAAACTAACTGGTTTTGAGTTGAAACGTAACCAAAGACTCAACACTTAACTGTTGGAGTGATTTCGTCTGTGACGCCCTGCCCCACGCGTGACCGTTTCATCCCATCATGAATCCTGGAGCCGAGGCTCCTCTCTGCTTCATCTCCCGTCCTCAAACCTCATTCCGGGCAGATCTCTGAGACTCACTCGTTCCTCCATCATCTGTCAGCGCAGCAATGTTCCCCTCTTGATCGGTTCGTCTAATAATGGAGGGATGACGCGCAGGACGGCCGTTTGTGTTAGCAGAATAGACCGGAGGGACTCTTCTGTCGCTCGTCCGTCTCTCCTCCAGAAAACGGTTCTGAAAGAAAAGTCCTGTGATCTGAGATCAGTGGAGTCAACTCCCTTTGTTAGTACGAAACAAACTCTAATCATCTGCAAAATGTTGAATCAAACTGAAACATCTGCTGCTGGCGTTTAGAGATGATTCACCCAATTTTAAAAACAGTTTTGATCAGAATTTCTGAGCATCTGTTAGAACATAAAGACACGTTTCTGACCCTGGATTAGGGTTCAGCTGACGCTCAGTGAAGTCAAAGATCAAATCCGGATGTCGAGCAACAGAAGAGGCTTTTCTAGTCCACCTCTACCCTTCAGACCCCGCCCTCTTTTCCCATGTTCCCCCTGGCCTGAGCACGGTTTTGTAGCGCTGCTGAGACTAACATGCACCCCTCCTTGGTGTTTGCATGCAGTCATTGCATCCAGCAGATCCTGGAGGCGGTGCTTCACTGCCATCAAATGGGCGTGGTGCACCGAGACCTGAAGGTGAGTGATGTGGACCGCCTGTCTGTCCCGTCACCTGTCTGTCTGTCTGGGGGGGCTGTGCTGCTCGTGTGTCAATGTCTCCAGTGGGAGGAAGGTGTGAAGCTGAGGAACACCTGAGTGCTCGTCTGCTTTGGATGTTGGTGAACTGAAAACTCCTTCAGAGAGCGCCTGCAGTTTAATGTGACGAGCATCCACCAGATAACTTCTGCTGAAGGTCTGCCAAAGCCTCAGTCCCGCTGCTCGTACGGGTGGACACGCCGTCTGCAGACCAGAGCCGCCACAAACCATCATTTTAACTGTCGACTAATCACGTCAACCAATCGGTCATGGGAAAACTGGATGTAAAGCACAAATCTAAACCATCGTTAGCTTTAAACTAACTAAAAACTAGATATATAACCTGTGATAATGCTAGTGTGAATGCTGGAAGATGAATTTAGCTGCTGAAGATGCTGAAATTGATGAAGCTGATAGTTGCTGATAGCCAGATAAAATGTTAGTTAAATGCCAAAACTGAAAAAAGCCTTAGTTAGCTAAAACGGCTAGCATGCAGCTGCAATATTAGCTAACTAAAATTTAGCTAAACTCTACAATAGCCTAAAAACCAACAAAGAAATCCTAAATTAGCCTCAATAGCTAGCATGTAGCTGAAGGAATAGCTAAACTCTAAAATAGCCTCATAAACCATAATAAATGCCAAAATAGTCCAAAAAGCGAGCAGAATGACTTAACTCTGCCCCGCTCTGACTCCATATAATATAAAGTAACGATTACTCGACTAATAAATCAGTCGTCGTCTCATCGTGGCAGCCCTTCTGCAGATGAAAAATGATTAAACTTACTCGCGAGTGACTCGCTAGAATATCAAGATCAGAGACGCTCAGTGAAGCCTAGAGGGAAAAAGTTCACTTTTATCTACGGGTATGCTGCGGGTGACAGGTCCTAGTGGTAAAACCTCGTTTCCACTGAGCAGTCCGGTTTGATAGTTTGAGCGTTTCCATTATGGCTGGGAATCACTGAGTACCTCACAATACGATGCATATTGATGATATCGCGATACTGCGATAATTGGTAAAAATCACCTCTAATTATGCCACTTTGTGTAGAAGAACACATATTTTAAGGAAATATATCCCCTTTATTTTGAACTTGAACACAATCATCATAAACAACATTTGTCTTATTTTGTGCAATAATAATAATCACTTCTGTACAACAGAGCTGAAATCAGTAATTCTATGTCTTTGACAAGCATTGACTCCAATTGTATTTGAATTATGTATAAATTCAGTGTAAACAATAGTAAACATGAACAACAGATCAACCACTTTGTGCAAAATTGTTGTAAACAGAAAAAAAAATGGAACAATTCAAGCACCTGAAAGGTACATTGGTGCAAAGTGCGCCCCCTATCTACCTCCAAAGGAACGTCTCACCAAATGATAATGAATGTAATGTTTTACAGCCTCTTCAAACGAAAATAAAAGATCAAAACTTGGCGAGAACCATCGAGAATCATTTGTGGGACTAAATGTTGAGATATATCTCTGTATCGATATTTTAGTACATCCCTAGTTTCCATTTCTAAATGGACTCATCAAACGGTTCCGACCCATACCTCATACGTTGTTGGTCCATAGAGAAATAGAACGGGGCGGAAGAAAAGAGCTATGGAAGAAAAGATATTCAGCTGTCTTTGTGCCGTAAAGTAAAAGCTACATTTAGGTAATTTTGTAGCTAATTTGGTTTGTCGCATATTTGAAAGAACAGGCATTGAGAGGTTAATAATTTTATGTTTTTTAGATTTAAAACTGAAAATGTCAATTTCAAAGCAATAAAACAAATCTGAAGATTTAAAAATTAAAACTGAAAAAAAATAGTTTGAAAGTGAAAAAAAGATTAGAAACAGTAAAAAGAGTTTTGAAATTGATATTTTGAGCTTTAAACCTAAAAAGCTGAACATTTGAAGTTGAAAATAATTAAGTTTATTGTAGAATATCAAAGAGTTTTGGACACGTTTTGGCTACAGCACACATGAAAACAAACAGCTCAGTGGAATCGAGGCTTAAGGGGGAAGTAGGCCAGATGTAGGCGTGTCTTACAGATTTCTTTTTTTTTAACTCGACCCCAAATTCCGCAGACTGAAAGAGGATCCCGTTCACGCTAGGGGTGTTCCAAAATGTCAATATTGCAATATTTATTCCTGCGATTGATTCTCTGTAACTTATGGAAACTTCCCTTCACACTTACCCCACACCACAATGGTACGTTCCATTTTCATGACGTCCCTTCAGGTGGTACGAGCCTCCAGGAGACCGAAAGACAAACCACGGACCGGACAACCCAAAAACCCTCAGAACCCGTACGAGTCATGTGACTAAGACTTTAGAAGATCTTCATCAAAGCTCTGACTGATTCACCAGAAAAGAAGAAACCCAAATCATTGTTCAAAGGACGAGTTTTTGATGAATCGACGTTTGAAAACAGAGATTTGTTATTTTTTGTGACGGTTCTGATTCTGTATAATTGGGTCGGCTGTTAGAAGGATCATTAATGCTCTGGAAGGATTTTTCTGAGGTCAGAGTGGCTCTTCTCTGTGTCCTTAAACGTTTGTCTGGTGGGAGAACGCTCGAAGTCATCAGAAAAAGTTGGGAAAGCATTTCTAATGTTTTCAGTACAAACTGATCTCATCTGGGAGAAAAGTTGAAGTTGGTCAAAAAGAATCTTCTTTGCGGAGCTCGACGTTTGATACCAAATGAGAAGTGTTTATCATCTGGATGAGTTGAAGGTCAGAAACTCTCGTTGGTGCAGAAGCAGAGCGGCGTTTAAATGTAGGAATCTTCAACACAAAGTTTTGATTTCTCTTTTTTGTCATCTGTACCAGTTTCAATAAAGTTTTAAAGCTTATTTAGAAAAACTTTCATGAAACGTTCTCTTAGAGTGATCTAAATGAAAGAATTCATACTTTCTGCTTTAGAGATCTTCATCTCTGTTCTCTCAACTTTTTCTGACGCCTGCTTCCTGTCCCTCCGCTGCGCGGCGGCGAGGACGCCGCCTGTGCACGGCTGCACGCTGCGCAGCGCCGTCTTCTGCATGATCCGCTCTGTCGAGTGGAGCTCCACGCAAATGTCAGTCCAGCATTCCAGCCGAGCCGTGTTGTGTTTATCAGAGCTGTTGTGGCCGTCTTTATTTAGCGCGCCTCTCTGGTTTCCCTCCCGAGCGCGGCGCGGCGCGGCGCGGCGGAGGGTTTCCAGCAATAGGTCACCGAGTGACGAGAGGCGGCCTGCGAGAGGATGAGGAGGGCGTCGGCAGAAACGTCACGGCGTCTCCTGATCCCGTTAGGACGGAAAATTCTGGAAGCGGATCCAGTTCAAACGCTGTCAGGACGGCTCTTCCCGTTCAGCCATGATCCATTTAGATTCACAGTTTTGAAGCCACAACTTCGATTTTTTCTGGTCTCAACACAATAAATTAAAGTCTGTTTTCTTTTCAATACAAATAAACAATCAAACATCAAATGATGACAAATCCAAGTCCCCCCCAGACGCTGCACACGCGCTCAGTGCAAATGAGCGTTCACTCGCAGAGACCGTAGAATGGTTAAAGTTGTGATATAAATGTAACAAATCTCCGGTTTAGCTTGTATTTATTGATTACGATCGCAACATCGATAAATCCTGGAGGGACTGAGTCATGAGAAACGTTTCAATCCAGAGGAGCTGCCAGAAGGAGGGCAACGCGGGTGAAGAACACGCAGCCTGTCCGCGCACACTCACAGGCGCGCGCATGCTTGGTGGCGTGCACACTCACAGGCGCGCGCATGCTTGGTGGCGTGCACACTCACAGGCGCGCGCATGCTTGGTGGCGTGCACACTCACAGGCGCACGCATGCTTGATGGCGTGCACACTCACAGGCGCGCACATGCTTGGTGGCGTGCACACTCACAGGCGCGCACATGCTTGGTGGCGTGCACACTGACAGGCGCGCGCATGCTTGGTGGCGTGCACACTCACAGGCGCGCGCATGCTTGGTGGCGTGCACACTCACAGGCGCACGCATGCTTGATGGCGTGCACACTCACAGGCGCGCACATGCTTGGTGGCGTGCACACTCACAGGCGCACGCATACTCGGTGGCGTGCACACTCACAGGCGTGCACACTCACAGGCGTGCACATTCACAGGCGCACGCATACTTGATGGCGTGCACACTCACAGGCGCGCACATGCTCGGTGGCGTGCACACTCACAGGCGCACGCATACTTGGTGGCGTGCACACTCACAGGCGTGCACACACTTGATGGCGTGCACACTCACAGGCGTGCACACGCTTGGTGGCGTGCACACTCACAGGCGTGCACACACTTGGTGGCGTGCACACTCACAGGCGCGCACATGCTTGGTGGCGTGCACACTCACAGGCGCACGCATGCTTGGTGGCGTGCACACTCACAGGCGCACACATGCTCGGTGGCGTGCACACTCACAGGCGTGCACACGCTTGGTGGCGTGCACACTCACAGGCGCGCACATGCTCGGTGGCGTGCACACTCACAGGCGTGCGCATGCTTGGTGGCGCGCACACTCACAGCGAGCCTGCATGGAGAAACGTCATCTGCTCTGCATTTTTCTAAGCTCAGGCCGTGACAGACCGATTGATGAACCCGTTGACGAGTGTGACTCGTTTTCTTTAACCTGTTCGTAACAAACCGTCACATCCTCGGTGGGGGGGGGGGGGGGGTCAGTGGTCAGGCTGTCGCTGCGGTTCTGATCCATGAACCCGAGGGAACTGCAGCCCATTATTAGAGGAGAATCAGGCTAGCTGCTGTATCTGGGCCACAGAGCTGCCGCCTGCAGAGCATTCACTCCACCAGGAGTGTGGGCGGAGTCTGGATCCAGCTCCTCCCCCTGCTGCAGAGAGAACGTTCTCAGAGGACCTTCACCTTCTGGTCCTTCTAGAGTCGAACCTCCTCCTGAGTTTTTCCTCCAGTCAAACGCAGACGTGAGCTCGACTCCTCGTCGTGTCTGCAGCGTCTGCGCAGATGTTCCCCATTATCAGCGTTTGCATGCGCAGCCGCCTGCTGCAGTGGAACTTCCTGACGTCTGCATGTTCAATAACCTCCTTCTCCTCCTCCTCCTCCTCAGCCGGAGAACCTGCTCCTCGCAAGCAAATGTAAGAACGCCGCGGTGAAGCTGGCCGACTTCGGCTTAGCCATAGAAGTGCAGGGGGATCAGCAGGCCTGGTTCGGTGAGTCCAGCTGCAGGACGAGACTGAAGGTCGTGTTGAACCAGGACCTCCAGATGTTTAAAAGAGTCCTTTATTATCATACAACCATCTCGGGTTGCTGGAGCCTATACTCTGCAGCAGATTCTGATGAAAATCTTCTTTAGGGAATGTCGTTTCCACTCAGGAAAATCAGTCCAGTACTGTGATACAGCCAGCAATCTACAACCAATCAGGGTTCAGAACAGCAATTCAATATAAATACAGTATGAAACATCCCACAGTGGCGCAGCAAAAGGTGGACTGCAGGATAGTGAGAGATCACTGTAATCCATCCATCTTTTGTTTTTGTGGCTTAAACTCTCATCAGTGATGCTCCCTGCAGATCGCTGGGTTTTTAACGTGTTCTTGTAGCATTATTTTCACCTGATATAAAAGAATTTACGATTAAAACCGAGTTTCTAAAGATTTCTTAATTTAAATCCTGTTGGATTATTTTGATAAAGAAATAAGAGCTAAATCTAATTTCGATCATGGTATTGTCCGGGTTATTTCTGACACCTATAAATCAAAGAAACACAGAATTATATCAACACTTTATAAAGAACTAATGGAAATAAAAGGCAAAAATACCATGTATATCAGACAGAAATGGGAAAGGGAACTTGGTGTAAATATATCAGAAGAGGAATGGGTTCAGATCTGGCAAACGCAGCACAGCTGGAGATTACACTGTTGGAAAAACATCATCAGATTTTTTGTAACACCTAAAATCAAAAGCAAATACTCCTTAACACCACAATCATGTTGGAGAAAATGTGGAATAATGAATCCGGATCACTCTCATATTTTTTGGCTTTGCCCTGTAATTAGTTCTTTTTGGAAAGACAAAATCATTGGAATTTTGGGTTACAATGTACCAAATACCAGTGCGTTCTTATATTTGAGTAATTTGTCAAGTAATGTTTTTAAAAGTGACAAGTATTTAATTAAAATCCTCCTAGCTGCCTGTAAGAAAACAATTACAAAAAAATGGTATAAGACAGACCCAGCAACAAAACAGGAATGGGAGGAAATGGTAAAGGAAATATATAAGATGGAAATGTTGAATCATAAGATTAAAACAGAAGAAGAACTTTTTATGAAAAGATGGAAGAAATGGATTACATATATAACAACAAGAACATAAGAATATATACGGAACATGGAAAAAACCTGTAGAGTCAAGGCAATCTCATGTGTGGGTATAAGGTTTTTTTTTTTTATTTATTTTTTTTTTTCTTCAGTTGCAAAATTATTGGTTGATGTTATGTATTTTTATTGTATTTGATTTATTTATTGCCACAATAATCTGTTTATAAGGTTTGTCTTTCTTTGTATGTTTGTCTTAAATGTGTTTAAAAAGGAAAAATAAAAAGAAAGTATAAAAAAAAAAATCCTGTTGGATCAGAAAACCAGATGCTTGAAAAAGCTCTTTCTCTGTGGATCAAAACAGTACATGTGGATCGATCTCATTGTTACTTTTGTGCGGCTAATGCTAACTACGAGAGCAAACAGAGAGAGGGAGGGGGCGGGGTTGCTCTCCACCAACAGCCCCGCCCACAAACCAGAATTGTATTTCTAATGTGACTAAAATATGTCCTCATTTTTGCTAAAAACGTCCTAATTAGGAATGATTTTGTGATACGACTGTAAGCAGGACCTCTCGCTGAAGCTCCTCCCACTGCGGCCTCCAGCTCAGGATGGAGGAGAGGGTCAGCCGCCACCGTGCGGGTCTGCAGACAGGAAGTGGGCCGTCACTCACCGCTGTTGTTCTGCTGCAGGGTTTGCCGGGACGCCGGGGTACCTGTCCCCCGAGGTTCTGAGGAAGGAGGCGTATGGCAAACCCGTGGACATCTGGGCCTGCGGTGAGTGCTGCAGCCCCCCCCCCAAACAGACAGACGCCTGCAGGTGACGCTTCCTAACGGTGACCCGTCTGTGCCTCTCAGGGGTGATCCTCTACATCCTGCTGGTGGGGTACCCCCCCTTCTGGGACGAGGACCAGCACAAGCTGTACCAGCAGATCAAGGCCGGGGCTTATGATGTGAGTTACCCCCCCCCCGGCTGTTACGTAACGCGGTCGCCTCATTCATATTTCTGGGTGCAGCGAGGAAGTCTTCATGCCAAATAAAGAGCCTGACTTGCCGTCTTGGCAGCGCTGGTGGGCACATGGACTCATACCTCAGTGTTTATGCCTGAACACGACACCTGACCGGGGGGGCTGGGGGGTCTCGACACATCACTGGGGGGGCTGCGCTCGCTCGGCTGGCCTCCTTTCTCTCTTATGCAACTTCGAGAGCGGCTCATTCACACTTTATTTTCCTCTTTTATGAGGATTTTTCTGATAATCTCATTGAAAAGATCTTTTATTGTGAACAGACACCTCACACTGACGCTTTTTAGCTGAGGTTCAACCCATATTTTATGGTTTTACTCCATTAATTTATTTTGAAGTGTCGTAATTGTGAGTAAAATGATGATTTAAACCAGTAAAACTTGAGAGTTTTTCGGATAATCTCATTGAAAAGATCTTTTATTGTGAACAGACACCTCACACTGACGCTTTATAGCTGGTGTTTTAAAACAAGTAACTCCATACATTTTTTATGAAGCTTTTGATTTTTTGTAAACATAAAAAAATGAGACAAAGTTGGGGGGTTCTCGTTAATCAATGGGGGGCTGCGCCCCGCTCGGCTGGCTCTTTTCTCTTCTTATGCAACTTTCGTGAGAGCAGCTCATCACACTTTATTTTCCTTTATGAGGATTTTTCGGATTTAATCTCATTGAAATTTTTAGACACCTCACACTGACGCTTTTTAGCTGAGGTTCAACCATATTTTTGGTTTTAAGTAACTCCATCAATTTATTTTGAAGTGTCGCAATTGTGAGTAAAATGATGATTTAAACCAGTAAACTTCAGAGTTTTTCGGATAATCTCATTGAAAGTTTTTATTTGAACAGACACCTCAACTGACCGTTTTAGCTGAGGTTCACCATATTTCATGGTTTTACAGAGAGTAACTCCATTAATTTTTTGAAGTGTCCTGAGTAAATGATGATTTAACCAGTAAAATTGAGAGTTTTTTGGATAATCTCATTGAAAAGATCTTTTATTGTGAACAGACACCTCACACTGCGCTTTATAGCTGGTGTTTTAAAACAAGTAACTCCTTAAATTTTTTATGAAGCTTTTGATTTTTTGTAAACATAAAAAAATGTGACAAAGTTGCAAAAAAAAGTAATTTAAGTTTTAATAATAATTTTTAAGATTTAATTTAATAATTTAGGTTTTTAATGTATTTTCTAGTTTTAAATCTGATTGTATTTATCTAATAATTTATCTGAATGTTTTGACATTTTAAGCAGAAATTCTCCTGATTTTAGATCATTTAAATTTGTATTCTCTTTTATACTTTATCTTTTCGTCGTGATTAAAGTACATTTACTTGCTAACGAATCCAAAAACTGATGTTTATCTCAGCAATAAAACCTAAATAACAAGAAAAACTCAGATTATTTCTGTATCAAACCAATTTTAATATTAAATAAATGAAATAAATATTTGACATTCATTTTGTGTTACCATGCAGAACAAAGTTTAACTATAAAAATATTATATTATTACGTGATAAGCAAAACTACAGAGGAACACAATTCAACTTTAACAGTTAAATTTGATCAGATAATAAAAGAAAATGAAAATGAAAGCTAGAATCTGCAGAACTTGATGATGGAGGAAGTGACCGTCCTCTTTCTGCTTTGAGCCTCCTTCTGGATGCAGGTGGAGGCCATCGGAGCCTGAAGAACGTCCTGTTGGCTTTGTGTTCCTATTTATTGATGAAATGAAGAACAAAATCCTGACTGAATATTTTTACATAAAGATTTTAAAACCGTAAGTATTTAGAGAAAACAAACAAAGGTTTAAAATAGCCGCGTGACGTCCGTCCCCCAGAAACACCTGAAGACTTTTATAGACTCCACACTGCCCCCGGTGGTTGATCGACATATAGGCAGTGAAACAGAAGTCAGGGGCGGTTCTACACTGAATGACTCCCCGGGCGAGAGCCTCTCCAGACGCGCCCCCCACCCACCCCACCCCCCCCCCCAAAAAAAAAAAATTTAAATTTTAGCTAATGTTGCCGTCTTCAATCCTATGATTGCACATTTTAGACTGGTTACATTATGTTTGTCACCATCGGGTAGTTGTTTATAGTTAATATTAATCTTAAAAACTACCAACAGATTTATGATATACTATAGAAGCCAACATGATGAAACAAAATAATAAACTTCATGCACACAGGCTCACAACTAATCCACTTTAACAGTTAAAATCTCCAGTTAACTGGTTACAAAAAATGAAAATATTAAGGTTAAAGTCATGATTAACCAGAAAAAAACAGGAAAAGACAAGAAAATGAAGCTTAAAACTACTTTTTATTTTGATCTTTTTTTTCTTTCTTTTTGTAGCTAGAGTTTTGGCGATTTTTAGTAATAAATCTCAAATAAAATAAATATTAATTTTCATTATTTTTGGTATCAATTGTAGTATTGAAACTATAGGAACATTTAAATATTTCAAATAATTGTTATTATCTGTAGTACATGTACAAGTGACGCACTGCTGTGCCTGCTGTTCCTTTGACTTTTTTATATATCAGCTGCTGTACCTCACTGTCTGTGAGATGTAAACCCATAAAAACCGAGATGTGCACGAATTAATAGGCTTATATATTTATTATATTTTTCTCTCATTTAAAAAAAAATGTTTTTTTGGAACAATTGATTTTTTAAAGTTTTATAATGTAGACACCCCCCGCTTTTGTCCCCCCGTACGTCCATTTAATTTGGTAGAGACCCCCCAGCCCCCCCTCAGTGATATGCGGACATATTCCATGACTTTGGATACCGTGCATAATTTACCAGAAACACGGTTTTTGCGTGCACATAATATGTACGATCCTGCACGGTCCTGAATGTGTTTAAATGTCTTTTCCACATTTGAAACATCCCCTGCTGGACGTAATCCTAACCAGTATTTTTAAATGCTCCAGAAGTTGTCTGACCACGTGATCAAAACGAAACTTAAAATCCGTGTTGGTTGCGGGCTTGTGAGAGCTGGCAGCGCAAGGAATTGTGGGTAACCATTTCTTTTGCCTGTCTGGTTAGAATTGGGTTTAAGTTTGAGTTTTCATTTATGTGTTTTGTTGTCTGACCGTTTAACACTGATTCTGTTTGTTATTTTGGCCTGTTGTGTTTCACTTCTTCCTGCACCCTGAGTGAGAATGAGGGAGAGATTGATCACTACCCCACTAGTTTCGGTCCGCATGATGCTGTTTAAAGGAAAACAATAGGACGCAGTGCCGGCTTGTCATTGTTTGCTGAACTGCTGTGGTGCCGCGAATATTACGATATATTTTAGAATTCCGACACTTTAGTGCTTCTTTCGCGCGCTCGACCCGCGACAGACATATAGTATGCACTTTACAACCCCTTCTTAATTAACACACACCTTTCCATCAGGGGCGCTTGCACCTCCTGGGGGCGCTAACTCACAGGAAGATCTTAACACCACAGAGGTCCAATTTTTGTTCATGCCGAGATGCCGCCCCCTATGAACTGCCGCCCCGGGCTACTGCCCGCCCTGCCCGTGCCTAAAACCGCTACTGACAGAAGTAAACATAAACTAGTAATAAAACAAACCTAAACCAGGTTCTGATCCAAACTAAGAACCAGACGGGCTCCAAGAGGAGATGGAACTTCCTTCATGATGGTCAAAATGCAAAATTATTTCTAAAGAAAACAGCTGACATGTTTGTCAAGGGTTAAAAGAATCAGAACTTCTTAAATCTCTGTTCTCTTTTAAAGTTTTTTTAAGGTGGACTGAAAGTCAAGTTCTAATATTTAAATGAGAGCGTTCAGTGTTGAGAGTAGAAATCAAACAAATGAAGAGAATGTGGGAGGAGGATCCTTCTTTAGTTTCTTCATCCTCATCATGTTGAACTCTCTCCCCCCTCAGTTCCCCTCCCCTGAGTGGGACACCGTCACCCCAGAGGCCAAAAACCTGATCAACCAGATGCTGACCATCAATCCGGCGAAGAGGATCACGGCTCAGGAGGCGCTGAAGCATCCTTGGGTCTGCGTAAGTGTCTCCGGGTCGACAGGCGGCATGAATCCCGGCGTTCCCGCCTCTGACCTGCTCCTCCCCGTCTCCGCAGCAACGCTCCACCGTGGCCTCCATGATGCACAGACAGGAGACCGTGGAGTGTCTGAAGAAGTTCAACGCCAGGAGGAAACTCAAGGTCCGTTTGATTTCTTCACCTGCTGGTTTCATGTCAGTCACAGCTTCCTGTCTGTCGCTGGTGAAGAGCGGCTCTGGAGTCTTTATGTCTATGATGTGAGTCATGAGGAGCAACTGAAAGTGAACGGGAAACCAGACTGTAAATAAAAAAGAATAACTTTTAAAACAGTTTTCCAATGAAAGAAAAAGGAAAATTTGAAAGTAGAAAATTTAACTAAAAAACTATATAAACCTAAAACTGTTACCAATTATAAATGAAATGTTTATTAGTAATAGCTGCTGTTCTGTTTCTCTCCAGCTTCGCTTTAGACTTTTATTTTTCTAATCCTAATTTGAATTTAGTTACGAGATTGTAATAGAAGTTATGGTGACATCATTTCCTCTCAAGAACATCGTCTATTCTCAGTGTTCCGTAGAAGCTACTGGAACCACATTGGCTACCCGATCAACTGCTGGATCTGTATTAGCTACCGGATCTGTTGCGACTACCGGATCCGTGCTGGTTACCCAATCCTGCAGTTAAATATGTTTTACAATCGTAGCATTTTACACTTACCAGTTAATTTTTCTTGAGATGTTGACAATAAGAAGAACCTCTTCAAATATTTGCAATAATGGGAAAGTTTACTTTAATGTTGACACAAATGAATAAGAGAAAACGTTACAGATCAGAACAGTTAATCCTTATTGCAGATTAGACGACTCATCTGGATCTGCCCGATCTGTACCGCGGATCTGTTTTCTCCTTCTGTTCTGTTTGACTGTAGTTTACTCTGAAATGTTCGAGGATGCCGACACTTAATGCCACTTTATCAACCAAGTTAACACCAGTTGTGTTTTCATTGTGTTATCATAAATTTGCCTAATGGAAATAAAAAAACTACAATTTATCTAAAAAAAGAGAAAAATGCCCCACAGAATCATTGGATCCACAGCTCCTCTGTAAAACCACCATTTCCCAGAATCCCTTCATCTGTAGCCCCTCCCACGTAGCTCGCCGCTCCATGGGCTGAATGAGACGCCGACGTCTCCTTTGATAGACGATAGTGCCGTGACACAAATGTCTCTGCTGTAAATCAAACTTCACATCCATGTTTTGAATGACTTGCCTCCATATTTATGATTTACCGGAAACGCTGTCATTGAAAAATTGTGTTTTTTGCGTTTACCCGATGTTTAAATGTCTCATTCAGTCTTTAAGGAGGCAGGAAATGCTGACGGATCTGATCTCATCCAGATGTTTAACTGTCACAACGAAAGATAAGGGTGTACGATCACCGATCGGGTTACCCGGACAGATCGAGGAAGGACAGTCGGCGCCGCCTATGTCATCCTACAGTAGGAGAAGCGATAACCAATCAGCTGATGTCAGTCCCGCCCTGGTAGCCAATGGGCTCAAATCCCCGCCCACACGTACAATGACATCAACTCCAGAAATCTGATTTAAAACTGAAACTGAAAGAGAAGCAGAACAGAAACGAACAAACTGTTTTAGTTTTATTTACGTTTGTATTTATTTATTTTTTTTATTTTATTTAACAAACAATGCAAAAAAAAACATTAAAAATAGAAGTAAAAAATGTGAATGAAAAAAAGTGTATCAAACTAATGAATGAACAGATGCTAATCAATAACAAGTATATTTGTACAAAACAAAAATACAGAACAGCAGCTCCAACTAATGAACTATATTTTTATTTGGAGAAGAATTGAGTTTTATTGTCCTTTAATAGTATTTTTTCAAAAACCTTTTTATTATTTTGATTTTTATCCTTCATTGACTTGAATCTGATCCTGATTTAACCCCGTACGCCTCGGGGTAAGCTGCGACCAGCGCGGCGCCGTTCTGCATTCTCAACAAACCGAACGAGAGGAATTAGGAACGTTTAGCTCAAGCTTTGCTTTTATTTTGAAACTTTAAAAGGAGGAAAATGTTTGCAGAGTTAAAGTTAGAACTGAGTGTAACTTCTTTCCTGTCAGCTGCTGTTTTTGTGCTTTTTGTCTGCATCTGTCAGTCAGAACGGGACATTTCTAACGGTCCTCTTTGATTTTGCTGCGACCCGCTGTGAGTCAGAAGCTTTAAAGGACCAATTATCGCTCTCGTTTTGGAGCTGCACACTTTAGAAGCTTGTATTTGCTTGATTTGAGTGGAAAATTGCACATATTGTGCAAACAGAAATGTCAAAAATGATTTTGGTTCAAAAAGTCTCCCTTCTTCCCAGGGGGCCATCCTCACCACCATGCTGGTTTCTCGAAATTTCTCAGGTAAGTGTTTGCTGCGCTGGAGCGCTCTTACTCTGAAAGGTCGAATAGAAACGTGGAGAAAACAAGTTTCCCGTTGTTCCTTTGACACGTCACGCTGGAGGAAGAAAGACCTCACCCGAACCCACAAATGGAGGCGTTTTTTTCCGTTGTTCCTCCAGAGTGGCGGAACGCAGGAAGTGACAGAAACATTTTTCTCTTTTTAGTATCTGAAAATCATCAACCTCTTTATCCAAAATCTCATGTTCATTTCATCTCGTCACACTTTCAGTGTTTCCCTTCAACGTCTCTCAGCAGGTCCGTTACCGTGGCAACAGCACAGAATCCTCTGATGAGGAAGCTGCAGGAAAAATGGGTCACGGGTTACCAGTTTAACAAAAGTTTGCAGATTAAAACGCTAACCTGCTCGTCCCGTCACAATGGGGGGTGGGGGGGCTTCCTACAGCTTAGACTGTAAAAGACTTTAAAATATATTTAAACATGTTTCCACATTTCAGTTATTTGAGCTGCAGATTCTGCATAAAAAATGTTAAGAAATCAGTTTTAAAATCAAGAAAATTTTCCTTTATGAGAAATCAGGATCAACTTAAAACCCACTCTGATGAAAACTCTGTTTTTGGCATTTTTAGATGCATTTGTGGCATTTTTCTAGTCACGAAGGTCATAGATAAACATAACATTTCTATGGAGCTAAATTGGAACTCAAATAAAAAAAAATTTAAAAAATATTTATGTTTGGTCAAAACAAATTAAAAGTCCAAAACCTTTTGCTATTCTAAGATCATTTCAGTTTTTTCAGTTTCAAATCTTTTTCTTTCACTTTTAACTATTTTTTTTTTTCATTTTTTGAATCTGAAGGTTTTAGAATCGAAAACAAAAAAAGTTTTGAAAATAACATTTTGAGTATTGAAACCTAAAAAAACCCCAGAACATCTGAAGCTGAAAATAATTAAGTTTATTTTAGAAAAGCTAAAAGTTTTGGACATTTTTTTTGGCCAAACCCTCGTAATTCAGTTTCAGTTTTGGTTATATATCAGTGTATATCTCAGTGGGTTCATCGGTAACCGTACAAAGACATAAAGTCATGAAATCCAAACAGGAGCTGGCTGCTGAACTAAACTGAGTTAACCTGGCATCCCGCCGCAGAACCTCCTTCTATACGAGGAAAAAGTCCTAAAAAATACAATTTGGGGGAAAACACAAACCTCGAGGATGTCCATATATTTGAAATATTTGAATTTCCAATAATATTGGCTCCAGATTAGCTCCATACATTTCTTAGTTCTTCTTTATTTAAATTGTTGTGAATCAGGAAAATGTCGTTTTAAAAAGATGGTATTTGTAATACGATGGGTGGGGCTACCAGCTTCTAGCTCCGCCCCATTGTGATTCATCCACTTGCAGACCAATAGATCCATGAACGTCTTTGTTTCCTGATCTGAACTGGAACAAATTCAGAAAGTGATGGTGTTAGTGAAGAACATTTGGAAAACTGAAACATGGAATTCAGCAGAACTTTACCCTGCTGAGGCATTATGGGAGCTCAGGTATGTTTGCAGGTCCGGTCCGGTCCGGTCCGGTCCGGTCTGGTCTGGTCCGGTCTGGTCCGGTCCGGTCTGGGACTGTGAGCTGCACCAAAGTCCTCGTTAAGACTGATTTTACACCTAAAAACAAACTCTCTGGATTAACGAGTGAATATTTATTATTACATGAATGACTGAATAATTGCTGCCTCGGCTTCCATCACTGACAGTATCTGAGGACTGGACTGAGCGAGTGTAACATCAGCCGTGGAAAATGGTTTATTCTGGCTCCAATCAAATGATGTTGTTGATTTGTTGGTTGGATCATGTCGGTCTAAGTCATCGTTTCTATGGAAACCACTGTAGCCAATCAGGAGTGGGCTTGTTGGATGGCCACACCCCTACTATTTGGAGACGAGCTTCTCAAAATCTGTCAAACGCTTTGAACATTAGTCGTGGAGGCCAGCAGGCTCCACCTCTTTTTATTCAGGCGTCTGATTGGTCAGTTTATAACTTGAGCTACAGAAAATTATCCTGAAAAAAATGAAGATAATCAAGATGTTAGAAAGTATCAGATCCAGAAGGATTAAAATGACTGATAATAAACAGCCACTTCCTGTTTGGAATCCTCGGGGGGGCAGGGCCGCTCAGTCCGGTTCTCATCTACAGTCAATGGCTTCAACATATCCATTTATGTCCCGTTATACCATGGTCTGGGTGATGCTTGATTCTGATTGGCTGTTGGTCATTCCTTATTCTACAGAGTGATTTTGTAGCCTCCTTTACCCTGATTGGTTAGTTTGATGATTCTGAAAACTGGAAAAGAGGAAATGAGACGTTTAGAAGTTATTTTGAAACAAACTTTTGCTTCATCATTGAAGAAATAAACGAGCGGTAAGAGGTGAGCTTTCTGTCTGAACTGATGCTGTGTTTAGCCTATCACGACACACACACACATATATATATGCAGTCGAGGTCGGTTACTATGACAACGCCCCACACCACGTATCAACTAGTGTCTTTTTGTGACTTGAACTGAAAAAATAACAAGAATAAAGTAGAAATGATTGATATTTGTTTCTTTTGTAAGTGACCTGGTATAAGCAGGATAATGCTTTTGAAAGAGCGCATTATCAGAAATGAACAGAAGGCTGAACTTCATCAGAGGATGGCTCTGATAATGCATGCTTGATGGAGCATTATCCCTTCACATATGTAAGACTGTAGTCTCATTAAGGTGTCATGCAGTCAGACGCTATCATCATCATCTCCACCTTCATCCTAGAGGGAGGAGCTTATGTTCTCCGCTCTCTAGAGGCTCTAAGCTCTTCAGGAGTTCTTCTGTCTGATCGGTCGATTCCAGTCTGAGGGAAACATCCAGTCGCTCTTTCCGAGTCCCGTCTGTCTCCGCTTTCTCATCGACGGATTCACTTACCCCCCCTCTGTCCTCCGGCTCCGCCCCCTCGCCGCTTCGTAACTTTCTCTCCATGTGTGGCTGCGTGTCGTTTCACAGTTGGCAGCAGGCAGACCGCCGCGCCAGCCTCTGTGACCGCCGCCGGCACCACCGCGGGGCTGGTGGAACAAGGTAGCACGGTGGCCCCGCCCCCTCCCCTGTGTCGCTCCTCCTCCCTGAGCACTGGAGTTCAGAGCATGACGGCTGACCGCATTTCCCATCATCCCCTCTGTCCAGTCCTTTTCCCGTTTTCCTGTGACAGACGTTCATCCGTCCCATCTTCTCTTACGTTTGGAGTCATTTCAGTGTTTTCATGTTTTTATGTTCCACTAACAACCGGCGGCTCTTTTATCTTTTTATTGAGGCTCTTTAGCTCTAATGAAAAATGCTAAAGGCTAAATGAATAAGAGATTTGTTATTTAAATGTTTTCAGTTCTGTTTGTCCAGCTTCTTAGAAAAAAGTTTAATTTACTGACAAATTCTGCAGAATTGTTCTTTAAATTTGTATTTTTAATTTATAGTTGGTCAAATAAAATTATCAAAAAATTCCACTAAAGTGATGAAAGTTTTCAACAAATGTGGTTTAAAATGATAGAAACTGATTTCAATAATAATCTCTAAATGATTTGAGTTCCTTTATGTTTATTAAATAGATTCAACTTTTTAGGATTAAAATGAAAAACAAATCCAAATGATAAAACATGTTTGACTGCATTTTAATGTAAGTGAAGCTGCTGCAGCAGGACGAGCTTTATGACCAGAGGGAGTTTTATTTTGAAAGGAACGAGTGTGTGCTGCTGTCAGACGTTAAAACTGTTATATATGGAAACATATAGACACTTCTGTAATTAAGTTATTTTAAAAAATGTAAAAACTCCATTTATAGATAAGTTAGTGCCGGGAATCGATAAAAAATATTAACTATTTAGTCGCAAATCTGGAAAAAATGAGTTGAGATTAAATATTTTTTTAGTTACACTATTTGCCAGACACTTATTATTTTAAAATAATCATAATAAGAAATTACACGCAAAATTGTACATTTAGAATGTTTTTTTAAGGTTCTAAAACTCTGTTTTTGTCTACTTTTTTTTGTATTTTGGATTTGAGAGACGACCTGCTGCTTATTTGGAATCATTTAATCACCCATGCAACTTTATCCTTGTTGTGTCATATTATATTCACACACTAGATATAAAAAAACATATAAAAACAGAAATTCTGTCTGGAAATAATGTATTTATTTTGCTGTGGAAACCCCAAAAAATGTTCAACTAACTGTTTTCAAAGCATGAAATGAAAGTTTTAGATGAAGTTTTATAAAAATAAAAAGAATAACGTCGTCAACCAACATGTTTCTGAATGAAAATACAAAAAAATCCAGATGAAATTTGCAGATTCCTTTGCGTTTCTGTTGATGGAGGATCATCTCAGACCTCACAGCTCCATGATCTGAGGTTTTTATGTGGCTCCAGACCAAAAAATAAGAATTTCTGTCTTAACAGATCTTCGCTCTATTTAACTTCTTTTCATGGAATTCTGATTTTTTTTTTTTTTTTCAGATTTTTCTCTTTTCTTTTTGTAAAAAATAATAAAACGATCTTTTGTGAGAAATGTGATCCAGCTGCTCGGCTGGAATCTACACAGGTGTGGGCGTGTCTGTCCATTCTTAACTGCTCGCCGCCTGTGACGTTGGGGGCGGGACTTCACCAGAGAACTTTCTGTAATTTTTAGACGGCGGTTCTTGTTATTGTAGATAACGATCAGTTTCCTCGTTGTTGGATTTCTAATAGTAGACAGCTCTGTTAAGCTCCGCCCCCAGAGCAGATGCGCTGCTGCTTCATTACAGCCGTCAGGTTGACTTTTGTTCTCGTTTATTAAAATTAAACATCGCTGTTGTCCAAAAATGACACATAAAAGCTGCATTATCTCTTTGATTTAATAAAATCTCAATCACAGAATGTAAAAAAGTTCAAGTTTATTCAGACAGAGTTCTATTACGCTGCACGCAGGACGCCTGAGGGTGTTAATAAATATGAACACATGAACTATGATTTATGAATCGAGTGCGCTAACACACCAACTCTCACAGCCCTAAAATAAAAGCTCGACTGTCAGAAAAGCGTCATTATTCTGCATTTTTAACAATGAAGCGCGACTCTCGAGGGTTCTGGTCTGGAAGAAGCTGAACGTCTCTTTCAGCGTTGAAGGTTTTCCCGTTTTCCCGTTTTCCCTGTCGCTTCGTCTCACCCCCACTGTCCGTCGTCCTCTTTTCCTTCCCTCTGCGTTTGTCCTCCCGTCTCCGTTTCCACGTCCAAACGTTCCCCTCACTCCTCTTTTCTCTGTCGGACAAAGACACTGGAAAGCCCCCCCCCCAAACCCAGAGGATTTGGAGAATGCTGCATGGGGCGCTGGGCCGGTGCATGCGCTGCCTGGCGGGGCGGTTCTGGTGCACGACGAACACTGTGATTGGTTCAGAGCTGAGCTGTTCACATGAACTCCACAAACCCAGAGGAAACGCTTCAGGACGATTCAGGAAGATTAGAAACACGTTACTAACGGATGTCTTTTTACTAGTTTATGAAGGAAGTTTATTATAAGGTCAAACTAAAATAGATTTTAGTTGGAAATCTTTGCCTAAACAGATGAAAATGAAGAGGTCGACGTTCTTCTATTGTTGATCATCAGGAGAGCAGAGCTCCACAGAGACGGATGTCTGAAGAAGTACCCTCAGGTCTGGAGACCTGCAGCGTGTCCCGTTACCTCATGGGTTCAGGTCCAAGTAAACTCTAAAGAGTAGGACCTGCGTCTCTGGATCCCTGAAGGCCAGAGGGGGTCCAGTCCTGCAGGGGGAACCCTGACGCTCCACCCCAACATTTGAGAGGGAAGAAAGTTCTGAGACCAGAACTCTAAAGACCTGGATCAAGTCACACCCGACCATTGACTGTATCTGAGAACTGGACTGCTTCTGGCCAGTCTAGCTACAGTAGACGACTCACATGATATCAAACCCTGGTTCCAACGTGAAACTGGCTTCTATTCACAACGTTTCTGTTCCTGCACGACGAGTAAACATGAAGCTTTTATCAACTTCTGTCTTTTTAGGGCTGGGTGATGAAACCATGACCATATTTATCAAACTTCTGCTTGATCGGAAACGAATCTATCAACATAGACTTTTATTTTGAAGGATCCGAGAAAACACTCGCTCGTCGTAAAACAGTATTTTTACGGACCGGTATTTAAGACGGGACATTAAAGCTGCAGAATCAAAAATTTAAGTACAATCATCAATTCAATCTAAATTAAATAAATGCTAATTAAGTAATCAATACTCAGCAGTCCTCCACTGCTGGGTTTTGTTATTTTAGTTTGGGGTTGGACCTTGGTAGTCCTAGTTTGCGGGCTTTGTTTATTTATTTTCTTCAGCTGGTTTTGGTTCAGGATGATTGTTTTGGACCGGGCGGCCCATTCTAAGCCGTCTTCACATTCTGATTGAAGGAACACACCTGGTCCAGGTAATCAGCAGCAAGCAGTGCAAGGAGATCTGGAAAACAGGCGGGGTGGTAGATCTGGAGGATCCTCCAGATCTACCACCTTGTTCTGGCGATACGGAGGCCGCCATGTTGGAAACAGACGTTGTTGACATGAACCAATGGTTGTGTCCGTATCCCCCCAAACACTGTGTAGCGCGTTTACCATTTTCTACTGCTGTTCGAATCTACTACTCCAAAATCTATAAACTAGCATGCATCGATGCTCACCGGATTAGCAGATATAGTCCACAATGCATTGCGGTCAAACAGTTTTGATAACAAAAAAAAACAGTTTAAATGTAATATTTGAATAAAACATCAGAACACAGTGGAGTCATAAATAAATGTAGTGAAACGTCTGGATGAATTCAAAATTCACTTCAGGAATTCAGTGACGTCATATCTGGAGTTTAGAAAAACGATGGAAAAGTAGCGAGCATCGTGTCTGAATTACCTTTAAATCGTTTTTTAGTAGTTAGGGGTAATGGGGGGGGGGATTCAGCTTCTCTATTTGCTTGTTGGAACCAACGGGGACTTCCTGTTTGAAACGTGGGAGGATTTACCCAGTCCAGTTCTCATATACAGTCAACGGTACCAACTCACTTAAATATGAAAAAGAAAAGTCAGAATTCTTGCCCCATCCCTCCGTTTTCAGGGGCATTTGGGGCTTTAGTGTTTTTTAAGGATGCGTGTCCCTCCGCCCCGCGCTGTGCCGTGGGGGCGCTCTAACGCGCAGAGGTTACATTTAAATGTAAGTCACGACTTGTTAGAGTTATGAAACTGACATTATGTATTTCCGAGCTAACTGGCGACCTTTGATGATGTCATCAACAAGGCCGTGAGAAGTCATGTTTCCGTGATGGTAGCCTTCAATGAACCCTTTAACGCCGGAGCGTGCTGTAACTGTTCAACCAGCGACTCCATAATTCCAGTAGATTCTGAGGGAAAGCGGTTGAAAAGTTACAGCATGTTAGATATTTTGGGTTTAAACGCCGCCGTCTGATCTGACTGGGTCACCTGACCGCTCATTTGCATAAAGGTCACCTGCTGGACTGTCCCGCCCCCAAAACAACCATCATGTAGCTGAAAAACTCCCAAACAACTGATGGTGTTCAGTACTTTTCTCTTTCTTCTGGTGTAAACCAGTCGGCTCCGGATGAGCTTCCTAGTGGAGTTTCCCTCCATCCGTCTGATTTCCCGCCTCCCGTTCGGTCCACGCTGCCGTCACGGAGCTCCGGCGCCGTGGTTTCCTCAGCACTCTCTCTTCATGTGAATCCATGCTCGTGCTTGCTTTTCCCTCGCAGTGATGCATCTTGGGTAGTTAGTCGTTACGTTATAGTTTTGTTTTAACGTCTTCTTCCTCTCTCTCCTTGCTTCATGTGTAATTTGTGCCAAGGTAAGGAGAACCTGCTGCTGCGGCACCTGTAACCCTGCATTGATTTCCAGGTTTCTTTCTGGTAAAAACGAAGCGGCTCCTCGTATCCGCTCTGGAGTCCTCTCCTGTCAGGGGAGGCGGGAGAACCCCGGTTCTGCTCCTCTCTATTAATCACTTCCTGCCGCTCCGCTCCGGTCGGCCGGCCTTCATCCTGACGTGTCTGATCACTGAAGCAGAGACGGAAGCTGTACCGTCTTACCTCGGATTATGTCTGGGATTCAGAGGGATGGCTCTGAATTGGGCTCTCTGAGATGGATCAACCTCAGGTCGCTCTCTTTAAAGTTTCATCATCTTGCTGCTTCTCTTCACTTAATGCAGCCGCCTGGGAGCCAGTTTGGAGCTGGAAGTGAAGGAACGCCGATGGGAGGGAAAGAAGCAAATCCCAGAGCGCCGGAAACGGCGTTTTTACGTAACCGTCTGGATGCTGATGTGATCGCATCTGATCAGACATGAGACTGCTCTCATCCTCTCATGAATAAGATCTGCATGAGGAGGAGGAGTCTCATACTGGAGTACCAGGTCCTGTAGGAAGAACCTTTTTAGGGTTCTGTCTCTTGTTCTACAGCAGGGTTCTCAAACTGGTCTGTACGGGGTTCCATGTGGGCCAAAAATGTGTATCTGCTGCCACTGGTTCTGTCTTTGGTCCATAGTCTATGTCTACTGAATTGACAACATTTGTTCACGTCTGTCTAGTCAGCAATAACGACGCTAGCAACTGTTGCTAAGGACTTTTCTGACGACTCTGTATAACGACAGGAGCTAACGATGCTAGCAACCGTTGCTAAGAACTTTTCTGACGACTCTGTATAACGACAGGAGCTAACGACGCTAGCAACCATTGCTAAGGACTTTTCTGACGACTCTGTATAACGACAGAAGCTAACGACGCTAGCAACTGTTGCTAAGGACTTTTCTGACGACTCTGTATAACGACAGGAGCTAACGATGCTAGCAACCATTGCTAAGGACTTTTCTGACGACTCTGTATAACACAGGAAGCGGTAACGACGCTAGCCACACATTGCTAAGGACTTTTCTGACGACTCTGTATAACGACGAGGCTAACGACGCTAGCAACTGTTGCTAAGGACTTTTCTGACGACTCTGTATAAGACAGGAGCTAACGATGCTAGCAACATTGCTAAGGACTTTTCTGACGACTCTGTTATAGACAGGAGCTAACGACGCTAGCAACCATTGCTAGGACTTTTCTGACGACTCTGTATAACGACAGGAGCTAACGACGGCTAGCAACCGTTGCTAAGAACTGTTGCTGACGACTCTGTATAAAGACAGGAGCTATACGATGCTAGCCAACCGTATGCTAAGAATTTTTCTGAACGACTCTGTATGACGACAGGGCTAGAACTTAAACGAGCTAAGCAAACTGTTGGCTAAGAACTTTTCTGACGACTCTGTATAATGACAGGAGCTAACTACGCTAGCAACCATTGCTAAGAACTTTTCTGACAACTCTGTATAACGACAGAAGCTAACGACGCTAGCAACTGTTGCTAAGGACTTTTCTGACGACTCTGTTATATACGACTCTGTACAGGAGCTAACGACGCTAGCAACATTGCTAAGATTTTTCTGACGACTCTGTATAACGACAGAAGCTAACGACGCTAGCAACTGTTGCTAAGGACTTTTCTGACGACTCTGTATAACGACAGAAGCTAACGACGCTAGCAACTGTTGCTAAGGACTTTTCTGACGACTCTGTATAACGACAGGAGCTAACGATGCTAGCAACCATTGCTAAGGACTTTTCTGACGACTCTGTATAACGACAGGAGCTAACGACGCTAGCAACCATTGCTAAGGACTTTTCTGACGACTCTGTATAACGACAGAAGCTAACGACGCTAGCAACTGTTGCTAAGGACTTTTCTGACGACTCTGTATAACGACAGGAGCTAACGATGCTAGCAACCATTGCTAAGGACTTTTCTGACGACTCTGTATAACGACAGGAGCTAACGACGCTAGCAACCATTGCTAAGGACTTTTCTGACGACTCTGTATAACGACAGGAGCTAACGACGCTAGCAACCGTTGCTAAGAACTTTGCTGACGACTCTGTATAAAGACAGGAGCTAACGATGCTAGCAACCGTTGCTAAGAACTTTTCTGACGACTCTGTATGACGACAGGAGCTAACGACGCTAGCAACTGTTGCTAAGAACTTTTCTGACGACTCTGTATAATGACAGGAGCTAACTACGCTAGCAACCATTGCTAAGGACTTTTCTGACAACTCTGTATAACAACAGGAGCTAACGACGCTAGCAACTGTTGCTAAGAACTTTGCTGACGACTCTGTACAACGACAGGAGCTAACTACGCTAGCAACCATTGCTAAGGACTTTTCTGACGACTCTGTATAACAACAGGAGCTAACGACGCTAGCAACTGTTGCTAAGAACTTTGCTGACGACTCTGTACAACGACAGAAGCTAACGACGCTAGCAACTATTGCTAAGGACTTTGCTGACGACTCTGTATAAAGACAGGGGCTAACGATGCTAGCAACTGTTGCTAAAAACTTTGCTGACGACTCTGTACAACGACAGAAGCTAACGACGCTAGCAACTATTGCTAAGGACTTTTCTGACGACTCTGTACAACGACAGGAGCTAACGATGCTAGCAACTATTGCTAAGAACTTTTCTGACGACTCTGTACAACGACAGGAGCTAACAATGCTAGCAACCGTTGCTAAGAACTTTTCTGACGACTCTGTATAACGACAGGAGCTAACGACGCTAGCAACCATTGCTAAGGACTTTTCTGACGACTCTGTACAACGACAGGAGCTAACGATGCTAGCAACCATTGCTAAGGACTTTTCTGACGACTCTTTATAACGACAGGAGCTAACGACGCTAGCAATCGTTGCTAAGAACTTTTCTGACGACTCTGTATAACGACAGAAGCTAACAACACTAGCAACCGTTGCTAAGGACTTTTCTGACGACTCTGTATAACGACAGAAGCTAACAACACTAGCAACCGTTGCTAAGGACTTTTCTGACGACTCTGTATAACGACAGGAGCTAACAACACTAGCAATCGTTGCTAAGAACTTTTCTGACGACCAGATCTAACAACAATTTAAGCATAAACCTTAGACAAAACAAATACAAATCTCTCATCAAAGACGCGTGGACCTGCAGAAGATATTATTTAGTAGACATTGAACTTTCATATTAAGGCGGAGGCTGCAAAACATTGACTTGGGAGCCGCAAACGGCCCGCGGGCCGGTGGTTTCAGACCCCTGTTCTAAATGGTTTCTGACTGTAACCGAGGGACTGTTCAGAACTCTTTGATTCTGTCAGATCGAATCAGAACATCTCAGAACTGGACCGAGTCTGACCTCATCCACAGAGAACGAGTTACTCCGGGTTCCAACCAAATCAAGTCCATTCAGTCGCCATATTTGACGATACGGACGCCGCCATGTTGGAGCCAGACATTATCAGTGATTAGTCCGAGGTGTTGTTTCTATGGCAACCAGCTTGTTGGAAGGCCACACCCCTTCCACTTAAAGCAGGCAACTGTTGGACGTGGGGACCAGCAGGCTCCACCTACTGTTATTGAGGCACCTGATTGGTCAGTTTATAACTTGAACTACGGGAAAAATATCCTGAAAAAAATCAATGATCAAGATGATGTTATAAGAAACAGAATCAGATCCAGAATGTGTTTTCTGACCAATAGAATGACTGGTAACAGCTGTTTTCTATAGAAGTCCACGGGAACTTCCTGTTCCTGTCATGTCATGAGGGGATCAGTGATGACTGTCTTCTGATTGGTTGTCAGTGTGAAGTCGTTTTGAACCAAACTGAAGCTGTTCTAATGACATCTGGGGACCTTCTGCCTTGAGTTCAGTGGATCACTCAATCAGCTTCATACAGATTTCTCCACTCTATTCTCATTTTTTGAAATTCTGTTTGTGAGTTTTATGGGCCAAAAAAAATAAAAATAAAAAGCAAATACTTAAAATCAATACTCGATGAAAGATCCATTTTTACTGGAACTCTGGAGATGAAAACTCTTTTCCCTGACATTCCAGTCTGTTATTCATTGATTGAATCCAGATGAAGTTCAGAGCTTCTGTCAGAGCTGAACAGTTATATATACATTATCAGGATGAAGATCATCAGTAAGAAGATCTACTTCAACACACTCCCACATTTTCTTTCAGCATCTGATGAGGCGTCCCACACCTCCAGCGCCACCTCATGGCGTTTTGGGGGAGAGTTCTCCAGTCCAGCTGAGCTCTATGGAGCTAAGTTGGGGTCAATATTATTTGAAAACCAAATAAAACAAATTAGGATGTGAATTTTGGTGACCCAGAAGTGAAGCTGAAAGACCCCGTTTGGACTTCCTGTTTAATCTCGATTCTCCTCTGATAATCTCGTGGATTAAAGTGATGGCATCAGGAGATCTCAGAGGATCTTCTGTGACTGTTTGTGTTTTCTGCCTCTGCAGCAGCAAAGACTCTCCTCAACAAAAAGGCCGACGTGAAGGTAAGCCCCGCCCCCCACATGTAGATCACACACCTCCAGCCTGGCTTTTCCTTCTGCGTTTGTCTCTGTTTGTTTGTTTGTTTGTTTGTTTGTTTGTTTGCAGATTGCTCTCGTTCAGAGACGGCTGCAGGATTTCTCTGATTAGCCATGAAAGCTATTTTTAGTGAGGTTTTTGGCTAAAGCAGCAGCCTTTCTCTGGATGAAGCCTCTGAGCGTGTGCACGTGTGTGTGTGCACGTGTGTGTGTGCACGTGTGTGCGTGCACGTGTGTGCGTGCACGTGTGTGCGTGCACGAGTGTGCGTGCATTTCCCTCCTTCAGCTCGTCTCATCTTCCATCTGTCAGCTGTTCTTCCTCTCATCCCTCTCCGCTCCGTTTTTCCTTTAGTTTTTCCGTTTTCCTCCACACCCCATCTGGTCTTTATACCCCCCCCCCACCCCCCCAAGCCTCCCACGCTCACAAACGCGCCGCAGTAACACCTCCCACGCGCAGCTTCCACGGCGACGGAGCGTGGAACGCCGCGTTCAGAGGGGCGAGTGTGCGCGCACGGCTGCAGGCAGGCGGCGTGCAGCTGCGGTGGCCCCGCCCCTTCCTCCCTGCTCCCCGGGTTCAGCGGGGAATGTGACTCCAGCTCCAGGAATAGCTGCCGGTCTGGACCCTGGAAACTCGGGCGACAGAAATAGAGGCGCTCGTCGCCTAGCAACAGGATCCGTCTCTGAAGCGTCGCTGCTCCTCCTCCTCCTCCTCCTCCTCCTCATCCTCCTCTTTGCTCGTTCATGATGATGGCACCTGATGCTTCTTCAGCCGGAGCACCTGCCCGACCCGAGCAGGTGCTCCCTCAGGCTCCTCCCCTCGCCGTCAGCCACCTGCAGCTTCATCCGAGCAGCGCCGGCTCGATGGAGGGATTTTTGTCAAACCATATTGCAAACAAGAGTCCGTTTTAAGATCTGAATTTTCTCAATTGCAAACAAAATGTAAAGAATTAAGAAAAAAACTCATAATTTACTTATAAAAATCTTTAATGTTTGTTTTCAAAGACACAAAAGTTTTCAGATCGTAGTGCATCATCTCGCTCTTGCCCTATCTTTGATTTTGCGTTGACACGATTCTTTTTCTTGTTATGTTTGCGCCAGCCTGCTGATTGGTTGAGATTCTATCCAATCAAATCATCACATTTATCTATCATGACGTCAGCTACTGAGGCTCTTTAAAAAGGATCACTTCTTTTCATTTTGTTTGTTTGTTTTTTGCATTGATTACTTTTCATTTAGTCACATTTTGGTTGAGAATCTCCTCAAACTGTGGAATAAACTGTAAAGTTTATTTTCTTACAATACACTAAACCAGGGGTATTCAACTCCAGGCCTCGAGGGCCGCATTCCTGCAGGTTTTCCAACATACCCGGATCTGGCATGCTCCAATTGGTTGGACACACCTGAACCAGGTAATCAGTCATGAGTAGAGTTTGGATATCTGGAAATTATGCAGACACTGTGGCCCTCGAGGCCTGGAGTTGAATACCCCTGCACTAAACAGACCTGTGTGATTTATGGGTAAAATATTTGTAGAAAAAATAGATTTGATGCACATTTTATCTTCTGCTGTACAACAGAATAGCTTAACAGCAATAGTAAAGAAAATAATGATGGTTTATCAAAGTAAACTTAATTTATTAGCAGAAGAAATGTTATTTTTAACTTTTAATGTCTATTTTCTCAGTGACTCATTTTTAAGAACTCGTTTGTTTTTGTCCAAAGTAAAAAAATCTAAATAGATTCATGAAAAAATGCAAATTTCTTTTAATATTTCAGCGTTTTATTCTTGAAAGAGACGGAGACACCTGATTGGATAGAAACTAGACCAATCAGCAGGCTGGCGCAAACATTACAAACGTGTCAAAATCAAAGATATGGCAAAAACAAGATGAGGCACCACTACACATCTAGAAACAACAAATTTTGTTTTCCAACGCAAAAATATTTTTAAAGCAAAAAACTGTGTTACATATTTTTATTTGAAAATTATGATTTTTTTATTCGTAATACTTTACATTTTGTTTGCAATTTAGAAAATTTTGATCTTAAAACTGTGTCTTTTGTACGACGGAGTATTAGGGCCACTTTATGAGGAAAAAAATATTTTTAAAATTACGACTTTAAATCTAGTAAATTTACGAGAAAAAAGTCGTAACTGCTAAATTATGAGAATAAAGTCGTAGATTTATGACTTTAAAAGTCATAGGCTAAATGTACAACTCTTAAAGTCATAAATTTACAAGAAAAAAACGTGTAAATCTACGGGATTTAAACTCATAAATTTACGAGGTTTAAAGTCGTAAATCTACGAGAAAAAAACTCGTAATATTTCTTTTTTTTCTTGGTGGCCCTAATACTCCGTCGTACTTTTGCTTGCAACATGTTGGCACAAAAATCCCTCCGTACGGTTCTGCAGAGATAATGGGGGGGGTTCTGGACCCTCAGCATCTCTTTCCCTCCAAGTGTTTCTTCCCTGATGACCTTCGCTGTGGCGTCACCGCCCCTCTTTTCTGGCTTTTGAAATCCTTCAGCTTTCCCTCCAAAAACTCTTTTCATGGTTAAAGTTTGGAATTTTGCTTTGGACCGGTTCTGTTCAGTACCAGAACTCTCATAAGTCATATTTGTCACACACCCTCCTCCATCCATCCGTCATCCATCCGTCAATCCATCCATCCATCATGTGACGACAGAAACCAGCTCCAGCTCCACGGTCCAGTACATGGTGAGCATGCTGGAACGCTTCTCCTCCTCTCAGGTCTTTTACATCCTCTCCTCTTGTCCGTGTCAGGCCGATCACGGATTCTTGAACACGCTTTTAGCATAGCGTGTTTCCTCCGGACTGTCTCTACCCAACACTAGCGCATGTACCGGCGCCTGAAGACGTTCAAAGGGTTTTGTTATTTTAGTTTGGGGTTGGACCTTGGTAGTCTTAGTGACTAGAATTAGTGACTAGTGACTAGTCTACACTGCTATGGAGATGAATTGGTGTCAATATTATTTAAAATCCAAATGAAACAAATTGAAAAATAAAAAAAGTAAAAATCTCTTAAACTTCTTGCTATTCTAAAAATGCACTTAATCATTTTAAGCTTCAAAATTTCAGTTTTTTAAGTTTCAAAACTCAAAATGTACATTTCAAAACTTTTTTCCAGTTTCAAATATTTTTTCGCTCTCATTTTTTTTTCTTTATGATTTTGAAAATTTTGGATTAGAGATCAAAAAAAAGATTTGGAACTAAAAAAAAAGTTTTGAAATTTACATTTTGAGTTTTGAAACTTAAAACTATGAAAATTTGAAGCTGATTATATGTATATTTTTTTAGAACAGAAAAAAGTTTTAAAACCAAAAAAACACACTTAAAGTGGAAAATACTGAAGTTTATTTTAGACTTGAATAAAGTTTTACATTTTAATTTTCTTTTAATCTGGCCAAACACAAATATCTTTTTCAGTTTGTTGGGGTTTGAAATAATATTGACCTCAATTCATCTCCATAGACCTGAGCCAGGTCTGCCCGTTGGGGCCGTAACACGGCGTGTTGTGGAGGCCGTTGTGAACGTAACTTCAGTAAACATTTTAGGCACAACAAACTCAACTTATAGTAAATAGTCGTAAAACCTGAAAATAAGATTCATGGAAATAATTCAAACGTTTTGCTTCCGCAGGTTCAGACGACTAGAATGAAACACCTGAAACTGTCGCCCAAAAATAGATTTGTTAAAAAAAACATCTAAAATATTATTTTCTTTCTTAGGAAATTTAATGAAACCTAAACTGGAAGTGAAATTTGACTTTTTCTCTGAAGGTTTGGATTCATTTAGTTGTACTACTTAGTTTAGGCACTAGGGGGAGTCGAAGGCCGATCAGGGAGTTTTCTGTGAAAATCTGGGCTAAAAATGTGTTTTACTAAAGAAAACAACGGAGGAACATTTGACAGAAAACTTTATTTCAGTTTTAAGAAAAGTTCATTAAAGTCTCATAACTTTCCATAGTTTTTCTATTTATAGTTGCTGCAGAAACGAGAATAGAAAAGCGTTTTCTTTCTGAGTTCTGCAGCGCCGCCATGAGGTCGAACGCCCCCCCCCCCGTTAACCGTCATGCCGGCCGTCCTCCATGTTCGAGGCAGAGGATCGTCTGATGGAGGCTGTTGTGTTGTGTGCATGTGCGTGTGCATGTGTGTGTTTGTGTTGTTTCTGAATTCTTGTTCTTTTCTCACTTTTTCCTCTTTTCAGGTTTTCTTTTCATTAAAAACTTTCACGTCTTTCCCCCTAAATTTATCTTCAACCGGAACCTGGCTGAATGTTTTTTCCTGAAAGTTTAGGATTTACGTCCTGCTGGTTTCCATGGCGACGGTCCAGCAGACACTCGACACGCCCAGGTTGTGTCAAAGTCGCAGATTATTCTGATTGGATGCAAATCAAAGGCCGTCCTGCTCTTTGATGTTGGTCTCTGAGGGGCGAGTCTTTGAGTGGGACGGGGGGTGTAAATGATCTGCTGCTGGTTTCTGTTGGCTAACGTGACCCTGGAGAACCCACGACTGCTTCTGCTGAGCTTCTGCATTTAACTTATGTTTTCTTTAGAACCTTTACAGACATTTTTTTCCTGAATTGAATTCAACTTTATTGATCTGACAGAAGCTCACAGCAGCTCAGGAAACAAACAAATGTGATGACCTAGTTTGTTTGTTCATTTTGACCTCCTGGGTTCTTCAGGGCTACGGTGGCCCTGAAGGTCAAATCACATCAACAAATCACTCAAACTAAACCGTATTAAAGATCGTAACGACAATTAAAACAGCAAAACAAACGATAATGTCGTTACACAAATAAAAACTGCAGAAACTAAAATGTTATTCCAAAAAAAATAAAAGCGCTGTAAATACAGCTATTATGGGATGTCACTGATTGCATGATGATGTTTGAGTTTTTGGTAGCAAAGTGTCAAACAATATGGGGAAGCCACCGAGTTAGGCCTCCAACCATAACCGAAGTTTTGCTGACCTTTGACCTTGGCGGAAGAGTTTTCCGAAAACGCCACTTTCTACAAATTTAATCTCCTTCAAGGGATTTTAATCTGTTGCCTTCTAACTCCTCGAATGTCATCAGGAAGCTAACGGAACCAAAGAAAAAGTTTGTAGATTTTGAACAACGTTAGCATGGCTAGCTAGCAGAAGTGACATTCCCCTTGTAGCTCGCGATAATGTAAATATTTAATCGATGAATCGTTAGCTCAAGCTGAACCAAACAATATGACATACGATATGAACGGATGTGAAATGTGGGCGTGGTTAACAAAAAACCTCAGTTGCTTAGGAAATCCTAAAGTTTACTTTTGCTGATTCATCTAAACATGACGTCGATGTGTTCGTCACCTCCAGACGACCGAAGCAGGAAATGGTTGCTATGGAGATAAAATCACAGAAAAACCCTTTTAAAAAAGTGTTTTTCATGAATATCGGGGGGAAAAGGGAGGAGTTTGGGGCGTGTAGCAGCCACTCAGCTGGTGGGGGGGTCAAAAGGGGGTGGGTATGTTCAAGTAGAGATTTTACTCTTTAAAAAATTGTGAGAAATTGTTCTGGTCCAGCTCTGGCAGTTATCGTGATAAAGATCGTGATACGTATCGATGGCTAACACTAGAGTGTAGCGACTGTTTTTAAATGTTGTGATCTGATTTGTCCTTCAGGGCTGCCGTAGTCTGCAGCACACACTGTCCTGCTGGTGTTAACTCTGTGTCTCCTTCCTCTCCCGCACAGCCGCAGACAAACAGCACCAAAAACAGCATAGTCACCAGCCCCAAAGGGAACCTCCCTTCACCTGCTCTGGTATTTACCTCCTAACCCCGCCCCCACCTGTCTGCACGCCCCCCACCCCCGTCCCGTCACTGCTTGTCCGTCTGTCCTGTGCGGTCTCAGTCGGGTCGGTCGGGTCAGGACCAGCAGGAGCCGTCACATCCCTCCCCGCCGTGGGGGGGCAGATGTTCAGTGACGGCTCCTCCTCCTCCTCCTCCTCCTCCTCCTCCTCCTCCTCCTCCTCCCCGCTGTTACTCCTCCACAGACACTGGAGGACCTGCTGGGTCCGTCAGGCCCGTTTAGGGTTCTGCCGGCGGATCCGGAGAACCGCTGCCCTTAAACACGCAGCAGGATGACCTTCAGGTCCATCAGAACTTCAGCTTTTTGTTCAGAAATCTGCAGCTTTCAGAACAAAAGTTTCATTTATTAAATCTAATGTCAAACAGAGGTCAGAAATCAATAAAAACTGAAGTTCTTTAAGATAATTAATGAGAAAAATGCTGTTTTATGAATTATTTTCAGTTTCATTTGTTATTTTGTTTTAGTTTTTCCTTTTAATTACATTTTTATAGTTTTAATCTTAATATAAATCAATTAAATCACTTCATAAAACATCCAGCCTGGATTTCTCTTCTGCTGCTTTTTCTAAACTTTCTTCTCCTTAATTCCATCCTTTGTTATAAACATTAAAACTGAACATTTGATCCAAACTGCATCATTTTTACTGTATCCTGCTGAATGAAACCGCAGGATAAATGTTCAAAATCTGACAGTGTTTAAATATTTACAATATTTTTACATCAAAAAAGAAACAAACTTGGTCGATGAAAGATTCATAAATGTGATTTAAGGAAATATTTATCCATCATCTGAGGAAAATCTTCGGTTTTACATTTTTAAATAACGTGGGGATGTTTAAGGAGATTTAAGGGGGGGTGGGGGGTGGGGGCTGATCTGCCCTCAGTTTGCTGGGGACGGTAACGCGATGGAAGTCGGGTCAGCGGCGGCGTCCGCAAAAGCTCCGTCCTCGCGCATCAGCGTCTCCCCGGCTGACATCAGCGCCTGTTGCCCGGGAGACGGTTGTCTTGACGGCGTGACGAGCAGCTGATGATCGGTCATCACTGAGGTGTCACTTCCCTGCGGCGGCGGTGACGAGCTCAGAGTTTGTTTTTGAGGGAAGATTCCCAGAGTGGAAAAGAGAGAACAACCTCCGGCTGTTAGGAACCAGAAAAACGCGGAAAGGTTCAGGAATCAAAACGTAAACGACAAAAGAAGAGCAGCTTCAGTGCTCTGATGGACGCTCTGGATCCAGATGAAGGCAGATCTGTATGGAGCTCAACTGGAGCCAATATTGTCTGAAACCCAAATTAGACACATTTAAAAAAAATTTGGTGTTTCACCAAAAAAGATTTCAAATGTTTTTGCCATTCTAAAATAAACTTCTTATTTATTATTGTTATTATTATTGTTTTTAGCTTAAAATGTTCCATTTTTTAGGTTTTAAAAACTCAAAATGTCCTTTTCAAAACTTTTTTATAATAATAAAGAAGTTTGAAGATGGAAAAAGAATTTAGTTAAATTTATAATATTAAAACGTTGACATTTTTTTGGGCAAATATCTATACTTTTTTTTCAATTTTTTTTATTTTGTTTTTTAAGACATATTGGCCTTAATTTAGCTCCATATATCAGCAGCATCGATGAAAGCGTCTGCCCAGAACCGACCTCGGGTTCTGGAGCAGAGCTGGACGGCCCGGTTTCATATGGGGGTCTCCACGCCCCCTCCCACTTTGGCGTCCAAACAGATTTTTTTTTCGCAGAAAAAAAATGATGATAAATCTGTAAACTTGTGCTCATAATATAATCATGGTGGGGGAGCCTGAGGGAAGCGATGTTAAAAAATTAAAATGAAAGTAACCGTTAGAAGGGTTAGGGGAGTGATTGTTTCGTGTCTGTGTGTTTGGAACAGGATGGGCTCAAAATTAGTCCTATGGCAAGCAAAAGAGGTCATAAAACACCAGGAAACACCATCAAAACTGCAGCTTTATACACACGTAATTTATTGATAGTGAAAATCAAAAACATGCGTCCAAAACGCTGTTCTAGCGCCTTCAAAATGCACGTCCGTCGTCATTAAGGTTTGGATTAGCTCCCTAACAGCGCCGCTACAAATTATTATTTTAATAGATTACTTTTTTTTTTTTAATTAGTCGACTAAACGGATCATTCGTAAGCTGGATGTTAAGCACACATCCTTCCATCATTACACTAACTAAGAACTAGATCTATAGCATCACCTGTGATAATGCTAGTGTGAATGCTGGAAGCTGAATTTGGCTGCTGAAGATGCTAGTGCTGCTAGCTGAAAACATTGAAACTGATAGGCGGCTAAAAGTTAAATGCTAAAATTAGCCTAAAAAGCTGAAAAAAATCCAATATTAGCCTAAACAGCTAGCATGCAGCTCAAACATTTGCTAAAGACCAAAATAGCCTAAAATAACTGAAAAAATCCCAAATTAGCTAGATAGTTAGCATGTAGCTGAAATATTAGCTAAACTCCAAATTAGCCTAAAAAACTTTAAATAAATGCCAAAATATTGTTAAATGCTATTTATTTAAAAATAACGACACAATAAAACAGTTTTAGACCCGTTTTTTCCTGGTGTTTTTTGACACCTTTTGCTTGCCGTAGACCTCCAGCTCATCCCCAGGACCATCTCCTTATTAAAGACTCTTTATTTCCATTCATGAATCTCCTTTTTTTCTCATTTCTTTCTGCATCGATGTCCTCTCTTTCTCTCTGAACTTTCATCTTCGTCCGCCTCCCCTCCTCTTCCTCCAGGAGCCTCAGACAACTGTCATCCATAATCCAGCGGACGGGACAAAGGTACACCCCCGAAAACCTTCCTCTGTCCTGACCCGCTCTTCATCCATCCTCTTCCTCCTCCTTTACCTTCTCCTGTCTCTCCATCCGTCAGTGTGAAAGCTCCTCTGTGGTTTTTGTGTTTGATCGATCAATATTAATCCCCGCCTGGATCAGTGTCTGAGTGGGGGGTGGGGGTGGGGGTCATGTTCCGGTTAGAAATAATCTACAGGTTTGACTTTATTTGACTGAATAATTACATACATAATTTCAAACATCAGGAAGTGTTTGAGACGTGATGAAAGTCTGACTGTCCAGATTCACAGTGAATCCAGTTCAGATTCAATTCAGTAAATAAATGTACTGTTTAATCTGGAAATAAAGATTATAAATAAAATAAATAAATAAATCTCTCCAAAATTAAATAAAACAAAAAGGGTTTTTTGTCTTTCTGTAAAATAAAATTCTTTAAAGAAAATTAATCCATTCATTAGATTTGTACATTTTTACATGTAAAGTGTTTTTCTTCACACTTACATGTTAATAAAAACAAGAATAGATGTACATGAAAGCAGAGACGATGAAGGGAAAAATGAAATTAGTCAATAGACTAAAAAAAATTAAAGTGAGAAAGCTGATATAAACAGGGGAGTTTAAAGGATCAGATTGAATTCTTTTTAAAAGCAGAGGGAACCGAGTAGACGAGATAAGCGACAAACCATCGCAGATAACTAAGTTAATACCAGTCAAACTTAATTAAATACAAAGACAAAGTAAGCCCCCCCCCCCACACACACACACACACACACACTTATTAGGAATGAAAAAACTGTAAGTGAAATATAAGTGAACAAAAACTATAAATTATGCCTTTAATGTTTTTGAATAGTTTGAAGGATTTTAGAGTAATTTAAGCTCTTTTACCCCTCCACTTAAGCTGTTTTACCCCTCCACTTAAGCTCTTTTACCTCTCCACTTAAACTTTTTTACCTCTCCACTTAAGCTGTTTTACCCCTCCACTTAAGCTCTTTTACCCCTCCACTTAAGCTCTTTTACCTCCCCACTATAGCTCTTTTACCCCTCCACTTAAGCTCTTTTACCCCTTCACTTAAGCTCTTTTACCTCTCCACTTAAGCTTTTTTACCTCTCCACTTAAGCTGTTTTACCTCTCCACTTAAGCTCTTTTACCTCTCCACTTAAGCTTTTTTACCTCTCCACTTAAGCTGTTTTACCTCTCCACTTAAGCTCTTTTACCCCTCCACTTAAGCTCTTTTACCTCTCCACTTAAGCTCTTTTACCCTCGACCTAAGCTCTTTTACCTCCCCACTATACCTCTTTTACCCCTCCACTTAAGCTCTTTTACCCCTTCACTTAAGCTCTTTTACCTCTCCACTTAAGCTCTTTTACCTCCCCACTATAGCTCTTTTACCCCTCCACTTAAGCTATTTTACCCCTTCACTTAAGCTCTTTTACCCCTCCACTTAAGCTCTTTTACCTCTCCACTTAAGCTCTTTTACCCCTCGACCTAAGCTCTTTTACCCCTCGACCTAAGCTGTTTTACCCCTCCACTTAAGCTCTTTTACCCCTCCACTTAAGCTCTTTTACCTCCCACTATAGCTCTTTTACCCCTCCACTTAAGCTCTTTTACCCCTCCACTTAAGCTCTTTTACCTCTCCACTTAAGCTCTTTTACCCCTCGACCTAAGCTCTTTTACCCCTCGACCTAAGCTTTTTTACCCCTCCACTTAAGCTGTTTTACCTCTCCACTATAGCTCTTTTACCCCTCCACTTAAGCTCTTTTACCTCTCCACTTAAGCTCTTTTACCCCTCCACTTAAGCTCTTTTACCTCTCCACTTAAGCTCTTTTACCTCTCCACTATAGCTCTTTTACCCCTCCACTTAAGCTCTTTTACCCCTTCACTTAAGCTCTTTTACCTCTCCATATAGCTCTTTACCCCTCCACTTAAGCTCTTTACCCCTCCACTTAAGCTGTTTACCTCTCCACTTAGCTTCTCTTTACCCCTCCACTTAAGCTGTTTTACCCCTCCACTTAAGCTCTTTTACCCCTCCACTTAAGTTCTTTTACCTCTCCACTATCGCTCTTTTACCTCTCCACTATCGCTCTTTTACCCCTCCACTTAAGCTCTTTTACCCCTCCACTTAAGCTCTTTTACCTCTCCACTATAGCTCTTTTACCCTTCCACTTAAGCTCTTTTACCCCTCCACTTAAGCTCTTTTACCTCTCCACTATAGCTCTTTTACCCCTCCACTTAAGCTCTTTTACCTCACTTTAACCTCTTTTACCTCTCCACTTAAGCTCTTTTACCCCTCGACCTAAGCTTTTTTACCCCTCCACTTAAGCTGTTTTACCTCTCCACTATAGCTCTTTTACCCCTCCACTTAAGCTCTTTTACCTCTCCACTTAAGCTCTTTTATCCCTCGACGTAAGCTTTTTACCCCTCCACTTAAGCTCTTTTACCCCTCCACTTAAGCTCTTTTACCTCTCCACTTACGCTCTTTTACCCCTCCACTTGAGCTCTTTTACCCCTCCACTTAAGCTCTTTTACCCCTCCACTTAAGCTCTTTTACCTCTCCACTATAGCTCTTTTACCCCTCCACTTAAGCTCTTTTACCCCTCCACTTAAGCTCTTTTACCCCTCCTCTAGAGCTGTTTTACCCCTCCACTTAAGCTCTTTTACTCCTCCACTTAAGGATGATTTGTAGTTATAGAGTTTTTTTAAAATAAATTTCTATTTCAATCATTCATGTTTAATCCTGAGGTTTTCCTTCAACATTAAACTAAATGCTGACATTAAATCATGAAGGTTTTTAATAAACATTAAATGCACAGATTATAAATTGAAAACCTTTGATCATCTAAGGTTTGTTTATCATTTTTATAAAGTAAACATCTGATCTAGTAGATGCTCAGTTATCAACAGTATAAAGTTGATACCAAGACGACGACACATCAAGATAAATTCATGGTATGAGAAAATGTCATTTATGAATCGTGTGGCGGCGAGATGATCCTCTGCAGCACACTGTCTAATTTAAATAAGAAAAGTTTGTTTTTGGCCTGTGACTGATTGCAGGGATAGGCTCCAGCAACCTCAGAAGGGAATTAAGAAAATGGATTTGTCTTTTTTTTCATACAGAAATCCCAAAAGTTAATTTATATTTAGCACAAGCAGTGACATGGGGTGTATTTTTCTGAGGGGGAGTTAAACTCCGCCCCCTGCTGGTCAGACAGAAATCAGTCCTTAAGTGTTCCAGCTTTAGATTCAGACACTTCCTCCTTTAATGCTGCGCTCCATCCTCATAAACCTCCTTAAATAGTGCCGGTGGTTCCTGCGGGCGGTGCGCGAGCCGGCATGCGTGTGCGGTGAGACCCCCCCCCCCCCCCAGCATGAGCAGCACTAATGACTGTGTGTTCGGCAAGGTCGCTCCTGACGGCGTGTTTGGAGCTGGAAGTGGAAGCGGTGATTTCAGAGCTGCAGGACTCCGGCTCTGATTCAGAGCCTGGAAGTGTTGATGGAGGTTATTTATATCACAAAGTGGCACACTCCCCCCCGGGGGGGTAACGCCGCGCTTCAGTACATCTGGGCGGTTGAAAGTGATTGAGCTTTTGTGTTCAGCAGAAAACTAAAGACCTTAAAAACCTTTGATCTGCGACTGAAACCACAGAGCTGGAGGTTCCTCCTTCCTGGAGGTCCTTCTGCAGCTGCTCCCTGAGCCGCTCTCATCTTCTGAGCTCCTGGCGCTCTCCTCCTAATGAGGTCGCAGAGTCTGTCAGCGCCCCGGTGCATGCTGGGGAATTCAGCTCCATTAAAGCTGCTAATTGAAACTCTTCTGTGAGGAGGAGGAGGACAGAGGAAGGATGGAGGGATGGAGCGCTCCTCCCTGAGTTCTGCCGGATTAAAAGGAAGAGTGGATCTCTGGGATCTCACTCTGACATTACAGCAGAACCAGTGGATTAGAGGATCCAGTTCAGATCCACACAGGATCAGCTCACTGATCCATCGTCTGCCCGGTCAGCAGGAGGTTCTCTGTGGAGCTAAAGTGGGGCCGATATTATTTGAAATCTAAATAAAACAAAAATATTTCAAATGTTTACATTTTAATTATTATAAGATAAATTTTATTATTTTCAACTACAAATGTTTAATTTTTTTAGGTTTCAAAACACAAAATCAAACAGAATAACAGTAGTTGAAAGTGAACAAAAAGTTTTAAATCGAAATTTTTAAACCTAAAAAATGAAACATTTAAAGCTGAAAATAATTAGAATAGCAAAAGTATTATAAAATAAATGATAATAATAAAAAGATTCAGAAATGCTGCATCTTTTGGCCAAACAACAATATTTGTTTCAAATAATATTGGCTCCAATTTGGCTCCATAGGTCCAACATCTGCTGACATTTCTGATAGTAAACATCCTCCTGGTCCTGCAGGTGTGAAGGCTCACCTGAACTCTGCTCCTCCTGAGGAGGTCTCTGTTCTCCTGCAGGTGAACCCTGGTCCGGTTCACTTCAGTGTGAACGCAGACAACCTCCCAACGAGAGGAGGAGGCGCCATAAGCTCCGTGTGTTTGGAGGAGAACCAAAAAGATCAGGAACTAGGAAATGTGTGGAAATGCATGCTGGGTAAAGGAGGAGCGGCAGGAGCTCCTGCAGAGATGACAGTCCTGGTCAAGCGCCTCCTAATGAGGAGAAGCGGAAATGCATTTTTGTTTTTCTCAGATTTTTAAAGAACTTTATTTAATTTGAGGGAGTTAAAAAACAGTCACGGTTTGTTCCAGCCTTTGGTTTTCTCGCTCATTCCGGCGGGAATGTTCCACAGAGGACGGGAAGCTTTTGTGGGAAGAGTTTATTCCTCATGATGTCCAGGAGTGTGCGATGTCGCCCTCATGTGGTCGTTTTTGGGATTTTCTCCTGAATCTGATGGTCCCGTCCTCATATTTCCACAGATGTTTCCATCATGGTCTCTTCATGTCTCCATTATCACAATTTGTGACTATTAACAACAGAATTGGAGTTTAAATTTGTATAAAAATCATTACATTTAAATAAAATCAACCTTTATTTTTTCTTTCTTTATTTTTCCGTTCATGCAGCATCTGAAACACAGAATCATGTACAGATCACAATCTTTTTTTATTATTCAAATGTTATTTCAAATAAAATCTAAACATCATTTTACAAAAATCTATCTCTTCGGGTTGAATTTCCTCTTATTTATATATTTCATGAAGTTGGTTTAATATGGAAATTTGACACATAAATGAATGTTGACTTAAACCATGTTGAGCAGAATTATCATCATCATCAACTTGATTCATAAAACGCTTTAACACGATTTGAGATTGAAACAAAGCGCTGAACATTAGAGAATTATGAAAATGAAGTCAAACTATGTTTCTGATTTTGACCCATTTTTCAACCTAAACATGACAGTTGATTCCTGACGTCTACAGACGGCGAGGCGTGAAGGAAACCTTCTGGTTTTCTACATTCTTCTTCATCAGATTTCTTTCTTTGATTTCTTTATTTTATTTTCCACAAATCATCAGGAGACGTTTCAGCTTCAGGTCTGAATGAGGAACAGAGACGATTGGTTGTAACTGTGGTTGTGCATGAAGCTGTCAGCGTTCTCCCTGGGGGGTCGTAGCTCGCCCCCTGCTGTACGTGGATGCGTGCTTGCAGAGTCCTGCTGGGTTCTGACTGGCTGCTTCTGCTCTGCAGGAATCCTCCGACAGCAGCAACACCCATGTGAGGACGTGAAGTACTGATATCACCACGCTCCTGGAAGATTGGCGCTCATTAAAAGTTTGGTATTGGGGTGGCGGGTTTTAGAGGACAGGAAGTGTTGAAGGCGTGTGCGGTTCCTGGGCGGAGTAACGATAGAGTTCCTGAGGATCTCTGGAGCTGCTGGGAAACGCCGTCTTCTGCTTCACTGTATCTGCAGAGAGGAGCTTTGATGCAGACCCAGTAGCTTCTCAGCTTCATACACCTTTAGGGTAACTGTCCAGATGGATAGACCCGACCCCTGACCTCTTTATGGAGGGGTCAAAAGGGTCAGCAGTGGGAGGAGTCAGTGCTCACGATGCAGCTATTTTATATCGTGAGCCCCTCTCCTCTGGCTCTTTTACCCCTCTCCTCTGGCTCATTTACCCCTCTGCTCTGACTGTTTTACCCCTCTGCTCTGACTGTTTAACCCCTCTGCTCTGACTGTTTTACCCCTCTGCTCTGGCTGTTTTACCCCTCTGCTCTGACTGTTTTACCCCTCTCTCTGGCTGTTTTACCCCTCTGCTCTGACTGTTTTACCCCTCTGCTCTGACTGTTTTACCCCTCTGCTCTGGCTGTTTTACCCCTCTGCTCTGACTGTTTTACCCCTCTCCTCTGGCTGTTTTACCCCTCTGCTCTGACTGTTTTACCCCTCTGCTCTGGCTCTTTTACCCCTCTGCTCTGGCTCATTTACCCCTCTGCTCTGGCTCTTTTACCCCTCTGCTCTGGCTCTTTTACCCCTCTCTTCTGGCTCTTTTACCCCTCTGCTCTGGCTCATTTACCCCTCTGCTCTGGCTCTTTTACCCCTCTGCTCTGGCTCTTTTACCCCTCTCTTCTGGCTCCTTTACCCCTCTGCTCTGGCTCTTTTACCCCTCTGCTCTGGCTCTTTTACCCCTCTCTTCTGGCTCCTTTACCCCTCTGCTCTGGCTCTTTTACCCCTCTGCTCTGGCTCTTTTACCCCTCTGCTCTGGCTCATTTACCCCTCTGCTCTGGCTCTTTTACCCCTCTGCTCTGGCTCTTTTACCCCTCTGCTCTGGCTCTTTAACCCCTCTCTTCTGGCTGTTTTACCCCTTTGCTCTGGCTCTTTTACCCCTCTCTTCTGGCTGTTTTACCCCTCTGCTCTGGCTCTTTTACCCCTCTCTTCTGGCTGTTTTACCCCTCTGCTCTGGCTGTTTTACCCCTATCCTCTGGCTGTTTTACCCCTCTCCTCTGGCTGTTTTACCCCTCTCCTCTGGCTCATTTACCCCTCTGCTCTGGCTCTTTTACCCCTCTGCTCTGGCTCTTTTACCCCTTTGCTCTGGCTCTTTTACCCCTCTCTTCTGGCTGTTTTACCCCTCTGCTCTGGCTCTTTTACCCCTCTCTTCTGGCTGTTTTACCCCTCTCTTCTGGCTGTTTTACCCCTCTGCTCTGGCTGTTTTACCCCTATCCTCTGGCTGTTTTACCCCTCTCCTCTGGCTGTTTTACCCCTTTCCTCTGGCTGTTTTACCCCTCTCCTCTGGCTCTTTTACCCCTCTCCTCTGGCTGTTTTACCCCTCTCCTCTGGCTCTTTTACCCCTCTCCTCTGACTCTTTTACCCCTATCCTCTGGCTGTTTTACCCCTATCCTCTGGCTGTTTTACCTCTTTAGAAAAGTTTAAGCTTATTTCTGGTTTAGTAAATCCTCTAAAATCTCTTAAGATCAGGAGGAGAACAGCCCCCCCCACACCCCCTGCCCCTCCCTGAGTGGATGGCTGGGATTCTGGGCTAAAGGGGTAAAGGGGGGGGGGGTCAGGTTTAAATTTAGCCCTGCTGTCAGAAATAACCCGTCTTCTGATTGGCGGTCCGCCTGCTGCAGCGCCCCCCCCTGGACGGTATGAAATCAACGCTGCAGTTTTACGAGTTCAGATTCAAACTGAGGACGGGCTGGGGGGGTCAGGTGAGTGCTGGGGGGGTGCTGCTGTTTGTAGGGGGGGTTCTGGTGAGCCCGGTTCTGAACAGCTGGTTGTAAGACGACACCCGTTTGGAGCGCCGGGATCCTCCGGGGTCCGTGTCCGTTCCGCTCCGGTTGATCCGACGTTCTCCCTGTAGTTTCTGCTCCGTTCTCCGGTGGATCGGCTCCACAGACGAGATCTCCTGTCTGACATGACGTTCACCTCCTCCTCCTCACCTCCTCCTCTTCACCTCCTCCTCCTCACCTCCTCCTCCTCACCTCCTCCTCTTCACCTCCTCCTCTTCACCTCCTCCTCACCTCCTCCTCTTCACCTCCTCCTCCTCACCTCCTCCTCTTCACCTCCTCCTCTTCACCTCCTCCTCACCTCCTCCTCTTCACCTCCTCCTCTCACCTCCTCCTCTTCACCTCCTCCTCTTCACCTCCTCCTCACCTCCTCCTCTTCACCTCCTCCTCCTCACTTCCTCCTCTTCACCTCCTCCTCTTCACATCCTCCTCCTCACCTCCTCCTCTTCACCTCCTCCTCTTCACCTCCTCCCTCCTCACCCTCCTCCTCACCTCCTCCCTCTCACCTCCTCCTCCTCACCTCCTCCTCTTCACCTCCTCACCTCCTCCTCCTCACCTCCTCCTCTTCACCTCCTCCTCTTCACCTCCTCCTCCTCACCTCCCCCTCTTCACCTCCTCCTCACCTCCTCCTTTTCACCTCCTGCGCTCGCTCCTTCGATGCTGAAGCAGAAACGCTCGTCTGGCCGTCCTCGCCGTCGCGTCTCCTCATGAATCATTCCTCGCCGTCATGTTTCTGCTTTTATCATTTCATGAATTTATTGTTTGATTCCATCCTGTGTGTATTTGTGTATTCTTGTGTGTGTATTTGTGTGTGCATCCCATCAGGGAAGAGTTCAGACAGCGGTTCACTTCAGGCTCAGTCCAGCACCAGCTCCCAGCCTGACAGCTGTCAGAGCTCCACTGCGGCTGCGGCTGCGCAGTGTAAGTCTGTGACTGCGCCGCATGCAGACCAGAATGCGCGTGCATGCAGCCGTTAACACATTCATTAAGCTACAGAGCGTTAATAGTTTTGATCGCAGCATCACTAAATCCTGGAGGGACTTTTGTGAAGCGTTTAAATCTGAAGGAACCCCCCAGGAGGGAAACGCAGGTGAAGAACTCGCAGCCGGTCTGCGCAGACTCACAGCGAGCCTGCATGGAGAAATGTCATCTGTCTGTATTTCTACATTTAGACACAGACCGAGACGAAACGATCTTTGGATTTCCTGCACCGATGAGCATGTTGAATCGATTTTTCTATCGATTCATGAAGAATCGTTGCATCATCAGCGACACGCAAAGCAGCCAGCGGCACACACGTGTACAGTCTGCAACACACGTGTACAGTCTGCAACACACGTGTACAGTCTGCAACACACGTGTACAGTCTGCAACACACGCAGCCTTCTGTAAACATGCATGCAGCTTGAAATACACGCAGACAGTCATGCAGGCTACAGTACACATGCATGAACGCTGTAACGGCTGCACATGCAGTCGAGGGGGATCTGGTTGCAGACAAGATGGCGGCTAAACATCATCAGCCGGAAGCGGAAATTCCACGAGATTTCAGAGTCGTATCCACTTTTATAAAGACTTTGTTAGTGTTCTTAACTGTGTCATAAGATGTTAAACACTTAAGGATATTAACAAAAGTGTTCAGATCTGTAAAACTGTTAAGACTCTTTTTTTACCCTGGAGCTCTGTGTTTACGTTAGCTTCAACTCATCGTGCAGATCAGCTGACCCTCCAGATGATCGGAGAGGTGTGGCTAGTTTATACGGGGTCAAGAGGTCAGCCGTGCATCAAAAACCACGAACAGAACTTTAAAGTCTGGCAGACGGGTAACCAGTGGAAAGACCTCAGAACTGGACCGACGGATTAAGCTAACATTTTAGCATTAAGCTAGCTGTTTTTTTTACTAATTTCGACATGTTTCCAGTTTCTTGGGCCGGTGGGAGCATGTAGATGTTAATTAGAAAAAGCCCCATGACGGAACCTTGCGGAACTCCACATGTAATTTCTGTGGGATCAGATGTTTACCAGTCGATGTTACGGTTCTGGACTAAATTTGGATTTTGGATTTTTAGTCTTCTCTGCAACCATGTTTTCATGTTTTCTTGATGCAGCATACCCCCCCCCCCCCACACAACACACACACAGTCTGCAGTGCTACTTCTACTGAGTTTTTTTTTTTTTACTTTTACTAGTTTTAGTTTTTTAAAAACATACATACGTTTTTTTGTGTTCCAGATCAGTTTAAATACAAATGATTTCTGATTCCTCCTCAACATTTGGATTCTTTAAGTCGAGCTTCCTTTAACCTTCCCGTTTTCCTGACATTCCCGAGCATGCTCCGCCCCCACCCGTGTTCCCGCCCCGCGTTCATCCAAGCGCTTCCTCCTCCATCTGCATCTCTCTCCACCTCAGCCGCCGCTAAGCTCGCCGACCTGCTGAGCTCCGTTCGGCGGGGCTCCGGGCCCGCCCCCGACAGAGAAGGCAGACCCAGCAGCCCGCCTCCCGCCGCCCCCTCCCCTCCACAAACCCCCGCCATCCCCATGCAGAGTAAGTAGCAGAAACAGGAAGCGGAGGAAGTCGACGAACTCTCTGAACGACCTCAGATCTTCACCAGAAATGGGATGGAGACGTCGAGATGAGATTTCCTACAAACATTTACTGGATTCAGATGGAAAATGTCGACATTTGAGTCGATCAAGCGGAAGAGAAAGAAAATAACCAAAGAGGAAGAAAGAGGATAAAAGTTATTAAACATAAAGACAGAAAAGATTTCCACAAATCTACAGTATGAAAACCGATAAAGAATAATATTATCTGATAGGGCTGCCACGATTAGTCGACTAATCGATGACTAATCGACTATTAAAATAATCGACGACTAATTTAATAGTCGATTAGTCGTTACTTTATATTGTATGAAGTCAGATTGTAGTAAAGTTGAAAGTTATAATAGCATTCTGCTAGCTTTTTGGAATATTTTGGCATTTATTAAGGTTTTTAGGCTATTTTGGAGTTTAGCTAATATTTCAGCAGCATGCTAGCTATTTCGGCTAACTTTAGCTTTTTTACGTTTTTTAGGCAACTTTTGAGTTTAACTTATATTTCAGCTATATGCTAGCTGTTTTGGCTAATATAGGATTTTTCCATTTTTTTAAGGCTAATTTGAGTTTAGCTAATATTTCAGCAGCATGCTAGCTATTTTGGTTAACTTAAGCTTTTTTAAGTTTTTTTAGGCAATTTTTGAGTTTAGCTTATATTTCAGCTATATGCTAGCTGTTTTGGCTAATATAGGATTTTTCCGTTTTTTTAAGGCTAATGTGGAATTTAGCTAATATTTCAGCAGCATGCTAGCTATTTAGGCTAACTTTGGCTCTTTTTATTTTTTGGCTAATTTGGCATTTAACTAATATTTTAGCTGGTTATCAACTTCAGCATCTTTACATCCACTTTGGCCGTGAACAGATTAGTCGACTAATCGGAAAAAATAATCGTTGATTAGTCGACTATTAAAATAATCGTTTGTGGCAGCCCTATTATCTGATGCATTTATAAGGAAGTGTAAATGTTGAAATGTGACTTTAGGTTTATTATACAATCCCTTTACAGATAAAAAAAAGAAAGAATTCTGCATATTAAAGGGAAACCAAACAGTAAATCAACTTGTAATGTCTGTTCATCTCTATGGGGCTTTAAAAGTGTTCTCTTTTTTTTTTACAAATTAAAATAAACTCATTCAATTCCTGAAATCATTCTCTGAGCTGCATCCATCTCTGATTCTGTAACGGTTGGTCGGGCATGTTAGCGTTAGCATGGCTCGTAGCTGTTTTCAGTTGTCAAAATCTAGCGGCTTGCTCAACTTCTCACTGGAAGTTAGTCGACAGAGTTTGAGTGAACTCTGTCCTGGTGATGATTTACAATGAACACGGCACTCTGGATCGTTAGCTTAATACGTTAGCCTTCATTAGCTACAATGCTAGTGTCCTTTTACCACAGAGACGCAGGTTCCCTGGTGTTGTGCCAATATATGTCTCTCTCGCCAGAATTCGTTTCCCCTGTCGATGGCGTCGTTGATGTGTTTTGCAGCTAACATTGCGGCGCCGGCGTCCGGCGTCACACAGAGAAAAATCCTCAATCAAGAAAGTTCTGTGGTGAAACCATAAACACACATATACTATCACACTATATCACAATATACAGTCAATGGGTGAAACTGGCATTACTCTCCGTTATTGAGGACTCATTTTGGCCTCCCTTAGCCCCGCCCCCTTTTTTGTGTTTATCAAGTCTGGGCTGAGAATGGAATTGTCCTGTTGAGTTACCCTTTAATATGGAATTCAGTCATTTTAGGTACAAAACTTTAAATGAAATGAGACCAGAGAAATCTGTTTTCTTTGAGTTCAGTTTGTGAGCGTGAATGGCGGCGGAGCGGCGCCACCTTCAGTCAGGGATCTGCAGCTTCACCTCAGAGAGTTTCATCTGATCTCTGCACTTCGCTTCTCTTTCATCTTGTTGTATTTCCCTCCTTGTGTCTCACCTGTCTTCACCCCTCCCCGTTTCGCCCCGCCCCCCCGGCTCAGTGTCCCGCCTCACAGACCTGGTCAGCAGCGTTCGCAAGGCGCCGCCGGCCCCGCCGCCCGACAGCGAGGCTGCGCCCGCGCCGGCACCGTGCGCCAGGCCCGCCCCTCCACCCGCACACACCACCCCCCCGCCTCCCCCTCTCCCCCCCTCCAGCCCCTCCCCGTCCTCCTCCTCCCAGAGTGAGTACAGAGGTGTGCAGGATCTGGTGTGTCATTAACCGGGTGGGGGGGGTGGGGGTGGGGGGGAGGGGTCTAACCTGCTCGCGGTGATGTCACGCCTCAGGTGTGTTCAGGTGTCGCTGAGACTCTGCATGAGGTTTGGCCTGGAAGGTGGCTCTGATGTTGGCGTTTTTCTCCTCGACCGTCCGTCGCCCTCAGACGTTCCCCCGAATAACCCCGCCCCCTCTCCCCCTCCCCCTCTCCCCCCGCAGCTCGCAAACAGGAGATCATCAAGATCACCGAGCAGCTGATCGAGGCCATCAATAACGGGGACTTCGACGCGTACGCGTGAGTGTGCGGCCGCCGGCGGCGAGCGGCGTGCTGTGCAGGAACCGACCGCTGCGTCTGCTTTCAGGAAGATCTGCGACCCCGGACTGACGTCCTTCGAGCCGGAAGCTCTGGGAAACCTGGTGGAGGGGATGGACTTCCACAGGTTCTACTTCGAGAACCGTAAGGAACTAAACCCGTCTCGAGATCTCTGAATGCTCCTCAATCTGAGGAAAACTCCCAGTACCAGACTCCGCCCACACGTGATGTCACGTGATGGCAACCGTGGGAATCGGAGGTTAAGGAAATATGAATAAATTTGGAGACTTTTGTCCAGATCTGATGTTCAAACATGAAATATTAAAGATTTCTAAAGATTCTTGAGGTCAGAAAACGATGTAAACACAAACCATCGTCTCTGTGGGCGTGGCTAGCGTCAAGCTTGGTTGCTAAGGAGGATTTTAAAAAAGCTTTTTTAAGATGTTGAAATGGAATCATTCGTTTCTCTGATCCAGACAGTAGAACGGATGTTTGGACCTTTTTACTTCCTGAGCTCTCTGATATCTTGAGATCACAGACCGGTCTAAAGTAAATGTTGACATGGACCGGTCCAAACGGGAAGAGTCCATTCTTCTTAACACATTCAGTTAAAAAAGAAGTTATTTAATTGATTTAATTAATTATTTTATTTCTTCTTTGACTCTTTTCTCCCCAAAGAAATAAAAAATATATATATATATTTTTTTTTACCTTTGTTAGCTTTGTGCTTTTATTTTGGCGGTCAGGGCATAAGCTAGTAGATGTATTTCAGACCCGTGAGCGAGGAGAATGAAATGAATCCAACAATCTAAATCTCATGGGCCGGTACCGGTCCGTGGACCAGGAGGTGGAGACCGCCGTCCGAGTCAAAGCTCCTTCAGATCGTTAATATTTATTTATATCTTATTTTCTTGGTTTTGTAACTTATTTTACTTCAGGACATTTAGTTAGGGATCATTTCTCATTTAGTTGTTTTTTTTCATGGATCAAAATCATTTTGGATTTTTTATTTCATCTGAAAATTGATCAGTTTATTTATAAAAGCAACAATTCTCAACAGATTTCATCTCAAACTGGAAACTTTGAGAGGATATTTCTGTAAAACCAGATTCCATCAAAGGATTTTTGTTGTCTCTGATTTTTTTTTTTTTTGCACAAATTTGCGTCTTTTTCTGTTTTTTTAACAGTGCCTGTGTTCTGCATTCTGATTGGCTGTTCCGTTAGTCAGATCTCGAGGAATCTTTGATCACGATCAGATCAGCGAATTTAAGGGAGAAAGGTTTTTCTGTCCTTCAAACGTCTGTAAACCGACTTTATTTCTGGAGCATTAACGCTGAAAGGTGTTAAATGAGGGAACCGGTTCTGTTGTAGAAGGAATCAAACCGGATCCTCCACCAGGATCTCAGAATCTCTTTTCTCTCCTCGTCTGTCCAGTTCTGGCCAAGAACAACAAGCCCATCCACACCACCATCCTGAACCCCCACGTGCACCTGATCGGCGAGGACGCCGCCTGCATCGCCTACATCCGCCTGACCCAGTTCGTGGACAACCAGGGCCGGCCGCGGTCCAGCCAATCGGAGGAGACCCGCGTGTGGCACCGCCGGGACGGCAAGTGGCAGAACGTCCACTTCCACTGCTCAGGCGCGCCCGCCGCGCCTCTACAGTGAGGTACGGAGACAACCGGGTCGGGGGGAACCGGGTCGGGGGGAACCGGGTCGGGGGGAACCGGGTCAGGAGGAACCGGGTCTCTGCTCCTCATCTCTGCTCCTTTGACACATTTTAGAACGTTTAGTGGAGTTAGAAAATGATCTCTAAAATCTCTTCATGAACCTAAAAAAATGTTTCCAAATCTACTAATGAAACACGCGTGTCGATGGTATCTGGGGAAAGTTTTGGCATTATGGGATGGCCGCAGGATTTACGGATTGAAGTCTGAGATTTGGAGATTTTCAGTTTTGCAGAGTAAGAAAACTTTTACCAGATGATCTTCATGAACTTAAACCTACGACGACAACCAAACCTTTGTTGACCTTTGACCTCTGGAAAGGTGTGCCACAAAACCTTCCAGAGAGTTCCGTCCATCTCTTCCCAATCCTCCGAGCATCACCGGGAAGCTACCTGGAAAAAAGTTTCAATAAAGTTTGTAGATTTTGAATGGTGAGCTCACCGTTGACACACCTGTTCTGCCCCAGTAAAAGGATTTAAGTGTAAAAAGAAAAGAAAAGAAGAAAAAAGGTTCTCATTTATGTTAAGAAATATTTCATGACTTGTTTTTTGTTTTCCATTCAAGTTAAGTTAGAAATGATTCTGTCAACAGCGATTTCCTGTATTTTATTTTGGTAGGATAGTAGTTGCATTGCATTCTGGGTAGCAGGAAGTCCCGTTTTCCTTAAGAAGTTTTTTTTTTTTTTTTTTTTTTTTTTTTTTATTGATAAAGTTATACATTACAAAAAGCAATACAGAAGCGTGTTGCCAGATAATTGTATACAGCATAAGAAACAAAATCTTCAAATTAAGCAATAAAAGAGAAAGGCAGAGAGGAAAACAAAAAGAAATGTTTCAAAATACATATAAATGTAGATAATATTGAAATAAAATATTCTAACTATACTCAGAAAGGCATCAATGTCTAAAACATTCCAACCAAGATTATCCATAAAATAAAGGGTAAGGAAAAGTCTCATCAGTCCAGGTAAACAGACAAACAATCTAAAAGTTTTGTGGCATTCTTATTTTTTATCTTTTCAAGGGATTTACAAAAAAGAAGTAAGTCATTTTTAAAAAACAAAAAGTGTGGACTCTCTTTCAAAAATCGACACCTGTGAATGAAAAGCTTACCAAAAATTACTAAATTATTATACAAAAATTGAATTTTCTTTTCTTTGTTAATACAGCCAAATTGTATATTATATGTATATTATATCGTTTTCCTTAAGAAGTGCTTATATTGTTCAAACTGCTCTGCTGTGTCTTAAAATCTCTTCAAAAACCTCCGAAACCAAAGCTGTAAGTTTGGGAAAATGTAATAAGTTAATTTATTTATTTTTATAGTCTGTTTAAGTTCTTTTTTCTGTGATGCTTGTTTTCAGGAAGTAGACTGAGCCCATGATTTTCGCTAGCTGGTCGTGGCGCATTAGCATAAAAATGAACGTGTTAAAGACCGAATTAGCATATGAATGTATCGTTTTCAACATTCTGCAACTTGGAGATATTTTTAGTTTCATTTAAAAGGATTGTTTTAATGCTTTCTGATTTATTTATATTTTTTCAGTGCTTAACTGGTGTGGTTTTTCTCTGTTTATGTTTCATGTATTTCAGTTTCACTCGTCTTTGCAAGTCACAATGACCTTTGTAAAATGGATCAAGGAGACCTGAATTAAAGGAGCTCGCATCCTGGCTTGTAAAACGAGTTTGGCTTGCTGTTCGTCTGCGTTAACATACAAAGAGTATCCAACACGTAGTAGTAACAGTATAACACGCATGAATTGATAAGATAAACGAGATGACGTACACAGGAATGTGGGCGTGGCATAGGAACGACACAAACGTCCCCAGACGACATGAACAGGAGGCGGTTGCTATGGAGATGAAACCAGCAGTGAGAGAACAACATCAAGAGAACGTTTTAGAGTTCTTATTTTATTAGGTTTATAGATTTATTATATCTAATATTTTTAACGAATAGATTTAACCGTTTTTATGGTTTCCGAGCAGCTGAATCCTCTGGGATTAAAAACTCTTCTGTTGTGTGTGAAGGATTTTCTCGTCTTGTTGCCGGTGCCGTTCCGGTTCTCTGAAGCTCCGCCTTCTCGTCTGCTCTCCTCTGCAGGTCTGCACCTGGACGTCTGGCCTGTTGGGGGCGCTCTGCTGGCGGGGAGGAGGTGAAAGAACATGTCCAGTGACGGTCGGGGGTGGGGGGACAGCAGAAAACCCTCCTGCCTCCAACTCCCAGCATGCATCTGTTCTCCGCCGCTCCTCCATCAGCTCCACCTCCCCCCCCTCCCCCATAAACTCTGCTCTGAAGTCGGTCTGTGAAGGTTGTAGAGTAGATGATCCTCGCTGTTCTCCTGACCCTCCACTGCAGATGTTTGTCTGATTGACAGTTTCTCAAGCCGAGGATTTTAAGGTGGAATCCTTTCTCTTTTTAAGGAAGCATGTTTTTCCCTCATATTCATGTTTTTTATCGTGGCTCTTAAGTGAAAAAAGGATAACGGCAGTTTTTTTGTCCTTTGCTGGTTTCACGTTCGCTTCTGCTTCAGCGCCTGAATCCATGGTGGACATGTTTGTTTGTTTGTTTGTTTGTTTTGTCGGGGTGTTTCTGAGCGACACGCGTCCGGGCAGAACCACCGGCTTCAGAATCCAGGAAGGAGAGATTCTAAACCTCCTGCGACAAAGCAGACAGACAAGAACTGCTGAGTCATGTTAGCGAAAACCGCTGAGTCACATTAACAGAACTGCTGAGTCATGTTAACCCTAGAACACTTTTTAAATCATCACTTTTTTTGGGTAACTTTTAGCTGATATGCTCAATAAAAGTATTTGTCATAAAAATAGATCAAAATATGAAAACAGATGATGTATTAAAGTACTTGCTCACAGAAACAGCTGAGTCATGCTCACAGGAACAGCTGAGTCATGCTCACAGGAAAACCCGCTCAGCATAAAGTCTAATGATAAAAGTCATAACTCATCCATAGATCTGCTAACTGATTTGTAATAAGGTGCTACGTTCAATGCTAATAAATAAAATGTTGCAGATAATTTTAGTTTGAAAATCTAAAACTTTTAGTTTAATAAATTAAAATAATTTTTATAATCTAGGAGTTCAGAAGGAAAAATCATTTGGTGGCAGAACGTCTGAAGCTTAACGTTTGTCTTCCATTATTTAGAGTTTGGATCCAAACGTTGGTCGGACGACCCCCCCCCCCCCCCCGCGTTGGGGGGGTTAATAAGACGCAGCTTTATGAAGATGATAACTAATGTTTTTAATCTAAATGGAGAGAACTGCTAATATATCTACCTTTATACTATAGGAGTACACCTTGGGGTGGGGGTGGGGGGGGGGTTACCTGTGCGTTTGTTAGCTCGTACATTCATGCTGTCAGAGTTTCAGGCTGGAGAGTTTTTCTGACCCCCCCCCTGACACTGGAGGGTTTTTTGTTGACTTTTTCAGTCATTTTGGGTTTTTGTGACATCAGTTTCTCCCCCCCACCCCACCCCCAACCAACCGGCCGCTTTGCCCCGCCTCTTTGGTTAAACCTGGACTCAACTTTGATCCTCAGTCCTGAGGTTTCAATTATTCTCTATTTACTGCCGTGTTTTGTTTCTGGATCTTATGTGTTCCTGTGATGATGATGATGATGATGATGATGATGATGATGATCTTCATCTCCATCCGTGATGTTCTAGTAGGAACTCTGGAGGTTCTTCACATCATGTGGATCCAGGATGGAGTTTAGTGGAACTCCGGTTACCTGAAGGCCCCCCCCCTCATAGCAGCGTGTTCCTCAGCTCTCGTGTTCCTCTCATCAGGTCGCCATCTCGTTCTGGGGGGGTCCCCTCACATCACAGCTGCAGCGTCACGTTTGCATGAAGCTCTTTGCTTTTTCGGTGCTTTTATTTTCTAGCTTTTTAAGTGCAAATATCTCTTCTGAATGATGAAGATCGGATGGTTCTGCATGCTTTTTTCTAAGCGCGGCTTTGGAGAGTCGTCCAGCAGGGGGCGCAGCTCCCCGGCATGGAGCGCAGACGGCTGCAGACGGTGAGCTCCGCCTCCAGCCGTTTCCACCTTTTGGATTTCTCTTGCTGTCTTCTGTCCAGCTCGCTGGTTCTTAATCTCTTATCTTTACGTGTTTCTCCAACTTCAAGACGATGTGTTAAGGTGTTATCAATAAAACCAAGATTTAAATAGAAGAAGTCTCCTCCGTGTTTTCAAACACGCCAAAGTCCCTTCATGTCTAACGGATGCGTAACAAACAGCTGGAGTTTAGTCATTTTAATGTATATTTGAGTCTATGGTTGCACTAAACAGGACCTCTTTAAAATGGTTTGACTTAAGAAACGTCTTTTATGTAATTTGATGATTTTAAAAACACATCTGAGTCTGTAAAAATGGATCTAGTTTTAGATTTCAGCAGCAAAGTCGAAAAGAACACAATGAACCTCCATCTTTCAGGGTGTTGCTGGAGCCTATCCCATGCTGTGGGGGGAACAGGTGACCGCACACACACTCACGTGCTCGTCTGTTTTGGAGGGTGGGAGAGAACACGCCGACTCCAACAGGAAGAACGCCGCTGGGATTGGAACCGGGAACTTCCCGTTGGGAGGCGAGAGCGCCGACCGCTCCCAGGGGTCACAGTGGGGGCGGGGCCGTGGATGCTGTCTCCTTACGGTAAAAAGTTTAGAGTTTATAAATCCTGTTCGGCCAGCGAGCTGAGACATTTTTAGGATTGTGGCCCCTTGTGTGATCGAGACCCCTCCCCTAAACCCTCAAACAGGATTTACGGCGTCTGTGATGATTAAATATTAAACTGAAATCACTGAAAACGTTAATAAAGATACGAGACATTCTGATCCAACTCCATCAGCTTCCTGGTTCCACAAGAAGAAACTGGTCCTTTCCCAACAGACCTCACTATCTCTGCTATATGACCCCCCCTCACCTTCCATTAAGTCCCTCCCACTTGCAACTGAGACGCTTGCAGACGTGAGCGTCACGCCGACCTGCCGTTCTTCAGGTGACCACACCAGCGGCGAGGACGATTACAGACGGCCAACCACACCAGCTCCCCCTCTCCTGACTGGTGACTGTATCTGAGAACTGGACTGATCAGGTAATACCCCATGAGTCAAAAATCCAGTAAAGCAGATAGCAAGCAAGGGACTAATTCTTGGGCTAGCATATTTAAGGTGCTCAGCTGTAATTTGGTCCAAGCCACAAGATTTGTGAGACACATATTAACAATAATACATTAAAACAGAACGAACAAAGAGAAAAAAAAAATTTAATTCAGTGAAGCATAATTTGCTTAATTTGAGCAGCAAAGTCCGTCATCCACACTGACAGAAAACCACAAACGTAACGAAAAGAACACAATGAACCTCCATCTTTCAGGGTGTTGCTGGAGCCTGTCCCATGCTGTGAAGCTTAATTTTTAAGCTTTTTTTAAATGATAATTCTGATATTTCTTTGTTTGCAAGCAATCATTGTTGAAAATGAATTCATGATTATTTTAGGATAACATTTAAAAAAGTGAAGAATGACAAATAAAGCTCTGGATAATGTTTTCTGGTTTGTTCTGATTCCAAAATTTTTTTTTACTTTTTGTGATTTTAGTTTTTATTCATACATTTATTTATTTAAATGGACCCAAACAAAAAAAAAAAAACAAATGTAACTAATAAATAATATATATTATATATATATATATATATATATATATATATATATATATATATATATATATATATATATATTTGTTTATTTATTTGTTTGTTTGTTTGTTTGTTTGTTTGTTGTTTGCATATATACAGCATTTGTATGTGACTCAAAGAAACGTTTTCAAATAGAATAAGTGCAGGAAGAGGCAAAAAACCCCAAAGGGTTTGTATGTTTGCCTCCACCCAACAAAACAATAATCAGTTCCAACAATTGCTGTGCATACATCACATGACACACAAATGAACAAATTAACAATAATACAATTAAACAGAACGAACAAAGAGAAAAAAATAAATAAAATAAAAATTAAATTCAGTGAAGCATCAGATAATTTTTTAAGCTTTTTTTAAATGATAATTCTGATATTTCTTTGTTTGCAAGGTGTGAAAACTGACTCCACAAATTTACAGCCTCTAAATCGTAGACAAAAACTGACCTCTAGATGCGACACATTTTGGAATATGGAAATGACGAGTGTCATAGTGATGAAGTTCTGCATTAGCTTTAAAGTAGAAAGTCAAATGTTCTGGGATTTTGACTCTATTAAACATAATCTTGTATATAAAAATGCATATTTGGTAGATGTTAATTTGATAAATGTTAAGAATATTAAGTTTGAGGAATAAGTGGGCAGAAGGGGTTGACATTTTAGTGTGTTTTAGTGTTTTTGCACCTTCAATATTGTAGTCAAGGTTGAAGGATATGTGCTAGCCCTCACAATATTACAATATGACAGATATGGATAAATTCAACTAGAATATAATGTAAGGATTGATTGTGAATTCAAAAATGTACTAACTTTGCGAATAATTCCAAGAGATTTGTTAATTTTTAATGCGGGCCGTATGTTTGACACGCCTGACCTAGACGATATCCTGATTTGTCCCGTACCAAGGCTGAACACGTCCAGCATGTTTGCACCGTACTCCAGAGACTAATCCAGAACAAACTATACATCAAAGCAGAGAAATGCCAGTTTCATTGTTTCTACCACTTTGTTCCTGGGGTTGATAATTGAGAGTGGAAAAGTGAAGATGGATCCGAGTAAGGTCCAGGCGGTCCTTGACTGGCCAAGACTCTGCAGCCACAAGCAACTCCAGCGGTTCCTGGGGTTTGCTAACTTCTAGCGACGCTTTATCAGAAACAGCCTGAATTTTGCAACTTTTAATAGTATCTGACCTAAATGTTTATTTTCTAAATAAATACTGAAGTCCAAATTAAGTATTTAGAGAAGAGCTAAGTATTTAGCTCCTTACCCAAATATTTAGTTTGGAGTTAAATGTTTATGGAGCTAAATTGTGGAATATTGTTAGAAACCTAAATAAAAAAAACTGGTGTTTGGCAAAAGAGACAAATTAAATATCTGCAACTTTTTGCGAAAAAAAAGTAATTATTTTCAGCTTGAATTGTTATTTTTTTAAGTTCCAAAACTCAATGTTCCACCTTCACTCTTTTTCTCGGTTTATATTCGGATCTGGAAATTTCAGCACGGACTGAAGTTAGTACCATCATCAACTTTGATTGGTCCTTTGTGTTAGCCCCGCCCCAACGGGCCACAACGGGGCCAAAAGTTCTGAAACTGAAATTTTCAGATTCAATTAAAAAAAAAATACCATTTGAAAATGTACACAAAGTTTATTTTTTGTGTTTTTAAACTCTAAAAACACAACACATGAAGCTGAAAATAATTATGTTTATTTTAGAAATGCAAACATTTTCTGATATTTTACTTTTTTTTTGGCCAAACACAACCAAACCCGAATTCTTCCCTCCTCCCTTCCCCTTCATTTATCCTCCAAAAGAGTTATGAACAAATAGGTGTATATGAGATCATACAGGCGGACGCGGCGCTGCGCAGATCGCCTGGATTGCAGTGCATGATGGGTAGTTTCTTGCACCGACGTCACGTGCGCCGTCATGAAGTATCGTGAGAAAGGGGCGGGTTCAAGTAAGTAAGTAAGTAAGTAAATGTTTATTTCTATAGCACCTTTCATAGATAAAAATCACAAGGTGCTAACAAAGAAGACAGAATAAAATTACAACCAGTCATACACATATTACATAAAAAGACAGTAAGCAAGGTAAAAACACAATAAAAAACAATATAAATGACCTAAAAGCTCTTTTTGAATAAAAACGTCTTGACCTGACTTTTAAAACACTCAACAGAGTTTATCTGTCGCACTGAGAGTGGGAGGTCATTCAGAGACGAGGAGCAACGTCTCCTCTAGTTTTATAGCGGTCTTTGGAATTTTCAATAGACTTTGATTTGAAGACCTCAAGGACGGACTGAAGAGTAGGGGGTTAAAAGGTCAGTTATGTATTTGGGAGTTTGTCCATGCAAGGCTCTAAAAACCAGGAGTAACATTTTAAAATCAATTCTAAATTTAACTGGGAGCCAATGTAAAGAGGACAGTAATGGAGTTATGTGTGCTCGTTTATTGGCTCCTGTTAAAAGCCTTGCCGCAGAATTTTGAACCAGTTGCAGACGTTTTAAAGAGCTTTTGCTAAAACAAGTAAAAAGTGAATTACAATAATCTAAACGTGAAGATATAAAAGCATGGATGATCATCTCCAGGTCAGCTCTAGATAAGATGTTTTTGACTTTAACCACACTCCTCAGGTGATACATACAGTTTTTGACAGTTTGTTTAGCGTGCCGATCCAGAGACAGAGATCTGTCAAAGACCACCCCAAGGTTCCTGACACTCGACTGAACAGAGGAGCTCAGGAACCAAGGGCTGTTTGATAAAAGGATTTTGTTGTCTGGGGCAAAGATCACTGTCTCTGTCTTTTGAGCGTTTAAGTGTAAGTGGTTATTAAACGACCATGACTTAATGGCAGATAAGCAATCCACTAAACTGGTCAAAATATTCAAGTCTGTTTCTGGGAAGGAGCAATACAGTTGAATGTCGTCTGCATAAAGATGCTAGGAGATGTGGCTAAATTTACCAATTAGCTTTCCAAGGGGGATCATATATAAAATGAATACAATTGGGCCCAGAACTGATCCCTGTGGTACGCCACATGATATATTTTCTGTTTTTGAGGATAATGAACCTACAGTGATATTAAAAGTTCTTCCACTGAGGTAAGAGACAAACCAATCTAAAACAGACCCAGACAGACCATAGTCATCTTGAAGACGTGCGATCAGAATGTTGTGGTCAACAGTATCAAATGCAGATTTGAGGTCCAGAAGCACCAAAACAGTGAACTGGCCAGAGTCTGCCGCCATGAGCAGGTCATTCGAGACCTTCAGCAGAGCTGTTTCTGTAGAGTGATTCTTCTTAAAACCTGACTGGAAAATATCAGAAATATCATGTTGTTGCAAATGTGAATTTAGTTGCTCTGCAACTACCTTTTCCAAAAATTTTGGAGACAAATGGAAGCTTGATATTGGTCTAAAATGTTTTGGGTCGGAGTGATCAAGGTCAGGCTTTTTTAGGATGGGAGTGATAACAGCATGCTTTAAAAAAGGGGGTACAGATCCTGATTTCAATGAGAGATTTAAGAGTTCAACGATAGTCACACCAATGGTTTGAAATACTTTAAGGAAAATACTAGTGGGAATTACATCAAGAGGAGAAGAGGGAGGTTAAGTGTAAGAGGGTTCAAGGCGCCTATCTAAGCCAGCGCAGCCAGAAAATAGGTACTGCGCAAGCTTCAAGCTGCCTAGATGACTACAATGCATTGTGGGAAACGGTGTCCACACAGTCCTTGCAGTTTGACGTGAAATAACTGGTGCTAAGTGAAGAAAATTGGTGTATTTTTTAACTCCGTCTGGAAAGTAGTGAAACACTCATGACAAAAATAAGCAATATTTGAAATGATTTCTGGTCATCTTTGTTATTGTTGCCTCTAAAACTTTACTTTAATTTAATTTTATTCATTTATTTGGGACTGTGCACATGCAATGAATCCCGCGGCTATTATTTGAACTGTTTTACTCTAAAAGATGTTAAAAATAATAGAAAAGACATAACAGCACAGATCAACTTTTAGCCGAATGTTAAGGATGGGTTAGGGTTGTTGTTCTCTTTCTCTCATCTTCATCTCAGGCGCCTTTCTCCGCCCCCTCCAGCAGCAGCTTGGTCTCGCCGACGATGCAGGCGAGCCGCGAGTCATCTCAAACACACCTAGTGTCTCATTTTTCGGCTGTCACTTGTGACGTCATCAATGATCCCCGGTCCGCTAGAATTACTGCGGAGCTTCCAGCGTTTGAATATCCATAACAGCAGCGGTTTTCTAACATCAAAAAGGTCATTCTAAAACAAAAAGTCATTGCTTACATTTAAGATGTAAACGTCTGTAGTTCAGAGCGCCCCCACGTGAAGAAAAGTGCTTTGTAGCCTCTGTCTGGAGGGTCGGATTTAAAAAATACATTTCCTGGAGACACTTACATTACCTCCACTTCAAATGCAGGGGAGAAGAGAAGAATGGATTGGCCCATTCTCACTATAACCTGTTCTATTGGGGGTTTCCTACTCAGCTCCATAGATAACTGAAGACAGGAAAATGAAGAATTGATCAGGCTGGGAAAGACTAGTAGAGAGCTTTCACACCAGCACACATTTGGTTTGGTTATCAGTGCGTCAGTCACTTCATAAAGTGAACAGACGTCTGTCTCTGAGCTCCATTATTGCACTCTCCGCAGCTACACAACCAGACTCTGAACCCAGGGAGGCCAGCTACAAAACACTAGTTTATTCATCTTAACCTGCTGGATCTCTTTGTGGGTCATGGAGTTGCTGGAGCCTAACCTGGTTACTGTTAAACGGATTTAATGATCCGTTTACCTGGTAGACACCAAGCTGGCAGCAGGACAACAGAGCAGTGTCTAGACGGGACGATCCATAGAAGAGAAAATTCAAGAAACATACCCTCCTCTTTTATCCAGGCTTGGGACTGGCAAAGTGATCCGACAGAATCACTGAGGCAGAGTTATATGTATGTGTGTGTGGGTGTGTGTGTGTGTGGGGGGGGTGTATGTATGTGGGTGTGTGTGTGTGGGGGGGGTGTATGTGTGTGTGTGTGTGTGGGGGGGGGTAATGTATGTGGGGGTGTGTGTGTGGGGGGGGTGTGGAGGTGTGGGTGTGTGGGGGGGTGTATGTGGGGGTGTGTGTGTGTGTGGGATTGTGTGTGTGTGTGGGGGGGTGTGGAGGTGTGGGTGTGTGTGGGGGGGTGGGGGTGTATGTATGTATGTGTGTGTGTGGGGGGGTGTATGTATGTGGGGGGTGTGGGTGTATGTGGTTTTGTGTGTGTGTGGGGGTCGTTTGTCTATTTTTTACTCTAAATTTTAACTACATCTACATCTATGTACCTACATCTATGTACCTACTTCTATCTACCTACATCTATGTACCTACATCTATGTACCTACTTCTATCTACCTACTTACTTACATGCCCCCCCCCCCACACCATAAAAAAATATCACGCAAAATAAATAAAAAGACTTAGCAATGTCCCAGCTAGCAAAGCCTAGTAGCCCCATATGGACAAAACATTTACTGTTTACTTTTAAACCACTTGACCTTGCTGGCTGGGGTGAAACTAAAACGACACTAAAAAAGTATAAATATACATTTAAGGAACTGATAAATAAAATAAAATATATATAATAAAGATAACATGAATGGCAAGGAAGATTATTTTCTTTGCTGTGTTGGATAGTTTACCAACACATCATCAAGAATTAAATTTCTTTGATGCCTTCCTAGTTTGACTGTGGGGTAAAAGTCTTTTTTCGGACTACAGTCTGAGTCCTTTTGATCCTGAACTTCTCCTCTACTTTATTCAACCAATCATTGATGTCCTGTTCACTGTCTGAGATCTAAAACTCACTGTCAGAGATTTCCAGCTCACTGCATGAGATCTCAATCTCACCGGAAGAGATTTCCAGTGGACTTTCAGAGTCACTGGTTGGTGGAGGAGGAGTTCTGGGTCTAGAATTCCTGTTGAATCCCGTTTGATCATCTGCTTTTCCCGTTAAACATTTTGGTTTTATCGGTGGTAAAGGACCCAATAAGTTCTTTTTAACTGGAAGAGTTGGTCCATCAGACATCTTTTTTGTCTTAGCAGTGGACTCCTCAAAAATTGGCTCGTCTGCTTTCTTCATCAAATATCCAGTTTCCAGCTGACGTTCAGAGTCACTGGCTGATGATGGAGGAGTTTTGGGTGCAGGATTCCTGGATGATAATGGAGGAGATTTGGGCCAGTTTTTTTCCTTTAAAACAAATAATTTGGTTTCCGGGTGACTTTCAGGTACCCACCATTCCCACAAAGAGTCACTGGCTGATGATGGAGGAGTTTTGGGTCTAGGTTTCTTTAAGAATCTTTTTGGCTCGTCTGCTTTCTTCATCAAATATTCAGTTTCCAGCTGACGTTCAGAGTCACTGGCTGATGATGGAGGAGTTTTGGGTCTAGGATTCTTTAAGAATCTTTTTGGCTCCTTTTCAAACCTCACCGTCTTTTGGGTTTTCTCTGGCAGGACCGGTGCTGGAGCCTTCTTGCTCTTGTTTTCTTGAATAGCTGAGACATGAGCCTTCGTTCTGAAATATTCTTCCTTCAAATCCATTTCGTGCTGGGTCAAAGCATCCAGAGTCTCCGTTTCTGAATTATCTTCAGTTGTCATCTCCTGAAGATTTAAGATTTTACACTTCCACTCGTAAATATTGTCTTGCACTAACTTTATCTGAGACGCACGATTTTGTTTTTCTTCCAGTAAGTCTGATGCTAGCAACATAGAGTCTTCCACATCTTGGAACTTACACTTTAGAGCGTGTTCTTCCTCTTCTAACTCTTGAAGGTATAACTTTTCTTCTTCCAATCTTTCAAAGATTTCCTCGGAGGTCAGTGTGTCAGGCCTGACTTTGAAAGCAAAGGCCAACTCATGGACACATTGTTGCAGCTGATTCTCTTCTCTCTGAATCTTCTGCTTAAGTTGTTCTATGCTCTCTATGAGAGAAGATCTATCTTTCCTCAGAGAAGTCAGCTCAGGTTCTACCTCCCTCTTTATCTTTAAAATCTCTTGCATTTTCTCTGCTAGGGCCTGTTTTTCATCAGTCTGTTTGCCTTGAAGATCCAAGATTTCAGCCTTGATGCTCTGACGTTCTTTTTCCATCTCATCAAGAGCCTTCCTCTGTGCCACAAGTTCCTCTTCTATTTTTGATTTGTCTTTAAATTCCTTTTGAAGTTTTCGGAGTTCCGCTTTCAGCCTGGAATTTTTTTCTTCCTGCGTTTTTCTTTCAGCCAACACGTCTTCCAATTCGACCCTTGAACCTCTTTGGCTTCTAGAGGATTTTTCCACTTCCCGCAGTTGGGTTTTCAGGTCTGTGGCTTCCTGTTCTAAATTCTTGACAGCAATCCGTTCATCATTGATTATCCTGGACAGAGTTTGAGGACCATATGAGCTGGCCGTTCCTCCAGAAAGCATGCTGGTCACATGGTCCGGGAGGTGTTCCAGCTCAGCCTTTAGTCCTTGAATCTTTTGCTTTAGTGTGTCCACGACGTTGTTGAGAGACAAACTTTTTCTCCTCAAACCGTCCAACTCTGCTTCTGCCTCGGTCTTCTTTTCTAAATCCCTTTTTAAAGTTTGGAGTTCTTCTGAGAGTCTCTCATGTTCATCTCCAGATAACTTTATATTATGTTTTAAAGTCTCAATATCCTTAGTCACGTTTCTATAGTGTTTCTGCAAAGTGTTTAGTTTTTTGCTTTCATTTGTGAGATTCTCTCTTCCAGCTCAAGTTTATGCTGCATGATGCTGCAATCATCATGACTTTTTTCAGCTCTGTGTATTTTATTCTTCAGCTTGAAAATAGAGTTCTGAGCCGTTCTCTTCTCAGCCTTCAGTTTAGACAGTTCTACCGTCAACTCTTCTTTCTGACCAACAGCATGGCGCAGTGCTTGAAGTTCCTGTTCCAGACCACAGACTTCCTGTTGTGTTTGCTGGACAGATTGTTTTTCTTCCTGGAGTTTTCTCTTCAGAGAATCTCTTTCAGCTTCCATGACCTGCATCTGGACAGGATTTTCAATCTTATGTCTTCGAATTTCTTGCTGGAGTCTGAGTGTGTTGTTCTGGAGAAGCGTTTTTTCTTCCTTTAAAGCTAATAATTCTGCTTTAGCATTTTCTTTGGATTCAGAAACGCTTTGAAAAGATTGGATTTTCTTCGACAGGGACAAATTTTTCTCTTCCAATTGGCGAATATTAAGCTTAAAGAGTTTTGTCACATCTTCTATCTTCTTGTGTTCTTCCTCCAACTCAAGAAATTCTCTGTTTTTCTTTTCAAGAGTCTTTTGTTTTGCCTCTAATTCCTCCATGATCAACTTATATTTTTTATTTTCTTTCTTAACCTTTTGAATCTCAGATGCTAGCTTGACACCAGCATCTTTCAGAGAGTTCTCCTTGTCCTAGTAAGGCTTTCAACTGTTTGTTCAAATTTGGATTGTTCTGAAAGGAAACTTGTATTTCCTCCAACATGTGATGAAGATCTTCTGTTTCTTGCTGTAACTGTTGGACAGCAGCTTCTTTTTCTTTGATCTTTTTCAAAAGATCACGGTCTGAAGGGTTTAAAGCGCTCAAGCTGTCCTCCATTTGGAGTTTCCTTTGTCTTAAAAGTGCTTCCCTTTCCTTCAAAGCCTTCAGTTGGCTCTCCTGGGTTTTCTGAAGAGACACTTGTTCCATGGCACGAGCCATCTGCGTCTCATACTTCCTATTTAAGTGGTTGAGATTGTCCATCTTCTCATGGTAACGTTTTATTTCGCTTTCCAAATCGGCCTGCTTTCTAAGCTTCTTTGTTAGTTTTTCAAGTTCGTTTTGCAAACTTTTGTTTAACTTAGAAGCCGCTTTCTGCTGTTTGCGAATGTCTTTGCACATTTCCTTTGTCATTATGCTGTTATCCAAAGTGTCATGAACGGCCTGGATTTCTTGACGTAAAATGTCATTTTCTTTATCCAAGGAGTCTAGTTGGTATCGCAGAAAGCCGTCCATGTTGTGAGATTTTCTTCTAAAAAAAGGCATTTTTGAAGAAAATTTTGTCTGTGAAAAAGAATGTTCTGATTCCAAACAATCGGTAACTTTGTTTAGGTTCTTTAGCGGGGTCTTGAGAGTTTAAGCCACTGAGAGGTCCACATAAACGCTTCAGCATTTAAGTTAACCTACGTTTGATCTATGATGTCGTATGACGTCATCAGCCCAATACGTGATTACGCGTTATGACGTCAGTTGGTCACGTGGCCAATCACGTGACATCGAAAGATCACGTGACACAGCATGTCACGTGATCTTATAACGGAGCTGGGAAATTGGCTTGCAGGAAGCGGTGGGGAAGCCTGATAACGCAACACAGGTCTGCAGCAGCTGTCTTGTTTCACGTTGTAGGAACCCTCTATGCGGGTCAATGGAACGTGGTTGTTGAGGAAGCAGGTGGTTTTGGTGAAGCTAGGTGAGTCGCACCGTTATGCTAACGCAGCTGACGTCAAGATGGCGTCCCTTTTTTAATCTTTCTGTCTGGTTCGGCCACATCTTAACATCACTGTGCACTGAGAGTTAACACCAAATGTTATTTATGTACTGTTTATTAGGGATGTCCCGATCCGATCACGTGATTGAAGACTCGATCGAAACCGGGCTCCGTTGTCCGATCCGGATCGGATATTTCATGTATTCTTATTATGATCAGCGCTTTATATTTCAAGCTTATTGTTCCGAATAATTACTCCACCAGAAGTGTGCATGTCATGAACGGATCACAAAATGTTATTCCCGGAAAACGCATCAGAAAACGGCAACAATTCAAGCAGAAGACTAGTGAAAACTGCTAGCTAGCTAGCTAGCTAGCCGATCACTTCCGGGATCAATAACTTTTTGAAAACGCTTTAAACTGACAGCTAGTGTCTCTAAACAACAACTTCTAAAGGAATTTCAACAGAAAAAGACAGTTTTGTTTCTTTTAATATTATTATCTTCGTGCTCCAGACAGATAAACAGTAGCTGCTAACTGCTACATGCTAGCGCCGTGGTTTAACTCCTTAGGACCCGAGCTGTCCTTTGATGTGCCTGTTTTATTTATCTGAAAGAGAAATAATAGTTAAGAAAATGAACTACTCTGATAATAAAACTGAAAATGTGATGTCTTAAGAACTTAAACAGAAGCACATAACCTTAAACAAACAAACAAAAAACTAATAAATGAAAATGAATAATGATATGAGCTAGTCATGAACACTCATCAAATTCATGCTAAAACGGTCATCATTTATTTGAAAGAATTTGGTTAAAATGTTCAACAACTCTAAAGATATTAAAGCTAAAGTCACTAAACTTTCTCACATGACTAATTATATTTTCTCTATTTTTATTTTACTATTAAAGCTACTTCACAGAAGTGTTCTATTGAAGTTTTTAATGATAAAAGAAGGTTAATGAAATATAAATAAGGGGCAATACAAATCTCTTTATTCAATTTGTTCATGTTTTAAATATGTGACAAAAGTATCGGATCGGGACTCGGTATCGGCAAATCCACTGAATCCAATGACTCGGAATCGGATCGGGACCAAAAAACCTGATCGGGACATCCCTACTGTTTTTTTAAAAAACTTTATTTATGACAACAGCACATCAATTTTTACAGTTACATGTCAGTATATGAATTACTGTTACATTTTCTAGCACCCCCCCCCGCCCCACCCCAAAAAAACAAACACAAACAGCAACAGAAAATGCAAATGAGGACAAAACAATAATAATAGTTTTAATGACAATAATAGAAATAATAAATATGAGTCATAAGAAAAAAAAAGAACTAATTATGGCCTAATGCAAATAACTAAAGTGAAAACAGAAGCGTTTCGCAGAAACCACAGAAATCAGGGTCTACTTGTGGCATCGACACTTCCTGGTTAGGTGTTCAATTTGATTGATTTCACATATGTCAAGAACAGCTGCCAGGACTTGTAAAATGTTTCTGTTGAGCCTGTTACTGTACATCGTATTTTTTCTAAGTGGACAAATTTCATGACCTCAGCAATCCACTGGTCATGCGTAGGAGGGGCCTCGTCCTTCCACCTTAAGAGTATAAGGCGACGTGCGATCAAGGAGGAAAACCATATTGCATCTGATAGAGACACTGAGAGGGATGAGCCCAAAGAGTGCGGTCAGGGCAGAAGGGATCATTTGACATCGTTTGCAAATGTTTCAAATACAGAAGTCCAGTATGTTTGGAGATTGGGACATGTCCAGAAAGTATGATATAATGACCCAATTTCTACTTTACATGGGTTACACAATGGGTTGGAGTCTGAGTGAAACTTGGCTCATTTTTCTTTGGAAATATGTAGGCGGTGAACAGCTTTGAATTGGAGTAGCCCATGTCTGGGGCATATAGAAGAGGAGTGTGTCCGGCGTAGGATAGATTCCCAGAGATCATCTGTTATGTTGAATGCTAAATCCTTTTCCTAGTGTGATCTGATAATTGAGAGGGAAGGAGATTGTAGGCTAAGTAGTAAACCATACATTTCTTTAATCAGCCCTTTTTTTTTAAATTTTTATATCTAAAATTGTGTCTAAGGTTGTTTCTTCAGGCAGGTTAGGGAATTGTGGGCACCTGCTTTTAGTAAAATGTGGAATTTGTAAGTACCGGAAAAAGTGAGTCCTTGGAATGCTAAACTGTTCAGTAAGTTGAGTAAACGAGGCAAAAATAGCATCAATAAAAAGATCTTTATGTAGTCCGTTATCTCTCCAGATTTTAAAAGCAGAGTCAGAAATTAAGGGTGGAAATAAGTGGTTTGAAAACAAAGGGGCTTTTAATGACATCAAATGTAAACCAAGTTTCTTTCTGCATTGCCTCCAGATTTTGAGAGTCATATAACAACGAGTTGGACTTGTATGAACACAGCTCTATAGGAAGTGCTGCACTCAGTGATGCTAGTAGGAAGTTTTATTACAGCTAGTAAGTTCAATATCAAGCCGGCTGGAATTTGTTGAGGCGGACATTGACCCCATAGAGCATATTTCGGATGTTGGCTGCCCAATAATAAAAGGTAAAATTGGTAAAGCAAGTCCACCGAGGGTTCCAGGTCTTTGTAGGAAATCTTTACGTATTCCAGCTGGTTTACCATTCTAGATGAATGTAGAAATACATTTATCCAAGGAATCATAAATTTTGTGATATAAACTGGAATACATTGAAACAGGTACAAGTATTTGGGCAGCACATTCATTTTTACAGAGTCAATACGGCCAATTAGTGTTAGGTTGTTCCACTGAAGAAAGTCTGTTTTGGTTGTTTGGAGAAGAGGGACAAAGTCAGTAACTTTAACACCCAGATAAGTAAAGCAGTCCGATTTGATCCCCACTGTTTATGCCTGCGTTATTTATTCATTGTGTGCTTCAGTGAATTGAGTGAATTCATGTATTTATTGTGTCCCTAAATGAAATGAATGAAGGAGTTGATGGTCTGAAGCGCTTTAGTTGCTTTGGCAAATAAATGGAGACTCACTCATACAGGCATTTCCAGTTGGAGTCTGTTTTAGTCTGTTTTAATGGTTATTGTAGAAATGGAGCTCTATGATCAGCTATCACTGATTTTATTTTAGTGTAGCTCATAGTGATCATGGTGCAATTAGCACTGTTTATTTATCTGAGATTTCTGGATTTCTTTTGAAAACACGTGTTGATTTGAACCTCTGGTCCTGATCATGCAGGCCACACCTTGATGGCGAGCTGGATCCCAGGGAACCAGATCGGCAGAACCCGCAAATTGGAGAGCCACAGCCGTCCACTGGGTCGGTAGGGGGTTCCGTGTGACCCGTTAAACACCACCTCAGTGGTGCCCACCCAACATTCATCTGACTTATTGCTCCATTGAACTCTGGGCTGGACCATTTCTGCTTCTCCTTGACTCTGAGATTTCAGTGAACAACAATTCATGATGAAATGTTCTGTTTCTTCTTCTTTGTAAATATGTATATTTGAATGGCCATTCACGTTATTATTGTCACTCACTGTATATTTATTCATAAAGGAAATGTCAACAGATTGTTTCACGAAATGTGTCAGTAAGTCATGAAATAAATAAATATATTATCAAATGTTAAAAAGTGCTTTTTAATGGCTATTATAATATTTTAATGCCACATTTATTTATTTATTTATTTAAACTTTTCTTTATTTACTCCACTTACTTTAATTGAAGCATCTGATTTGGTCAGTTTCTAACTAGAACTATAGAGAAAATATTTCAAAAATGATCTATTATCAAGAAAGTTTAAAGAAAAGTATTAGAGCAAGAATGGTAATTCTGACAACTGTGGCGTCTTTGGCTTCTTGGACTTACTTCCTGTTTGGAACGTCAGGGGGGAGGAGTCTGAGACTGAGTGATGGAGGCGTCCTGTGGGGCGAAGAGGCTCGCGGTTCACCAGTCAGCTTAACGCCAACACAAAACAAACTTCCATCACCATGGCAACCGTTTCTGTTGCTCCTGCAGGTCACTTAAGAAAGCTGAAAACGTTCGCCTCAGACGTGCTGGCTGCCCTCCTCCTCCTCACCATGCAGGGTGAGTTCTCCTGGTTGACGTGAAAATCTCTAAAAGTTGTGAATCTGGACCAGAACCTGCTCTGCGTCCTCACAGGAGCGGCGGCGGCGGCGGCGCTCGTTCTGTTTCTGGCTCACGTGCGGGTCTGCCAGACTTGTTCAGTCGTAAAAGAATTCTTGATCTGTCGCAGCATCCCATCAGGTAACGGGGCGGTTCTGACCCATGAAAACCTTCACTGCTTGAAAATCGGGTTCAAATGGAGCTTTGGTTTTTTGGGACAGAAGCTGCAGGTCTGGATCCTCTACACTCCCAAATGTTTGAGATGTTTGGGTTGAAACTGGTCTGAAACCTCCTCAAAGCATCGACCCCACATCCGTTTGGACCATGCAGCAGAAAAGATTTGCAGCTTCCATTTTTAATGAAAGGTTTTCCAGAGAAACTGAAGCTGACAGTCTGTACTTCCTGTTTTATTTTGGAAACTTCTTCTCCTCCTTTCTATTTATTTATTTGTTTTACAACAAGCTCGTCTTATTGCACAGTTGACAAACGTTGAATGTTCTGGTTCGAGTGGTTCCTCTCTGAAAGTTCCATGTTTCCTAATCGTCTTCTGATGGGGATTTCTACAGCTTTCCACTCTAACTCCTGTCTGTGGTTCTGTTTGGTTCTGATGAAGTTCTGTTGATCCGTCCTTGAACTGTGTTCTCCTACTTGAGTTCTTTGTTCTCCTAGAGTTCGACCCCACATTCCAGTTTGTGATCATGATCCTGCAGAACGTTGGAAGAATCAACTAGCGTCTTTGATAGAAACGGCTTCGGCTCCATCACCACCCTCCAGCTGAACGGGTCGGGCGTCACACAGATTTCTGAGAACGTCTGCAGCTCCGATCTCTCAGTTTGGACCGGAACCTTCTGTCAGAGATGAACACAAACTGGTTCCGAGATCCTGCTTCCCTGGACACTCTCAGCCTGGCCGGAAACCAGATTGAAGTTGTGTGACGCGAACCGCGCGCCGCTCCACGGGCTCACGAACCTCAAACAGCTCCGGCTGAATAAACAACCGGATCAGAACCATCCACCCGATAGTTTCACCTCCCTGGTCTCGTTGACGGAGTTGGACTTGTCTGACAACCGGCTGACCCGGCTCTCGCCGCGACTCCTCGGGTCGCTGAGGTCTGTGAGGTCCATCCGTCTCCATGAAACCGCTGGAGCTGTTGGTGTGATGCTGAAGACTTTGTGGCGTCTCTGAAAGGTCGTAGCTCAAAGTCCCGAGCAGAGCGCGACGTTCAGGTTCCTGAAGAGTTATTGTGGTCTCAGACCTGCAGAACCGGTCTGTGCTGGTCCGACCCACACAGGTGACCTGTGAGATCCCCCTCTCTGAAAGGTCAGCCTGTCGTCAATGTGAGCGTTTGTCCAACAGCAACCCCACCCTCACACTCCACTGTTTTTTTTTTCATAAAGTTGAACATTTTTGAACCCTCTAAAGCAGAACATCCATTTATTTATATTTTTAAACTTTTTAACAAGGTTTTTGAACAATTAAAATTAAAATTCTAGAAATGACAAAACAGCACCATCTGTGGCTAAACTGAAAAGTGCACCTTTTTTTTTTATTAGCTTTTTCCTGTTTGTTTGACTGACAAGTGATTTATCAAAGTCTGAGAGTTTCAGGTTTAATTTAGTTTTTCTTTTTTCTTGTTTCTTAAATATTATAGAATAAGGGGGTCAAACTCAGTCGCACAAGAGGCTAAACTCCAAAACACACCTGAGGTCGCGGGCCGAACAGGATAAACATTTATTGAACACTCTAAAAATAAAATTTTAAAACCGTAAATTTTTGACATAATTATGAATAATAAAAAAAACAAAACAGGAACATTATTCCAGAATAATCAACCTAAACTTTAATAACTTTCAATATTTTACTCTCCGTAAGAATACATTTAGTTAAATTCATACAATATAGAAATAAGCAGAAGATAATATGGAGCCATATAATAATAAAAATGTATCTGGAAGGCCGGCCCCCGGGCCACGACTTTGGACCAAGTTAAAGAAGAACCCCTCTTCTTTGTTTATTGGTCCTAATTTTGGAATTTATGAGGAAAAAAGTTTCTACTATCATGAGAAAATCTTTAAATGTACAACTTTAATCACATCATGTTTTTTCGTGTGTCGTACTCACTTTAACGTTTGTCATAAAAATGTCTTTATTTACCTTTTTCCTCAGTCTCAAGTGAAGTTGACACTTTTAACCAACAGGTGGCGCCACACCAAATATCTACATAACCTAGATGTAGTTTTTGACAGTTTTAGAGATGAATGAACTTTACAGCTTTTTTTTTTTCATGTTGATCTGTCAGGAACTGTCATTTCTTCATTGGTCCACTCCAAGCCCGCCCTTCACGCCGTTTACGGTCCTGAAAGCGTCCAGAGCGACCGGTGCGTTTCTCTCTTCTCTCAGGTGTTTCTCAGGTGACCTTCATCCATGATTCTTGTCTCCTTTCAGATTCTGCCTCCTCCTCCTCTCCTCTGGTTCCAGACATTCAAATATTTGTGACGCTGGTTTCCATCATCGGTGCGTATGTTCTTCTGCAAAGTTCTGGTGCCGCTGAGCTTCCATGTTCCTGAATGACGTTGTGTTGGTCTGCAGTTCTGCTGAGTCTTCTTCTGGGCGGGATGTGTTTGCTGCTGGTGATGCACAGACAAAAACGCAACAACTTTGAAGATGTATGTAAATATGTAACGTGTCAGAGTTACTTTTTTTTTTTACACGATTCTGGATGAAAAAACAAATATTACAAGTTTTGTGTAAAAACCTTAAAAAGTTAATTTATCAGTTCATTGCTTAAAAAAGATTTAATAAAATTGCCATATTTATTCTCAGAAAAAAAATTCTAAAAGATCTTTTTGAAAAATTCTAATGCCTATAAATGTCCACTAGATGGCAGCATGTCAGAACATTTTTTTTCTTGCAAAATTCAGGCCAAAAAAAACGGTTCCAAGTTCACTTAATACGGCTAAAATGTTCCTTCTTTACATCATTGGCTAAAATAAAAAAAACATTTCTTAAGAACACAAAGCTGTTGGCCAAATTCAATAATAGTTTGGAGCTTAATTTCAAAATCTGTGGAACTTGTATTGCCAATAAATTTTCTGAATATGCCTAAAATAACTAATCTACACATTTATTTGTTTGAACATAAAACGTCTTATTGAAAATATCTTAGGGATTCTCTAAAAATATGTTTTATTTGAGTAATACCTAGAAATGCACAATACTTATCAACATTTTCTAGACTTTTTTTAAACAAAATAAGCTGAAAACGTATTACTAGTGTCATGTAAAGCATATAATATAACCACGTATCTAATTTATACCTTCATTTTTAATACCTTCATTGCTTTCAAAACAAAAACTGCTTTATTAAAAATGTTATATTGATTCTATGAAAAAACAAGTTATTAAATAAAAGACCATTGGAAATACGTAATCCCTGTAAATGTCCACCAGATGGCGTCACTTTAGTCAACTTTTTCTTCTAATATTTAGCCAGAGGAAAAAAGTTCCAAGTTTTCCTTAAAAAGCCAAAAACACCCAATCTCTACAATTATTGTTTAAACAAGAAATCTTTCATTGAAGATATCATATGATTTTTCAAAAAATATACCTTATTTGTAAATTATTGATGCCCATAAATGTCCATGACCTGAGAGCATTTTGTAGAATTTTTTGGAGCAAAATACAGACATAAAAAAAGTTTTAGGCAAAATCGTAAAATCTCTTATAGATATATGTGTTATTTTAAACATGTTTTTTTTTGTTTTTTGACTGAAGATACTTTATTGATTCTTTCTAAAAATGTGATCTTAATTGAAGATCTGAAGGATGCACAAACCCAGAATTGTCCACTAGATTTCCAGACCTCCGTCTTTTTTGTCTCGCACATCTCAGGCAAAAATATATTACTACTTTCATATAAAATCCCTAAATAAATAATTTTTCTTTTCATTGTTAAAAACCTTTTTTTCAAATAAAGATGCCTAATAAATTCTTCAAAATATGACTATAAGTGTCCACCAATGGCGATACTTAGAATCAATTTTTATTAGAAAAATTCAGGTCAGAATAAAAGTTCCACATCTCCTGAATAGCCTTGAATACTTCATCTTTATATTTATTATTAAAGCTAAAATTATTATTTTTTTAATAAACATTAATCTCAATAAAATATATATTAATTCAATTCAATTTTATTTATAAAGCGCATTTCCTGGCTTGCGCCAGCCCAAGGCGCTGAACATAAAAACAAGAAAAACATTAAAAACAGTTACATGTTTAAAAAATTGCCCCAGCAAACCCTGCCCTAGCCCCACCCACCCAATATTGCAATGATCAACCCTCCATAAAATAATAAACAAGGATTAACAATAAATCATGAATCAACATAATATAAAAGAAACACGTGGCTTGGCTGCCGTACAGTGATCCATTTATCACAGGGGCCGGCTGCACACATAGGGCATCGCCACGGCACCCACCCAAACCAGAGAGGCAGGGGTCCCGCACCACAACCGTAGAGTCGCAGTGCAGAACCCCGGCGGACTCTGGCAATGTTTCTTAGGTGATAAAATCCTGTCTTGACCATACTTTTAATATGAGGGATAAAAACTAAGCTCAGAGTCTAAAATAACGCCCAGGTTTCTCACATACTGAGGAGTTTTAAAGTTCTGAAGTTTTGGTAAAATCATCTCTCTCTTGCCTTCAGGACCAATGACTAAAACTTCAGTTTTGTCCTGGTTGAGCTGTAAAAAATGATCTGCCATCCAAGATTTAATGTCTAAAATGCAATTTAAAAGAGTGTTAATTGGTTCTAAGTCATCAGGAGACACGGCGATGTAAAGCTGTGTGTCATCAGCATAGCTGTGAACGTTTACACCGTGTCTCCTGATGACATCCCCCAACGGTAACATGTACAGGTTAAAAAGTATTGGACCTAAAATTGAACCTTGGGGGACACCATAGCTTATGGTATGGATTCTTGAGGACCATGTATCCATGTTGACAAAACATTTTCTGTCTGTAAGATAGGAATAAAACCACTTTAAAACAGTTCCTGATAGACCCACCAGACTCTTAAGTCTGTCCAGTAAAATCTGGTGGTCTACTGTATCAAAAGCAGCACTAAGATCCAGTAGAACCAGCACCGTAAGCTTCTGTCAATCATAATTGATTCTAAAATCAGTTAAAATCTTTAAAAGGGCCGTCTCAGTACTGTGGTTTCTTCTAAAACCAGACTGATATTTTTCTAAAATGTTTCTCATGCAACTGAGTAGAAACAATCTTTTCAATAATTTTGCCTAAAAACGGTAGGTTGGTGGTCTGTAGTTATCTAAAACCTTAGGATCTAAATTGCTCTTCTTCAGCAGGGGCTTCACCACCGCCGTTTTACAGGCAGAGGGAAAGACACCCGTCTGAAGAGAGCAATTTATTATAGTTAAAAGATCCGACTCAAAGAATCCATAACATGATTTAAGAAGTGACGTAGGTATTGGATCTAAAAGGCAGGTTGTAGTAGAACATCTCTGCATCGACCAGGACAAAACTCTCCAGTGTTTCCTCAGGTGAGATCAGTGCTTGTGATCTACTAAAATAACAGGACTGTAGAGATAAAAGGTTAGATCTTATTTTTTCTCCAAAGTGGTCTGCAAAGTTCTCACATGCCACTTGGGACCGAAGCATGGAACATTTATTAAAATCTCTGTTAATTAAAGAATTGATTGTTTTAAAAAGAATCTTGGGGTTATTTTTATTGTCTGAGATGATTTTGGAAAAATAGTTGGTCCTAGACAGTTTGACTGATGAGTTGTAAAGTTTTAATTGATCTTTGAAATATTCATAATCTATTCTTAATTTAGATTTTCTCCATCTTCTCTCTGCTGACACACATGATCGGATGCAGCACCAGATGACATTTCTGCCCCTCCTTCTGCTCTCAGAGCTTCACCAGCAAACTGCTGCCTGCAGCTGCTGGAGGTGGGGGGTTGGGGGTTAGGTTGGTAGGGAGGAGGGATGGAGTCCTCAGACAGGTCGACTCTGGTTCCTCATAAAACTGCAGAGAAGAGTCAAAGAGAAGAAGTAGCTTCTGTTCTCTTTTTTTTTCCAGAAAAGGCAGATCACAATGAAATTTACAGTTGTTCTTAGTTGAAGTTTTGTTTTTAGACCTTCCACTTCCAAAAGGGAAGGTAAAACAAAGAAACAAATAAAACAAAAATAAGATCATAACAACTTAGTAACTAATCAGGACTGTACTTATCTTTAATGTTGGAGGAGAATCTCCTTCTGCTTCTGTCTGCATGTCTCCTCTTGTACCATCCTGGCCAGGGGTCCCCAACATTTGTAAAACGGAGGGCTACTTCACGGATACTGAGTCATGTGAAGGGTTACCATTTTGAAACAACCAATTTTGTTGTTGTTATACATTATTAATAATGAATAATGATAATCATCTATGTAAAGACAATGATTTCTCACCATAATTATCAATAATAACAACAAGCTAGGAAACAAATAACAAAATTCAGCACTTAATTAATCTCAGTAATTGTTACATTTTCAGATGATCTCTTACATTACGTTTCATGGGAAAAGTTTCCCTATTTTCACTATGTTGTTCAATGTTTATCAATTATGTAAGGTTAAAGAAAAATCAACTTAGAAATTTTTAAACAAATCTTTTCAAATTATGAACTAATGACCAAATCTTCAGTATTTTTAACAAAATGAATGATCTTTGAAGTGGATTAGGTCAGAGGTCACCTAAATCTATCTAAAGTTCACGAATCATGAACATATTTTTAAGACCTTTTCATTTTTAAATCTATGTAATTAAAGTGTAATTTAAAAAAAAAATGCAACAGAATAATGTTTAATTTTAGATGCAGCTCACAAGTGAGTTTCACTATTTTTAAAAGAGCCCTGAGGGCACCTTGTGGGGTCCTTGAGGGCTACCTGGTGCCCGCGGGCACCACGTTGGTGACCCCTGATCCTGGCTGTCTGGCGCTGCTCCTTGCTGAGCTGTTTTAAATCTTTTTTTTTTTTTTTTTCTTGCAGCGCGCAGCTCACAATCTGACTGAGTAAATTAGGTCAGACGCCGCCACCAAACTTATATTTGTCTAATCAGACGCCACTGTTAGACCAGATCTGCTCCGGGTCACAAATTTCCTGCAAACCTCTCAAAAAACAAACAAAAACAAAACTGTTCACTCAGACGCCGCTGGTGGAAACTATCTCGTTCTTTGCATGAACTCAAGGGACTTCTATAGCCTGATCTTGCTATATTCAAATTCATCCGTCCAGTGACCTATTGTCCACTCACGGTTATATTTCATTTCCACTCTTGCAGACTTCCTCTGCTCATGGTTATTACAGGTTTTCCTGTTCTGAATTCAAGGATACTTCCTGTCCTGGAGTCTCGAACTCTAAACTGCGTTGATTCCGAACCTCTGTTCAGTAGCGAGCTCAAAACTGCATCTTCCTCGAGTCTTTCAGACTCAAATTCGGGGACACTGTTTCAGCATCCACAGTAGTTTCGGGGTCGCCTCAGTTCCCCGGGATTCTAACCCCCAGCTTCACCAGAACCTCGTCAGATCTATTTAAAAAACTAGAGAGCTATGGTGTCAGAGGAGTTGCTCTAAACTGGATTAAATCTTACTTGGTTGGAAGAACACAGTTTGTGAAGCTGGGGGAAATTGTGTCGGATACTAAAGAGATTGTTTGTGGTGTCCCACAAGGATCAATTCTGAGTCCTTTTTTATTTAATATCTACATCAATGACATCTTCAATGTATCCAAACTCTTAAATTTGATATTATTTGCAGATGATACAAACATATTTTATTCAGCAGACAACTATAATGACCTTATTAATGTAGTAAATAAAGAACTAAAACATTTGAATATCTGGATGAATTACAGTAAACTATCATTAAATTTAAGTAAAACGAAGGTAATGCTATTCGGTCACTATAAAGTCAATACAGAACTAATGATCAAACTGAATAATGTGACTATTGAAAGTAGAACTGAATATAAATTTCTGGGACTCATAATTGACAATAAGTTAAGTTGGAAGCCACACATCAGAAATACGCAGAACAAAGTGTCAAAAAGTATTTTTATTTTAAATAAAGTAAAATACATATTAGATTATAAAAGCAGATATTTACTATATTGTTCCCTGATCTTACCATATTTGACGTATGGTATTGAGATTTGGGGCAATAATTATAAAACAGCATTACAACCTTTAATTTTCAGTCAAAAACGTGCAATAAGAATTATCTATGGAGATAAATACCTCGATCATACAAACGATTTATTCCTCCAATCGAGACTTTTGAAATTATTTGATTTGGTAAAATTTCAGACAGCACAATTTATATTCAAGGCAGATATAAATTCATTACCAAATAACATTCAAAAGCTATTCTATGAAAATAAAAAAGGGTACAGTTTAAGAGGATACAAAAAATTAAAAATACAATTTGCAAGAACTAACAGGAAATATTTCTGCGTATCAGAGTGTTAAGTAAGGACCTCAAACAATGCTCTAATATTCATATGTTTAAAAAAAATATACAAAGAAATGTTATTGTCCCAGTATAGAGGTGGAGGTGAATAATGGTCACAAGGGTGGATGGACATAGTGTTGAATGGATGGTGCACTGAGGTGAGATCTGAAAGTGTTGGTTGAGTAGTCTTATAGCAAGGGTGTCAAACTCAACCGTACAAGGGGCCAAAATACAAAACGCACCTTAGACCTCGGGCCAAAAAGGATAAATATTTATTGAAAACTCTAAAACTACATTTTTAAAATTTTAATCGTAACTTTTTAACATCATTATGAATTAGATATATAGCATTACCTGCGATAATGCTAGTGTGAATGCTGTAAGCTGAATTTGACCGCTGGAGATGCTAGCTGAAAATGCTGAAATTGAAAGCTAAAAAAGCTGAAGCTGATGGATGAAAACGCTGAAGCTGATAGCCAGCTATACAAGCAAATTAGCCTAAAAATAAAACAAATACAGAAAAACAAAAAAACTTAGGTTAGCCAAAACAGCTAGCATGTAGCTGAAAATAGCGAATTCAAAAAAGCTTAAAAACTGAAAAAAGCCCATTACCCACAACAGCTAGCATGTAGCTGAAACATTAGGTAAGTGCCAAAATAGCCAAAAAATCTTAGAAAATACCAAAATATTCCAAAAAGTTAGCGGAATGCTAATTTTTTATAACTTTAAAAACCAAAACTTAACATGATAATAATAGAAAGGCAGGAACATTCCAGAATAAATCAACCTAAACTTTAATATTTTACTCTCAATATAGTATATTTTGTCAAAATTATACAAGTTAAAAATATGCGCAAGATAACATAACGATAAAATAAAAGTATCTGGAGGGCCGGATAGAATTACCCGGCGGGCCGGATCCGGCCCCCGGGCCTTGACTTTGACACGTGTGTCTTATAGGAACTGTATTGATGTATTATTATTGATAAGGGTTATTGTGATTACTGATATAAATATATAATTGGATAAAGTTAGTATTAGGTACTATATTTAGATAAATGAAAATATAGCAACCATGCTGTCATTTATCTAGATTATAGAGGGGAAGGGCTTAAATAAGTTTTGCTTCTTCCCTTCCCGTTTCAAGCATTGACTATTTAGTTTTATAAACAAAAGAAAGATATCAAAGAGGTACCTGGAAGTACACTCTTTGAATCTGGGGATGACTTAATTTTGGTTATTTACATATATTATTTTTCTATGTCGGTGGAAATATGCTGTAACTGACCATGCTTGAAACAATGAATGAATAAACTGAAAGATTACTGGCTGAGTTCGCCACACTCTAGACTTACTTAAACACTTCTCATGTATTTTCCAAACATCTTCACCCATTAAGTTGTGAACCCAGAATTTACTTAGATTTAGGACAGAAATAATTTAGATTTTCCAAAGCAATTTTGATGAAACAGGTCCTGCTCACCTTTTGTGTTCGCGAGACCCGTGTCCCTCGCCCTTTCGTTCCGGTTCGTGTTCAATTCTCGTTCCTCTCCTTGACAGCCCCACGTTGGGCGCCATGTTGTAGAAAGTAGAACTCTTAGTCCTCTTTCTGAGTGGGTCAGGAGCCAGGAACGCTCTTCAGATGGGGTGGTAAGTTCAGTCAAACCGGTACCTTAGCTTTCACCTTTGCAAAGGGAGGAAATCAGGACCACAAGTTCGTCCACAGAGTTCCTGTTCTTCCGGGAGCAACAGGCCAGTTATTGAGAGAGACATAAGCATTACAGACATTTGCATATCCAATCATGTTTCAGACAGAAGTTCCTGTGTCCTTATAAAGTGTAATAAGGCGGGTTCACAGTCATTCGCATAGCCAATCACAGTTCACGGTTCAGGCAGAAGTTCCTGTGTCCATATAAGGTGTAATAAGGTGAGTTCACTTGTTCTGGAGCTGGACAGCTCCCACATCCTTTCTTCCTGCCTTCAGCAGTCTAGTAACCTTGGGTCTCATGGGAAAGTGAGCGCTCTGAGTCTCAGCTGCAAATGTATGAACTTCCGGAAAATGCACAATAAGTTTTACAACATGCATATGAGGAAAAGGCTCGATATATTCTACATCTGCTAATCTGAGGTGGTGTCTTTAAACTGTGTTGAGGATTTCAGGTGATTTAAACTCAGGTTTTGTGTTTGCTGGTTTTTGTGCTCTAAAGAATTAATATTTTACAATTTTAATATCAGACGAAATTCGAGTCACTACAAAAGCAGCAGCTAAAAGAAAAGAACATTTTGTGTGTTTTTTTGGGAAGAAAAAGTATATTTTTCTTGGTTGATTAACTTCCAGTCATTCAAAATCATGTCTGGTTGGGATGTATCGATTAATCCATTTACAGACCTGTGATCCAACGAAATAATTGATGCAAATGGTTAATCGAATTGGCCTGCACGAGGAGTTGGCCACCTTGTTTGGGCTCGTTTTCTACTACACAAAAAACCTTGAAGGAACCGTATAGTTGTACTTTAGCATTTAAGAAATATGGATTTGCATTTATTACCTTCGAGTTTTGTTGTTTTTTTTTTTTTTATAACGCATATGAATTATGTCAGTTTTTGACACAAACAAAAGCAAACAATATGAAAAGAACCAAGCATTTCTCAAAATCTGATTTTTCTTTCTTTTTTTTCTCCATTATATTTTTATTAGAATTGGACCACAGAAAAGTAAACAAACAAAAACTTATGACAAGATTGTATAACAAAGACAGAGGTCCAACCATATATATATATGAGTTCAGTCTGTTATTCCATAGGAAGTCAGGTATTGTCCAGGCAATGTAAGACAGTAACAAGCAGAGAAAAGAAGAAAAGGGAAAAAAAATAAATAAAAAAAATAAAAAATAAATTAAACCAAAAGAAAATAAAAACAATAAAAAATTAAGAAAAAAAAAATGCCCCAATATTATCACAGAAGGGTATAATATGTTTCCCAACATGTACACTTATGAAGGTATATAGACTGATATAAATGTTGTCTCTATCTTCACAAATTAGTATAGTTCATATAGTTGGTAACATAGATCAGGTCACACAGAACTTGTGGTGTAACTCTTTCCATAAGCAGGGAGATCAGAGTTCCACTCCTTCTCAATACCTTTCAAGTTAAGAATATATATATACTATACACACAATCGCGTGCAAATATTTATATATCTATACTATTTATATATCTATACATCCATACATAGATATGCATATCTATAAAAAAAAAAGACACAATTGTAAAGCTCTTGGTATCAAACAAATTCTGGTCTAGATGTGGAAATGAATTGGATCCATTTATTCCAACTATGATAACATTTTTCCTTTTGAATCCTGAACTGATATGTTAATTTTCCATCCTAAATATTTCTAAAACAATTCCAACCCAGTCATCCAGAGTAGGTTGAGTTGGACTCAGCCATCTCCTTGTTATTGCCTTTTTACAAGCTACTAAAAGTAGCTGCATAAGTTTTATATCAGACTTGCATTTCATAAAAGGTGTAAAACCCAGATATAAAACTGTAAGCAAAGGGAATAAATTCTTTCTTTATTATTAAAAGGTGCTCTGGGAAGCTAGTAACCAATGTTGTGCAGCGTAAGATAATATCTTCTTTTAGCTCATAAAAGATCAAACATTTTAACAAAGTTTTGCTTTTCATCTAACATTTTTTCATTTTGGAGGTAGCACTGAGCAAACAAGATGTCTTCAGGTCAACAGGGATCTAAAAACCCACGAAGTTTATCATCTCTGTGCATCTCAGTCATCAATTTATAAATTGAAGTAATCTAAAATGTAATTAACGCTAATTAAGTAATCACAAATTGATGTTTTCTTTTCTTTCCCCTCTTTGTCTCAGCAGTCTACACTGCTGTGTTTTGTTATTTTAGTTTGGGTTTGACCTTGGTAGTTGTAGTTTGCAGGCTTGTTTATTTGTTTTCTTTACCTGTATAAGACCCACCTGGGAGCTAGAGATCTTGCTGACGGATAGGGGATCAAAAACTTATTTCCTTCATGGAAATGCAAATTAATTTATAACTTTTTTTGAAACGCATTTTTCTGGCTTTTTTGTCATGAGATTTTTTTTTTTTATTTTTATTCATTAAAAAACATACAATATAAAACTTGAGTTATAAACTCAAGCATGATAGAAAAGGAAAAAAATGAAAAGGGGACAGAAAGAAGAAAAACTTATTTTGTCTGCCCCTTTTAACAATCAATAAATCAATCAATCAATTAAAAAACAAAAAAGATACAGATACACAAGCATTCGGCTGATTCATTACACAATAAGAGAAAATTGGGAAAGAAAAAAACAAAATCTTATAATTACAACATCAACCAGTGTGAAAGGAAAATAATACCTCTGGATGAGTCATTGTTATTTGTTTTAGATAGTTTTATAGTCGTTGATAATACTGTTTTTAATGTAGTTTTTAAAACTTGATATTGTTGAAGAATTTTTAATTTCTACGCTCAATTTATTCCATTTATTAACTCCATAAACTGATACACATCGTTCTTTCAGCAGAATTCTGTGTTTTGGTTTAACAAATATTTCATGTCCTTTTAGATTAAATTTACTTTTTCTTTTCATTAAATTAGGAGGAAGGCTTTTCATCTTTATTTTATACATAAATTTCAAAATATTAAAGTTTGTAAGATCATTAAGTTTGAATAGTTTTAATGTAATAAATAATGGATAAGACGGGTCCATATAGTTACTTTTGTAATGATTCTTATTGCTTTTTTTGCAATATCTAAATTGAGTGAATATATGTTTTATAAGTTGTACCCAAATTTCTATACAGTAGTTCAGGTATGGCATAATCAAGGAATTATATAATAGATAGAATGAGTTACTGTCTAAGAACCATTTTACTTTGTGTAGTACTGCAATTGCTTTTGATATTTTGGATTTGACGGTGTTAACTTGTGATTTCCAAGATAGCTTTTCGTCTATAATAACTCCTAAAAATGTTACTTCTTTTACTCTTCTAATATTAATATTATCTATTTAATTCAACTGTATGTTTGTATTTCTATTACTAAAATATCAAAAATATGATTTATCACTACTTTATTGATAGTTTATTTCCATCAAACCACGCTTTAATTTTTCCTAATTCAATCTGCACCACCTCTATCATATGTTCAATATTGTCTCCCGTATAAAAAAGTTGTATCGTCTGCAAATAAAATGGAATTAATTTTTTGGGATATTGAGCTTAAATCGTTTATATAGATAATAAATTGTTTGGGGCCAAGGACTGACCCTTGAGGTACACCACAGGTGATATGAGATAAATTAGATTTGGTGTTGTTATTTGTACGTATTGTTGTCGATTTTAGATAGCTTTCTATCCATTGTAGGGCCAGTCCTTTAATCCTATATTTACTGAGTTTTTGAAGGAGAACCTGGTGATTTATTGTGTCAAATGCTTTCCTGAGGTCTATGAAAATGCTAATGAGATGATTCTTTTTGTCAATTGCTTCAGATATTTCTTCTGTCAATTCCATCAGTGCCATTGTTGTTGAATGTTTTGCTCTAAAACCATATTGACTGTTACATAAAATATTTTCTTTATTGAGAATTTGTCTACATATAATTGTTCTAGTATTTTGGAGAAACTGGAAAGCAGAGATATTGCCTGTAGTTGAAAAACATGTTTATCTCCATTTTTGTAGAGTGGTAAGACCTTGGCAATTTTCATCTTGTCTGGAAAGACTCCTAGTGTAAAAGATAAAGAATATATATGGCGTAAAGGATGTATAATATAATCAAGTATGTCTTTTATCAGTATTATATCTAGGTCGTCACAATCAGTAGACCTTTTGTTCTTGCTCCCTTTTACAATATTTTGTATTTCTTCACTAGTTACTGGGTCTAATAGCATGATGTTTGAATTATTCTTTATATTTGAAGTAATATTATAGTCTGGTTTGTTTGGAATAGAGTTTGCCAAGTTTGGTCCAACATTTACAATAATTGTTAAATTAATTTGCTATTTTATTTGTTTCATGGATTTCCATTTGTCCATTGTCCATCTACACCCCTGGTGTAGGTGCCAAAACTATTGGGGAGATGGTGGATGTTGACAGTTATGGGTGGTGGGCGTGTCGTTTGAGGTGACGGCGTGTGATTAGCTAATAAGTTCACCTGTTGGAGCGGGTGAGCTGTGTTTGAACAATTTTTGTTGATCGCTAAAACTACTTGCATAACAAATGGAGCCAGAACACGTAAATAAACTTAGTTAAAACTTACGTGATTTTGTGCGCGTCATCAATAAAACAAACCTGCTTGCTCACAGCGGAACATGTCTGTATTTTGAGATACAGCATATATCCGTTACACCTGGTCTAAATTGATCGACGTTTCTATGGCAACCACTCTTGCCATCACAAGTAAAAGATACTTGAAAAATGTCAAGCGTTCTGAACGTGCAACATGAGACTACAGATGTTTATTGGGGCTCCTGTTTTAACTTGAATTACTTTGACTTTAAAAAAAATAATACACCATCAGCAAGATGATGATAAAAAAGGTTATCAGATCCAGAATGGTTATTCTGAGAAACAGAATGACTGAGTGATAGCTGTATATTTTTCAATAGAATCCAGCGGGTACTTCTGTTTGGAATCAGTCCAGTTTTCATTTAAATGGTAAAATGGTAAATGGCGTTTACTTGTATAGCGCTTTCTACCCTCCTTCGAGGGCCCAAAGTGCAGACCACAGTCACACCCCATTCACCCATTCACACACACATTCACACACTGGGAAACCGAACCCCCCGAAACATCTCTGCCCACTCTGCTTGTCGGCGGGGGCTACCTGGTTGATCCTGCCAGTAGCATATGCTTGTCTCAAAGATTAAGCCATGCAAGTCTAAGTACACACTGCCGGTACAGTGAAACTGCGAATGGCTCATTAAATCAATCGTTCTGACCCAATAATACTTGGACTCACAGAGATGTCCCACATGAGCGTGTCTGAGGTTTGTTCTTGTGGATCTCCAGAAACGACAAGAGCGTGAGATGCAGCAGCAGATGGAGAGTCTGGACGTAGAAACGCTGGAGCTCAAGGAGACCTACAGTTCACTGCAGCAGGAGGTGGACTGTAAGACAAAGAAGCTGACGAAGTAAAGTCCTGGATTCCCGTCCTGTGATGTCGGGGTGGACGTGCATATGGGATCACTGCTCTTCACATCTTAAGCACACAATTCTGCTATTAACCCTTTAAAGTCCCAATCCAAGTTGAGCCAGCTAGCAGCTCAGATGAGGAAAGTTAGGATGTTAATTGATCTATTTGTCTGCAAGTGTATGCTTCAGAATTGTAGTGGAGACGGGAGACTTTGCCCCACCCGAGCTTCTTCATCTGCTCCTGATCCAACACCATTTGAATAAAGGAATACTCAGAAATACAATCTTAATCTTACATTTTTTTATATAAGTACTCTATCACGGGAGAAATGCTACAAGCACTGTTTCCTCTAAGCTGCGCGCGGCGCGGCGCGACCGCGCACAGCTGAGCGCGGTCTCTGCTCACAGAGAATTTTTGCCGCGCACAAAAAAAAATGTACCTGAATTGAAAATAAAATAAACACAACCATTTATTTTGTGCTATTTTTCAATGTGAGTCAGTGAGTGTGACCGGTGACTGCCTGCTCCAGCCAATTATGCGATTCACATACGTAATTACGCAGCTTAACAACGTCATTGACAGGCGTCCTTACGTGCTGCGCCTGCGCCAGCGTATTAGCCAGTCGATGTGAGGGAAGACTCGGTAATGACCGCCGTTTATGTTGACCCTTTATTATAATGGCAAAACGACGGGCACGAAGGCAGTGGCACCGTCACCTCACCAAACTAAAGTAAAAAAAACATGCGATTCTTTTAAAATAGAATGGCTGTCGGAGTATGTGCAAACAGAACAAAAAGCTGTGAAACTGGGTGAGATTTTTTCTTTTTCGCGCGAAGAAGGTGTGCGTTGCAAAATATGCTTCGAAGCCAAAATAGCAAGCGAGTTTTCGGAAGGGAAAGTGTGGACTGCATGGAAACTGGACTACCTCAAGCGTCATATTCAGCACAAAAGTCATCTGAAAGCGATGGGAATTGTAAGAAGATCTAAGATGGGAATGGGGATCGGTACATTGTTGGGGGAGAGCCCCAAAGACCGAGAGCGGAGGACCGAGCTGGCACTCATAAATAAATCCAACCCCGAGCAAGTTAAAGTTCTCATCGACAATACTCTGCTGGCCATCAACATGAACGCCTCTATGCTGTCGGTTCAACAAATTCATGATCACATGGCAAAGTATGTGAGTATACCAGAAAGCTGGCGAAGCAAAAATTATGCCTTTGAGTTTGTGAATTCCATCAAATCAAATAGTGTGCAGAATGAGACAATATGTGGAGTTAAAAAGGCTCCTTGGCACACCCTGATCAATAGATGAGAGCACAGACATAACAGTACACAAAATGCTAGTCCTGTATATTAAATACAGAGATGAAAACAGCATCAACCATAAAACTGTGTTCGCCTGCATCATCCAGCTGACGTCATGCAACCGCTCAAGATATTGTGCAAGCAATAAGTCAATTTTACATCAAGCATGGGCTAGATTTGCAGAGAATGGTGATGCTGACCTCTGATGGTGCCTCAGTAATGCTGAGAAGCGCAACGGGAGTTGCAGCTTTATTAAAACAGCCAATACCCCACCTTAACTGGGAGCAACACTGTGTGTAGCCCACAGAGAGGACTTGAGCATCGATTATGCGTGGAAAGACCTACCTTTGATGCGTGACGTGGAAACTTTTCTTTAGAACGGGTTTATTCCACTTTCTCTAGATCCACTGTAAAGAAGGTAAATTGGAAGAGCTAGCAAAGATTCTGGATGAGGACACCTGTCCTTCACTCGAACGAAGTTCGGTGGTGTGTTGCTGGTGTGAAAGCTGCCTGAGGTTAACGAAACTACACTGTGCTGGAGGAATACTGCAAGAGAGAATCCAGTGAAAACAGAGATCCTGTGGCAAACTACTGTTACAAAAAGCTGACCGATCCAAAGTTCAAATTAACTCTGACTGCTCTGGGAGATGTTTTGGGCGAGCTGGCACACCTTTGTCTTTCTTTTCAAAAACGCAACCTGACTGTTCTGGAAGGACACTGCTTTGCAAGGGCAAAAATTGAGAAGCTGCGTTCCCAATACTTGACAGAGGAAAAGGATGTCAAGTGGAGTGACCGTGTCAAAGAGGCGATGAGGGCCTCATCAGCTGATGGCAGAGATACCGTGAGATCATTCGTTTTATTGGTAAACTCTGTGATCACTTGGATGCTCGTTTTCCAGTGGATGACTTAAAGGAGTGGTCTGCAATTGGACATTGAGGCACTGAGTTCAGACATCGGTTTTGAGTACGGCGCTGCAGACATTGCCACACTGGCAAAGAAAATATGAGGCCATTCTCCACCAGCCACATTCTTGTGGAGGTCATTACCAGTGAATATGCTGAATTCAAGTACATAATGAGGCAAAAAACTGAAACAAGGATCAATCAGCACATTTTCAGACATGGTGGCTGCAACACTAAAATGTGAGGAGCTAAAACACATCTCACAGCTGGGGATATTTGTGCTACATTTCAAGCATCAGCAGCGCAAGTTGAAAGAGGATTTAGTTTAATGAACCGGATCAAAACAGCATCCAGAAATCGTCTTGAAGTGAATCATTTGGACCAGCTGATGCGCATAAAGTAAAGCTGCAAGCAGACGCCATCAACCTGGACAAGGTGTACAACCATTGGAGATGTGGAAGGACAGACGGGAAAATTAGGTGAATTTTTTTTTCTGTTTTTTTTTAGCTTATTCTAATTTAATTTATTATGAATTTTAATAATGAATGCTATTACCATAAGTAGTAGATATGCTAATAAAAACAGCATTATTATTATTTGTGGACTCGCCTTGGATTATCAACCCTAAATCCAATTTAAGTGGTTGACATTCATTCAATTTAGAGTGAGTGTTTAAACCACCACTAGTAATTATATATCAAAGTTAATGGAACATGTCATTGTGCAAATGTGAAAGTGTTAATGTTAAAAAATGTTTTACATCTCGATTCTTTCAGAGCAGGAGCCCCACCCTGACTCCAGAAGGAGGACCTTCACACCCATGTTGAAAAGAGAGAGAGACGTTTTCAGCTGGGACAATATGTGAACTTAATAAAACGTCTTATTACAGAAATGTAAATGCAGTCATTTGATTCTTTTAATAGCCTTTAACTTGGATGGATGCGATGTGCAGGTCTGATGTTGCTCACAATGGTTGAGCTTTTGATGTCGCCCACAGTGGTCCATGGGACCGCTCACGGAGTGTGTGTGTTTGCTCAGACTCGTGAAAAATTAGAGGGAACATTGATCAGGAGGCATGGACGACTGCGTTCTGCGAGCACCCTGCCACCGAGCGAGGGCCAGACAGGATCATCAAGAGCAACGCTTCAAAGCAAGTCCTCGCGAGGACACCAACAACGGAGAGAATGGGGCACTCCGGTGTTAAAAGGTTAAGCATCAAAGCTGAAGTACTGATGGAGTTTTGGATGTTGTTCTCAACAACAATCCAGTAACCAGACATCTCATTCAAACGACTGGATCTCTTCTTTCCCAACAGCTGTTTTCCAAGCTTCAGGTGGTGACGGAGGAGATGAAAAAAATCAAAGAGGACCACATCAAGAAGCGGCAGGAGCATGAACAGGTCCAGAACGACCTCATGCGGGATCTCAAACTAGAGTAAGGATCCGGTACATCTCTGTTTAGAACAGGAGGACCTTCAGAGATGACTTTATGATTCATGAATACAGTTCAATAGGAATTTTAAAAAATGAGCTTAAAGACCCACTTTGATGAAAATTGTGTTTCAACACCAAAAAAAAAAAAATATTTTGTAGCGTAGAAAGTTCCTGATGTGGCAGAGGGAGGAGCTGCACAGTTTCTGATGATGTGGGACAGGCAGAGCTGGACCACTTCCTGGACACTCCCATTTGAAGATGGAGGGGAAAGACAAATTTATTCTTTATTGATTATGTTTTCTTCTTCTGTTAAAATATGTTGAACTTGTTATGAAGTATAAGTTTAGTTTGTTTGTTTAAAACTCTAAGTTACCAGTAATTTATTTCTTTAGGTAATGTTTAGGCTGATCATCAAAAACTTCACTCCACCAGAGGAGAAGAACGAATTCATCAGCTTCAGGTGGTGACGGAGGAGATGAAAAAAATCAAAGAGGACCACATCAAGAAGCGGCAGGAGCACGAACAGATCCAGAACGAGCTAATGCGGGATCTCAAACTAAAGTAAGGATGCGGTACATCTCTGTTTAGAACAGGAGGACCCTCAGAGATGACTTGAACCACTGACAGTCAGTGGAACGTCCGTCTCTGGACAGAAAGAATCCATCTCTATGGATTCATGAATTAAAGTGAATGACAAATCAAATGTAGATAAGTTTGGGAGAGCGTTATGACTACTGTACGACACATGAGAGGAGGGATGACACAGACGGCGCCGACAAACGATGCTGATCTGGAAATATCATCAGACCTTCTCTTGGCCAAAAGCCCCACATAAAGTTACAAAATACAAAATAAAAAAGAGGGAAAGAAATGACAAAAACTAAAATACTGAACAGCAGTTTTTTCAGTGTTTCTTAAAATGTTTCTTTCTTCAAATTGTCACTTTTTTTCCCTTCAATGCTGCTCTTCGCTCTCCCTCTGCGGTCACTTTTAGCAGAGAAGAACTTTTGCACATTGGTCAATCCAGTGCCGGACTTTTTTCACCTGTTTTCACTCAGACAGGCAGTTTTTCGGAGATTCTGATCGGAAGTGCAGCAGCCGTTTACGGACTTAGACAGAAACGCCGACGCGGCAAACGGGCAGGCGCGCTCGTGAAATGAAGGCAGCGGGGTTCACGCACTGCCCTCCCGGCGTTTCACCTGGGAAATGTCCGCTCCCTGGCTAACAAAGTGGACGAACTGTTGCTTCTCCTATACAAGAACTCTAATTTTCGCTGCTCCTCCGTCCTGTGCTTCACCGAAACCTGGCTCGGTGAACACATCCCGGACACCGCACTACATCTATCGGGCTTCCAGCTGCTCCGCGCGGACCGCAACACGGCGCTGTCGGGAAAATCAAAGGGAGGAAGAACGTGCTTCTTCATAAATGAAGGTTGGTGCACGGATGTCACAGTGTTGAAGAGGACATGCAGCCCGCAGTTGGAATCATTATTTATAAACTGCAGACCATTCTACTCGCCGCGGGAGTTCTCCTCGTTTGTGCTGGTCGCCGTGTACATTCCGCCACAGGCATGCGTAACGGCGGCGTTACAGCAACTTGCCGACCAGATAACAGACGTTGAAAAAACCCACCCGGACTCTCTGTTGATTATTCTCGGGGATTTCAACAGAGCAAATCTTAAAACGGAAATACCAAAATATAAACAGCATGTCACCTGCCCCACCAGAGGTCCAAACATTCTGGACCATTGCTACACAACAATAAAGGACGGATATCGCTCTGTTCCCCGCGCTGCTTTAGGTCTTTCCGATCACTGCCTTGTCCATCTCATCCCCACCTATAGGCAAAAGCTGAAATCAGCTAAGCCCATAGTGAAGACCGTGAAGAGATGGACGGATGAGTCAAAGATGGAACTGCAAGCCTGCTTTGACTGCACTGACTGGAGCGTCTTTGAAGCTGCTGCCTCAGACCTGGATGAACTCACTGACACCGTGACATCCTACATCAGTTTCTGTGAGGACATGTGTGTGCAGAGCAAAACTCTCTGCAAATTCAACAATGACAAACCATGGTTCACTTCTAAACTGAGGCGACTTCGCCAGGACAAGGAAGAGGCCTACAGGAGCGGGGATCGGGACCTGTACAAGCAGGCCAGGAACAAGCTGACAAAGGAGATTAAGGCAGCAAAGAGGACATATTCTGCAAAGTTGACGGACCAGTTTTCTGCCAACGACTCCACTGCAGTTTGGAAAGGTCTGCAGACCCTCACCAACTACAGGAGACCATCCCCCCGCCCTGCAGAGAGCTATCGCCTGGCTGAAGACCTCAATAACTTCTACTCCAGGTTTGAAAGGACTACACCTCCCCCCTCCTCCTCCACCTCCACCCCGCTGAACCCACCTGGAATTCCAACCTCCCCCACACCTGACCACTCAAATGCACTGAGGATCTGTGAACGAGATGTGCGTCAGCAGTTTCAGAAACAGAAGATCAGGAAGGCTCCAGGACCTGATGGAGTGTCCCCGTCCTGCCTGAAAGTCTGTGCTGACCAGCTGGCTCCCATCTTCACCAGAATCTTTAACAGCTCTCTGGAGACTTGTGTGGTCCCTGCTTGTCTCAAACACTCCATCATCCCAGTTCCCAAAAAGTCTTCTGTCACGGAATGAAATGACTACAGACCCGTCGTCCTGACCTCTGTGGTCATTAAATCCTTTGAACGCCTGGTTCTGGACCACCTGAAGAACATCACCGACCCTCTGCTAGACCCCCTGCAGTTTGCCTACAGAGCAAACAGGTCAGCAGATGACGCGGTTAACATGGCTCTTCACTACATCCTGCACCATCTTGACTCCGCTGGGACCTACGCACGGATCCTGTTTGTGGACTTTAGCTCCGCCTTCAATACCATCGTGACTCCTCCATCTCAAACTCAAACCGACCCAGCTCACGTGCCTCCCTCCACCTGTCAGTGGATCACCAGCTTCCTGACTGACAGGAGGCAGCAGGTGAAGCTGGGTCGCATCACATCCAGCACCCGAACTCTGAACACTGGCGCCCCCCAGGGGTGTGTTCTCTCCCCACTGCTCTTCTCGACGGCTGTACCTCAGGAGCACCTTCGGTGAAGCTCCTGAAGTTTGCGGACGACACCACAGTCATCGGACTCATCCGGGATGGTGATGAGTCTGCATACAGAGGAGAAGTGGAGCGGCTGGCTGTGTGGTGCAGCCAGAACCATCTGGAGCTGAACCCACTAAAGACTGTGGAGATGACAGTGGACTTCAGGAAGAACCCCCCGCTCCCACCCCCCTCACTCACAGTTCACAGCAGATCAGTCCCCCCTACGGACTCCTACAGGTTCCTGGGGTCCACAATCTCACGGGACCTCAAATGGACCCAGCACATCAACTCACTCCGGAAGAAGACCCAGCAGAGGTTGTACTTCTTACGACAACTCAAGAAGTTCAACCTGCCTCAGGAGCTGCTGATCAACTTCTACACAGCAATAATCCAGTCTGTCCTGACCACATCCATCACAGTCTGGTTTGGATCTGCAACCAGAGCAGACAGGGACAGACTGCAGAGAAGGGTCTGTCGAGAAGAATCTCGACAGACCCTTCACATCCAGGACACGGTCTCTTCAGTCTCCTCCCCTCAGGACGGCGGTTCAGGACTTTGTGCACGAAAACCACTCGCCACAAAGACAGCTTCTTCCCGCGAGCCGTCACTCTGATGAACTCTTGACCGGTCTCAGAGTACGGTGCACAACATGGGATTTGTTTCAACCGGACACTGTTGTATATATCTTTATCCCCCTTGTTATTTTTCAGATGTGTATATATATACGTGTATATATATATTCATATTTCTATTTTATCTTTTTATATTATTATTATTTTTTATCTTTTATCTTTTTTCTACATAGGAGCACAGGTCACTGGAACAAAATTCCTTGTATATATTCTATACTTGGCCAATAAAGCTGATTCTCAATTATTTTAGTATTTTCTAGTTAAGTGTTTTCTGACCCTGATTTGACCCCGTACTTCTCCTCTGAACTGTTTGTCACCCAGGAAGCTGATCATTGAGAACTTTATTCCCCCAGAGGAAAAGGAAAAATTCATAAGGACAATGGTTTTCGATGAGGAGGAGGAGTGCTGGAAAAAAAACCCTGTAACACAGTGAGTTTCAGTACATTTGTGCCTTCATGAGGTTTGTCTTCTGTCTCTGTGAGTTCTTTTGAAGCCGGGATCGTTTTCAAAGTCAAACCCGGATGTCTGCTCTGAGCTTTTCTGTGGGATCATCATCCAAGTTCTCCTCTTTGCTCCTCAGAGACCAGCAGATGATGTGCCGCCCTCGGTCGGCGGTCGGCTACAGGAGGCCGATCTGTCGGCACGCTCGCAGGGCAATGATCCAGAAGCCTGATGCCAGATAGAAAGTAAGTCCTCCTCTCCTCAAGTGGGGCTCTTTCTGATAAGACACAGGAGAGGGATGCAAGTTCTCAACCATTTACACAATCAACGAAATTCCAGTAAATTAACAATTCTGTGGGATCATCATCCAAGTTCTCCTCTTCGTGGGACCGAGGGAAACGATATCCAGAAATTTGTGGAAAATCTTATAAAGTCCAAGCTGTCCTTAAGCGAGTGCGCGCTCAACATCCAGCGCCGTCACCGCTCACTCGGCCCCAAACCACAGCCGAACGCTAACCCCAGATCCGTAGTGATCTGTTTCCTGGAATATAGGATGAAAGAAAAGGTGTTGCGAACGGCTTGGGAGAAAAGAGAGATCCGACTTGGAGAACGGCACGTTTTTTTCGACCAAGACTACACAAGCGATATCCTGGCGAAGCGGAAAGAATTCAATCAAGTAAGAAAGATGTTGAAAGAAAAGGGGCTCCGCTTCCAAACAATCTACCCTGCCAGACTCCGGGTGCTTTATAACAACGGCACGAGAGTTTACAACACCCCGCAAGAGGCGCTGAGCGATATGAAGAAACGGGACGGGGTTGACGCGGACACGGAGGGAGCGCCACCCCACCAAGCTAAGCCAAGCCGGAAAGGAGCACCCCCACGTGGAGCCATGGCCGGACCGGAGGGACTCCCCGCGGGCAGCAAGAGCACGGCGCCGCATTGGGAAAGAGAGTTGCGATCAAAATACATCCGTGAAAAGCTTCAAGGTTTCAGAAGGAGGGAAAACGCCGCCGAATGATCTCTCAGCTTCAAAAGATATACCCCCCCCCCCTTTTTTTTTCTCCTCCTCTTAAAAGTTTTTGGAATACACACGACCGCTTTCCTGGAGCTTTCCACACTCTGACCTCCCACACGCTGCTATGGTGGATAGGAGATGGAGATGCCGGGCAGCACAGAGAGGGGCCCCCTGGTGCCTCAGGTCCCCACCCCTCCCAACTCTAAAGGTGAATTCACAATTAAGACTTGGAAGTCAAATGTCTTTTTCTGTTTATATGTGTTGTTATTGTTTTTGACAGACCAATTTTTGTTTGTTAGAGCATTTAAACGGCTACGAGCACGTACAACTTTACAGAAATGGAAGTTAAGCAAAAGTATAAAATGATCACCCATAATGTAAATGGTTTGAATAACCCCATTAAAAGAAGTAAATCTATTGCTAAAGTAAAACGGGAAAAACTGGACATTATCTTCTGGCAGGAAACACACCTGTCAGGGGCAGAACATGAAAAATTACGAAATAAGGGGTTTAAGAATCTTTATTACTCTTCATACTCAAAGGGAAATTCCAGAGGAGTCGCGATTTTGATTTCAAATAAAATAAATTTCCAATTTTCATCACAAATAAAAGACAAAGAAGGACGTTACGTACTGGTAAAAGGTTTCATAGATCATAAAGAAATTACACTACTAAACGTACACCGACCGCCTGGGAGGGAGAAACACTATTAGTAAAGTCTTTGATCTTATCACAACAGAATCATCAGGAGTTCTCATTTGTGGGGGAGACTGGAATATACGTTTGAACTCTTCTTTGGATAGTTCAAGTACATTTAAAAATCAGAAACGGTCAGAAGCAAACACGTTAGAAAATTACTTAAGGAACTGGGATTGATAGATGTATGGAGACACCTTCATCCATCAGAGAAAAAATACACCTTTTTCTCACATCCACATAAAACTTACTCTAGACTAGATTATTTTTTTTTTATCTCATATGCAGAAAGACACAGAATTGAGACCTGTGATATAGGTGTGAGAGACATTTCTGACCATGCAGGGGTGTATTTAACATTTCATTTAGACTGTGAACACAGAGAAACATTATGGAGGCTGAATACGGGCCTTTTGAATGATGACAAATTTTCAGATTTCGTAGAAAAAGAATTGAAAGAATTTCTCTGGTGCAATGAAAGCGATGATATTTCACCTCGTATATTGTGGGACACAGCAAAGGCTGTTCTTAGAAGTAAACTAATAACTTGGTCTGTACATAAGAAAAGGGAACGAGAACGCATTATTAAGGATCTGAATAATAACTTAAAAGTCTTAGAAGAAAGACATTTGGAAACCAATGACCCAAGTATATTATTAAATATTAAGGAAATGCAGCAAGAGTTGAATAAAATACAGGAATATCAGATTGAAAAGAGATTAAAATTTATCAAACAAACCTATTATGAAAACAGCTTAAAGTCTAAAAAATGTCTCGCCTGGAAGATACGTAAGCAGCAAATGGATATATTTATACAAAAAATAACAAACCCAATTGATAAAAAAACTTATCATAATCTGAAAGACATAAAGACATCCTTTGAAATATACTACTCTCAGCTCTACAAACAGCCACAAGTAACGGATGAATCAACTGTAAAAGATTTTCTTTCTTCCTTAGACCTACCATCAACAGGCACAGAACAAAATAAAACATTAACTCAGTGTATCACTGAGGAGGAAATTCACAACGTGATTTCAAAACTCAAAACAAATAACATGGCAGGTGAGGATGGCTACCCAGCGGAGTGGTACAAAAGTTGGCAGAAGAGCTCAACCACTTTTTTGCACGCTTCGAGACAACCAGGCCCCCAGCTGACACACCACTCATCAACCCCCAGCAAAGGCATACTGACACTTCAGGAGCATGAAGTGAGACGTGTGTTAAGGTCAGTGAACCCAAGGAAGGCGGCCGGCCCTGACGGAATACCAGGCAGGGTACTCAGAGCATGTGCTGACCAGCTGAGTGGAGTTTTCACTGCAATTTTCAACCTGTCCCTGTCCACCGTTCCACCCTGCCTCAAAACCTCCATCATCATCCCCGTCCCTAAAAAGTCAGCAGTGGACAGCACCAACGACTACAGGCCTGTTGCACTTATGCCTGTAGTCATGAAGAGCTTTGAGAGACTGGTCTGCCAGCACATCAGGACCTGTCTTCCTCCAACTCTGGACCCTCACCAGTTTGCCTACAGGCCAAACCGGTCCACAGAGGATGCAATCACTATAACCCTCCACACTGCGCTGAGTCATCTGGAGCACCAGGGCAGCTACGTGAGGATGCTCTTCCTGGACTTCAGCTCAGCTTTCAACCACATCATTCCAGAAATCCTGGTCCAGAAACTGTCCCACCTGGGTCTCTTCTTCCCCGTCTGCCTGTGGGTCAAAGACTTCCTGACTGACCGCCCACAGTCAGTCAGGCTCGGCCCCCTTCTGTCCAGCACCATCACACTCAGCACCGGTTCTCCACAAGGATGTGTCTTGAGCCCCCTCCTGTTCACGCTCTATACATCCGACTGCGCCCCGACCCGTCTCTCAAACACCATCATCAAGTTTGCGGATGATACCACGGTGGCTCTCTGCCCAGCCTAGAGGATATCCCCAGCTCCCGCTACCTCAGCAGAGCTGCCAACATCATCAAGGACTCCTCCCACCCCAGCAACTCTCTGTTCGACCTGTTACCGTCAGACAGACGATACAGGTCACACAAAACCAGGACAAACAGACTCAGAGATAGTTTCTTCCTGAGAGCTATCTCTGCAGTGAACAATAACACCCGCTGAAACTGTCCTCACAATCCCACACTATGGATCATATTGATCATGCAAACTCTTACTCTTGAAGTGCAATTATTTCATCATACAGGTGCAATGTTTACCTTTAATCCCTCTGTTTTTATTTTATTTTTTGCCGTCATGCTGCTTATGTTCATATGTATATTTTATATTTCTATATATTATTATTATTGTTACTTTGCACCAAGTGAGCAGCGCTCAAATTTCATTGTACAACGTACAAGGACAATAAAGGCTATTCTATTCTATTCTATTCTATAGGTTTGACGTGGCCCCCACACCTCCCTCTAACATCAGGCTTTTGTCTCAACTCCACAGCCCCCCACCCCTCCAACTCACCTAACCACTCAACCACTTCACACCTCGATGGACCCTCCGAGCCCCCACCCCTGTCCTTCACAGCGAACCAGGTGAGAAATGAGCTGAGGAAGACAAAGGCTCGGAAATCTGCCGGGCCTGATGGGATCAGCGCCAGGCTCCTTAAATCCTGCGCAGATGAAGTTATGGAGCATGTCTTCAACCTGAGCCTCAAGCTGGGGGTTGTACCACAGCTTTGGAAGACTTCCTGTGTGGTAACAGTGCCCAAAACACAGCACCCCAAAGACCTGAGCAGCTACAGACCGGTGGCTCTGACATCCCACCTGATGAAGACACTGGAGAGGCTGGTCCTGAGACACCTCTACTCCACAGTGGGACCCTCCATGGACCCCTGCAGTTTGCCTACAGGCCTAATGTTGGAGTGGAGGATGCCGTCATCTTCCTGCTACACCAAGCTCTCTCTCACCTGGAGAAGCCCGGCAGCACTGTGAGAATCATGTTCTTTGATTTTTCCAGTGCTTTCAATACCATCAAGCCGGCGATCCTGAAGGACAAACTGGAGCAGTCAGGGGTGGACCATCTGCTGTCAGGATGGATCCAGGACTACCTCACAAACCGACCCCAGTTTGTGAGAGCCCGGAACTGTGTGTCGGACCTGGTCACCAGCAGCACAGGTGTCCCGCAGGGGACTGTCCTGACCCCCCTCCTCTTCACCCTCTACACGGCTGACTTCAGGCACAACACGGAGGGCTGCGTGCTGCAGAAGTTCTCAGACGACACTGCGATTGTCGGTCTCATCAGGGACGACAACGACGTGGAGTACAGAGGACTCACGCAGAACTTTGTGGACTGGTGTCAGCTCAACCACCTTCTGATCAACGCGGATGAGATGGAGAGTCCGGACGTAGAAACGCTGGAGCTCAAGGAGACCTACAGTTGTCTGCAGCAGGAGGTGGACTGTAAGACAAAGAAGCTGACGAAGGTAAAGTCCTGGGATTCCCGTCCTGTGATGTCGGGGTGGACGTGCACATGGGATCACTGCTCTTCACATCCTAAGCACACAATTCTGCTGTTAACCCTTTAAAGTCCCAATCCAAGTTGAGCCAGCTAGCAGCTCAGATGAGGAAAGTTAGAACAATCAATCAGAACAATCAATCGTTCTGACCCAATAATACTTGGACTCATAGAGATGTCCGCATGAGCGTGTCTGAGGTTTGTTGGTGTTGATCTCCAGAAACGACGAGAGCCAGAAATGGAGAGTCCAGACGGAGAAACACAGGAGCTCAAGGAGTCTTACAGTTCTCTGCAGCAGGAGGTGGACTGCAAAACCATGTACAAGGACAATAAAGGCTATTCTATTCTATTCTATTCTATTCTATAGGTTTGACGTGGCCCCCACCCCTCCCCCCCTGCAGCCACACCTCCCTCTAACATCGGGAAAAACCAAGGAGATGGTGGTGGATTTTGGCCGTCATTCTGCCACCCCTCAACCGGTGAACATCCCGGGATTGGATATTGAGCAGGTGGAGTCCTACAAGTACCTGGGTGTTCACCTCACTAACAAGCTGGACTGGACCCAAAACACAGACGCAATGTACAGGAAGGGTCAGAGCAGGCTCCACCTCCTGAGGAGACTGCGGTCCTTTTGGAGGGAGAGGGCCACTCCTGAAAACCTTCTACGACTCTGTGGTGATGTCAAAGTCATCAAGAAGTCCAGCTCTGTCCTGGGCTGCTCTCTGGACTCAGTGCGGGAGGTGGGTGACAGGAGGGTCCTGCAGAGACTGACATCCATGCTGGACAATGAGTCCCACCCCCTGCAGGACACTCTGTTTGCCCCGGAGAGCAGCTTCAGCGGCAGGCTGCTCCACCCTCTGTGTGTGAAGGAGAGATTCAGGAGATCTTTCCTTCCTGCGGCTGTCAGACTGTACAACCAACAATTCTGATGACCATATGCTATATCCGTAGTTCTGTGTACAGCACTATTTATTTCTTTAACAAATTGACCATTCAACTGTGCAATATCTGTATATTCCTGTACATACCTACATTTAACTTGTGCAATAACTGTCAAATGTTTACTGGTCAGCTCTTACTGACAAGGCATAGGGTAGCCCACCACTTTGACTTTGTATAGTATATTTAATTCTATTTTTATCTTTTTTATTTATCTTTTACTTCTTACCTTACTTTTCTGATCACCTGTGCTGTTCCCCACCGTGGGACTAATAAAGGTTTTCTTACTCTTAAAAACTATTTTCATTGGAGTGGGTCTTTCAGAAAAAGTTCAGATGAAAAGAATTTAAACTCATCTTAAAGTAAAAGATTGTTTTTTCACCGAGAAAACTGAGTGTTTCAGCTAAACTGAGGCTTTCCGCAAGTCTATTCCAGATCTGTGGAGCATAGAAACTGATGCAGCTTCTCCAGGTTTAACTAATTTAGATTAAATGTATATATTGATGGCTGAGGTGAACATAGATGGTAAACCTTGTAGGTTTTCACATCCCTGTTGACCTGAAGACATCTCGTTTGCTCAACACTACCTCCAGAATGAACAGATTTTATATTCAAAGTAAAACTTTGGTAAAAAGTTTGATCTTTTAAGAGTTAAAAGCACTTTTTATCTTGTGCCGCACAACATTGGTTACTTGCTGTCCAGAGCTGCACTGAAATCTTTTATTTTGAAAGAAAAAAAAACTCATTTTGAGAGATTCTCAGTTCTATTTGAACATTAGCTTTTGTTCGCGCCAAAAAACAGACGTAATTCATTTTATTATTAAATAAAGAAGGTTATGGATGCAAATCCAAATTTCCTAAAGGCTAAAGTAAAACTATGCGGCTTTGATTAATAGAAAACGAGCCCAAATGGCTCTTTTACTGCTGAAGGTTGCCGACCCCTGCTGTAGTGGAATAACGAATAAGTTCTATCCGATGAAACCCATCTCAGGAATATAACAAGTCTCAGAGTCTCAGAAATATAATCTAAATGGTTATTGAGGGTTAATCCTAGAAATATTTTAGTCAGATTTTGTGAATGCATTCACGTGTTTATCAACTGTAGGTCTGTGTCCATCCCTACACCAGAGGAGGAGGCAGAGAAGGAATGAACATGAGGGGAAACAGAGGATGAGTCTCACGAAGAGGAGCTGTCTTGGGTTTGCCGTTGGTGTTGTGTTTAGGCAGCAACAGCAGGGCGAAGGACACGGAGATGATCTTCTTGTTCTCCCAGCTGTTTGTTCCAGTGTGCGTGATCTTTGTCAGCTGCAGGAAATACCAAAACTAAGTCTTTGTGCTTCTGCTTTGTCATGTTGTATTTAAAGTGACTTACAGTTACACAAACCAGCAAACTGAAATCTACAGTTACTTTCAACTGTATAACCAACCTTTTCCTCAAGAGGCATCACCAGGATGCCCCCCACCTTCAGCAGGCTCTTCATGTAGTCCTCGTGCTCCTTCTGCACCCCCGCCCCACAGTACACCCCGTCATACTGCCGGCTCTCTGGAGGAATCTCCAGGCAGTTCCCCTCCACAAAGGAAGGCTCACAGAACTCAAATCTGAAATAAACGGAACGACAGCAGCGGCTGAGAACGTGGACCTGAAGGTAGAAGCTCACAAACGCGTCTGAAGACATACTTGTCAAAACTCTCGCTGGTTTTGATGAACGAGTCCAACTTTTGGAAGGCATCCTCGCTGACGTGGGCGTGCAGCTCGATGCCGTAATTCACTCCAAACGGACCTACAGGAATCAGAATAGGAAAATCTGAAAGGAGATTCTCCTGCAGCGACATCATCGTTCAGACGAGCATGAAATGTGCTCACGATAGCTTCTCCTGAAGCTGAGACATGAAAAATCCTTCAGCACAGTGAGGGAATGAAGAAGACAACTGCACGTCTTTACTTAAAGCACTAAAAGATAGACATGTTTGAACTCGTCTTAAAAAATAAGAACAGAAATGTTGGTGCATACAGTAAAACACGGTGGTGGCTGTATCATGATGCAGACAAAAATGATCTGACTCAGGTGAGGCTGCTCTATCAGAATCCCTAAACTTGGGTAATCAACAACCAAACAGAAAAAGAGATGGGAAATGACAGACAATGTTCTTTCATGAGTGGACATTGTTGTTTAACTGTTGTTTATTGTTTCTTTATATGATACTAAAGCACCTCCTTGTGGGGTTTTTTTTGTGTTGTCCGTAACAACTGTTGTTTTCTCTATTGAAGCATGTAGATGTGTATTCTTTGATGTGCACACACAATGCGGAATAATGTCAAAAATAGATCTGTTTTTTTTTGTTTTCTTTTAATTTCTTGAAGTAATTGTACATTTTTTATTTTCATTTAAGGAAATGTGTTTGAGGGTTCTTAAATTTGTGACACACATCACGCCCGTTATACAATGTTAACAGTTTTTGGATATTGAGAAAAAGTTTGTTATACGTTTAAGTGATACTAAAAATGTCTTTGTTGTGTTGTTGTTTAGTTTTCACTGTGCACGAGTACTAAGAGACCAATGGAGTGCGCACGTGTTTGAAGCTCGAGCATCTCGTTTATGACCATGAAGGGGCCGTTACAGACCTTGATCATTCATCCTCCCACCGTCTTGCTGATTTTTGTTTTTTTTTTTGCAATAATGCATGTGTAACGAGATGAGATCTTTCTATTTTAATTACACAAAATATAGGCTGTCCCATAGTTTCTTTCTCCCCCTGTATTGAATGTTGAGTTGGTATCCTCTTCTTAGTTTGTTCTTCTTCTGTGGTTTCTCCTTTATATGTTGGGCGCTAGCTTTCCCTTTCCCCTTTCTGCTTTGTTGTCCGGTGAGAGAGGGGGGTTGTCTTGCAACGTTAACAATATGAATCCTCATTTTATCTTAGTTATGCCAATAATCCAGCTCAGTGGCCTTGACGTTTTCAGGCTACATTTCAAACCCTGGTGAGGAAACCCTTCTGTAAAATCTGCTTATTAGCGGAGAGTTGGACAGGAAGAGCAATGCCGTTCCCACAGCTGCTGGATGGAAGGAAGGAGCATCAGCAGCAGCAGGTTAGCTTAACAAGCACAAACGCACAACCAGCTGCTCGGCCCCGAAAAGTCAGAGCAATAACAACAAGCAAAGGTAACGTCTTCATTAAAACAATGTCTACGTTAGACATTAAAAAAAACTTTTTTTTTCTTTTGGCGGGGCGTCCTAGCTCATGGCCAGTGGATTATGAGGTCTCCTTTGGTTGCCTGGCAACAGCTTACAGCTGGTGCAGTGCAGTGAAAGACTGTGGCTTTTTGTTTAGCTTGCAATTCTGAAAAAGCTGCTAAAATTATAATTTCTTTGTAAAAGCTTTATTTCATAAAATTCTATTATACACGGTTTTTATTGAGCTACATTGAGGAAGATTTTAATTGAAGCTCAAATAAAACAAATAAAAAAATATTGGAGTTTGGACAAAAAAAAAAACCTTTTGCTATTTTAATATAAACTTAATTATTTTCCGCTTCAAATGTTCTATTTTTTGAGTTTCAAAATTTCCATTTCCAAATTTTTTTTTTTTATTTTATGTTTTTTATATTCAGCTCTTTTTTTTTCCATTTTCGAATTTGAAAATTTCAGTTTCAAAACTCTTGAGGCACGTTTGGGTACGTTTGGGCGGGGCTAACACGAAGGGCCAATCACATTCGATGAGGGTGGTAACTTCAGTCCCGAACTGCCCCGACGCGCCACAACTTGGAAAAAAGTTTTAAAACGGAAATTTTCAGATTTGAAAACATAAAAAGATTTGAAATTGAAATTTTGAGTTTTGAAACTTAAAAAAAACAGAACATTTGAAGCTGAAAATAATTGTTTATTTTAGAATAGTAAAAATCTTTGGACATCTCACATTTTTTTGCTCCAGACTCAATCATTTTTTTCAATTTGTTTTACTTGGGTTTCAAACAACATTGGCTCCAATTTAGCTCCTCATATTTTGTCAAAAAAACCTTTTTAAAGGCTTATGTCATGAATTTTGCGTACTGCAAGCCTTTAACCTTTTACTATTTAATATAAAATTAATTATTTTCTGCTTCAAATGTTCTATTTTTTAGGTTTCAAAATTCAAAATGTCAATTTCCAATTTTTTTTAAAGGTTTTTTAAATTTTATGTTTTTTACATTCAGCTCTTTTTTTCATTTTTGAATTTGAAACTTTTTAAAGTTTTATGTGATGAATTTCACGTACTGCAAGCCTTTAACGTGCGGCTTCACCCTCAGAACCTCCAGCAGGATGTGGGCGCCGTACGGTCCTATGGTGTTGAGGTTGAGGTTGAGCATCTTGACCTGGGACGGACTTCCTTTCAGCACCGTTGCCAGGCTCAGCAGCAGATCGTCGGTGAGGCCGGTGTTCCTCAGAACCAGCTGCTCCACCTCATCCGACGCTTTCAGGACCGTCATCATGGCGTCCAGCTACGACCACAAAGACAAACGCATGGAGTCAAATGGGGTTAAATTTAGAAAATAGAAGCTGTGAATTTGAAACATAGAATGGATATTAATGAAAACTGAATGTATAATGAATATTAAAAATATTTGAAAAAGAACTTGAGAACTCCTCAGCCTCCTTCACAGTTTTATTGATATATTATGTTTATTGCTATATGTAAATGTTTTTACTGGATGTTTGAAAATTGCAACTAAAAAAGTTGCATTACCTGCAATAATGTCAGTGTGAATGCTTTAAGCTGAAAGTAGTTGCTAGAGCTTTTTGCTAAAAATTTACTTTAACTGCTGAAGGGATTTACTGAAAATGCTAAAGCTATTTAAAAAATGTTACATTTGCTAAAAAAAACAAAATTTAGTTAAAAAGGTATGAAAGAGAGCTGCAGTTGTCAACTTAATTTAATTCAGCTAGTAACTTTACCTTTTTAAACTATCAGCTTCAGCATTTTTAGCTATTATTTTTAGCATCTTCAGCAGCCAAATTCACCTTACAGCATTCACACTAGCATTATCACAGGTAATGCTATATATCTAGTTCATAATTACATTAAAAAGTTATGGTTTTAGAGTTTTAAAAAGATAGTTTTAGAGTTTTAAATAAATGTTTTATCCTGTTCGGCCCGCGACCTCAGGTGTGCTTTGGATTTTGGCCTCTTGTGTGATTGAGTTTGACGCCCCTGGTCTATGAGAAGAGGAAACCCGACCTGTAGCAGGGCGTCCCGCCAGCCAGCCAGGTCAGTCTGAAGCAGCTCTTCCTGCCCTGCTGGAAGCCGGGAGCGTAGCGGTACTCGCAGCAGGAACTGAGTCTGGTCACCATGATGCCGTTAATGTACATGGAGGCGCTGAAGGGGTAACCGATGTGCCTCTGGGACACAAACTGGAACTGCTCTGGAAGAGAAAACAGACACACATCACTAATGGGATGAATATGGAGATTTTTGTCAGTTTATTTAAATCCAGTCCAATGAAAATCCTGTTTTTTTATTACATATTATTGTGTTTATGGAGGCTATACAAACGAAAACTAAGGTCAAAATATCATTTCTGAGTATTTTTTTAAATTAAAATTGTTGTAAATAAGGAGCAGATGAAATATAGCATTACCTGTGATAATGCTAGTGTGAATGCTGTGAGCTGAATGTGACAGCTGAAGATGCTGAAATTGATAGCTGAAAACGTTGAGGCAAATAGCAAATAGCCAGCTAAAATATTAGCTAAATGCTAAAAAACTGAAAAAAACCCAAAACCTTGGTTACACAAAACAGCTAGCACATCACTGAAAAATAGTTAAACTTCAAAATAGCCTGAAAAAAAATCCTTAATTAGCCAAAACTGCTAGCATGAAGCTGAAATATTAGCAAAACTAATTTCAGGAAATGCCAAAATAGTCCAAAAATCTCGCCGAATGCCAATTTTTAAAACATTAAAACTGTAACTTTTTAACAAAGTTATGACTAATAAAAAAGCAGGAATATTATTCCAGAATAAATCAACTTAAACCTCAAATAACTTTTAATGTTTTACTCTCCATAAAAATGTATTTTGTCAAAATTATACAAGTTAGAAATGAGCGCAAGATAACATTGGACCATTAATGAGAATATGATAAAATGACCTGGAGGGCCGGATAGAATTACCCGGAGGGCCAGATCCGGCCCTCGGGCCTCGACTTTGACACATGTTGATTGGAGTTTCAAACTAATTTCTTTGTAGAGTGGGGATATTTATAACTTATTCCTAAAAGTCAACATTTCAAAACAGTTTAGTTTAACGTTTATTTGAAAAGAAGTTTAGTCAGAAAAAAGAATTTATAGTTTAGCTCAAATCCAGACAGCAAAAACCGAAGCTCATCGATGAGGTTGTGGGAAATGTTCTGCCACATATCTTAGCCGCTGGTCAGATTCCAGATCAGACCAGGAAGACAAAGACGTTCATGGATCTATTTGTCTGAGAGGATGCATCAGAAAGGGGCGGAGCTGGTAGCTTGTGGCCCCTCCCAGAATATTTTCTACATCTATTTTCTACTTCAATAAAGAAATAATCACAAATGCAGTTTTAAGATTTCTATTTTTTTTTATTTAAGAACGTATTAAAAACCCCAAAACTCCATTTTCATCAGAGTGGGTCTTGAAAGTGTTTTGCAGATAGTTTTTATGATCTCTTGTCCTTTTTTACATCTTTATCAGAGAAACCAGAAGTTTTATCAGGACTTACCGCCGCGAGTGACGACGCCTTTGAAGACACAAACGTTTTCCCCTCCGCTGACTTGTTGGAGCACCTTCAGCTCATCTCGAGTGACCTCCAAGTTTGACCCTCGATGGCTCTGGCCCAGGTAGGTCATGGTCACCGTCACGTTGGATTTCTTAGCTTCCCTTTTTGCTTTTAAGCGGCTCTGCTGCGACGAGAGAAAAACAACGTCAGTAGGATTCATCTTGAAATGAAGTGGATTCCTTCAGTTGTTTGTTTGACCCGTTTCTCGGTGGGATCTCCGGTTCGGTGAGACGCGACGGACGAGAGCGACCCTCGCCGCTTGTCGTACAGATAAGGGCAGGATTGAGTCAGAGCCCCCCTGACGGAGCTCAGACCGGAAGCTTTGGGTGGGATGGCGGGAAGATAGAAGTGACCTTTTCCTGGTCCAGCCGTTGGTTCATCCAGATGGAAAACAACAAGGCTAATTTGAACTTTAGCTAATATGACAGCTACATGCTAGCTGTTTTGGCTAATTTATGTTTTTTTTGTTACGTTTTAAGCTATTTTTGAGTTTAGCTAATACTCCAGCTACATGCTAGCTGTTTGGACTAATTTATGCTTTTTTGTTTTGTTTTTAAGCTGTTCTGAAGTTTAGCTAATACTTCAGCTACATGCTAGCTGTTTTGCCTAATTTAGTTTTTTTTGTTACGTTTTAAGCTAATTTTGAGTTTAGCTAATATTTCAGATACATGCTAACTGTTTGGACTACTTTATGCTTTTTTGTTTTGTTTTTAAGCTGTTCTGGAGTTTAGCTAATACTTCAGCTACATGCTAGCTGTTTGGGCTAAATAATGTTTTTTTTTGTTAATTTAGGCTATTTTAAAGTTTAGTGAGTACTTCAGGATTTTTTTTAATTTCAGCAACATGCTAGCTGTTTTCCTCATATTTTTTGCAAAGTACTATATAACTGTTACTTTCCATGGTATAATATTGATGTTGGTGCAGTTTACATGTAGATCTCACCGTGTCGGGATTTTCCAACAGCAGCAGTTTGCTCTTCGCTCTGATCAGGCTGGCGATGGACTGGATCATTTTAGCGTCTCTCGGCTGAGCTGGAATCTTGAAGAACAAAGTCATTCCTCAAAAACAAAAAAGTAAAAACTGTAAGAAGCATGAGGGTCTTACTGGAGTGTCCCTGCCTCCTCCGTGAACTCCTCGGTAAATCAGATGCTGCAGCAGAGAGTTGCTGTTTCTTCTGAGTTTTCTCATTGATGCTTTTTGATACGGTTCCATTCTGAAAGGATAAAAGTATTTTTTATCAGGAACCAGAGATGGACACAACCATATTAAATAAGTATCTTTTTCAGCCTTTTGAACACGTTTCTCAGTTGCTCATTTCCCATCTTGTTGCTTAAAATCTATTAAAAAACAAAAAAACACCACCTATGGAAAGTCTACACTGAGGTGACACTGATCTTTGTTTTTCCACTGACAAGCCTCTATTGTTTCCCTTCAGGGTTGAAGTACCTGAAACCTAATCGAAGGAGCTGCAGCCGCGTCATCTGGAAAAGGAGACGGCAGGTAGGCCAGCTTCCCCTGAGATGGTCACAGCAAATGAACCTGACTGCAGTCTTTAATGGAGAATTGGAAAAAGCAACTCACAAACGGACTCCTGACAGACACGGTGGCGCCCTCTGGTGGTAGTAGACCGCCTAGATTTAGCCTCCTCACTACCTGAGCTGCAAGTTTCTCCGAAACCACAGAATAAACTCATTTATTGCATCTACAAAGAACATTTGGGGCTTTTCAGTGATACCAAACAGGAAGAGGAAGGCAGGAATTGTAGTTTTAGGTGGATTTTAGGCCAACATTTTGACCGGACAAAACAGTTTTTCTCTGGTAGTCAAGAGGATTTGTCAAAAAGTTGGTCAAAATGAATGATAAGGTGTGGAGGATCTTTACAAAATGGAGAGGATTAGCTCTACTGTGCTGTTTACACCTTAAAAATCACATTTAATATAGTATACATCAAACTCATGTTTTTCTGACAAATCTATGGCTCTGTTTTTAAGACAGATGTTTCAAATGGTTAGAGTTTGGCTGCCAAACTTTTTGTCATTTCCCCATTTTCAACTAAATTGATCGCTAATATTTTGTTTAGCATCTAAAAGCAAATACCACATTTTTTTTGCATTAGAAGTCTCAGTTTTTTGCATAGTTTGGCCAGAAGTGCAACAACTTATACTCAAAAGTGACTTATAAGAGTTTCAAAAATAAAATGAATAAAATAGCTTAAGACCACTTTACAGGCATTAAAACATTTATCTGTGGTGAATGTTTGTTTTGACTCACTGTGATGTCCTGCTCTTTGTCATTTTGTGTTGTATCTTAATTTATTTTTTATTGTACAGCTACTGGTTACTTCATTACGGAAGCCGAAAACGGCCTACTTAATTTTTTTTTACGTTTTCTCGTTACGAGTCATTATCTCGTTACAACGAGTTATGATCTCGTTTTCTCGTTGAAACGAAAATTTGGCTAATTTAGCCTTTTTTTTTTTTTTTTTAGGGTATATTGAAGTTTAGCTATTTTTTTCAGCCACATGCTAGCCGTTTTGACTAAACTAAGTTCTTTTTTTCCCAGTTTTTGGGCTAATTTGGCATTTAGCTAATGTTTTTGTTTTCAGCTATCCATTTCAGCATCTTCAGCTATCAGCTCTACCATCTTTAGTAGCCAAATTCAGCTTGCACTCACACTAGCATTATCGCGGGAAATGCTATATATCTAGTTCATAATTATGTTAAAAAGTTTTAAAGTTCAATAAATGTTTATCCTGCTCTGCCCGCGACCTAAGGTATGTTTGGGATTTTGGCACCTGTACGATTGAGTTTGACACTGATCTACGGAAAGCCAGAGGTGCCATTAAAATCCTTTTTGTTTTCATTTACATTTTGGAGTTTAGAAAGTTCTTTTACAGATTTCACACTGATTAGATGAAATACTTGATGCTAACAGGATGTTCTGGGATTTAACAATAAAGTTTTGACACTAATGGTCCAAACAGCCTGTTAGCTCAGCTTCTTCCTGACGTTTTAGGATGTTTGTTGACATGTTTGGCATGTTTACAGGTCGAGTATTGTTATAAAAAACAATCTGACAGTGACAACATGTATTTGTTCTGCAATGCTTTTGCCAATAATTCACAAAGTTTGTGTCCAACAGATATAATTACAGTAGAATTGGAATTTTTGTCTTTAAAATGGAACCAGTTCAAGATGTAACAAGTGAATTTAGACTGAATGCTATTTTCTCTACATGTGGATATTAATACTTAGAATATACAAGTATAATTATGATAATTCTAAAACAGAATATTCTCCTTTTATTGAGAGTTTTTTGTAAGGTTTGAAAGAAGGAAGTGATTCAAACGTGTTGGTTAAAGGAGTGCTGTCTCCTCTGAATAGCTTTTGTGTTTTTTCCAGGAAGGAAAAACGAAACCACACCTGAGCTGCTTCATTAGAGTATTATCTAAAACAGCTAGAGTTTAGTTTCAAATGCAAAAGGAGTTTATGCAAATATACTCCTGGTTTGCACACGAATCATATAACATAATCCACCTATATAAACTAAACCTTTGCAGCTCAAGAAGCTCTCAACCGACATTTACAAATCTAATGATCGATTCTTTTTAAGAATTGGGGAAAATATCTCAGTGTTCTGAAAGTTGTGTTTTATTAAATGCACACTAAGTTTTAGCTATTTCAAATATTGTAAAAATAAAGAGTTCAACATTCGTTCAAACTAAGCTGAAAGGTCCACAAAGATCTGAACTGTTAGATATCAGTTATTCTGAAAGAATGAGACGGTTTTTTGTATTGAAGAGCTTTCACACTTTATTTTATATCTTACTCTAAAAAAGAAAGCAATAATGTGCAAAAAGAGCAAAATGTTTTGGTGTTAAAAAGGCTGAAATTGACTAAAACACTGAAGAGATTCATGGGAAAGAAGATAAAATAAGAAAAGTTATGAAAGAAAATTATTGATTAGTATTTAAACATGAAAGAAGACAATTGATTTGGTATTAATCTGCTTTCTCACTCCTTTAATGAGCAGTAAAGTCACATTTCACGTTTTTCACATGGAAAAAAAAAAAGTCTCTTAAATGAATTTAAGTTTATTTGATTTATATGGCGCCGTAAAATGACTTTGAAAGTTCAAAGATCATTAAAAACAAAGCTAAAATGTTCAAACAGTTCCATATAAAATCAAAAAGCATAAAAAAACACCAGAGAAAAACAAAGATAACATATTGGAATCGAGAAAAAGTGACTTGAAGAGCCTCTCCGATGTTCTACATTTCCATTAAAACTTACCCGGGGTCTCGTCCGGGTTCGGAGCTGAATGAATCTTTTTGGCCGTCTCTTCACATTTTTCTATGAAGCCTTTTTTTATTTGTCATTTGTTTGTTTTAACTTTGGTATGTTTAATGTTTCGGCTCATTTTCATTGTTTATTTGTGGTCGTTTTGGATCGATGTCTCAATATTTCATGTCTTATGAAGTTTTTATCTGATTTTTTCTGTCCTCTTTCTTTTTTTCCACATTTTATTTCCACTTTGATGATTGTCATACGCTTTTTCTTTACTTTTTTCCCTCTTTTTGTGGTTTCTTTGAGTTTGTTTTATGTTTTTTTTGCTGCTGTGATGAAAACCACTTCTCTGTTCTCCATGTTTGTCATTTCTAGACGAACTGAATCACTCAGCAGTTATGCTATACCTGAGTGTTCTCAAAGTTACTGACGGTTTTGATCAAATGTTAATACTAAAACTAGACCTTTTCAAACACTAAAAACAGTAAATAGTCAAGGAAGAAATGTGAAATCTTTACTTAGATTAAGAATTCATTGTACAGATATCTTTACAGTCTGTTTTGTTCTCCACTAATGAGGACAGATTTGAAAAATAAATAAATAAATTGGAACTGTTTTATTATAAGTAGTAAAAGCAACAATAATATATTTTAAAACATGTTAATGTTAAAAGTAGATTAGAAAAGTTAGATTACCTGTAATAAGCTAGTGCCAATGCTTTTTACTGAACGTAGTCACAGAAGATGTTGAAGCTTTTTGCTGAAAATAGTTTTGCAAATGTTGAAAGGATTGGCTGAAAATGCAGATGCTATTTGTAAATGTTAAATTTGCTTAAAAGACTGTAAATTCTGTTAAAAAACAATGAAAGTTGACCTACATTTCTGAAAATTGTGTAGTAAAATTGCTTAAACATACCTAATACATGCCAATTTTGCCAAAGTATTTAGTGTGTTGCTTAAATATTAGCTAAACTTCAAATTAGCCCAAAAAAACCCTCAGTAGATACCAAATTAGCCAATAAAGCTAGCTTGTTGGTTCAATACTAGCTAAACTCCAAAATAGCGTAACGTTCCTCTGTGAACAAATTAGTCAAAAATGTTAGCCTGTTTCTAAAATAAACTCTAAATTAGCCAATAAAAAGCTCAGTAGAAAAAAAGTTAGCCAAAAACATTGGCATGTTGTTAAAATGATAGCTAAACTCCAAAATAGCGTAAAACGCCTCAGTAGATGCCAAATTAGCCAATAAAAATTAAAATAAAAACAAAAGAAAAAAGCTAAAGCTTTGCTTACGAGCTAAACTCCAAAATATCCTGAAATTTCACAGTAAACAAAATTGGTCAGAAATGTTAGCATGTTGCTAAAATAAAAGCTAAACTTTGAATAGGATAAAAAAGTAGCTAAGAAATTAGCCAAAAACGTTGGCGTGTTGCTAAAATATTAGCTTAACTCCAGTTTTTCAAAAATTGCTAGTAAAAATTACTATAAAAGATGAAAAACTTAGTCCGTGAATATATCTAGCCTTGTTGATAATCTAGTTAAAATTTTGAAATTTGAAGAGTTTCTCATTCATTTTTGCACATTTTTCTGAATATATCAAAAAATGTAGTTTATAAACACCAAAATATAAGCAGTAATGTCCTTAATGGGCTGAACGTTTTGATACCAAGATGTGAGTTTTTATGTGGTAAAAAATCTACGTAAAGGATCAGGAGGATCCCTATAGTGTGAATGACAACTAAACATTCACACAGTAAAGAAACAATCAGAAATTACACTTGTTGGTCTGTTCTTCTTTGAGATTGAAAAAGCTTGAACGCTTTCATTGAGTTATTGACCCAAACTATAAATGTTAAATGATGCATTCAAACTCCTCTGGGAAATACGGTCGCCACTGACATTTCAAAGCGGCGTGGACACCTGAGCGTTTATTCTGGCCGGCGCCCCCTGCGTTTGTTCTATGACACATGTTCTCCTGCCGTCCTTCATAAAGCCACGCTCCTTCAGCTTTCACATCTCCTCTGTGAGCGTCTGAGTGGAGCCCCGCACACGCCTCGGTGCAGTTTCCTCTGAGCGCCGGCGCCTTCGGGGGGGGTTCTCTGAGCGGCGGCGTGCTCCGTCTGCCTGCAGAATTCATTCCATTCATAACCCGATAGGAGGTCTGAGTGCATTTGGCTCGTCAGACGCGGCGTGTCGGTTTGCTCGGCACACGCCTCCGTCCTACAGAACTCATGATACCACGCCCCCGTAGGCGAGGGGGTGGCCGCACCCGGCAGGAGGGCGGGTTGTCATTTCGTTTCACTCGACACGTCTGAGGGTGGAGATTTCTAAAAGTCATCAGAGAGGAAACATCAGAACGATGATAGAGGATGTCTGGAAGTGATTCAAGAGTTCTGAGAAAAGTCTGTCTGGTTTTGACTGTTTCAGCTAAAAACAGAACTTCAGTTAGAAAGTGTGTTTTCTCTAGAATATAACGTTTTTTCCTTTTTATAAGTGAAAAAGAAACAAGTAGAATTTGTTTTGGTAAAATCTCTTAAAATAAGTTGAGATTTCCTGACCTTTCAAGTCAAAGTTTTATTTTGAAATGAACTATAAACTCTCAAATTCAGAAAAATTCCTCTGATAACTGAAAATATTATGTCTTAAAACAACAAATACATAGACTTAATCCTGTGTCACAGTCAAGGCCCGGGGGCCGGATCAGGCCCTCTGAGTAATTCTATCCGGCCCTCCATGATCATTTAATATTGTTATAATGACCCGATGTTATCTTGTGCTCATTTCTAACTTGTTTTAATTTTGACAAAAATAATATTTTTTATGGAAGTTTAAAATATGTTGTAAAGTTTAGGTTTAAGTTGATTTATTCTGGAATAATATTCTTGACTTTTTAATATTCATATTTATGTTTAAAAGTTACTGTTTTAAAGTTTTAAAAATTATCACTCTGCTAGTTTTTTGGACTATTTTAGCATTTATTAAGATTTTTTAGGCTATTTTAAAGTTTAGCAAATATTTCAGCTACATGCTAGCAGTTTTGGCTAATTTAGGCCCTTTTTTATTTATTTATTTTTTAAAGTTCTTTTTTCAGTTTTTTGGCCTATTTTGAAGTTTAGCTATTTTTTTCAGCTACATGCTATCTGTTTTGGCTAACCAAGGGTTTGTTTTTGTTTTGTTGTTTAGGGTCATTTGGTATTTAGCTCATATTTTATCTGGCTATCAGCTTCAGCGTTTTCAGCTATTAGCTTAAAAGTTTTCAGCTTCAGTGTTTTTAGGTATCAATTTCAGGATCTTCAACTATCAGCACTAGCATCTTCAGCGTCCAAATTCAGCTTACAGCGTTCATACTAGCATTATCACAGGTAATCCTATAAGTGTTAAAAAGTTATGACTTTAAATTTTAAAAATGTCATTTTCGAGTGTTCAATTACTGTTTATCGTGTTTGACCCGCGACCTAAGGTGTGTTTTGGATTTTGGCCCCTTGTGCGACTGAGTTTGACACCCCTGGCCTAAATATTTGTACTTTTACCACCAAAAATATCTATATTTAAGTGCAACAATAGAAAACTCTCTTCTTCTGGATCAATTAAAATAGGAATAACGATATACATTAAAATGACGTTGAAAATATATAGAAATGATTAGATATCACTTAAAATTAGTTGTTTAAAAAATAAATGACAACATTTATTTTTTTTAAAAAGTTTTTCATCTAAAAAAAAAAAGTTACTAGTTATTAAATTTGCGTTTTAAATCCAGGATATACAGATATTTAAGCTAAAAACTAGACAAAAATTCTTAGCGATATTTGTTGTTTTTGCAGAGAATCGTCTTCCTGTCCCTAAGAGGCAGAAAGTGTTTCTTCAGGACCAGGAGGACAAATGTGAAAGAGAACAGCGAGCAGATTTGTGTTCTTTGGGCCGAGATTGACGAGACAACATCTCGGCTGTTGGGGGAAAAAACTGGATTATATTTGCATCTTTTGATTTCTAATTTATTATAATATTTTGAATTCCAATTAATTATTTTATTAATTTCAAATTAAATATTAATTTTATTTTTTGTTTGGTCTTAGCAAACCCAACAATTTCCTTGAAAAATCAATAGATTACATGTAATCATTTCACTAAGATTCACTCTGCATTAACCTCTAACAGCTTTGAAGCTCATCTGCATCATTTATTCTATGGCTGAAGAACGATACCATCCTCTGAAGAGAGTAAAATTAGAGAAATAAGTAAATTATTATCTATTTTTACTCCAATACCTCTGATATGGTTTGAGGAAAATCTGCACTTCCATCATTTTACCACTAGAGGGCGACATAGGCTCAGTCACAGTGGATTAAAACTGTACAGGAAGTTCTTTAAACTCCTAAGAGGCTTTGGCTCCTCGGGTCCCGTCACTTCCAGCTCCTGTATGCCTTCAAGACACAAACATTCTCAATCGCGTGAGTCTTCAGAGTGAGAGGAAGCTGTTTGTCCTCAGTCTGCAGCTCTGAATCAGTTGTAATGTTCCGGTTCAATCGTTTTAACGTTTTAATCAGCGACACAGTTCCTTCGGGAATTATTTTTCTCTCAAAATGAGTTGTCACACAGGAGGGGCCGCACCCGCCAACACTTTGCTAATTAATTTCACAGATTATTCTGGTATCCTGCAGTTCTGGGTTCACGGGTCAAAAGCAGCTCGGCTTTCTGCAGATTATTTACTCTCAGGTGACCTTCGCTTTCCCAACTCAGCATGGATAAGAAGTCAAAGCAAACGTATACAGTTTGTGATCGTTTTGTTATGTTGTTGGGTCAGAGCTGTGACACACAGTCCTTCCATTTCTCATGCATCATTCAGTAACCATGGAGACAGATTGATCCCCTCTTCTGGTCCACAGGACCTCTGAACTGCAGCCACCTGCGCAGCTGCAGTCGGGTTGACCTTTTCCTGAAACGACAATGGCCGACTTGCACGTCGTTTGTGACCGATAACATCAGTACAATGTCCGCCTGAGTTAGAAAACGATCACAGTAATTTACTCGAAAAGTTGCCTCAACTGCGATAATGTTAGTGTAAATCCTTTTTGCTGAAATTAGTCGCTGAAGATTTTTGCGGAAAATGGTGACGCAATTTACTTTGATTGCTGTAAATGCAAAAGCTATTTTAAAAATATCAAAAGACTAAAAATTTGGTTCAAGAACTATGAAAGAGTGCTGAAGTTGACCTAAATTTCTGAAAAATCTGTCGTAAAATTGCTTAAAAATTTCTAATACATGCCAATTTTGAAAAAAAAAAAAAAAAATTATGAGCTAGACTCCAAATTAGCCAAAAAAAAAACCTTAGTAGATGCCAAATTAGCCAGAAAAGCAAGTATGTTGTTGATGTAACCCTTAACCACTCAGCTTGTTAAAGTAAGATGGTTGATTAAATCAAAACTCACACGGTTTAATAATGGGTGAAAAGGACATTCCAACTTAAAGCAACAGTCTAGGTTCAGATAGGATTCCCCTATACAAAATGATATGGTGAGAAGTTTCCAGAAGAACACTGGTTAGCTAATTTAAATTTTCTATGGGAAAAAAAAAAAACAACACAAACACTTTCAGAATCTTAATAAATTTAGAGCACATGGAAAAAAAAACAGTAGAAAAGGAAAAAAAAAAAAAACTTTTACAGATAACTACCAAACTTTGTTCACTCTGTGTCAAAAAGTTCAGTTCATGTATGGTTGGCGAGAATGAGTGTGAGTGTGTGTGCGCGCGCGCTCGTGTGTAGATGGCCGTTGGTGCGGGTTGAAGCTCACGAGACCGCAATCTTACCGCCTTAATCCTCACGGTTTGAGACGATACAGGTCAGAGTCACTCCGTTGATGTCCTCAACACCGCAGAGCAGAGTTTCCGCCGAATTCCATCGACTCTTCACAGGGTTTTTCACACGGCCCACAATGCTAGCTCTGCTGCTAGCTTAACGGAGTAGCGCTCCCCGCCGTAGTCGGAGTAATCCCCGCTTGAAATTTGCGTTCCCTCGGTACAAAAGTCAGTCTGAGTGATATCCAACTCGGCTTCCTCTTCGATGGAGCGAGACTTCAATCTGTCCTCTCTCCTTTTCTTTTTCGTCGGCGAAGCGGTGAAGAACGAAGCAGACTCACCTCTCCCTCCTTTTTCTTCTTCTTCTTCTTCTTCTGCACCCCGCGCTGTCCACCAGCCACACCCAGTTTGCGCCCAAACATTTCAAAATAAAACTCTGAAAATAAACAGCATAACAGATTACAACACTAAAATAAAAGTTAAAATCCAAATTATCCTAAAAAAACCTCAGTAGCTAATAAATTAGCCAAAAACTTTAGCATGTTGCTTAAAAATGAGCTAAACTCCAAAATAGCCTGAAATTCCTCAGTAAACCAAATTAGCCAAAAACGTTAGCATGTTGATAAAATAGAAGCTAAACTCTTAACTTGCCTAAAAAAAAACTTTTAGTAGATAACAAATTAGCCAAAAACTGTGTGTTGCTAAAATTGAAGCTAAACTCCATATTAGCATAAAAACAATTAAATAGATGTCAAATTAGCCAAAAAGCTAGCATGTTGCTTAAATATTTGCTAAACTCCGAAATAGCCTAAAATTCTTCAGTAAACTAAATTAGTAAAAAAAAACGTTAGCATGTTGCTATAATAAAAGCTAAACTCAAAATCTTTTTGAAATTACTATAAAAAATGAAAACATAGTCCATGAATATGACTTTATCAGTCTTCTTTCAGGCTATTATAAATCCATCAGTTCTTCTGGTGTTTGACATTTTCTCTGACAGACTGTTCTGTTTTGACTGCAGAAAAAAGAAAAAGGTTTAGTTATTGACTATCGTTATCTACTGTCACATAGATGTTTTCTCCTGATAGTGTGACTGTATGTGCTCCTTCAATTTAACAATTGATTTTATCTTGAATAGTTTATAAAAATATTTGAAGCCTCTTTTACGCATTAATGTCCTTCTATACCAATTACTTTGTGTCTTGTAGTTTTTTAGTATAACCTATTGACTTTGCACACCAATCATAAGATTTGAGACCAAAATAATCAACTTTTTTTGTATATTTGTTAAAAGAAATAACTGTAAAGTAGTGTTCTCATCAAAACGAAGCATAAATGGAAACTGGCTGCAGCTTCATCGTGTTTCAGAGCTGATTAACCCCTAAACAAGCAGATGTACGCACAGGACATGACCCGACATCTCCATCTGCGAGGAGCAGCAGGGAGCTCTGCTCTCGGAGGAGGACCGGCACGGCCACATGGCGAGCTGTCACCTCCTCGACAGGGACACAGAGCGGGACGGGTGTGAAGGCAGATCGAAACGGGCAAAAATGAAGCCTCTGTAAGGCGCCAGTCTCTGAGCTGTAAGTCAGGGGCGTTTGAACGATGGAAGCACCAGAGTCAGAAGCATTTCATCCCAGTGTCACTGTCTAAGTGTGAGCTTTCTCGAGAGAACCCTGGATAGACTGTGTTCTTGTGTTCCTGTCGCTGCTAAAGTTGTGATTCATTTGTACTTTGTTTTAATCCTTACAAAAGTTTTTCCAACATTTTAATTTAATGGTCATCATTACTTTCTGTTGCAAATTTTCAATTCCAAGACATTATGTGGGGAAAAAAGAACAGATAATTTTGAAGTTTTACAAACTTTATGATATATAGTTGCATAATGTATTTATTTTTTTAAATTAGTCTTGGTTGGGAGCCAAAAAATTACTATTGATTTTTTTTAAACTTTCATATTATGTTGGTGGCAAAAAGGCAACATTACAGGTTATGTATTATAAAGGTGCACAACCCAAGTCTGATCTGGACTTAGCAGAAAACTGTTGAATTTCAATGAACTTGTATTTCCTTAAACCTTCAACAATGACTCCCCATATGTTTTCATATGACTGAGTATTGGGTCACCGAAAAAAAAAAAATGTAATATTACAAGTTTTTTTTCTCGTAGATATACGACTTTAAATCTCGTAAATTTACGAGAAAAAAGTCGTAACTGCTAAATTATGAGAATAAAGTCGTATATTTATGACTTTAAAAGTCATAGGTTAAATTTACAACTTTTAAAGTCGTAAATTTATGAGAAAAAACGTGCAAATCTACGGGATTTAAAGTCGTAATTTTAATGAGAAAAGAAAAAGAGTTGTCTGTTTATCAGAGCCGTGATTGAAGATGAAAGACGTGGAGAATCTGGTGTAGATTATGTCCAGATCGGTGTTAAAAGCAAAGAAATTCTGAACGTTTTGGCGATTCAAAATCAAATTATTTCCGGGTTCGGTAGTGCGTGTGTTGTCTTGCGTATCTTCAAGTAAGCAAAAGAGGCGCTATTATTGTGTTAAACAGACTTTTTATCAACAGTCTCCTCATACTGCTGCACTGTGCATGACTAGCGCTCATCTGCTAGCTTACCACTTGCCGTGCACCGAACATGTGACCAGTCGCTTGGCCTTCTGGGTAATGCAGTTCGTAAACAGCTAACTTCAATACACAACAGTGCGGAGTTTCATATGTAAAATAAAGAGCTCAGAGATACACGTTCATCAGGATCGTCACTTTATTACATCTTTCATTTCCTTTCTCCACCTTACGTCACGTCTCTGTCATGCTCAGAAACCAAAAGAGAACGTAAACAGAGCTCCGGACGCCTCCTTCCCCAAATAAAACGTCCCGTCTCGACACAAAACAACATTGAGAAATGACAACGTTAGCACAAGAACATTGAAAATTCCAAAAACTGGTCCTCTTCAGACGGAAGCATCACAGAGTTGGAGGAGATCTGGTCTGTCAGAGGAAGAAATGACTGAAGTGGACAGCTGGAGGATATGGACCGCTTCATAAACGGGATCTGCAGAGATCCTGCAAGCAGCATCAACGAATAAAACATTATTAAACTGTAAATCAAATAAAGAAACTTCCAAATATTTGAAATATTTTAAACATTCAGTTTACCTGATGAAATCCCAGACGCTTTTCACAGTTTGGTTGGTCTGCTTCAGTTCACGACATAACTGGAATGTAGACTCCCCTCGACTTTAATACATTACGAGAAAAAAGTCGTATATCTACGAGAAAAAAACTTGTAATATTACTTTTTTTTTTTTTCGGTGACCCTAATACTCCGTCGTATTTTCACATTGGAGGCTGTCAGTATTAAAAAAAAAAAAAAACGATCATGCAATTCTGGATTCCGCCACTAGATAGCGCAGTGGCATGAACTGGGTACGTCACTGTCAGAAGCTCAGCCTTCGATCCCCGCTTTTACGCATTTTTAAAATAAATTAAAACTAGAACTGTTGCATTTAGTGTGAATGTTTTTTGTCAAATAGTCACCGAAGATTCTGAAGCTTTTTGCTGAAAATTATGATGTAATTTATTTTAATTGTTTAAGGGATTTGCTGAAAATGCTAAGGCTATTTGCAAAATGGTGAATTTGTTAGAAGACTGAAAATGTAATGACAGAACTTTAAAGGAGTGCTGATCAAAATTTCTTAAAGATTTATAGTACAATTGCTTAAAAATCCCTAATACATACCAATTTTAAAAAAGTATTTAGTGTGTTGCGTAATTTCCGCTCTCCTTAGCTTGTTTACATTAAAAGTGGGGTCATCTGGACCCCTCAAGACACTGCGCTGAACTTTTTTTTCCCCCTGATTTTTGAGTTTCATTAATGTCCATGGCAGACATAAAATCCTGTCCACCTCTGTCCACATTTGTCATGGAAGAAATCGCATAACAATATGTGGTTGGAGCTATCTGGACCCCAAGGAGAGCGGAAGGGTTTTAAATATGTGCTAAGCTCCAAATTAGCCCAAAAAACCTCAGTAGAAGCCAAATTAGCCAAAAAGCTAGCTCGTTGCTTAAATACTAGCCAAACTCCAAAATAGTCTGAAATTCCTCAGTAAACTAAATTAGTCAAAAATGTTAGATAGTTGATACATAGAAGCTAAACTCAGAAATTTTTGAAAGTTTCTATAAAGATGAAAACATAGCCCAGTAATATATTTAAAGGTTTGGTTCTAATCTACTTAAATTTTTTTAAATTTGAAGACTTTCTCATTCATTTCCCATGATGCATATATTGCTCAACATTTCAAAAACTATAAAGTTTGTGAATATCAAACATACAAGCAGTAATTTTCTGAACAATCTAAACGTTTTGAACGTACTGAAATGGCTGAATGTGTGATTGAGTTTTGACAGCGTACAGAAAGTAGCAGGAGAATCACTTTAGTATGAATGTTAATTTCTGTTTGTCTGATAAAGAGTAAGCATTTGGCAGCTTGACTTCCAGGTTTGGCGTTTTACTTTGAAATACTTCCTGGTTGTTAATTTAGTCGTGATTGCTTTCAGGTGTGTTTATTCTCTTCTCCGTGTCTGGATCGTCGTTCTTGATGGAAGTCAGGCTGCAGACTAGGGCTGCCACAAACGATTATTTTAATAGTCGACTAATCACCGATTATTTTTTCCGATTAGTCGACTAATCTGTTCATGGCCAAAGTGGATGTAAAGATGCTGAAGTTGATAACCGGCTAAAATATTAGTTAAATGCCAAATTTACCAAAAAATAAAAAGAGCCAAAGTTAGCCTAAATAGCTAGCATGCTGCTGAAATATTAGCTAAATTCCAAATTAGCCTTAAAAAAACGGAAAAATCCTATATTAGCCAAAACAGCTAGCATATAGCTGAAATATAAGCTAAACTCAAAAATTGCCTAAAAAAACTTAAAAAAGCTTAAGTTAACCAAAATAGCTAGCATGCTGCTGAAATATTAGCCAAACTCCAAATTAGCCTTAAAAAAATGGAAAAATCCTATATTAGCCAAAACAGCTAGCATATAGCTGAAATATAAGTTAAACTCAAAAGTTGCCTAAAAAACGTAAAAAAGCTAAAGTTAACCGAAATAGCTAGCATGCTGCTGAAATATTAGCTAAACTCCAAATTAGCCTTAAAAAAATGGAAAAATCCTATATTAGCCAAAACAGCTAGCACATAGCTGAAATATAAGCTAAACTCAAAAATTGCCTAAAAAAACTTAAAAAAGCTAAAGTTAGCCGAAATAGCTAGCATGCTGCTGAAATATTAGCTAAACTCCAAAATAGCCTAAAAAACCTTAATAAATGCCAAAATATTCCAAAAAGCTAGCAGAATGCTATTATAACTTTCAACTTTACTACAATCTGACTTCATACAATATAAAGTAACGACTAATCGACTATTAAATTAGTCGTCGATTATTTTAATAGTCGATTAGTCATCGATTAGTCGACTAATCGTGGCAGCCCTACTGCAGACACAAACTCTGTTTTTGTCGTGAGTGTTCTTCTGAAACCTTGCCGCTGGAGTTGAGAGATGTTGTGCCATAAACTTTATCACATTTTGTCCTGTAGACTTTATTGTGTTTTAGTCTCTTGATTCTTTGAAAGCTGTGAAGTGAAGCAGTCATAAGGAACCACAAACTGGATTTATTAGCTTAATTTTCTTTAACTGCCTTCATCCTCAGCCGGCCTGCTGGATGGACGGGTGACCACCCTCCACCCTCCACCCTCCACCTGGACCTCTCCTCAGACTCCTGCGGGTTTCCCGCTCTGCTCAACGCCCCGCCCTCCTGCTTCCTGTTTGTTTCCTCATCATCTTCCCTCTCCTTGAACTGTGCATGGTGCTCACAGTAAGTACAGTTTTTATTCTACTCAGTGGTTCAGATCTCACTTACAGGTGGATACGGTCACACCTGTACGGGGAAGGCATCCATGTCGTAGACCGTTCAGAGAGAAAATGTTCATGTAAAACCACAAGTCACAACACCAGGTGACTACAAATTATAGCGCTTCAAATTCTGAACACAAAAGTCAATAAAATGACTCAAAAGACCTAAAAGTTCTTGATATTTTGCATATTTCATTTGCCTTAGTGAGATTATTGTATTGGTGTCATTACATGGTTTATATCTGCCAAGTACAGTTAATTTTTCTGTGATAAAGGCTTGAGTCTGCGGGCGCTCCTTAACCCTTTAACTACCTGCTCAACCAAACCGTGGGGCACATTTGGAAAAGATGTTTAAGAATAATAGTTGTGTGTATTACTCCCCAAGGTACAGAGCCCCAAAAGGGACTTAAAAAAAAAATTGAGGTAGAAAAAATGTTTTCATAATTTTAGTTTCATTTACTATGCCCACTTACTAACCAAAACATTTTATTTTTCTAAAAATTGAAGTTAAAAAAAAACAAAACTTTTTTTTTTTTTTACTTCAATACTTATGAAGCCCCTATGTATTTTTAGGAAAATAATGTATATTTTTTACTTTTTTTTTTTTTACTGCGATATCCCTTTAGGGACTCAGTAAAAAGTAATAAGCAGCAGAAAAAATACTTTTTTCTGTGATTTTTTTTTTTAGGGTAGTTAAAGGGTTAATGTAAGTATGTGATGTGTGGTACTCTGGTCTGAAACGACTAAGGCTGCACATTTCAACAACTTTCCTCAATGATTAGAGCAGGGGTGTCAAACTCGATCGCCAAAATCCAAAACACACCTTAGGTACTATTGAACACTCTAAAACAAAATTTTAAAAACTTTAAAACTAACTTCTTAACATAATTATGAATAATAAAAAAGCAGGAATATTATTTCAGAATTAATCAACTTAAATAACTTTCAATATTTTACTCTCCATACAAATATGTTTTGTCAAAATTAAACAAGTTGCACTTTCAAAATAAAGCTTTATAGCATTTTTTTTTTATACTGAAGGCGACGTCCCGACATAATACTGCACATTAACACCACAGATAATACAGTTATACAGTTTTATTTAACATGGTTAGTAAAAGTTTCATTTTGGAAGTCCAAAAACACTACATCATTTATGACACTAAACCTACAATGTTATAAGGTAACGCATGGGGCCTGAATGTCTAAGTATTGGGTGAACTATTTTTCATTTGTTTTGGTGCAGTGTGATTCATGAGTTGTCCATCTTTCCCACTCCCCTCTGGGAAAACGGAGAGATTCCAGATTTCAAAGATTTACTGTTTCTAGTATGTTTTTTAAGTAATTTTAAAAGGGAATTATTGAAAAGCAAAAATAAATAGTTTTACTTTTAGTCCTGAGCCTTGGATAATAATGGTGCAATCAGTCCACAACACCTAGTTACTCATCCGATATTGTAGCTCCAATGTTATTTTTAAACATCATATTTCAACTTATTTTCTTAAAATGATCTATTGCAAGTTAAAAATATCATTGAATTCAGACAAAGCTGCATCTCATAAACGGTGGTTATGGAAGAGGATTAAAGAGTGGGAGGCAAATGGAATAGAAAAGACGGATTTGTCGAGGAAATAAACAAAAATAGAGAAAAAAATGCATTTAGAGAGAAATCGAAGAAAAAAAAACACAAAGAAAAGATTTAAAACTCATGGAAACTAGAAAACTTCCATTACCTGAGATAATGCTTTTTGTCACTGAAGATACTTAAATAGTGATTTAATTTAATTTAATGACCCCACTTTAATGTAAACAAGCTAAGGAGAGCGGAAGGGTTAAGGACTTTGATTAAACGCTGAAGTTCACCTAAATTTCTGAAAAAAAGGAAAATAAAATTACTTAAAAATCCCTAATTTAGGCCAATTTTGCAAAATATTCAGTGTGTTGCCTAATAATAAAATAAACTCCAAATAAGCCCCAAAAAAACTGCAGTAGATGCCAAAATTAGCCCTAAAAAAAGCTAGCTCGTTGCCTAAATACTAGCTAAATCGCAAAATAGCATAACAGTTCTCAGTAAACCAAATTAGCCAAAAAGCTAGCACATTACTTAAATACTAGCTAAATTACAAAATGGCATAAAATTCCTCAGTAAACCAAATTAAAACGTTAGACTGTTGCCAAAATAGAAGGTAAACTCTAAATTAAAGCCGCAAGCGGCGTTGGATGGCCCGCAGTTGCTACCCGGCCCCCCTTCTCCCTCGCTGCCCGCCCTCTCCCTCGCCGCACCAACGCCGCCGCACGCACGCGCCGCACGCACGCGCCGCCGCCCTTGGCGGTGACCCCGAATTCACTTGCTTAACACTCACTGTGGAACCCTAAGTCCCTCCCTATGCTTTCTGTATAGCTGGTCTGAGATGAATGTGAGAAATTGATTAAAAAAGCACTTTTTTCAAAATGGCGGCTTTTCTGTTGGTTTTATCTCCATAGCAACCATTTTATGTTTTGTTTGTCTGAGGTACACGTTGGATTACCTTAGCAACGGGGGGTTATTCGCTAACCACGCCCACATTCCTTATATGGTCATATTCTATGTTATTATGCCTGTTACAGCTTAAGTCTGGGATCAACATATTAAAGTCCCATAGGAATGCATTGAAATATGAGCGTGTATTAAGACTACGCCACTTTGCGAGCTCGCCACGCCCACGTCGTTCAAAATCTATAGCTTGTGATACCATTTTTCTTTTGCCAATGACTTCCCATTGATGCTAAAAGCGTTAGGAAACGATTAATAAAAATCCCTACAAGTGATATGTGATTGAAGCTAATGCTAACGCTCGTTTTTTTTGTAAATTCAAGATGTTGGCCACTTCCCAAGGTCAAAGGTCAACGAAACTTTAGGGCTTGTTTAAGACTCACGCTAGCTGCATGTGGGTCAAATTTCGTGACAATCGGACAAACTAAACGTTCGTTTCACCTCTCTGAAATCCCAAATTTTCAGATTTCAAAACAAAATGGCCGCCAAACCGTAGGTCGTGGAGACATCCCATAATAATGTAAAAAATAGCCATGGTTATATCCAATAAAGGTATGTTGGTTTCGTTTGCGAAATGCGAAGTAAAAAATTGAAATTGCTGAGTCAGCACTTTTTTTCGCGACGGTTTTTTGCGTACCAGAGGCCCACCGTACGCATTTCGGTTTCGTAAGTTATGTCATTTCGTTCAGCTCGAGCCTCCGGACGCGTGAATACCACTTTTACGCAAATCGGGCAAAAGATGTTCGACCTAGCTAAAACCGTGTCGGTCGCGACCTTGCAACATGCACGCCATTTCATATTCTACAACTTCTAATTGCAACATTTTTCTCCCAGTAGGTTCCCATTAATGCCCAACTAAGTCACAAAACAGTCGATAAAACCCCCTAGGAGGTATTTCTTTTTGTAGCTCATAGCAAACGTGCTTTTTTCGTTATTTTCAAGATGGCGGCAACTTCCCAAGGTCAAAGGTCAATCAAACTTCTTGGGTGTTTGTAGTCTCCGGCTATGGACATGCTTGTGAAGTTTCGCGAAAATCGGACGAACAAAAGTGCTGGTTTCCTATATTGTTGAAAACCGTGAAAAACGCCATTTCTCAGTTTTCGCCGCCAGATTGACGCCAAGGCGTGGGTCGTGTGGCCATCCCATAATGATTTCAAATGTTCTTGGGCTTATCCCCAACACGTGTCATTGGCCGTTTTTTGCGTTTTCCGAAATATTGTTTTTGTCGTCCCATAAGCGAAAATCGGCCCATTCATTTTTTTGGCGAGAACGCTCGCCGTTATGTCATCGTTTTGGGCGGGGTAACGCGCACTATGCCAAAAATTCATTTTCAATTTTCCCTAGGTGTGGTCCGATTTTGAGGTACTTTTCGTTCATGTGGCGGGGGTGTAATTTTCGTTCAAAGGCGCAGAAATTTTACGTTTTTTCATTCTAAGCAAAAACAATATGGTCCTTGCAGTCAGTAGACTGCTGCTGCGGGCCATAATTAATGAATTCTCCTCCATTTCAGAATACTCAATTAACTGGAATAAATCAGTTTTATTACCACTAAACAGTAATGCTGATCAATCAATCTCAATACCGATCAAATCAGGCAATATTAAATATCTAGGTGTTCATTTCTCCTCCAAACTATCAGAACTGGTGCAGCTAAATTACAACCCACTACTGAAAAGCATTCAGGATGACCTAACTCGATGGGTCAACCTGCCCCTGTCACTCATGGGAAAGGTAGCCACAGTAAAAATGAACATCTTGCCAAAAGTTAATTATCTATTTTCAATGATTCCTAAACAACCTCCACAAACATGGTTTAAAGCTTTAGACTCGGCCATATCCAGTTTTCTATGGAATAATAAACCAGCCAGAATCAGCCTTAAAACTTTAAAATCTGCAAAAAGATGTGGAGGTTTAGAATTACCAAACTTCAACAATTACTTTCTTGCCAACAGATTACAATACATCTTAAAATGGTTAAATAATAATCCAGAATCCAACTCATGGATGGATTTAGAACAGGAGTTATGTGGAAAGATCAACCTGTCAGATCTACCATTTATCAGCCAAACAATAAAAAAACACGATAGTTTCCAGAGTATTAATATAAATACCACCTTAACAGCCTGGTGGGAGTTTCTCAAAGCGTCAAAGTCCTCAGTCGGGCCGTGTAAAATGACACCCATCTGGAACAACCCAGACATCCTTATAAACAAAAAAATGTTACACTTCCCAGCCTGGCAAGCAGGGGGCGTAACACTATTAGAGCACTTGATTATTGAAAGAAGATTTATAACACCACAGGAACTACAAGAAAAACATGGAATAAATCACTTCCTGGAATACCAACAACTGAAATCTATAATTACAAAAAAAAATTAAGTACCAGGATAATGACTTAAAATTACCAGAAATAATTACCTCTTTGTTTAAACTTTCAATGACTAAGATTATTTCAAAAATATACAAACTCTTATGTAACCTAGATAATAATATTTCAATTCCAATAATTAAATGGGATGCAGACCTGAGCAGAAACACAGATCAAAGCTTCTGGACAGAAATGTGTCTTAACACCTTTAAACTGACTAAAAGTCCAAACTTACAATTAATCCAATTCAAAATCCTCCATAGAATTTATTTTACTGGACAGAGGATGTTCAAGATGGGTCTCAGAAGCTCAGACATTTGTGAGCACTGTGATAGTAACTCACCTGACAGCTTCATGCATGCACTGTGGTTCTGCACACCTGTCCAGGCTCTCTGGCAGCAGGTCTGTGCTGATCTATCAGTCTGGCTAAATGTTTCAATCACAGCTTCACCGTCACTTTGTGTGCTTGGTGACATGAGTGCCATCGATATAGAGGGAGGATTAGTATCTGTAATCTTCATAACTCTTTGTATAGCAAAAAAAACGATTCTATTAAATTGGAAAAGCAAGAAAAATATCAACGTTAATCAATACAGGAATCTGCTCTTTGATCATATCAGCTTGGAAAAAACATCAGCTAAAAGTTCAAGTAACTTAGAAAGAATTCAGTCTCTCTGGTCTCCGATTGCTGGGTCCATGATTTAGGGGCGGGGTGCTTGGGTGTCCCCGCGTCGTGGTTGTCTGCCGGGGCTGGTGGGCGGGGGTCGGGGCCCTCTGGCGTCTGGCTGGGGCGTGGGGGGGCTCTGTTGGTTGGGGGGTTTGGCCTGGCGTCTGGATGGGGGTGGGCGGGGGTGCCGTGTGGCGTCCCGGGCCTGGGTGTCGGGGTGTGGGGTGTGCAGTTGGGTGGGGGGTCTGGCTCGGTCTGGGTGGTGGTCCTCTTGCTTGCGCTGGGGGGGCTGGTGTGGGGCCCCTTCCTGGGGGGCGCCGCATGCGTCGGGGGGGGGCTCGCCTGCACCTGGGGGCTGGGATCACTCCCTCTCTGGCTCTGGGGCGGGGTGGGGCTACCTCCTTGGGGCCCGCCGTTGTTCCGGGCGGTGCCCGCCCTTGCCGCGGGGTCTTGGGGCGGCGGGGGGGGGCCGGTTGGCCCGTCTGTGGGGGGCTTTCCGTGGGGAGCAGGGGTCCCATTTGGTACGGGGCAGGGGCGGTCTGGCATGTTGTGGTCTCTACTGAAAATTCGGTGGGGCCGCGGCTGGTCCGGCCACCTCTGTCCTGTTAGTGCCTGCCCAGTGCACCCATGGGAGAGCTGCTTGGGGGCGGGGCCTGGGACCTGTCCCTGGGACTGGCTCCTGCTGGCTCCTCCCTCCTTGCGGGGGGTGGGGGCGTGGGGCCTGGGGGGGTTGGCTCTCGGGGGTGGGGCCCATGGGCTAGGGTGAACTTGGTCCAGCGCTGGGGGGGGGGGCGGGGGGACAGCGGTCCACCATCGGGGGTCGGTCAGCCAACTGCCCCCAACCTACCCTCTTCCTCATACAAACATGCATTAGGGTGAAGGGGAGGGTGGTTGTACTGGCGGCGTGCTGCTGGGGGTGGACTACCTGCAAGTGGCCCTCCCTCCAGTGGCCGCTGCATGAGTTTGCCCTCCCCTTAGTTTAATTTGCACCTTAGACATGTAGGCCTTGGTGGGGGGGTGCTGGGACATCACTGCCAGCAAGCAGTGGATGTCCTCTCAAGTGCCCTTTCCGCCAAATTTAACAGCACCATAGACATGTAGGGCCGTTGGTGAGAGGGTGACGGGCATCAACTGTGAGCGATCAGGAGATGTCCTGTCAAGGCCCTACTCACCAATTTTAACCGCACCTTGTAGTACACACACCTCTAACACCTCAAAATATACACTCTAACAAAACAAACACGCATGCATCACACAAGGAAGGTGGGACCTCGACCCTCTGTCCCCTACCCCATCCCTGCGAGGGGGGATGGAAACCCTCGGCCTGGTGGTCCTGTCTCCTGGGTGCCGGTCTCCTGGGCTCGGCGGCCTCCTCACCACGCTTGGAGAGGATCCCCAAGATCTAACAGGGGATCAAACTACATCGGAGCCATGGGGTGTCCAGGTCTCGGTGGTTCGGGTTCCGGTCCCGGCTCCGAGAATTGGGCCTCTCCAAGATTCCATCAGTGGGTGTGCCTGTCAGGCCTTGTTAACATCATTCGTCTGGGACCCTCGTTCCTCTTGGTGTCTCTCTGCTGGCCGGGTTGGGCCCCCTTCCTGGCTCGCCCTGGACCTCTGCGGCGGCGCGGGCGGACGTCTGGAGCATAGAAGCGTCATCCGGAGGAGCTCTGGCTCGTGCCTGGGGTGGGGCGGGGATGCTCTTACTGCTGGGTGGTGGGCTACTCCTCTGGGGTGGGGGCTCTCTGGGTGTGGGGCCTGTGTTGGCCCTCCGGGTGTGGGGCGGGGGTGCTGCTCTGGCCGGGCGGTCCGCGCTCTCTGTGCTTCCGTGCCCTTCCGCTCTCGGGCGGGGGGCCTCTGCGGCGGTCCGCGTGCCCTGGTCTGGTGTCTGGCTGGACTCTGCGGCTGGCGGATTCTCTCCATGCTCCGTGGCGGGTGCTGGGTTCGGGGGCTGCTGCTGCCGTTCGGTGGCCTTGGCGTGGGATGCTGGTTCTCTCTCCCTCTATACATTCCATCAACATCCACATCAGCAAAACATAAACACTCACCTGAGCACAGGTGTCAGCTCACCTCGCACTAACAGAATGTGTGATGGAATGAAAGACTTTATTGTGTCAGCGTCTATGATTGTGGTGTGAGCTGCAGTGGTATTGTGTACATTTTTGATAATTTTAAGGTAAAGGTTAGTCTAGCCAAAGGTATGTGTAACTGAGTGTGTGTGTAGACAGGCCCCGCCCATTCCAGATTGTTATTTAGACCTGGTAGTTATAGGATGTTGCCTCTCTGTTAACTTTTTTTTCTCTTAACCCCACTCTTCTACCCCCCCCCCCCCCCCCTTTGTTTCCGTCCGGTCCAACAAAAAAAGAAAAAAGATACAACATAATTAAATAAATAAAGTTTAGCGTGAAATACAACAGGGTTATACTTAATAAACCTCTGTTGGGACAATAAAATCTGTCCAACGCAAGAGGCTCTCAGCCCGTATCTGCTTGCCAGCGTTGGACAGGACAAGTTTAGAAAAAAAAAAAAAAAAAAAAAAAAAAAAAAAAAGGGATTTAGAAAAGAAGACCGAGGCAGAAGCAGACGTGGATTTGAGGAGAAAAAGTTCGTCTCTCAACAACGTCGTGGACACACTAAAGCAAAAGATTCAAGGACTAAGCTGAGCTGGAACACCTCCCCGGACCATGTGACAGCATGCTTTCTGGAGGAACGGCCAGCTCATATGGGCTCAAAACTCTGTCCAGGATAGTCAATTGATGAACGGATTGCTGTCAAGAATTAAACAGGAAGCCACAGACCTGAAAACCCAACTGCGGGAAGTGGAAAAATCCTCTAGAAGCCAAAGAGGTTCAAGGGTCGAATTGAAGACGTGTTGGCTGAAAGAAAAACGCAGGAAGAAAAAATTCCAGGCTGAAAGCGAACTCCGAAAACTTCAAAAGGAATTTAAGACAAATTAAAAATAGAAGAGGAACTTGTGGCACAAGGAAGGCTCTGATACTTAAAAAAGAAGAAAGAGGAGATGGAAAAAGAATGTCAGAGCATCGAGGCTGAAATCTTGGATCTTCAAGGCAAACTGACTGATGAAAAACAGGCCCTAGCAGAGAAAATGCAAGAGATTTTGAAGATAAAGAGGGAGGTAGAACCTGAGCTGACTTCTCTGAGGAAAGATAGATCTTCTCTCATAGAGAGCATAGAACAACTTAAGCAGAAGATCCAGAGAGAAGAGAATCAGCTGAAACGATGTGTCCATGAGTTGGCCTTTGCTTTCAAAGTCAGGCCTGACACACTGACCTTCGAGGAAATCTTTGAAAGATTGAAAGAAGAAAAGTTATACCTTCAAGAGTTAGAAGAGGAAGAACACGCTCTAAAGTGCAAGTTCCAAGATGTGGAAGACTCTATGTTGCTAGCATCAGACTTACTGGAAGAAAAACAAAATCGTGCGTCTCAGATAAAGTTAGTGCAAGACAATATTTACGAGTGGAAGTGTAAAATCTTAAATCTTCAGGAGATGACAACTGAAGATAATTCAGAAACGGAGACTCTGGATGCTTTGACCCAGCACGAAATGGATTTGAAGGAAGAATATTTCAGAACGAAGGCTCATGTCTCAGCTATTCAAGAAAACAAGAGCAAGAAGGCTCCAGCACCGGTCCTGCCAGAGAAAACCCAAAAGACGGTGAGGTTTGAAAAGGAGCCAAAAAGATTCTTAAAGAATCCTAGACCCAAAACTCCTCCTTCATCAGCCAGTGACTCTGAACGTCAGCTGGAATCTGAAGATTTGATGAGGAAAGCAGACGAGACAATTTTTGAGGAGTCTACTGCTAAGACAAGAAAGATGTCTGATGGATCAACTCTTCCAGTTAAAAAGAACTTATTGGGTCCTTTACCACCGATAAAACCAAAATGTTTAACGGGAAAAGCAGATGATCAAACGGGATTCAACAGGAATCCTAGAACCAGAACTCCTCCTCCACCAACCAGAGACTCTGAAAGTCCGCTGGAAATCTCTTCCGGTGAGTTTGAGATCTCAGACAGTGAACAGGACATCAATGATTGGTTGAATAAAGTAGAGGAGAAGTTCAGGATCAAAAGGACTCAGACTGTAGTCCGAAAAAAGACTTTTACCCCACAGTCAAACTAGGAAGGCATCAAAGAAATTTAATTCTTGATGATGTGTTGGTAAACTATCCAACACAGCAAAGAAAATAATCTTCCTTGTCATTCTTTTATCTTTATTATATATATTTTATTTTATTTATCAGTTCCTTAAATGTATATTTATACTTTTTTAGTGTCGTTTTAGTTTCACCCCAGCCAGCAAGGTCAAGTGGTTTAAAAGTAAACAGAAAATGTTTTGTCCATATGGGGCTACTAGGCTTTGCTAGCTGGGACATTGCTAAGTCTTTTTATTTATTTTGCGTGAAATTTTTTTATGGTGTGTGTGGGGGGGGGGGGGGATGTAAGTAGTAGGTAGATAGAAGTAGGTACATAGATGTAGATGTAGTTAAAATTTAGAGTAAAAAATAGACAAACGACCCCCACACACAAACACATACACCCCCCCCCACACACACACATACACCCCCCACACACATACACCCACACACACACACATACACCCCCCACAACACACCACATACATACACCCCCACCCCCCCACATACATACACACCCACACACCCCCACATACATACACCCCCCCCCCACATACATACACACCCACACACCCCCACATACATACACCCCCACCCCCCCACATACATACACCCCCCCACATACATACACACCCACACACCCCCACATACATACACCCCCCCCCCCCACACACACACACACACATACATATAACTCTGCCTCAGTGATTCTGTCGGATCACTTTGCCAGTCCCAAGCCTGGATAAAAGAGGAGGGTATGTTTCTTGAATTTTCTCTTCTATGGATCGTCCCGTCTAGACACTGCTCTGTTGTGCTGCTGCCAGCTTGGTGTCTACCAGGTAAACGGATCATTAAATCCACCTGTGACTGTCCCATTACAAGAAGCAGGTAAATGGAGGACAGTTTGATAGCATTTACTACTGCAGAGCGAGGTCACACACCACATTCACTGTAATGCAGGACGTCTGTCTGTCCAGGTTTCAACTACCTGCTGTCACGTTCTTCTATAGGCTACGTGTGTGGCTTACAACAGGCTGACCACCTGTTCAAGATGGACCCCGCCTTCACCCAACAGTAACCAGGTTAGGCTCCAGCAACTCCATGACCCACAAAGAGATCCAGCAGGTTAAGATGAATAAACTAGTGTTTTGTAGCTGGCCTCCCTGGGTTCAGAGTCTGGTTGTGTAGCTGCGGAGAGTGCAATAATGGAGCTCAGAGACAGACGTCTGTTCACTTTATGAAGTTTAAGTTTAAGTTTAAGTTTATTTATTTATATAGCGCCTTCAAATGACAATTGGCCAAACAAGGCGCTGTACATTAAAATCCAAAGAACAATAAGAACACTAGTTAAGATGATAAAAAAGTATAAATAGATTACACAAAAGCATAAAAACACCAAGTAAAACCAAAGATAAAACAATAAAACAGTAAAACACACCAGCAGAACAAAGTCTCATTCAGTGTCAAAAGCCTGGCGGTAAAAATGGGTTTTAAGAAGTGTTTTAAAAATGGACAGTGAGGTTGCCTGTCGAATGCTCAGCGGCAAGGCGTTCCACAGCTTCGGTGCACAGATTGAGAACGCTCGTTCCCCCCTGAGCTTCCTCTTAGACCTCGGTACCTCCAGGAGAAGCTGATCAGCTGACCTGAGGCTCCGGGTCGGGGTGTAAGGACAGAGAAGCTCAGAGAGGTACGGCGGTGCACAGTTGTTTAAAGATTTAAAAACAAATAAAAGAATTTTAAAATGAATTCTAAAATTCACAGGCAGCCAGTGAAGGGTAGCCAGGATGGGGGTGATGTGGTCCCTCTTACGTGCTCCAACCAGAACCCGAGCCGCAGCGTTCTGGACCAGCTGGAGACGTGAGAGGGACGACTGGCTAACACCAAAGTAAAGAGAGTTACAGTAATCCAGCCGGGATGTAATAAAAGCATGGATTACTGTCTCAAAGTGACGTTTGGATAAAAATGGTTTCACCTTCACCAACTGCCTCAGATAAAAGAAGCTGGATTTTACCACTGAGCTAATCTGACAGTCAAGTTTAAAATCACTGTCCATCTTAAAACCCAAATTTGACATGGACTGTCTGTGATGAGGAGTCAAAAGACCCAGCTCCACTGAGGAGGGGTCACAGGAGCTGCTAGGACCAAAAACCATCACTTCCGTTTTTTTATCATTAAAACTCAAAAAGCTGAGAGCCATCCAGTCTTTAATGTCTTGAAGACAAGACAACAGTGTTGTAACAGAGCCTCCTTTCTTTATTGGTAAATATATCTGACTGTCGTCAGCATAACAATGAAAGGAGACTCTGTGTTTTCTGAGGATGGAACCCAGAGGAAGGAGGTACAGAGAAAATAAAAGTGGTCCTAGAATAGAGCCCTGTGGAACCCCAAACAACAGTGGAGCAGTTGAAGAATAGGATCCCGACATGCTCACACAGACAGTCCTGTCAGATAAATAAGATGTAAGCCAGTCCAATGCGGTACCACAAATTCCAGCCAAACCTTTCAACCTGGACAGTAAAAGATTGTGGTCCACAGTATCAAAAGCTGCAGATAAGTCCAGTAAAAGAAGGACAACAAAGTTTCCATCATCAGTTGCCCGGAAGATGTCATTGAAAACCCTCAGCAGCGCAGATTCTGTGCTGTGACGAGTTTTAAAACCAGATTGGAACTTCTCCAGGACATCGTTCTCAGTTAAAAAGGACTGCAACTGAAGGTAAACTACTTTCTCTAAAATTTTTGAAAGAAAGGGTAACCTAGAGATGGGTCTAAAATTAGTTAAAACAGAGTTGTCAAGGTTTGGCTTTTTAATTAAAGGTTTAATAACAGCATGTTTGAAACTTGTGGGTGACTGACGCACTGTGGAGCACAGGCTTGGTATGGTCTCACTACTGTACTGACTAGAGGAAAGAAATACGCAACACAGAGCAAACCCCCAGAACCTTTTAGTCTGTTAGCAATATGTGTCAAAGTTACAAACAAACACTTTGTAGGCTTTAGTCATTGAAAACAAACCAAACCAAATGTGTGCTGGTGTGAAAGCTCTCTACTAGTCTTTCCCAGACAGTCTTTCCCTAGTCTTTTTTTTTTTACCAGATTTATTAAAAAGCCTAAAAATTATTTATATATTATTTGTTTTATATTGAAGATACCATATTGATTCTCATAAAAATATGATCTTAGTTTGAGGATCTTGTGGAAATATGAAATGTCTGTCAGTGCCCAATAGATGGAAAAACTTCCAAGTCAAATATTTACTTGCAAAATTTGGCAAAACAATTACTAGTTTCATCTAAAACCTTAATGAGCTAATTTATACATTCATTGTTTCAACAAACATCACTAATGGTGCCATATTGATTCTCTGAAAAATAGGTTCTTAATTAAAATCTGTGGAAATTAGTAATGCCATTAGTGTCCACTAGATGGCGACAATTTCATGTCAAACTTATTTTGTGCTGAATTCAGGTCAGTTAAAAAGTTCAAAATTTCCTCGAATTTGCCTAAAACAACCAATTTATTGTTTGAGTAAAAATGTATTCTTGAAGATTCTCTAAAAATATATCTTATGATTACAGAAGTAATGTCGATATCTGTCCACTAGATGGCATTTTTTATTTTCTGTTTTACAAAATTCAGACTGAAGGAAAATATTAGTTTAAAATATTAATTTAGCCATCTAAAAGCCTAAAGTCGTTAATTTATTGTTTTAAACAAAGATTTTTTTTATTGAACATACTATATTCTCTCAAAAAAGGATCTAAATGTGAATATTGTTGGGAATATGTGATGCCCAAGTCTCCACTAGACGACCAGTCAAGTCTTCTGTTAATAATCTAAAGTTACTGTATTTGAAACAAAAAAATGTTGAACTGAAAAGAACACAGTCATTTTCTAAAATGATTATTTTTTATTTATCCAAGGGTTCATGTTTCATACCAGAAATGAATAATCCATACATTTATTGTTTTGACAAAATAAGTGGTTCAAACGGTTGTGTTTATTGACTATAAGTGTCTATTTTAGAATCTATTCCTTCCTTAAATTTTTTGGTTCATAAACTAAATATATTAAAAAGTATCATGGTTTAATGTTTAAGAGTTTCACAATGTTTTCAAATTCCTTTATTTTTCCTGGTTGAATTAAAACTCAGGTTGAACAGTTTCTAAAGTTTCTTTTCAAACAATAGGTACACCGCTGTGCAGGTATGCTGCATTGTGGGAAATGGAGGCGTTAGCGTGAGACTGTGCTGGGGTTTCAGCTCCTTGTCTAAATTTACTCTTTCAAGTTAATATTTTTCCAGATCTAGTGAGATTATTTATTAAATAACAAATGTTATGTTACGTCATCCAAACTACAATCATGTTGACAGAGTTTTGGTCTCTTCAGTTCAGTTCAGAACTTCATTCTATTACAGAAACGCAGCAGAACTGCTGAACAGATTCTATCTTAACAGGTTCTATATCGCCGGCGAGGAGATGCTGGGAAGTTACTCGTGTGAGTTTGAGAACGGCGTCCGAGCAGACTTCATTCTGGCCAGTAAGTCACACCTCCACTGTAGTAACCATGCAGATGTCAAACCATCGTCCCGCTGCTGGATGGGCTAGACTTTGCTAGCAGTGCCTTACAATCTAAAATCCTCGGACACTTTTCAGCTCGTCCTGCTGTTCCATACTCTGTGTTTGCATTCACATCAGATCCATAAATAGACGTTCTCTGATACGCAAACGTTTCACCTAGAATATAATCACGTTTACTGTATGTGGAAAAACTAACTAATGTATTTAATGACTTCAGCTATAAAACAGGAGTTCATTATAATGAACTGGAGTATCATTAACCATAGCACATGTTCAGGTGATGCACTGCCATATCCGCGTTTTTTCTGTTGACCCTAACGGCTTGCCATAGTTCTACCTTCCCCTGTTGGCTCTTGTCAGCTGCGTTTAGGAGCGATGCGTGTGCGACAGCGTCCGCTCCTCGCTGGAAGGTCTCCTGAACTGCGACACGGAGATGTGTACCGATGTTTTTATTCAGCTCTTCAAAATAAATCAATCTCTCGGTATCCGCGTTCTTCACGAAGAGTTCCAGAAAAGTTTTGACAGAAGCTTCTCCCACACTCAGCGGAGCTTCAGAGCAACAGACTTTCTAATGACAGACGAGCATCAAATCTGACGCTTGTTCAAACTAATACAGTGTACAGTAAATTAATTGGACGCCAAATGCATTCGGCGTGGACAGACAATGATTGTAATACAGCGTGAAGTACGCAGCGGCAGCGGGGGTTGCTGGTAGAAGTCGGCTCGTGCGCGTTTGTTTACCTTTCATGCAGACGAAGGACGCGGAGTGGAGTTCAAAAAATGACAGAAATGAGAGATAATAAACACAATAACTAGATACAAACACTTACTCGCCCTGTGGAGACTAACTCTCTAACTTTTACTCGTCAAATAGGAGAAACTGTTCGCGAGCAAGTGTTATTTGCGGACCCTTCAAAATAAAAGTCTGTCGCGATAGACTCATTCTTCTATCGAAAAAATGTTCTATAGCGATATCAATAATTATCGTTTTATCGCCCAGCCCTAATTTACACTAACAGTATCACAGGTGATACAACTTTTCGAGTAGATTACTGTGATCGTTTTCTAACTCAGGCGGACATTGTACTGATGTTATCGGTCACAAACAACGTGCAAATCGGCCATTGTCGTTTCAGGAAAAGGTCAACCCGACTGCAGCTGCGCAGGTGGCTGCAGTTCAGAGGTCCTGTGGACCAGAAGAGGGGATCAATCTGTCTCCATGGTTACTGAATGATGCATGAGAAATGGAAGGACTGTGTGTCACAGCTCTGACCCAACAATATAACAAAACGATCACAAACTGTATACGTTTGCTTTGACTTCTTATCCATGCTGAGTTGGGAAAGCGAAGGTCACCTGAGAGTAAATAATCTGCAGAAAGCAGAGCTGCTTTTGACCCGTGAACCCAGAACTGCAGGATACCAGAATAATCTGTGAAATTAATTAGCAAAGTGTTGGCGGGTGCGGCCCCTCCTGTGTGACAACTCATTTTGAGAGAAAAATAATTCCAGAAGGAACTGTGTCGCTGATTAAAACGTTGAAACGATTGAACCGAAACATTACAACTGATTCAGAGCTGCAGACTGAGGACAAACAGCTTCCTCTCACTCTGAAGACTCACGCGATTGAGAATGTTTGTGTCTTGAAGGCATACAGGAGCTGGAAGTGACAGGACCCGAGGAGCCAAAGCCTATTAGGAGTTTAAAGAACTTCCTGTACAGTTTTAATCAACTGTGACTGAGCTTATGTCGCCCTCTAGTGGTAAAATGATGGAAGTGCAGATTTTCCTCAAACCATATCAGAGGTATTGGAGTAAAAATAGATAATAATTTACTTCTTTCTCTAATTTTACTCTCTTCAGAGGATGGTATCGTTCTTCAGCCATAGAATAAATGATGCAGATTAGCTTCAAAGCTGTTAGAGGTTAATGCAGAGTGAATCTTAGTGAAATGATTACATGTAATCTATTGATTTTTCAAGGAAATTGTTGGGTTTGCTAAGACCAAACAAAAAATAAAATTAATATTTAATTTGAAATTAATAAAATAATTAATTGGAATTCAAAATATTATAATAAATTAGAAATCAAAAGATGCAAATATAATCCAGTTTTTTCCCCCAACAGCCGAGATGTTGTGTCTCGTCAATCTCGGCCCAAATAAGACAAATCTGCTCGCTGTTCTCTTTCACATTTGTCCTCCTGGTCCTGAAGAAACACTTTCTGCCTCTTAGGGACAGGAAGACAATTCTCTGCAAAAACAACAAATATCGCTAAGAATTTTTGTCTAGTTTTTAGCTTAAATATCTGTATATCCTGGATTTAAAATGCAAATTTAGTAACTAGTAACTTTTTTTTTTAGATGAAAAACTTTTTAAAAAAAATAAATGTTGTCATTTATTTTTTAAACAACTAATTTTAAGTGATATCTAATCATTTCTATATAATTTCAACGTCATTTTAATGTATATCGTTATTCCTATTTTTATTGATCCAGAAGAAGAGAGAGTTTTATATTGTTGCACTTAAATATAAATATTTTTGGTGGTAAAAGTACAAGTATTTAGGCCAGGGGTGTCAAACTCAGTCGCACAAGGGGCCAAAATCCAAAACACACCTTAGGTCGCGGGTCAAACAAGATAAACAGTAATTGAACACTCGAAAATGACATTTTTAAAATTTAAAGTCAGAACTTTTTAACACAATTATAGGATTACCTGTGATAATGCTAGTATGAACGCTGTAAGCTGAATTTGGACGCTGAAGATGCTAGTTCTGATAGTTGAAGATGCTGAAATTGATACCTAAAAACACTGAAGCTGAAAACTTTTAAGCTAATAGCTGAAAACACTGAAGCTAATAGCCAGATAAAATATGAGCTAAATACAAAATGACCCTAAACAACAAAACAAAAACAAAAACAAACCCTTGGTTAGCCAAAACAGATAGCATGTAGCTGAAAAAAATAGCTAAACTTCAAAATAGGCCAAAAAACTAAAAAAAGAACTTAAAAAAATTAAATAAATAAAAAAGGGCCTAAGTTAGCCAAAACAGCATGTAGCTTAAATATTTGTTAAACTTTAAAATAGCCTAAAAAATCTTAATAAATGCTAAAATAGTCCAAAAAGCTAGCAGAGTGAATATGAATATTAAAAAGTCATGAATATTATTCCAGAATAAATCAACTTAAACCTTAAATAACTTTCAACATTTTACCTCCATAAAAATATATTTTGTCAAAATTAAACAAGTTAGAAATGAGCGCAAAATAACATCGGGTCATTAATAACAATAAAATAAAATGATCAGGAGGGCCGGATAGAATTACTCAGAGGGCCGGATCCGGCCCCCGGGCCTTGATTATGACACAGGATTTAGTCTATGTATTTATTGATTTAAGACATAATATTTTCAGTTATCAGAGGAATTTTTCTGAATTTGAGAGTTTATAGTTCATTTCAAAATAAAACTTTGACTTGAAAGGTCAGGAAATCTCAACTTATTTTAAGAGATTTTACCAAAACAAATTCTGCTTGTTCTTTTTCACTTATAAAAAGGAAAAAACGTTATATTCTAGAGAAAACACACTTTCTAACTGAAGTTCTGTTTTTAGCTGAAACAGTCAAAACCAGACAGACTTTTCTCAGAACTCTTGAATCACTTCCAGACATCCTCTATCATCGTTCTGATGTTTCCTCTCTGATGACTTTTAGAAATCTCCACCCTCAGACGTGTCGAGTGAAACGAAATGACAACCCGCCCCTCCTGCCGGGTGCGGCCCACCCCCTCGGCCTACGGGGGCATGGTATCATGAGTTCTGTAGGACGGAGGCGTGTGCCGAGCAAACCGACACGCCGCGTCTGACGGGCCAAATGCACTCAGACCTCCTATCGGGTTATGAATGGAATGAATTCTGCAGGCAGACGGAGCACGCCGCCGCTCAGAGAACCCCCCCCCGAAGGCGCCGGCGCTCAGAGGAAACTGCACCGAGGCGTGTGCGGGGCCTCCACTCAGACGCTCACAGAGGAGATGTGAAAGCTGAAGGAGCGTGGCTTTATGAAGGACGGCAGGAGAACATGTGTCATAGAACAAACGCAGCGGGACGCCGGCCAGAATAAACTCTCAGGTGTCCACGCCGCTTTGAAATGTCAGTGGCGACCGTATTTCCCAGAGGAGTTTGAATGCATCATTTAACATTTATAGTTTGGGTCAATAACTCAATGAAAGCGTTCAAGCTTTTTCAATCTCAAAGAAGAACAGACCAACAAGTGTAATTTCTGATTGTTTCTTTACTGTGTGAATGTTTAGTTATCATTCACACTATAGGGATCCTCCTGATCCTTTACGTAGATTTTTTACCACATAAAAACTCACATCTTGGTATCAAAACGTTCAGCCCATTAAGGACATTACTGCTTATATTTTGGTGTTTATAAACTATAAATTTTTTGATATATTCAGAAAAATGTGCAAAAATGAATGAGAAACTCTTCAAATTTCAAAATTTTAACTAGATTATCAACAAGGCTAGATATATTCACGGACTAAGTTTTTCATCTTTTATAGTAATTTTTACTAGCAATTTTTGAAAAACTGGACTTAAGCTAATATTTTAGCAACACGCCAACGTTTTTGGCTAATTTCTTATCTACTTTTTTATGCTAATTCAAAGTTTAGCTTCTATTTTAGCAACATGCTAACATTTCTGACCAATTTTGTTTACTGAGGAATTTTAAGCTATTCTGGGGTTTAGCTCGTAAGCAAAGCTTTAGCTTTGTTCTTTTCTTTCTTTGGTTTTTATTTTCATTTTTTGGCTATTTTAGCATCTACTGAGGCGTTTTACGCTATTTTGGAGTTTAGCTATCATTTTAGCAACATGCTAATGTTTTTGACTAACTTCTTTTCTACTGAGGTTTTTATAGGCTAATTTAAAAATTAGCTTCTATTTTAGAAACAGGCTAAAATTTTTTACTAATTTGTTTACATTAAACGTTAGGCTGTTTTGAAGTTTAGCTAGTATTGAAGCGACAAGCTAGCTTTTATTGGCTAATTTGGCACCTTCTGAGGTTTTTTAATAAAGTTTAGTTTTTAATGTAGCAACATGCTAAGATTTTTGGCTAATCTGTTATCTACTGAATTTTTTATTGGCTAATTTAGTGTTTAGTTTTTAATTTAGCAACAGGCTAACATTTTCGACAAATTTATTTACTGAGGAATGTTATGCTATTTTGTAGTTTAGCTAGTATTGAAGCAACAAGCTAGCTTTATTGGCTAATTTGGTATCTACTGAGGTTTTTTGGGGCTATTTTGTAGTTTAGCTAATATTTAAGCAACACACTAAATACTTTGGCAAAATTGGCATGTATTAGGTATGTTTAAGCAATTTTACTACACAATTTTCAGAAATGTAGGTCAACTTTAGCAGCCTTTCATTGTTTTTTAACAGAATTTACAGTCTTTTAAGCAAATTTAACATTTACAAATAGCATCTGCATTTTCAGCCAATCCTTTCAGCTTTTGCAAAACTATTTTCCGCAAAAAGCTTCAACATCTTCTGTGACTACGTTCAGTAAAAAGCATTGGCACTAGCTTATTACAAGTAATCTAACTTTTCTTTTAACATTAACATGTTTTAAAATATATTATTGTTGCTTTTACTACTTATAATAAAACAGTTCCAATTTATTTATTTATTTTTCAAATCTGTCCTCATTAGTGGAGAACAAAACAGACTGTAAAGATATCTGTACAATGAATTCTTAATCTAAGTAAAGATTTCACATTTCTTCCTTGACTATTTACTGTTTTTAGTGTTTGAAAAGGTCTAGTTTTAGTATTAACATTTGACCAAAACCTTCAGTAACTTTGAGAACACTCAGGTATAGCATAACTGCTGACTGATTCAGTTCGTCTAGAAATGACAAACATGGAGAACAGAGAAGTGGTTTTCATCACAGCAGCAAAAAAAACATAAAACAAACTCAAAGAAACCACAAAAAAGGGGAAAAAAGTAAAGAAAAAGCGTATGACAATCATCAAAGTGGAAATAAAATGTGGAAAAAAAGAAAGAGGACAGAAAAAATCAGATAAAAACTTCATAAGACATGAAATATTGAGATATCGATTCAAAACGACCACAAATAAACAATGAAAAGGAGTCGAAACATTAAACATATCAAAGTTAAAACAAACAAATGACAAATAAAAAAAGGCTTCATAGAAAAATGTGAAGAGACGGCCAAAAAGAAAAGTTCGTTTTACAAGTGCATAAAGAAGATGAGTGAAAATAATCGTCTTGCTCTAGTTTGTCTCAACCAAAGATGATTAAATCAGGCGATGGTTCTGACCCAAACTCCACTCATGTACTTTATTGCTTCGATTGAACTTTATTGATCTCACAGAGGAGAAATCTGTCTGTCAAGGCTGTTAAAAAACGAATACAAACCACAAATAAGTAGATAAATGAACTATTCTGATGACCTCACTGCACAGAGGAGTAGTGCAGCTGATGGTCGACAGTGACCTGCAGTCACCACATATCTAATATATCAGATTAAAATCATTATACTTGTTTTCCTCCTGTTTGACTAAACTTTTGCTGTTTCTAAAAAACAACAACCTCGGTGTGATATCGAGAATGTGAGAGACAGGAGATGAAAAAGGAAGGAAGGTGAGCTGAAACGGTGCTTCATCAATGCTTTTGAGGTTTATAGATCAAGTGTTGGATCAAGTTTTCTTCTCATTTGGTGAGATGTTAACAATTGTGCTGTCATTTGAGAGAACGTAAAGATCTTTCTATGAGAGGATGAGAATCCTGTCACTAAAAATCACTCATCAACTTCATAGATCATTTTTACAATAAGCTCTCACAGCTACGTTATTTCCAGATAAAAATGAGACACGGGCTGAAACCCTTGCAGGTCCTGTAACCAACATGCTGTGGAGCTGAAGGTCATAAAAGATGAATGAAGGTGATGGAGGCCCGGAGCCAAAGGTGACGGCTGCTCAGGTGTCACCTGCTGGCAGACACCAGGAGCTCAGCAGCTGAAGAAGCATCAGATCACCGCCGCGTTCATCAGATCACCGCCGCGTTCATCAGATCACCGCCGCGTTCATCAGATCACCGCCGCGTTCATCAGATCACCGCCGCGTTCATCAGATCACCACATTCAGCTCCGAACCCGGACGAGACCCCGGGTAAGTTTTAATGGAAATGTAGAACATCTGAGAGGCTCTTCAAGTCACTTTTTCTCAATTCCAATATGTTATCTTTGTTTTTCTCTGGTGTTTTTATGCTTTTTGATTTTATATGGAACTGTTTGAACATTTTAGCTTTGTTTTTATTGATCTTTGAACTTTCAAAGTCATTTTACGGCGCCATATAAATCAAATTAACTTAAATTCAATTTAAGAGACTTTTTTTTCCATGTGAAAAACGTGAAATGTGACTTTACTGCTCATCAAAGGAGTGAGAAAGCAGATTAATTGTCTTCTTTCATGTTAAAATACTAATCAATAATTTTCTTTCATAACTTTTTTTATTTAATCTTCTTTCCCATGAATCTCTTCAGTGTTTTAGTCAATTTCAGCCTTTTTAACACCAAAACATTTTGCTCTTTCTGCACATTATTGCTTATGATTTAAGATATAAAAAAAGGGGTGAAAGCTCTTCAATACAAAAAACCTTCCTCATTCTTTCAGAATAACTGATATCTAACAGTTCAGATCTTTGTGGACCTTTCAGCTTAGTTTGAACGAATGTTGAACTCTTTATTTTTACAATATTTGAAATAGCTAAAACTTAGTGTGCATTTAATAAGACACAACTTTCAGAACACTGAGATATTTTTCCCAATTCTTAAAAAGAATCGATCATTAGATTTGTAAATGTCGGTTGAAGCTTCTTGAGCTGCATAGGTTTAGTTTATATAGGTGGATTATGTTATATGATTCGTGTGCAAACCAGGAGTATATTTGCATAAACTCCTTTTGCATTTGAAACTAAACTCTAGCTGTTTTAGATAATACTCTAATGAAGCAGCTCAGGTGTGGTTTCGTTTTTCCTTCCTGGAAAAAACACAAAAGCTATTCAGAGGAGACAGCACTCCTTTAACCAACACGTTTGAATCACTTCCTTCTTTCAAACCTTACAAAAAACTCTCAATAAAAGGAGAATATTCCGTTTTAGAATTATCATAATTATACTTATATATTCTAAGTATTAATATCCACATGTAGAGAAAATAGCATTCAGTCTAAATTCACTCGTTACATCTTGAACTGGTTCCATTTTAAAGACAAAAATTCCAATTCTACTGTAATTATATCTGTTGGACACAAACTTTGTGAATTATTGGCAAAAGCATTGCAGAACAAATACATGGTGTCACTGTCAGATTGTTTTTTATAACAATACTCGACCTGTAAACATGCCAAACATGTCAACAAACATCCTAAAACGTCAGGAAGAAGCTGAGCTAACAGGCTGTTTGGACCATTAGTGTCAAAACTTTTATTGTTAAATCCTAGAACATCCTGTTAGCATCAAGTATTTCATCTAATCAGGGTGAAATCTGTAAAAGAACTTTCTAAACTCCTCCTGCAAACTGCAAAACTTAAATGAAAACAAAAAGGATTTTAATGGCACCTCTGGCTTTCCGTAGATCAGTGTCAAACTCAATCGTACAGGCGCCAAAATCCAATCCTGTTTAGTCAAAACAGCTAGCATGTAAAATAGCTAAACTTCAATATACCCTAAAAAAAAAAAAAAAAAAAAGGCTAAATTAGCCAAATTTTCGTTTCAACGAGATCATAACTCGTTGTAACGAGATAATAACTTGTAACGAGAAAACGTAAAAAAAAAATTAAGTAGGCCGTTTTTGGCTTCCGTACTGAAGTAACCAGGAGCTGTACAATAAAATACAACACAAAATGACAAAGAACAGGACATCACAGTGAGTCAAAACAAACATTCACCACAGATAAATGTTTTAATGCCTGTAAAGTGGTCTTAAGCCATTTTATTCATTTTATTTTTGAAACTCTTATAAGTCACTTTTGAGTATAAGTTGTTGCACATCAGGCCAAACTATGCAAAAAACTGAGACTTCTAATGCAAAAAAAATGTGGTATTTGTTTTTAGATGCTAAACAAAATATTAGCGATTAATTTAGTTGAAAATGGGGAAATGACAAAAAGTTTGGCAGCCAAACTCTAATCGTTTGAAACATCTGTCTTAAAAACAGAGCCATAGATTTGTCAGAAAAACACGAGTTTGATGTCTACTATATTTTTAAAAAGTGATTTTTAAGGTGTAAACAGCACAGTAGAGCTAATCCTCTCCATTTTGTAAAGATCCTCCACACTTTATCATTCATTTTGACCAACTTTTTGACAAATCCTCTTGACTACCAGTGAAAAACTGTTTTGTCCGGTCAAAATGTTGGCCTAAAATCCACCTAAAACTACAATTCCTGCCTTCCTCTTCCTGTTTGGTATCACTGAAAAGCCCCAAATGTTCTCTGTGGATGCAAAAAATGAGTTTATTCTGTGGTTTCGGAGAAACTTGCAGCTCAGATAGTGAGGAGACTGAATCTATGCGGTCTACTACCACCAGAGGGCGCCACCGTGTCTGTCAGGAGTCCGTTTGTGAGTTGCTTTTTCCAATTCTCCATTAAAGACTGCCAGTCAGGTTCATTTGCTGTGACCATCTCAGGGGAAGCTGGCCTACCTGCCGTCTCCTTTTCCAGATGACGCGGCTGCAGCTCCTTCGATTAGGTTTCAGGTACTTCAACCCTGAAGGGAAACAATAGAGGCTTGTCAGTGGAAAAACAAAGATCAGTGTCACCTCAGTGTAGACTTTCCATAGGTGGTGTTTTATTTATTTATTTTTTAATAGATTTTAAGCAACAAGATGGGAAATGAGCAACTGAGAAACGTGTTCAAAAGGCTGAAAAAGATACTTATTTAATATAGTTGTGTCCATCTCTGGTTCCTGATAAAAAATACTTTTATCCTTTCAGAATGGAACTGTATCAAAAAGCATCAATGAGAAAACTCAGAAGAAACAGCAACTCTCTGCTGCAGCATCTGATTTACCGAGGAGTTCACGGAGGAGGCAGGGACACTCCAGTAAGACCCTCATGCTTCTTACAGTTTCTACTTTTTTATTTTTGAGGAATGACTTTGTTCTTCAAGATTCCAGCTCAGCCGAGAGACGCTAATATGATCCAGTCCATCGCCAGCCTGATCAGAGCGAAGAGCAAACTGCTGCTGTTGGAAAATCCAGACACGGTGGAGATCTACAAGGTACAAACTGCACCAACATCAATATTATACCATGGAAAGTAACATTTATGTCGTGCTAGCATGTAGCTGAAGTATTAGCTAAACTCCAAAACAGCGTAAAAACAAAACAAAAAAGCATAAATTAGTCCAAACAGCTAGCATGTATCCGAAGTATTAGCTAAACTCCAGAACAGGTTAAAAACGTAACAAAAAAGCATAAATTAGTCCAAACAGCTAGCATGTATCTGAAATATTAGCTAAACTCCAAAGTAGCTTAAAATGTAACAACAAAAACAAAATTAGGCAAAACAGCTAGCATGTAGCTGAAATATTAGCTAAACTCCAGAAAAGCGTAAAAACAAAACAAAAAAGCATAAATTAGTCCAAACAGCTAGCATGTAGCTGTCATATTAGCTATGTTCAAATTAGCCTTGTTGTTTTCCAGCTGGATGAACCAACAGCTGGACCAGGAAAAGGTCACTTCTATCTTCCCGCCATCCCACCCAAAGCTTCCGGTCTGAGCTCCGTCAGGGGGGCTCTGACTCAATCCTGCCCTTATCTGTACGACAAGCGGCGAGGGTCGCTCTCGTCCGTCCGCGTCTCACCGAACCGGAGATCCCACCGAGAAACGGGTCAAACAAACAACTGAAGGAATCCACTTCATTTCAAGATGAATCCTACTGACGTTGTTTTTCTCTCGTCGCAGCAGAGCCACTTAAAAGCAAAAAGGGCAAGCTAAGAAATCCAATGTGGACGGTGACCATGACCTACCCTGGGCCAGAGCCATCGAGGGTCAAACTGGGAGGTCACTCGAGATGAGCTGAAGGTGCTGCTCCAACAAGTCAGCGGAGGGGGAAAACCTTTTGTGTCTTCAAAGGCGTCGTCCACTCGCGGCGGTAAGTCCTGATAAAACTTCTGGTTTCTCTGATAAAGAATGTAAAAAAAGGACAAGAGATCATAAAAACTAGCTGCAAAACACTTTCAAGACCCACTCTGATGAAAATGGAGTTTTGGGGGTTTTAATACGTTCTTAAATAAAAAAAAAAAAAATAGAAATCTTAAAACTGCATTTGTGATTATTTCTTTATTGTAGTAGAAAATAGATGTAGAAAATATTCTGGGAGGGGCAACGAGCTACCAGCTCCGCCCCTTTCTGATGCATCCTCTCAGACAAATAGATCCATGAACGTCTTTGTCTTCCTGGTCTGATCTGGAATCTGACCGGCGGCTAAGATATGTGGCAGAACATTTCCCACAACCTCATCGATGAGCTTCGGTTTTTGCTGTCTGGATTTGAGCTAAACTATAAATTCTTTTTTCTGACTAAACTTCTTTTCAAATAAACGTTAAACTAAACTGTTTTAAAATGTTGACTTTTAGGAATAAGTTATAAATATCCCCACTCTACAAAGAAAAGATTAAGCTTAAAAGAAATTAGTTTAAAGTCAAGGCCCTGGGGCCGGATCTGGCCCTCCGGGTAATTCTATCCGGCCCTCCAGGTCATTTTATTATATTCTCATTAATGGTCCAATGTTATCTTGCGCTCATTTCTAACTTGTATAATTTAATAATGCATTTAATACTGCATTTTTACGGAGAGTAAAACATTAAAAGTTATTTGAGGTTTAAGTTGATTTATTCTGGAATAATATTCCTGCTTTTTTATTAGTCATAACTTTGTTAAAAAGTTACAATTTTAATGTTTTAAAAATTGGTATTCGGTGAGATTTTTGGACTATTTTGGCATTTCCTGAAATTTGTTTTGCTAATATTTCAGCTTCATGCTAGCAGTTTTGGCTAATTAAGGATTTTTTTTTCATTTTTGTCAGGCTATTTTGAAGTTTAACTATTTTTCAGTGATGTGCTAGCTGTTTTGTGTAACCAAGGTTTTGTTTTTTTCTTTCAGTTTTTTAGCATTTAGCTAATATTTTAGCTGGCTATTTGCCTCAACATTTTCAGCTATCAATTTCAGCATCTTCAGTTGTCACATTCAGCTCACAGCATTCACACTAGCATTATCACAGGTAATGCTATATTTCATCTGCTTCTTAATTACAACAATTTTAATTAAAAAAAATACTCAGAAATGCTATTTTGACCTTAGTTTTTGTTGTATAGCCTCCATAAACACAAGAATATGTAATAAAAAAAAACAGGATTTTCATTGGACTGGATTTAAATAAACTGGCAAAAATCTCCATATTCGTCCCATTAGTGATGTGTGTCTGTTCTCTCTATCAGAGCAGTTCCAGTTTGTGTCTCAGAGGCACATCGGTTACCCCTTCAGCGCCTCCATGTACATTAACGGCATCATGGTGACCAGACTCAGTTCCTGCTGCGAATACCGCTACGCTCCCGGCTTCCAGCAGGGCAGGAAGAGCTGCTTCAGACGACCTGGCTGGCTGGCGGGACGCCCTGCTACAGGTCGGTTTCCTCTTCCTCCTTTCATCAATAGACCTGGTGTCAAAAAAAATCACACAAGAGGCCAAAATCCAAAGCACACCTGAGGTCGCGGGTCGAACAGGATAAAACATTTATTTAAAACTCTAAAACGACATTTTCAAAATGTTAAAATAATGACTTTTTAACATAATTATGAACTAGATATATAGCATTACCTGCGATAATGCTAGTGTGAATGCTGGAAGCTGAATTTGGCTGCTGAAGATGCTGAAAATAATTGCTAAAAATGCTGAAGCTGATAGCTAAAAATAATGAAGTTGATAGTTAAAAACGCTGAAGATGATAGCTGAAAATAATGATATTGATATTGAAAAACACTAAAGATGATAGCTGAAAATGCTGAAGCTAAAGCTTAAAAAATAAAAATGTTGATAGTTAAAAATGCTGAAGCTGATAGCTGAAAATAATGAAGCTGATTGATAAAAACACAGAAGCTAACAGTTACAAGGGGTGAAGCTGAAAACTGCTGAAGATGATAACCAGCTAAAATAGCCAAATGTCAAATTAGTTGTTAAAAAGCAAAATTAAAAAAACTTTAAGCCAAAACATCTAGCCTGAAAAATTAGCTAAACTTCAAAGTAACCTAAAAAATGAAAAAAAGCCTGAATTACGCAAAACAGTTGCAGTGTAAGTATTAGCTAAACTTCAAAATAGCCTAAAAAAATCTTAATAAATGCCAAAATAGCCAAAAAAGCTAGCATAATGCCAATTTAAAAAACATTAAAACAGTAAATTATTAACGTAATTATGAGTAATAAAAAGACAGGAATAGTATTCCAGAATAAATCAACTTAAACCTTTAATAACTTTCAAAATGTACCCTCCATAGAAATATATATTTTGTCAAAATTCTACAAGTTGGAAATAAACACAAGATATCATTTTTTTCTAATTTTTCAGATGTACGAGCCTTCGACACAAATCCAGCTCCTGCCAGCAGCTGAACAACGGCACAAAGGAAAATTTAATTCTCCCTCTTGAGCAGAAAACTGGCAACGGTACAAAGCCTTGAAAGTGTTGTTTGAGTTTTCCATTCCTTCTTAAAGCTTTCTCAGCAGCATGTTTGACTGTGGGCCCAGTCCTTGGTTTGAATGAACTAGTTTCAGGTCAGAATGCCCCACGCTGCATTTCTTCACTCTGATTTCATCGTTTTGAATCTAGGGGCCGTGGACTCGTGCCCGTCGTCCCCTCTTTTCATCCCAGCCAAGCCTGTGAAGAAATCAGCTAAAAAACACATCAAGGAAAGCGTTGGAGCATCCACTGACAGCGAAGACCTCGCTGTAGCTGGAACTACAGCGACGGCAGAAAGGAAAAGACGCAGAGGTCAAACTCATCAGCGGGGGAGCAAAGACAAGGCGGCTGGATGTAAAGAGGGGGGCAGGGGCCAAGAGAGACGAGACTCTGAGAGGTCACCGATGACGGAGAAATCTGGAGAGAAGACGAGAACCAGAAAACAGTTGAAAACAGCTGGAAATGCTGCAGCTCAGCTGACGGAGGAGAAGCAGAAGACGACAGGTGAGAACCGCTCCGGTCCACCTCTGTCCCGTCACACTGTGTGCACATTACATTCAAATGCAAGTTGGTTTCAATGCACATAAACGGAAGGGTTTTTGTGTAACTAGAGAGGGGGCGTGGCCTCAGGAGGTCAACATCCCGCATCAAGATGTGCATAAATATTAGACAGATTTTTCTCCTCGGGTGAAATGGACCAAAAAAAATAACCTTTAAAAGTCAAAAAATGATTAAAACGTATTTTAGGAGGATGGAGTACTCTTGAAATAGTTCAGAAGCACGTTGATGGATGAAAAGACGCAAATTAGCTGCCAAAGGTCTGAGAGGAATCAAATGTGAAGTTACCTGGAAGCAGGGCTGCCACGGTTAGTCGACTAATCAACCATTAAAATAGTCAACGATGAATTTAATAGTCGATTAGTCGTTACTTTATATTATATGGAGTCAGAGTGTAGTAAGGTGGAAAGTTATGACATTCTGCTAGTTTTTTTTAACGTTTTTCAGGCTGTTTTGAAGTTTAGCTAGTATTTCAGCTACATACTAGCTGCTTCGGCTAATCTAGCCTTTTTTTTTTTTTAAGCTAATTTGGAATTTAAGTAATACTTTAGCTGTTTTCAGTTTCAGCGATTTTAGCATTATCACAGGTAATGCTATGTATGTATACAAGCTGTTTTTGGCAAACTAATAGAGCTGTGGATCGTTGCTTTGGTGGCGATCCGATACCATTCACGAATCGAACCACGACTCTTACTTTTTAATATCATGTTTATAGCTATGAGAATATTTACTACATGGAGGAGAATTGAAATTATTTGTATTAAATCACAAACATTTATACCTTTATTTAGAACAGTAGATCAGAATCAACAAAACTGATTTAAAAAAAACCCGAAAAAATTCAGATAGAAAGAAATTTTGTTTTTCATTTTAAACTTTCTTTGTCAGCTTTCTGGTTAAGTTCAGCAGCAACATAAATAACATAAAGCCCGTGTGAAAAACATATTTTTTTTCCGCAGCTGAATCAGCTGATTCACGTTTATTCACATCCGCCCTTCAGTTTCTTCAGAATAAGATGGAGTTTCGTTAATTGCGTCAACTGTTGAAGAGTTACCATAACCAAAAGAATGTAAACACTTGACCTAAAACTCTGATGGTAAAGCTAATTCATTTTTTCAGAAGTTATACCAGTGAACAGAACTTCAGCTTCAGTTTTTGAACAGAAAAAAAGTCTCACTAGTTTTATTTTGAAAACCGGAAGCTTCACCGTCACAAAGATGTTTGTTTACTTCCGGTGACTCCGGTGGCTTTTTCGGGCCTTGTTTTAGTTCGTAGACCTAAAATCATACGTTAATCTGCATTCCAGAGGGAAAATACATCGTTAATATTTTGATCATATTTTACTAAAATTTACCATATTTATAAAGATCGCAAATCGGCGATCTTGGAGGTCGCGAATATTTGTACTCGAATTTTTGGGAACAGGTCACGAATACCCGAGCACCCAGATACTCGTTACAGCCCTACAAACTAATTCTTTTTTTCTTTTTTTTGGCTTGTAAGCTGTTTTAGAGTTTAGTTAATGTGTCAGCTACATGCTAACTGTTTTTGCTAATTTAGGCTTTTTTTTTTTTAAATTAAGTGGTTTTGGAGCTTAGCCAAAATTCAGCTAGATGCCAACTGTTTTGGCCAATCTAGGCTTTATTTATTTTTTTGTTTTTCAGGCCGTTTTGAAGTGGGACTAATATTTACGGCTAGTTGTTTTGGCCAATTAAGGCTTTTTTTTTCAGTTTTTTAGGCTATTTTAAAGTTTTAGTAATTTTCAGCTGTAGGCTAGTTGTTTTGGCTAGCCTACCCTTTTTTGGTGTGTTTTTTAACACTAATTTGGCATATAGCTAATATTTTAACAGGCTTTCAGCTGTAGTTTTTTTAGTTATCAATTTCAGCATCTTCAGCCATCAGCACAAGCATTTTCAGCAGCCAAATTCAGCTTACAGCATTCACACTAGCATTACCACAGGTAATGCTATACATACTGTTTTTGGCAAATCTAGTTTTTTTTGTTTGTTAGCTGTTTTCGAGTTTAGCTAATATTTCAGCTACATGCCAGCTGTTTTGGCCAATCTAGGCTTTATTTTTTTGTTTTGTTTTTCAGAATGTTTTGAATTGAAGTGCTAGTTTTTATGTTTGCTAATTAAGTATTTTTTTCATTTTTTTTAGGCTATTTTGAAGTTTAGCTAATTTTCAGCTGTAGGCTAGTTGTTTTGGCTAACCTACCTTTTTTTTTTTTGGTCGATGGGTTTTTTAATGCTAGTTTGGCATTTAGCTAATATTTGAGCTTAATTTCAGCATCTTCAACTATCAGCACTAGCATCTTCAGCAGCCAAATTCAGCTCACAGCATTAATACTAGCATTATCACAGGTAATGCTATATATCTAGTTCATAATAATGTTACCATTTTAAAGTTTTGAAAATGTACTTTTGTTTTCAATAAATGTTTCTTCTGTTCGGCCCTCGACCTAAATTTTGGATTTTGGCCCCTTGTGTGATTAAGTTTGACACCCGCCCCCTCTACTATGAAGTTTTCTATTCAACAGAATCTGTGGAAACACAAACGTTACACATCACGAGCATGTCTGCTATAGCATCACTGCAGGACGACGAAGGACTAACGAAGAAGAACAAAGAGGCAGAATCCGAAGGGAAAAACAGAGACGGGGAAAGACGGAGGGATTTCTATGAGGAATGTGTGGAGATGAGTGCGGCGCTGAGGCGAGGCCCAAACAAACACCGGTTCAAGGAAAGCAGTGAGTAAAGAAACTTCTGCACAGCAGGATCACGACTGAGGCTCACCAGAGCGCTGGAGCTGATTTGCATAATAGACTTGAGCAGAAAAGACAGAATTTGCAGGAGCGCGCACGGACCAGTGTCTGCTGGGGAGAAGATTGATTACATGTGGGAGAGATTAGACGGAGTGAAGCCCATTCCTGCATGCATGACTCTCTGCAGAGATGCTTTCTTCTGCTGCTCAAACAAAAGCACAAAGCCAGATCAGACACTTTGATTTGCAGCTGAGTTGTTTGTCTTCCTCTCTCTGTGAGCGAGTCCTGGAAAGGTGCCGGCTTCAGAAAAGTCTGTCGTCGAGCCCCAAAGCCCAGAGCTCAGACGTGGAGCTCAGTGCAGAAAGTGACAACTCTGTGCAAGCTGACGAAGAGCGTGAGGAGGAGGAGGAGGAGGAGGACGCAGCACGCCACGGCGAGAATAAAGAGGAGCCTGTTAAAGAGCAAGACCTGGAGGCGCAGGTGAGCATCTTTCTGCAGCACATCAGAGTCGACTTAATCTTTCAAAATTTTAGAGCTTATAGTTCCACTCTGATCATCTTTAGAACTATTTTTAAATCGTTCCTTTTGATCTTTTAATCATAATTATTTTGTTTTTGGCAAAAATACCAAAAAAGTGTCATTTTCTAAGACCTAATGCCAGAAAAACGGCACGAGTTCATTACAAATTCACCTCTAAGTTGTGGGTGGGACTGTTGGCGCGGAGCAACCCCGCCCCCCTTTATTTACCTGTTACTTAAAGCTCGAAGCATGGAGCTTGTAGTCGGCCAAATGTAGTTTCTCACTTTTAAACTGTATTTTTTGTCCTTCCCTTATTCACAACAACTTAAATAAAGACATTTTTAAAAATGTAATAATTGTTTTTCAAAATATGTCATCCATAAAAAAGAACTCGTCGAATCACCAAGAACAACCATTTTCATTTAAGTGAAATTCTTCACTTTAGCATAAAATATGGCATTAAAAATTTCTCTGATCCTCAATAATTTGTTATGAAATTGAAAAAACTATATTTTTAAGGTCGTTGAGCCTGAAACAATACGACAAAATACACAAATTAGAGGACAAAAAAGATGAATATACATTGAAAACACAAAGACCTGATACACAAAAAGGAAGTGGGAAAATAAAATGTTTCTGGGTTTTATCCCGTCTACAGGAATAACCCGCATTTGTTTAAAGAATTATTTTTTGCAAGATTACTTTAGTATTTTGGCACTCCACATGGACAGTGATGACAAATAGTCGCAGGTTTTTATCTTGGCAGGACAGGCGCCTGGCTCTGTCGGAGTCATGAGGAAGAAAAAGACTCAAAACGTGCCTGAAAAATTCCTCAAAGTCGGCTAAAGTGGAAGTGTGAATGTGTCCGACAGCCGAGCGGTTTGTCTCTTCGGAGACTCTGTTTGTCTCTGGGTTTGGAAATCCTCCAGGTTAGGATAAAGCTCCAGCACCCTGAAGAGGACAGAACCCGACAGATCTGAGGTTCCACTATCGGACCGACTCTCCTCTCCTGTATTAGGGCTGTAACAAGTATCTGAGTAATCGGATACTCGCGATCTGCTCCCAAGTATGAACATTAACGATGCCGGAGATCGCTGATTCGTCATCTTTACTAAAGCAGTTTGGGAGGGATGTATGTATTGCTCTTAAATGCAGAATAATGTTGGAATTTCAGTTTAAAAAGCCAAACATTCAGCACTGATATCCCCGGAAATTAACAAATTCTAAAAATAAAGTGTCAGTGAAACTTCCCAATTTTCAAAGTAAAATTAGACTGTTTCTTATTGTTTTATTTATTATTTCTTTTTTTTTTTTGTTTAAAAAAAAAATTAGACTGAAATTTTGCTTACTGAAATAAGTTTAAAAAATTAACAAATTAGCTTTAGCACTGGAGCTGCAGTATTTAAATGTTTTTAGTTATGGTAATGTGGAGAACATGTCCAGGAATATTTGTTCAATGATCTAAAACAACAGTGATGTTTATGTTTTTCTGTTGATAATATTACGACTGAACTCAACCAGAAGGTTGATGAAAAAAAAAAAAACCCGTTTACACTGAGAAACTCCATTTCTTTCTAAATCTTTTGTTTTTTCAGTTTTGTTGATTCTGATCTCCTTCTAAATAAAAGTATAAAGATGGGAAAAGTTATGTTAATTGCTAAAAGACTGGGAAACTGTTTGTGAAAGAACTGCAAAAGAGCACTGAGGCTCACTTAAAATTTGGAAAAATGTTGCCTTAAAATTGCTTTAAAAATGCCAATTTTGCAAATATATTCAGTGTATTGCTTAAATACGAGCCAAACTCTAACTTAAAAACCTCATCAAATAGCAAATTAGCCAAAAATGTTAGCCTATTGCTGAAATAATGGAGAAACTCTTCAAAGTCTTCAAATTTCTTGTAGATTAGCAACAAGCCTTTAAATATATTCATAGGCTATGTTTTAAATCTTTAATAGTAATTTTCAAAAAATTTGGAGCTTAGCTAATATCTTAGCAACACGCTAACATTTAAGGCTAATTTGTTATTTTTAGAGGTTTTTTAATGCTAATTTAGAGTTTAGCTCCTATTTTAGCCACAGGCTAACAATTTTTTACTAATTTAGTTTACTGAAAAATTTCAGGGTAATTTGGAGTTAAGCTAGTATTTAAGCAACAAGCTTTTTTATTTTGGCTAATTATTATTAACTGAGTTTTTTTGGCTATTTTGGAGTTTTGCTCTATAATTAAGCAACACACTAAATATTTTTTTCAAAATTAGGCATTTTTGAGAAATTTTACTACAAATGTTTCAGAAATTTAGGTCAAGTTCAGTGCTCTTTTGTGCCTCTTTAACAAAATTTACAGCTTTTTTAGCAAATGTAACATTTTTCAATTAGCTTTTGCATTTTCAGTAAATCCCTTCAGCAGTTAAAGTGAATTTTTAGCAAAAAGCTTCAGCAACTACTTTCAGCTTAAAGCATTCACACTGGCATTATCGCAGGTAATGCAACTTTTCTAGTTGCAATTTTCAGACATTGATATCCATTCTATGTTTTAAATTCACAGCATCTATTTTCTAAATTTAACCAGATTTGACTCCATGCGTTTGTCTTTGTGGTCGTAGCTGGACGCCATGATGACGGTCCTGAAAGCGTCGGATGAGGTGGAGCAGCTGGTTCTGAGGAACACCGGCCTCACCGACGATCTGCTGCTGAGCCTGGCAACGGTGCTGAAAGGAAGTCCGTCCCAGGTCAAGATGCTCAACCTCAACCTCAACACCATAGGACCGTACGGCGCCCACATCCTGCTGGAGGTTCTGAGGGTGAAGCCGCACGTTAAAGGCTTGCAGTACGTGAAATTCATGACATAAACTTTAAAAAATTTTTTTTTTTTTTTTAAATGTACGGAGCTCAATTGGGGCCAAAACAAATGGAAAAAAAATATTGGCGTTTGGCACAAAAAAAAGTAAAATGTATAAAACTTTTTGCTATTGCAAAATAAACAATTATTTTCTGCTTCAAATGTTCTGTTTTTGTAAGGTTTCAAAACTCAAAATTTCAATTTCAAAACTTTTTTTTCAGTTTCAAAACTTTTTTGTTTTCAAATCTGAAAATTTCCGTTTCAAAACTTTTTGCCAAGTTGCATCACATTGGGGCAGTTCTGTGAAAGCACCGGGACTGAAGTTACCACCCTCATCGATTTTGATTGGTCTTTCGTGTTATCCCCGCCCAAACGTGCCACAATGGGGGATAAGAGTTTTGAAACTGAAATTTTCAAATGAAAAAAAAGAGCTGTAAGTAAAAAAAAAAAAAGAAAAAAATTTGAAACCATAAAAAAATTTGGAAATTAAAATTTTGAGTTTTCAAACCTATAAAACAGAACCTTTGTAGCTGAAAATAATTAAGTTTATATTAAAATAGCAAAAGGTTTTTGGACTTTTAACTTTTTTTTTTTTGTCCAAACTCCAGTATTTTTTTATTTGGGTTTCAGTCAAAATCTTCCTCAATGTAGACCAATAAAGACCGTGTATAATAGGATTTTATGAAATAAGGCTTTTATAAAGAAATGATAATTTTAGCAGCTTTTTCAGAATTGCAAGCTAAACAAAAAGCTACAGTCTTTCACTTCACTGCACCAGCTGTAAGCTGTTGCCAGGCAACCAAAGGAGACTTCATAATCCACTGCCATGAGCTAGGACGCCCCGCCAAAAGAAAAAAAAAGTTTTTTAATGTCTAGCGTAGACATTGTTTTAATGAAGACGTTACCTTTGCTTGTTGTTTTTGCTCTGACTTTTCGGGGCCGAGCAGCTGGTTGTGCGTTTGTGCTTGTTAAGCTAACCTGCTGCTGCTGATGCTCCTTCCTTCCATCCAGCAGCTGTGGGAACGGCATTGCTCTTCCTGTCCAACTCTCTGCTAATAAGCAGATTTTACAGAAGGGTTTCCTCACCAGGGTTTGAAATTTAGCCTGAAAACGTCATCGCAACAATTGAAAGAAAACATATTGTGTGAGACTCCTTTATTTTTCGTCGCCCTGCAGTTTATTTGGAAACCGTCTGCGTGACCACGGCCTGCTGACCCTTCTGACCGGAGTAGCCGAACTGCAGGAGCAGACCGCGGCGGCGGCGGCGGCGTCCGTGCATCACGCCCTGCTTTTCCCCTCGGGGCAGGACGCGATGCTGCAGCTCCCCACCGGGTGGAGCTCTTTTGAGGTGTTCACGCTCCTGGAGCTGGACGTCGGTGGGAACGGGCTGAACAGCGACGGGGTCAGAGTGATGGCGTCCTACCTGAGGTCCCACTCGCACCTGCAGTACCTGGGCCTGGCTCAGACCAGCAGCGCAGACCTGGCCGCTTGGAAGGAGCTGTTTGAGAGTCTGAGAGGCAACGGCACGCTCGCTCACATCATCTTAGATGAGAACAACCTGGGCGACCCCGGGGTGCGGCTGCTCGCCGACATGCTGAAGGAGAACGCCAGTCTGCGGCGGGTGGACCTGGACGGGAACGACATCAGCGACGTGGGGGGAAATGACATCATGGGAGCGCTGCTGTGCAGGACCGACTTCCCTCTGAGCCACCTGAGCCTGGAGGAGAACAGCATCAGTGCAGGACTGATGAGCCGGATACAGGAGCAGGTGAAGGCGTCCTGCAGAGGCTGAGCAGCGACCTCGGGAAACGGCTTTGATGATGTGGGCGGCGTTTTCCACTGACGAGGGGAAAAAAATTCAGTTTTAATACGAATCGCCTGTTCTCGTTGCCTAAAGGTGAATATAACATCAAACAGAGCCTTATTGGGAGTTCTTTTCAGTGCAACACTCACCTCAAACTCCAACTATTTTCAAATTAAAACACTTTAATTCATCAGATCAAATTACAGATTGCATTCCCAATAGATGTAGTTTTTAAACTCTCAAAAAAAACTAAAATAAGTATTGGTTTAGCCCGAGACTGAGCTACGCGGTAGTTGGTGTCGAAGGTTTGGATTTTTTTCAAGATAAATGTAAAGGACAAACCATCCGGTTCACAGTTTAGAAAAATGAAGAGAAACTTGAAAAGGACAGAGGTATGTTATTGAACATTGTTAATGTCATTATTTAGGCCTAAGACAACTTTAGTGAGTATGGACCATCATATTTGAGGCTTTCGTTAGCCTATACTTTTAACGTTTAGTTCATCCAAACTCAATTTGTGTATTAAATGCAGCTAATTAAAATTACGTTTTTTAATTAATTCCTTTACTGATGCTTTCATAAAAATAACATAACATGACCTGCTGTCACGCAATTTAGATATTATTCAGTACTTTGTTTCATTGTTCATGCGGATAATGACAATAAAAGCATATCTTATCTTATATCTTATTGGAATTACTCCTCTACTTTGGTATATTTCTAAATATTTTGGAAGAAAGTTTCATTTTTCTATTCATTTTAGATTCCATTTTTCAAATTATTTGTGGCATATTTTTAATTATGAAGGTAAATATGTGCCAAAACATCCACGAGCGAGAATCACACACACACAAGTTTAATTCACACACACATGTAAAACTGAATGTGAAGTTGCAGGAAAAAGAGGAATATGTGAGAAAAATGTGTACTTGTGGAATATAATGTGAGAACTTGCTTGCGTAAAAATGTTACATGTGAAAAAAATCACATACACACAAGATTTAACTTGAGGTTGTGAGGAAAAACACAACTTGTAAAACTGTGTTGAAAAAATCTTTACTTGTAGCTTCAGTTTTCTTCTGTAGAAGAGTTTCACACAAATGTTTTGACTTTTGACACCGCCCCATGCGAGAGATGTGTGCCAAAACCAATTTGCAGGGAGGAGGGGTCAGGCAGGGGGAGCTCTCATCTGAGATCAGCCAATCAGAGGACAGGGGATAGGGGGGGCTATTTTTCATTCAGCAATGGCACCAAGCTGGGCTAAAGCCTCGGGCACATCTGCCCGTGCGAATGTTTGACCCGTACGGGTCTGGGGTGGTTTGGCCCGTAGACCAGGCCCGTGACTGCCGCATGAGTTGTGGTCATTAGTACAGGAGCCCGTGCAAGTGGTCGTGTGAAAAGCTGATGTCAGTCTCGGGTGCGGAAGTACCACGGGTGTTGCTACAGACGCACATGCGCACACGGGCCCGTGCAAATGGATGCGCCGGCGCACGTGCGCGTAGTACTGGCGCCTGCGTGTGATACGGGCCAGCGCGCGGCTATAAAAAGGGCTGCGCGGGTCCCGCATCAGTCTCACTGCTTCACAGATCAAGAAGACTTCACTATTCAGCAGAACGCTCACCGCATCGCGACATCTCGCTCAGCATGCCGAAGCTACGACAGACCGCCCGAAAGCACAAGGAGAGTGCAGAGGAGAGGAAGAGGAAGGTTTGGGGAGGATCTCGCCCGGGGAGTCATTTAGTGCAGAACCGCCACTGGTTGTGAGATGAGTGTGCGCTCCAACTTCTGCATTTCAGCTTGTTACGAAGCTGGGGGGGGGCGTGTGCATGTGAGGAGCAGTGCGCTCTGAGAGGAGCGAGAGAGAGAGCGTGCAGCAGAGAGAGAGAAAAAAAGGAGAGAGAAAGGAAAGGGGAGGGGCGCGCGCGCACATTAGCGTGCGGACAGTTGTTCACGAGTTGGTCTGCAAGTTAAAGTAATAAAGTTCAGTTCATCTACAATGGCTAAGTGTAATTATTCGGCTTCACATGCTCCAAAGAATCTGAGGATCCGAAGAAGGGAAGTGAACCCCGGAGGAAAAGCAACCTTCGGCCCTGGAGAAGATCTCCCCTGCTCCTCGACTACGGTTGAGGGGGAAACAGAGCAGGAACAGTTCAACACAACGTACAGTCGTGCATGGACCCGTGCATGCCGCAAGGTTTCACGCACGTCGCCGTACAACCGGATGTACTACCCTTGCGGGATTTGGAACACGGGGAACTGATTGCACGGCTCGTAAGGGTGTAGTACGGGTGTTAGTACTGCTGTTAGTACGGCTAGTACGGCTCTTGGGGTTGATGAAAACAGCTACGGGCCCGTACGGCCATTACGGGAGTGGTGCAGCAGCTGCACGGGCAGAGGAAAATGGGAGAAAACCGTGGCACCCGCAGAAGACTTTGGTGCATGTCGAACAGCCTCCCACGGGCGCCTACGGCCTTTGCGAGCCTGCTACCTTTGCGGACCCGTGCGGACGCGCACGGGGGCGGGGGCGGGAAAATCTGGCCCGTAGACCGCCCATGGGAGCCCGTGCAGGCAGTTGTGCCCGAGGCTTAAGTCTCTTCAAAATACTATTTTTCGTTGCTTTTCTGTAGTAAATATACTCTTACCAACAGCAGATTTCGAAAACCAGCCACCTTAAATGATTTTTATTTTTTTATTTTACTTAGTAGTTTATTTGACAGGGACAATGTGCAAAAACATTAAAGATGCTTCACACCAGATTATAGCCCAGGGGTGGGCAAACTACGGCCCGGGGGCCACATGCGGCCCCTTAAGCTACTTAATGTGGCCCTCCAAATTAAAATCCATTGAATCAAAAATCCTAATTATTGTTTTATTTTCATTGTATTTCTGGTTTCTTCTCATGAATGGTGTTGTTTCTCTGACGTTCGTGTGTGTTCCTTTCTGAGTCAGATGGTGATCTTTCGGATTATTCCTACACCACATAAATGCAGCATTTCTTTGAGTTCACATTTTCCTCTGAAGAACATCAATCCATTGGATCACCCAAAGAGAAAAAATCAAAATTTAGAAATTTAAAAACTCCCAAATTTTTCTGTTTTTAAATGAATATATGTTGAATTGAATCCAAATTAAGCATGTTTTTATCTTAAATTCATGTTATTTTTTTAGTTTATGAGGTTCCCAATCTCTCCTCATCTGCTCCTTGTCCGGCCCTTATGCCAAATTTTAGAACCCTATGTGGCCCACGAGTCAAAACAATTGCCCACCCCTGTTATAGCCGAAGCTAGTTTCCATCTGCAGTCCCCAAACAAGTAAAAATCAATAGAATACAAACTTCACTATAAATGTACACAATCATTCAGTACCCACTCACACATTAAACTTTTCCCCAAACAACTGATTACATAATAACATTTTACAATAAAATGTAACTAAAACCATATCACTGCGTACAGACCAAAGGTAAGTATTCATTCAGATACACACTCTTACTTTTAAACATTACAAATCTTGACTGGTTACACAATAAAAAATAAATAAAATCATACAATAACATTGTATATAATGTTGACACTGCTGCTTTTCCAATAGCAATTTCTTAAGATTACAGGAGAAATTGTTAATTTCTGAGGAAAGTTTGAGACTCTGTGGGAGTTTGATCCATTCTTTGATGGCTCTATAAGAAAAGGCGTTCTGTCCGAAAGCCGAGCTCCGTTTAGACAACCTGCAGTTATTGTGACTAGTGGACCTTGTGGTCCTGGTTGTTTCCTCTAAACAGAGCTGGACATCTTTTTTCAGTGGGGGAGGAGCCATATTGTTTAAGATTTTGAAAAGTAATCGCATATTCAAGTAGGTGGTTATACTGGTAAAATTTAGCATGCCATGTTTTGTGAAGATTGGACAATGATGGGACCTCAGTGGTTTCTTATCTAATACTTTAACTGCTTGATTATACAGGGATTTTAAAGGTTTTGTTGTTGTCTCACATGCTTGAGACCAACATGATATACAATAACCAATGTGTGACCATCCTTTTATAAACATCAAAGCTATTTAGTTTTAACACGGTGATGCGATGGAGCTAGAATATACGTAGGAGTGTTCATCCCGTTTATAGACCAGCTATGTTCGACCGCGCACATCAGTTGATCATTAGATAGTACTATTAACATTTTCAACACTATCATAGAGAATAAAAATGTGAACTATTCACTTGTTCTTGGCTGGAGTTAGTGCTATGCTAGCTCCATCGTATCGAGTTCTGCGAGCCTTCCTTCGTGGAGGGGAAGTGCCTCGAGATTCCTCCAGAGAGCCGGCAGTATGACGGAGTGTACTGTGGGGCGGGGGTGCAGAAGGAGCACGAGGACTACATGAAGAGCCTGCTGAAGGTGGGGGGCATCCTGGTGATGCCTCTTGAGGAAAAGGTTGGTTATACAGTTGAAAGTAACTGTAGATTTCAGTTTGCTGGTTTGTGTAACTGTAAGTCACTTTAAATACAACATGACAAAGCAGAAGCACAAAGACTTAGTTTTGGTATTTCCTGCAGCTGACAAAGATCACGCACACTGGAACAAACAGCTGGGAGAACAAGAAGATCATCTCCGTGTCCTTCGCCCCGCTGCTGCTGCCTAAACACAACACCAACGGCAAACCCAAGACAGCTCCTCTTCGTGAGACTCATCCTCTGTTTCCCCTCATGTTCATTCCTTCTCTGCCTCCTCCTCTGGTGTTGGGATGGACACAGACCTACATTTGAGAAACACATGAATGCATTCACAAAATCTGACTAAAATATTTCTAGGATTAACCCTCAATAACCATTTAGACTAGAAAAGTGCATTACCTCCGATAATGCATGTGTGAATGCATTTTGCGGAATGTGATTGCTGAAAATGCTGAAGATTTTTGCTTAAAATCAGCACAAAAAACCTAAAAAGTTGCCAATTTGCCAAAAAACAACACGTTGCTAATGTGTTAGCTTGACTGCAAATTAGCCAAAAAAACTGAAAAGTTGCCAAATTAGCCAAAAAAGCTAACACGTTGCTAATATATTAGCTTAACCCTGAATTAGAACAAAAAAACCTAAAAAGTTGCCAAATTAGCCAAAAATGCTAACACGTTGCTAATATATTAGCTTAACCCTGAATTAGAACCAAAAAACCTAAAAGGTTGCCAAATTAGCCAAAAATGCTAACACGTTGCTAATATGTTAGCTTACCTCCAAATTAGCCGAAAAAGCATAAGTGCAGAAAGTTTTATAACGATTTGAAAAATGTTCCCATTTACTCAACATAGGGCTAAAATTAGCATAAATTGCGCAAAATCGCAAAAACCGTAAAATTTGCGAAAACCAAAAATACAAGCAGTAATGTCCTTAACGACCCGGACGTTTTGATACCAAGATTACTGAAATTGCATAAAGTGTGAGTTTTTACGTGTCAAAAAACGTACGGAAGAAAACGTAAATAGGTGAAAAACAATTGTGTGAATGCATTGAATGCAACACAATTATATTTCTGAGACTTGTTATATTCCTGAGATGGGTTTCATTGGATAGAACTTGGTCCATGTTTTCTACCCAGTAGTTTATTGTTATTCCACTACAGCAGGGGTCGGCAACCTTCAACAGTAAAAGAGCCATTTGGGCTCGTTTTCTATTAATCAAAGCGCATAGTTTTACTTTAGCCTTTAGGAAATTTGATTTGCATCCATGACTTCTTATTTAATCACTATTGTTTTTCACCTATTTTTGTGTGAATGCATTCAATGCATTCACACTATTGTTTTTCACCTATTTACGTTTTCTTCCGTACGTTTTTTGACACGTAAAAACTCAAGCACACTTCATGCAATCTTGGTATCAAAACGTTTGTCTCATTAAGGACATTACTGCTTGTATTTTTGGTTTTTGCAAATTTTACGGTTTTCGCGATTTTGTGCAATTTTTAGCCCATGTTAAGTCAATGGGGAAATTTTTCAAATCGTTATAAAAATTTGTGCACTTTTGTAACTTATGCAATATTGGTGTCAAAACGTTCCGCAAATTTAGGACATTCATGCCTGTATTTTTGGTATTCTCAAAATTTACGTTTTTTACGCAAATTAAGCTAATTACTAGCCTCATTGGAAATGAATGGGAATTTTTCAAATCCTTTAGAAACTTTTACAACTTATGCAACAGTGGTATCAAAACGTTCAGCTTGTTAAGGACATTCATACTTGTACTTTTGAAATTCCTATTCCTATAGTTTGCTAGCCTCATTGACCATTAATGGACATTTTTAAAAATGTTATAAAACTTTGTGCACTTTTTACACTTGTGCAATACTGGTATCAAAACGTTCAGCTTGTTGAGGACATTACTGCTTGTCTTTTTGGTTTTCGCAAATTTTACGGTTTTTGCGATTTTGCGCAATTTACGCTAATTTTTAGCCCTATGTTAAGTCAATGGGAAAACTTTCAAATCGTTATAAAACTTTCTGCACTTGTGCTTTTTCGGCTAATTTGGCAACTTTTGAGGTTTTTTTGGGCTAATTTGGATTTAAGTTAACATTTTAGCAACGTGTTAGCTTTTATGGTTAATTTGGCAACTTTTGAGTTTTTTTTGGGCTAATTTGGATTTAAGCTAACATTTTAGCAACGTGTTAGCTTTTATGGTTAATTTGGCAACTTTTGAGGTTTTTTTGGGCTAATTTGGATTTAAGCTAACATTTTAGCAACGTGTTAGCTTTTTATGGTTAATTTGGCAACTTTTGAGGTTTTTTTGGGCTAATTTGTAGTTAAGCTAACAAATTATAAACGTTTTAGCTTTTTTGGCTAATTTGGCAACTTTTGAGGTTTTTTGGGCTAATCTTAAACAAAAACCTTTAGCATCTTCAGCTACCACATTTTGCAAAATGCATTCACACATGCATTATCGGAGGTAATGCACTTTTCTAGTAATAAAATGAATTGCGTCTGTTTTTTTGGCACAAACAAAAGCTAATGTTCAAATAGAACCGAGCATCTCTCAAAATGGGATTTTTTTTTTTTTTTCAAAATAAAAGATTTCAGTGCAGCTCTGGACAGCAAGTAACCAATGTTGTGCAGCACAAGATAAAAAGGGCTTTTAACTCTTAAAAGATCAAACTTTTTACCAAAGTTTTACTTTGCATATAAAATCTGTTCATTCTGGAGGTAGCGTTGAGCAAACAAGATGTCTTCAGGTCAACAGGGTGTCATTTTCTGGTTTGGTTGTTTTCTTTTTTTGCTTTTGTGCAGGCTGCTCTGACTCCGCCCATTCTTCTGTGGTTCCTGCTAAGCAGTCACAGCTGTCTGCACTTCAGCAATCAGGCTTTGTGTATTTATGACACTCTGCTGCAGTCCTCAGTGTCGGCTCGTTTTGTTTCCAGGCCTGTTGGCTTGGTCCTATGAGTTTTGGCTTAAGTATATTAAAGGCCTTGGACTATGCCTGCATGTTCTTCATGTGATTCTTCCCTGCAACTGGGTTTCCTCCTGATTGCCAACCGTTACACAGGGATGTAAAAACCTACATGGTTTACCATCTATGTTCACCTCAGCCATCAATATATACATTTGACTAATCTAAATTAGTTAAACCTGGAGAAGCTGCATCAGTTTCTATGCTCCACAGATCTGGAATAGACTTGCAGAAAGCCTCAGTTTAGCTGAAACACTCAGTTTTCTCGGTGAAAAAACAATCTTTTACTTTAAGAGGAGTTTAAATTCTTTTCATCTGAACTTTTTCTGAAAGACCCTCTCCAATGAAAATAGTGTTTTTTATCATGTTTTTGTGGCATTTTTTTCATAATGCTGGACATTTATTAAGACAATTAAGCTTAAATTTAAGTTTTTCTGATTTTTTCTTCATTCAAATTGTGATAAATCAGGAGCAGACGAAGAAAATCAGTTTGAAAAAGAGCATATTTGTGATGTAGAAAATACACCGGACCGGGCCACAAGTTCTGTGCACCGCCTCATTCTGATACATCCACTTATAGACGACTAGCTCCATGAATGTCTTTCTCTCGTCTGAGCTGGAATCTGGCTCGCCATTTTTGTTCCACCAGTAATGTTAGGTTGGGGTCATGAGAGGACTGTAAGGTGGCTGAGTGTAAACAGAGAGCTCTCAGTTATGGGTAATGGAAAGGGGGGTGGGGTTGTATCTTAATAATCAATCCTTTAATATTTCTTTGAATGTTTCATGTAAAGAACTTTGAAATATTTAACACATAAACTTTTTGTCCATTTCTTCTTTGCAGCAAAGTATGAGGTGTGCTACAGGAGCTGGCTCGTATCTGCATTCGCCACACCCTCAGAGTGACCACAAACGGTGGGGGCAGCCAGCCGCGAGGCCGAGGCTCCGCCTTCAGCGTGGGCCGTTATTTTTAACCCAACTCCGGAGGTTGAAAAGGGACTGACTTTGTGTTGGGTTATTTTAACTCAGAAATTTGGGTCACTTCCACCAACCCAAATATTGGGTTAAATTAAAAACCCAATTAAAAGGTTAAGTTAATCCAACTCTTGAGTTTATTTGACTCACAATCACGGGTTACTTCCACAAACCCAAGTTTTGGGTTAAATAAACTAACCATTTAAAAAGTTAAATTAACCAAACTCCTGGGTTTATTTGACTTAATAGCTTGGGTTAGATCTAAAAATCTCCTTTTTCTCCTAGGACCCACTTTTTGTTCAATAAAACCTAAAGTTCAACATTCAATAAAAAACATTTAAAAATCACAAATTACTACGCAAAATGTGTTTACAACCAAAAAAGAAACCAAGGAATTCATGACATATATTTATTTAGAATAACATCCCAAAAAGAGGTAGCAATGAAATACAGAAGACAAATGCTTTCTTGAAAAAGCAGCAGGAACAAGCAGCAGTAAAAGCATTGGTAACAAATTAATGTTTTTGTTTCAGAAACTATTATGAACCCTGATTTTTTTTTTCACAGTTTCACATTTTTTAAGGAAGCCTTAAAAAGGCAGATAATCTGTAACAAATAAGTGTTAGTCTTTTTTTCAAAAACTATTATGAACTCTGAACTGGTTTTTTTTTTACACTTTCTCATTCTTTAGGGCAGTTTTTAAAAACTTAACTTCATTAGATTCTGGTCCCTCCACGTCATAAACCACTCTGTGGAGGAACTCCCATGAAGAGACACACTGCATGGGGTAGTTGATATCAAATGCATAAAATGTCTTGAAGTAGACATCAACTTCCCCAACAGTGTGTCTGGGCTCAAACCGCTAGCGTTACAGCTCAGGCGCGATGTGGGAGTGTTCTAGCTACAGCCGATGGCTCATATTAGCTAAGGGTTAGCTGTCACGGGCTCTGCTGCCGACCTCTCAAAACTCCAAACTCACATATAATCCCTCCTTTCTTCGCTGCAGTTCAGCTGCGTCATCCAGGAAAAATTTGAACCAAACAGATACGCGAAGAGACCTGACCGCAGACGTAGGACGTGAACGCCAGCAGTGGGATTTACTCTCGCACTTTTAAAGTTTCGTAAAGACTGCGGCACTCGTATCAGACCTGTAACGCCAGCAGTGTGAGCCTGGGGTGTGTCTTCAGGGTATGCCTGACCAGTCATCACAACAAAAGCTTGTGAACAGTTTTGCATCACTTGTCCAAGGGCCAGAACAGACGGATGAGGCCCGGACTCCACCTCCTGGGGGTATTCTCCAATGTTTGCTTCAACCTACGATGGACACAAAGAATGGTATTCATTTTTTTTTTTGAAAAGCTTCAAAACATATCTGTGCACACACACCAAATCACATCTAAACAATTGGTCATTGAAACAGTTAACGTCTAAGAACTCGAGATATCCCTCTTTATAAGAAATACTTGTAAAAAAAAAAAAAAAGTACATTATAGTCCCTTGATCGCAACTATTAACGCAAATTTAAGCAAACTTTGCGATTTGTTGCAAACGCGCCTCTTCTGTGGTTGGCCTGTAAACAAAGACCAAGCATTGCACCATTATCAATACAGTTTTGGGAACAGGAAAAACATTATATAGGCTAGGGTTGTAATTATCTGTGCGGATCAGAGGCCATGGTTCGGATGTGTACCGCGGACCACACCAAGTCCCACCCCCCGGGTGCGCACACACCTGGCGCTAGCATTATTAAAATCAATTGTCCTTTAACATTGAATGGAATTTGCGACAAATTTATGCAAATCGTCTTTGTTTGGACAAGCACTAAAGTATCTGCTTCTGATTATCTAAAAGTCCCCCTCCGATGAAAATCATGTTTTTTTGAGTTTTTAACATGTCTGTGAGACATTTTTCTTATGAAAGAGAACAAATATAGTAAGAAATCCTTTCGTTTTTGCATTTCAGAGTATTTCTCCTTTTAAATCGCTGTAAATCAAACTGTCTCAGAAAATCTCTGTTTGAAATTATGAGTAGTTAATACATCACCATTCTCTGCTGACATGATGGGCAAACTCCTCGTCTTGCCCGGTACCTGCGAGCTCAGGTTCTGGAGAAGAGAAGAGAATCTTCCAGTTGACGGCGGTGAAATGAGTCGCCATTTGCATTTCTGTGGTCAAATCAGCTGTCACTAGATTGTTTGTGTGAGTTTCATACAATACTTACTTTGGCAGGACTGAGAGAACGCTGGAAAGACACCACGAAGTTTCCTGATGTGACCACGGAAATGGGAACGGCGCCTCATGTCACCGTAGTTGTAAACGATCGGTGAAAGTTCGGTCCGTCTGTTTCCGCGTCTAATAATTTAAAGGCCTCCTCATCCATTTCTTGATCTGGAAGGTAAAAACAGAATACAAGTTGGTGGTTAAACAATATGGAATCTTTTTACATCACAATATAAATTTAGTGTTTCAGAGTAAACTATATCCACATATATTATCATATATTACATTTGGAACACAAGAAAAAAACAATGTTTTAATGAAATATTTGTTATTTTTGTGGACTCCTTTCATAACCAGTGGTAAAACGACTCAATCTCGGAGGTTCCGTCCATTTCATGACATCAACCTAAAGTCCACCCCCCCAAGTGACTGCAAACTTCACAAGTGTGTGTTTGTGTCAGCCTGGGACTGGCTCTTCCTGGAGGGGGTGGTTCTCAACCTATGATATAAGCTGGTGAGGTTCTGCTCATTTTCATGGGTCTGGTAGGGGCTGCTGTTGAGAGTCACTTCGAAATGCATAAATGGATCAAAACACTACACAAATTCACTTGAAAGCTCAAAAAGTTATTTTTTTATGGTATGGCTCCTTTAAATCTAAATCCTGCTAGTGATTACACATTTTTCTAATGAGCCATAGAACTTTCAAAAGTCAAAATTAGTTATTTAATTTATACTGTAATATTATGTATTGGTAACGCATGATATGAAAAAACTTCTATATCACCCATCCTTAAATATAAGTTGAAATGTTTCATTATCAATATAATTACAATACCAAGAGTTATTGGGATTCATTTAAGTCAGGGGTGTCAAACTAAATTGCACAGGGGGAAAAAATCCAAAACACACCTGAGGTTGCGTTCCAAACACGGTAAACATTTCTTGAACAAACTAAAACAAAATTCTTAAAACTTTGCAAATGTTATTTTTGAACATAACTATGAATAAAAAGGCAGAAATATTATTCCAGAATAAATCAACTTAAACATTAAATAACTTTATATATTTCACTCTCTGTTAAGATATATATTTTGTCAAAATTATGCGAGTTAGAAATTCATTCAATAAAACATGGACCATTACTAACAAATTAAAATGATGTGGAGGGGCAGATATATTTACATGCCAGGCCGGATCCGCCCCGGGACCTCACTTTGACACGTGATTTAAGTTCACATCAGCCTTCCTCAATAAAAACACTTCAGCAGGATAGGCAAGATGATATAAATACTCACCTCTAAAACTGTTAGCTCTGGTAGCTGCCACTCAATCAGCTTGTTAGCCACAAATGAAGCCACATGAAAGACCTGAAATAAAACAGAGGACGATTTCTATTAAACTGAAGTTCACATTGGCATGGATCGTTAACTTGGCAATATAGCTATTGCTATAGCTATATATATAATATATAATTATTTTGGACTGGAAAAACTGACTATCTGGCAACATTGACAGGCTGCGGTTCAAAATCATCATGGAGGAAAAGCTGGCTAATTGATCGTTGAATGTCCTGAATATATTCATGCACTTTTTTAAATCAAAACGAAGAAAAAAAAAAAAAAAAATTAATTTTGCTGTTTCCCTCCTCGGACTAATGCAGAATAGCAGGTTGTCAAAATGGATCACTGAGATCCGGACATATAGGTAAAAAGGCCCGTTATTCCGCCACGGCTCGTGCGGTACTGGGAGTTAGGACGAATCCAACAGGCTTCGTCGGTCATCTCCATTAGCACTGCTCCAGCGCCGGTAAAGACATAATGACGTCGGTTTTATAACTTTAGAAAATCACGAAAAAAGAAAAAGTCATTACTTATTGTGTAATAGAGCACGCCCACACAAAGAAATGCGTTTATAATCCGCGCCACAAGCGCAAGGCGGGTTACTCTAATAACGGCGGAAGAATACATCACAATCCATAAATCGCTATGGAAAACCGTTGAACTACAAATTTACAGTGCTTTAAAACTAGATGTTAGGACGCAAGACGCCTTTGGCGTGAATGCAGCATACGATTTTAGTAATATTCAGTTTCAACTTTGTCATCTTGGCAAGCTAGCTATTTCCCAACTGTGACAGTTTGTCATCATTTGGGTAAAGAGGGCTTCCTGGGCTGGAAGGGCTGAACGAAGACGTCGGAGTGCCAGACTTCCTCCCTGTTCTCGGCCGGCTGCAGTACAGAGAGCGGAGTCAGACGGCGAGCATGACTTGACGGTGGCGGGCAGAGATCCCGGTCTTACCCTGACTTTGGTTTCTTGAAGCTGCCGCCGGGAAAAGCCGCTCCCAGGCTGCTGTTAAAATATTTCTATTTCGTCCTCTTCTCTGAGGGCGTCCTCCACAGCTGCCGCCATCTCTGGAGCAATCACGGGCGCCTGGTAGTCTTTACGCCGGGGTCACACTGGACGCGGGAGCGCCGCGAAGCAGAGCGGAGCGGAGTCCGCGCCGCTTCCACTCCGCTCTGTAGTTCACACCAGACGAGCATTTTTCCGCGGCGGTCCACAGAGCTTTTTTTTGTTTTTGCCATCATGGTTGATAATTTCATAGCCTAAAGACATTAACCCATGTTCCTGCTAAGAAAAACTGCTCTCTCAAAACCCCGCCCACCCGTTCTGTCGGCCCACTGTACTGATCTGTGAGCGCGCGCGTGTGCATCTCTGTTTTGTTTATGTCTGTGCGCACGCGCTCGCAGGTGTTTGTGTGTGTGGGTAAATTAATAAACTACAATTATTAACCCATATTTCTGCTAAGAAGAGCAGCTCTCTGCATCTCTTTTTTCTCTCCCAAAATCCTGCAGCCCCGCCCACTCGCTCCAGAGTGCTCACTGCGTTGATCTGCGCTCGCTCGTGTCTGTCTGTGTTGTGTGTATTTTATAAATATCACCCCCCTATTTCTGCTAAGATGAGCTGCTCTCTGCCTCTCTGTTGTTGTTTTATTAACTCCCGAAACTCCTCACCCCGCAGCGGAGTCTATCCACGTTGATCTGCGTGTGTACGTGTCTGTGAAAAAAGAAAAAAAAAGTATGCGTGTCTGTCTGTTTTGTATGTCTCTGTGCTCGCGCGCGCACGTTTGTGTTGCGATTGTATGTTCATATCCGTGCCTTGTGTAAACGACGCCATAGGATAACAAGGGCGCCGAATGGAAGCGGACTCTGTTCCGCGGCGCTTTCGCGTCCAGTGTAAATGGGGCGTCAGACGCCAGTAGTTGACGAAACGATCCGCTGCACCGCGCGGGCCCTCCACGCCGCTCCGCTCCGCGCCTTGTGTGAACGACATTATAGGATAACAAGGGCGCCGAATGGAAGCGGACTCCGTTCCGCGCCGCTTCGCGGCGCTTTCGCGGCGCTTTCGCGTCCTGTGTGAATGGGGTGTTAGTCGTCTGTGTGGGCATGTCCATCTCCAGCAGGAGTGTGTTATATATATATATATATACACACATATATACATATATATACATTAACTATATATATATATATATATACACACATATAAATATATACATATACACTTATATGTATATATACAGTATCTCACAGAAAAGAGTACAACTTTCACTTTTACCACCAGGTTTTTGGCTATTTTACTTCTTTTCATTCTGTCGAAAATTCATTTTGGCAGTGTTGTCCCAGAAAAAGGTATAAATAAATATCTGCAAAAATGTAAGGGGTGTACTCACTTTTGTGAGATACTGTATATATATATATACATACATACATATATATACATACACATATACACATACACACATATACATACATATACACACACATATATATATATACACATACACACATAAATATATATATATATATATATATATATATATATATATAATATATATATATTATATATATATTATATATATATATACATATATATATTCATAATAAAAATGCACAATTAGCGAAGCTAGAGCAAATATTCCCAATGCTGAGAAACAGGAGCTTCAAATATATTTTAAAGCAACATTTTCAACCAGCCACAACACTGGAAGTTGGTTTTCTCTGTCGGACAAATAAAAAATTACCAAGTGCGTTCAACGTTAGCTAATGATAAAAAATTATAAAATTATTTATATATTATTAGTTTTAATATTTTTTATATTGAATATACCATATTGATTCTCATAAAAATATGATCTTAGTTTGAGGATCTTGTGGAAATATGCAATGTTATCAGTGCCCAATAGATGGAAAAACTTCCAAGTCAAATATTTACTTGCAAAATTTGGTGAAACAATTACTAGTTTCATCAACAATCTAAAAATACAAATATAAGAATTCAAAAACTCAAAACACGTCAAATTTCTTTTGGTTAATGCTGATTGGTCAAGAAATAAATAAACATTCTCGAAGCTGCTGCCGGGAAAAGCCGCTCCCAAGCTGCTGTTAAAGTATTTCTATCTCGTCCTCTTCTCTGAGGGCGTCCTCCAGAGCTGCCGCCATAGTTGGAGAAATCACGGGCGCCTGGTAATCCTTAGTGGTCCGTGTGGGCATGTCCATCTCCAGCGAGAGTATGTTGTCCGCCTGATTCGACACAGTCATACAGTCAAAACTCGAGTGTTTACAATAATATCACTGTTTTATCCTTTAGCAGCAGTTTCTTCTCAATGTTCTGGTTTGACTTCATCCTCTGTCTCATGTCTTTCTATTATTCATGGAGCACTATCAGCTCTCAAACTCTGTTCATTTAAAAAGGTTTTTGCTGTGACGTCTTCAAAGAACCAGCGTCATGTCTCATTCTGAACTGCATTGACTCCTCATTACTAGACCAACAGATCACAAAGTTCACGGTTCAGATAATTTTTTGGATTAATAAAAAGGGGGTAAAAAACAGGACAAAATAACTAAGTTAAAGTTTCACAACAAATCTATATATTAAAAAATAGTGTGTGTGCTTTGACGCATCTTATGTTAAATTTACATTTCTCAATTACCAAACCAGTAGCTTTTTGCCTTTTTCTTCTTTTTAAAAAAAAAGTGTTAGGCATTGTACTGGTGCATAACAAACTGTTCTGCTTCTCTTTATTTATAAAAACATTATGGGAAAAAAGAAATATTTTTGTTGAAAAATCTGAAACACTGATTCAAACAGGAACAATTCTAAGCTCAGATAATAAGATGTTAGTAATTTTAAAAGCTTTTTTAGATATTATTTCCAGATTCATAAACGCAATACTTTTAAGACTTTTTAGGAACCCTGTTTGAAGCATGGCATAACATGTGATCAGAAAATAAAATAACTCTTTAACACTGGAGCACTATTGTTTATGTTCTTTGGTTTAATGTTTGTTTTTTTTAATTGTTAACACGGTCAATTTACTGGAATTACGTTGATTGTGTAAATGGTTGAGAACTTGCATCCCTCTCCTGTGTCTTATCAGAAAGAGCCCCACTTGAGGAGAGGAGGACTTACTTTGTATCTGGCATCAGGCTTCTGGATCATAGCCCTGCGAGCGTGCCGACAGATCGGCCTCCTGTAGCCGACCGCCGACCGAGGGCGGCACATCATCTGCTGGTCTCTGAGGAGCAAAGAGGAGAACTTGGATGATGATCCCACAGAAAAGCTCAGAGCAGACATCCGGGTTTGACTCTGAAAACGATCCCGGCTTCAAAAGAACTCACAGACAGAAGACAAACCTCATGAAGGCACAAATGTACTGAAACTCACTGTGTTTCAGGGTTCTTCTTCCAGCAATCCTCCTCCTCATCAAAGAACATTGTGCTGACAAATTTTTTCTTTTCCTCTGGAGGAATAAAATTTTCGACGATCAGCTTCCTGGGTGACAAACAGTTCAGAGGAGAAGTACGGGGTCAAATCAGGGTCAGAAAACACTTAACTAGAAAATACTAAAATAATTGACAATTTGAAGAAAGAAAGAAAGAAACATTTTAAGAAACACTGGAAAAACAGCTGTTCAGTGTTTTAATTTTTTTCATTTCTTTCCCTCTTTTTTATTTTGTATTTTGTAACTTTATGTGGGGCTTTTGGCCAAGAGAAGGTCTAAAGATATCATTTCCAGATCAGCATCGTTTGTCGGCGCCGTCTGTGTCATCCCTCCTCTGATGTGTCGTACAGTAGTCATAACGCTCTCCCAAAGTTATCTACATTTGATTTGTCATTCACTTTTATTCTTGAATCCATAGAGATGGATTCTTTCTGTCCAGAGACGGACGTTCCACTGACTGTCACCCATAAATGAGAGCTCTCTGTTTACATTCTCTCCTGCGAGCTTACAGTTTCTCACACCCCCCGCCTAACATTACCAGTGGAACTAACATGGCGAGTAGTATTGGAGCTATTCAGCTGAAGTTGATGGATCTATTTTTCTACAAGTGGATCCCTCTGAAGGGGGCGGAGCAAGGAACTTGTGGCTCGCCCACCTTCGTTACAAAAAAAATTTTTTTTTTTAGGTGTTAAAACACAATTTTCATCATAAAATTCCTATTGAACTGTAGTCATGAATCATAAAGGTTTGAAGCAGGTTCAAGTCATCTCTGAGGGTCCTCCTGTTCTAAACAGAGATGTACCGCATCCTTACTTTAGTTTGAGATCCCGCATTAGGTCGTTCTGGACCTGTTCATGCTCCTGCTGCTCCTTGATGTGGTCCTCTTTGATTTTCTTAACTGTGACAGTTTGTCATCATTTGGGTAAAGAGGGCTTCCTGGGCTGGAAGGGCTGAACGAAGACGTCGGAGTGCCAGACTTCCTCCCTGTTCTCGGCCGGCTGCAGAACAGAGAGCGGAGTCAGACGGCGAGCATGACTTGACGGTGGCGGGCAGAGATCCCGGTCTTACCCTGACTTTGGTCTCTTGAAGCTGCCGCCGGGAAAAGCCGCTCCCAGGCTGCTGTTAAAATATTTCTATTTCGTCCTCTTCTCTGAGGGCGTCCTCCACAGCTGCCGCCATCTCTGGAGCAATCACGGGCGCCTGGTAGTCTTTACGCCGGGGTCACACTGGACGCGGGAGCGCCGCGAAGCAGAGCGGAGCGGAGTCTGCGCCGCTTCCGCTCCGCTCTGTAGTTCACACCAGACGAGCATTTTTCCGCGGCGGTCCACAAGAGCTTTTTTTTGTTTTTGCCATCATGGTTGATAATTTCATAGCCTAAAGACATTAACCCATGTTCCTGCTAAGAAAAACTGCTCTCTCAAAACCCCGCCCACCCGTTCTGTCGGCCCACTGTACTGATCTGTGAGCGCGCGCGTGTGCATCTCTGTTTTGTTTGTGTCTGTGCGCACGCGCTCGCAGGTGTCTGTGTGTGGGTAAATTAATAAACTACAATTATTAACCCATATTTCTGCTAAGAGGAGCAGCTCTCTGCATCTCTTTTTTCTCTCCCAAAATCCCGCAGCCCCGCCCACTCGCTCCGGAGTCTGCTCACTGCGTTGATCTGCGCTCGCTCGTGTCTGTCTGTGTTGTGTGTATTTTATAAATATTACCCCCTGTTTCTGCTAAGATGAGCTGCTCTCTGCCTCTCTGTTGTCGTTTTATTAACTCCCGAAACTCTTCACCCCGCACCGGAGTCTATCCACGTTGATCTGCGTGTGTACGTGTCTGTGAAAAAAGAAAAAAAAAGTATGCGTGTCTGTCTGTTTTGTATGTCTCTGTGCTCGCGCGCGCACGTTTGTGTTGCGATTGTATGTTTATATCCGTGCCTTGTGTAAACGACGCCATAGGATAACAAGGGCGCCGAATGGAAGCGGACTCTGTTCCGCGGCGCTTTCGCGTCCAGTGTAAATGGGGCGTCAGACGCGGAAACGATCCGCTGCACCGCGCGGGCCCTCCACGCCGCTCCGCTCCGCGCCTTGTGTGAACGACGTTATAGGATAACAAGGGCGCCGAATGGAAGCGGACTCCGTTCCGCGCCGCTTCGCGGCGCTTTCGCATCCTGTGTGAATGGGGTGTTAGTCGTCTGTGTGGGCATGTCCATCTCCAGCAGGAGTGTGTTATATATATATATATATATACACACATATATACATATATATACATTAACTATATATATATATATATATATATATATATACATATAAATATATACACACATATAAATATATACATATACACTTATATGTATATACAAGTGGATCCCTCCAAAGGGGGCGGAGCAAGGAACTTGTGGCTCGCCCACCATATTTTCTACGTTACAAAAAAAAATTTTTTTTTTTTTAGGTGTTAAAACACAATTTTCATCAAAGTGGGTCTTCAAGCTCATTTTTTTAAATTCCTATTGAACTGTATTCATGAATCATAAAGGTTTGAAGCAGGCTCAAGTCATCTCTGAGGGTCCTCCTGTTCTAAACAGAGATGTACCGGATCCTTACTTGAGTTTGAGATCCCGCATGAGCTCGTTCTGGACCTGTTCATGCTCCTGCCGCTCGTTGATGTGGTCCTCTTTGATTTTCTTAATCTCATCCGTCACCACCTGAAGCTTGGAAAACAGCTGTTGGGAAAGAAGAGATCCAGTCGTTTGAATGAGATGTCTGGTTAATGGATTGTTGTTGAGAACAACTGTGTGGGAAAATTATGGTAAGCCAAACGGCTCAAGATAGCTGGACTTTTAGACTAAATAAAAATCCGTTGATCTTCAGCTGACACTGATCAATTTTCAATTTCAATTTATTTGCCATTTTTAATAGTTAAATCACATTGGAATAACAACTGCTGGGCTCCCCCACACAGACAATAACAGACAAAAACACAAAGACACAGATTAAAGGCATAAATATATCAATTAGAAGCGCTTGAAAAGACCAATTCTTTAAAAAGTATATAAAATACAATAACATTGATTAGTTGTTCAGCTAACCACAGCAGTTAAAGTGAGCACTTAGTGCCGCCTACCATAGTTCAAAACTCATTTATTTGCTTCATTAAAAAATCTGTAAATTGATTAATTGATACATGCCAACCAGACATGATTTTGAATGACCGGAAGTTAATCAACAAAGAAAAATATACTTTTTCTTGAAAAAAAAACACACAAAATGTTCTTATCATTTAGCTGCTGCTTTTCATAGTGACTCGAATTTCGTCTGATATTAAAATTGTAAAATATTAATCCTTTAGAGCACAAAAATCCGTGTATCATTCGTTCATTCGTTTTTCAATTTAAAATGGGATATGAAAAAACTTTAAGCCGATAAAAAACAAAACATTGGAAGCTGAAAATAATTAGATTCATTTTAGAATAAAAAACAGTTTTAGACTTTTTACATTTTTTTTGTTAAATGTTTAATTTTTTTTCCAAATGTTTTATTTGGGTTTCAAACATTTTTGACCCCAAAATAGCTCCATAAAAATCTAAATTAGCCTGTAAAAACCTCAGTAGATAACAATTAGACAAAAAACGTTAATATGTTGCTAAAATATTAAATAAACGTTCATATTTTTGAAAATTACTACAAAGTCCATGAATATATTTAAAAGCTTGTTGCTAATATACTATAAATTTTGAAATTTAAAGACTTTCTCATTCATCTTCTATGGGACATATTTTGCTCAAGACCAGTCTGGATGTGGCGCCACCCGGAGGATCAGATGTGGAACAGAATGGTGAAGTCATCATTTGGGCACCGGGCCACGGGATTGTGGATAAAGAGGGCTTCCTGGGCTGGAAGGGCTGAACGGAGAGGTCGGAGTGCCAGATTTCCTCCCCGTTCTCGGCCGGCTGCAGAACAGAGAGCGGAGTCAGACGGCGAGCATGACGTGACGGCGGCGGGCGGAGATGGCAGTCTTACCCTGACTTTGGTTTTTTGAGGCTGCCGCCGGGGAAAGCCGCTCCCAGGCTGCTGTGAAAACCCGAGGCGTCCACCTGGATTTCGTCCTCGTCTCTGAGGGCGTCCTCCAGAGCTGCCGCCATCTTTGGAGGGATCATGGGCTCCTGGTAGTCTTTAGTCGTCCGTGTGGGCATGTCCATCTCCAGCAGGAGTGTGTTGTCCGCCTAATTCGACACAGTTATACAGTCAGTTTCTTTCCCATGGTCGTCCTCTCCCTCTACTGAAACATCTGTACCGGCCGTGTGTACTTAGACTTGCATGGCTTAATCTTTGAGACAAGCATATGCTACTGGCAGGATCAACCAGGTAGCAATCACTGGCGTCTGGTAGTCTTTAGTCGTCCGTGTGGGCATGTCCATCTCCAGCGAGAGTATGTTGTCCGCCTGATTCGACACAGTCATACAGTCAGCTTCATTCCCATCGTCGTCCTCTTCATCTACTGAAACATCTGTGTGCAACATCAACTTTCATGCCGCTTTTCAACACAAGTGGACCTTTGTTACATTAATTACTCGAACAGGTAACATGCCTTTCTCAACCTTGCATATTACATGAGCAACAAAAGGTCACAATGTTTTGCGAGGGAGTTTGACGGTTCTAGCATGCCCCTGACATAATCCACCCTTCGTCTTCCACCTGACCACAAATGATGGCTTCACTACGTGGAGGACTGTAGTGTCAGACTAACCACACTCTGCATGCTGGAGAAGGCTTGGATCAACCAATGGAAAGCGTTTCCCCATGATCTGGCAGACATTTCTCCCGAGATCGACAAACAGCTACTCGTGCTCCTGGATAGGAAGTCAAAACCCAAAAGTATCTCTTCTGATGTTATGTCTGACACCAAAAAGTCAACTGCCAAGGTCAATGATTCGAGTTGGCAGACAGTTTGCCAGGATCCCAAGACAGCCAATTCTCCTCCATTTACAGCTGTGGCTTTCCCCACATACTTCACCAACTCAGACCCCCCGTGGGTAATAGCTAACCACATACTCTTAGAGATAACAGAGCGGGAAGCTCCAGTGTCAACAAGCGCATGACAATCAAACTCACCGATCTTTGCTCTAAGGTAGCCAGAACCACTTGTGAGACTTTTGAAGGCCACATCACTTTTGGAAGTAGGGGCGGGCATTGGGCCCTCTGTGCGCTTCCCTTCTAGTTTCCCTGCACATAAAGACAGTCGCGTCGCAAGTGCCTCTTGCAACCGCACTCCCAAAAAACCTTATTGAGCCCTAGGTTGCTTCTGGATGCAAGTGTGCGTGACTTATACAGGAAAATAGTGTGGCGTTACAAAAACTCAAAACACGTCAAATTTCTTTTGGTTCATTCTGATTCGTCAAGAAATAAATAAACATTCTCGAAGATGCTGCCGGGAGAAGCCGCTCCCAGGCTGCTGTTAAAATATTTCAATCTCATCCTCTTCTCTGAGAGCGTCCTCCAGAGCTGCCGCCATAGTTGGAGCAATCACGGGCGCCTGGTAGTCTTTAGTCGTCCGTGTGGGCATGTCCATCTCCAGCGAGAGTATGTTGTCCGCCTGATTCGACACAGTCATACAGTCAGCTTCTTTCCCATGGTCGTCCTCTCCCTCTACTGAAACATCTGTACCGGCCGTGTGTACTTAGACTTGCATGGCTTAATCTTTGAGACAAGCATATGCTACTGGCAGGATCAACCAGGTAGCAATCACGGGCGCCTGGTAGTCTTTAGTCGTCCGTGTGGGCATGTCCATCTCCAGCGAGAGTATGTTGTCCGCCTGATTCGACACAGTCATACAGTCAGCTTCATTCCCATCGTCGTCCTCTCCCTCTACTGAAACATCTGTGTGCAACATGCCAACTTTCATGCCGCTTTTCAACACAAGTGGACCGTTTGTTACATTAATTACTCGAACAGGTAACATGCCTTTCTCAACCTTGCATATTACATGAGCAACCAAAAGGTCACAATGTTTTGCGAGGGAGTTTGACGGTTCTAGCATGCCCCTGACATAATCCACCCCTTCGTCTTCCACCTGACCACAAATGATGGCTTCACTACGTGGAGGCACTGTAGTGTCAGACTAACCACCACTCTGCATGCTGGAGAAGGGCTTGGATCAACCAATGGAAAGCGTTTCCCCATGATCTGGTAGACATTTCTCCCGAGATCGACAACAGCACTGTGCTCTGATAGGAAGTCAAAACCCAAAAGTATCTCTTCTGATGTTATGTCTGACACCAAAAAGTCAACTGCCAAGGTCAATGATTCGAGTTGGCAGACAGTTTGCCAGGATCCCAAGACAGCCAATTCTCCTCCATTTACAGCTGTGGCTTTCCCCACATACTTCACCAACTCAGACCCCCTGTTGGTAATAGCTAACCACATACTCTTAGAGATAACAGAGCGGGAAACTCCAGTGTCAACAAGCGCATGACAATCAAACTCACCGATCTTTGCTCTAAGGTAGCCAGAACCACCTGTGAGACTTTTGAAGGCCACATCACTTTTGGAAGTAGGGGCGGGCATTGGGCCCTCTGTGCGCGCCCCTTCTAGTTTCCCTGCACATAAAGATAGTCGCGTCGCAAGTGCCTCTTGCAACCGCACTCCCAAAAAACCTTATTGAGCCTTGGGTTGCTTCTGGATGCAAGTGTGCGTGACTTATACAGGAAAATAGTGTGGCGTTACAAAAACTCAAAACACGTCAAATTTCTTTTGGTTCATTCTGATTCGTCAAGAAATAAATAAACATTCTCGAAGATGCTGCCGGGAAAAGCCGCTCCCAGGCTGCTGTTAAAATATTTCAATCTCATCCTCTTCTCTGAGAGCGTCCTCCAGAGCTGCCGCCATAGTTGGAGCAATCACGGGCGCCTGGTAGTCTTTAGTCGTCCGTGTGGGCATGTCCATCTCCAGCAAGAGTATGTTGTCCGCCTGATTCGACACAGTCATACAGTCAGCTTCTTTCCCATGGTCGTCCTCTCCCTCTACTGAAACATCTGTGTGCAACATGCCAACTTTCATGCCGCTTTTCAACACAAGTGGACCGTTTGTTACATTAATTACTCGAACAGGTAACATGCCTTTCTCAACCTTGCATATTACACGAGCAACCAAAAGGTCACAATGTTTTGCGAGGGAGTTTGACGGTTCTAGCATGCCCCTGACATAATCCACCCCTTCGTCTTCCACCTGTGCACAAATGATGGCTTCACTACGTGGAGGCACTGTAGTGTCAGACTAACCACCACTCTGCATGCTGGAGAAGGGCTTGGATCAACCAATGGAAAGCGTTTCCTCATGCTCCCAAGCCTAAGGCGCCCATGGGAGGCTCACCAGTTACCTGACCTTTGCAGCGTGTGGCGGCAGACATTTTAGAGCTTCCGGTGACCTCTAAGGGCAACAGGTATGTCTTGGTGGTGGAGGATTATTTCACAAAATATGTGAACCTTTATGCTCTGCCCAACCAGACTGCACAGACTATGGCCCGCTGTTTGTTTGAGGACTATGTGCTGGTGCATGGCATCCCAGAGGTCCTTCACACTGACCAGTTTGAGGCTGAGGTGGTGCAGTTCTTGTGCCGGTGGATAGGAATAAAGAAGACCCGCATCACAGCTTACCATCCAAAATCTGACGGCATGGTTCAGCATCATACCAGGACACTAGTTGATCAGTTGGCTAAAATGTTGCTGTCCCATGGGGGTGAGTGGGATGAATTTTTGAAATTGGTGTGTTTTGCTTACAACACCACCAGACACTCCAGTACTCGTTTTAGTCCGTTTTACCTAATGCATGGTCGGGAGGCCCGTGTTCCAGCTGATGTTTTGGTCCCAATCAGTTTGTTGGACTTGCAAAGTGCTGGGTCGGTCCCGGCATATGCTTCTGCCCTAGTGTCTCGTCTCGATGCCGTCTTCGGTGCAGCCAGCCTACAGGCAGCTGAGGCCCACAAGAAGCAAAAACTCTGTCATGATGAAGATGTCTGTCACCGTCCTTTCGTAGTGGGTGTGTTAGTGTGGCTCAGCAATCCAGTTGAAAGTCGCACAAAGCTGGCTCCTCATTGGAAAGGCCCTTATAGAGTGGAAGAGGTGTTGACTTCATGTGGGGAGGCTGCTTTGACCTACCGTATCGTGAACCCCTATGAACTGCTGGACAAGGCCCTGGTGGTTCATCATGATAGACTAAAGCCTTACACTTTGCCAACGCCTGCTGTGTCTGATGGAACCACTCATTCACCTTCACCTGTCCCCAGGAATCATGGAGGCTCTCTTCAGCCAACAGAGGGGGGACTTCCTGAAAGAGACTATTTGAACCCGCGACAGGAGGAAAGTTCGATTGTTGGCCCTGGATACTCACGCAGCGGACGGCGGAGAACAGGCCAATCTGGCAACATTATTCCTTAGTAACACAAGTACGGATTTCAGATGAGCAAAAATTTGCATTATTTAAAAACTACATCTTCCTTATCTTTGCTCAAAATGTAATTAGATTGTCATAGGAAATTATTCAGGCGCTTTAGCTAATTTCTATGTTTTAATTTAAAAAATTATTGGGTAAATTCATCAAGCACAACAATTGATGAAATCTTTTAAAATTTGATTTGTGTCGTTTTGACACTGTGAGCCGAAAAGACTTGTGGCAGATTATGGAACGTCTTGGCTGCCCACCTAAATTCCTCAACATGGTTGTTCAGCTGCATGAAGACCAGAACGGTCGCATCAGGCTCAATAGCAACCTTTCAGACACTTTCCCCATCATCAACGGCGTAAAACAGGGATGTGTCTTGGCACCCACTCTTTTCACCATCTTCTTCAGTATGATGCTGAAGCAAGCCACTGATGGCCTTGATGACGAGGTTGCTGTGTACATTCGTTACTGCCTCGATGGCAGCTTGTTCAATTTGAGACGACTGCAAGCTCACACCAAGACCCCTGAGCAAATGATCAGTGACCTCCTCTTTGCCGATGACGCAGCTCTCCTAGCTCACACTCAGAGAGCACTTCAGCGATTAACATCCAGCTTTGCAGACGCTGCCAAACTCTTTGGACTTGAAGTCAGTCTAAAGAAGACAGAGGTCCTCCACCAGCCGGCACCTAGGGAAGTGTACCAGCCTCCCCATGTCTATATCGGAGAGACAGAACTGAAAGCTGTCCAGCAGTTTACCTATTTGGGGTGCACAATTACCTCAGATGCCAGGATTGACAAAGAGCTGGACAACAGGCTCGCCAAGGCAAACAGTGCCTTTGGCAGACTTCACAGTCGGGTGTGGAACAACAAGCACCTGAAGAGACCCACCAAGATTAGTGTTTACAGGGCAGTTGTGGTGACCACCCTTCTCTATGGCTCAGAGTCTTGGGTCACCCACCAGCACCACCTGCGAGTCCTTGAACGCTTCCACCAGCGCTGTCTACGCATCATCCTTGGCATCCATTGGAGTGACTTTGTCACCAATGTTGAAGTTCTCGAGAGGGCAGACATCCAGAGCATAGAGGCCATGCTTCTTAAGTCACAGCTGCGGTGGGCTGGACATGTACACAGGATGGAGGACCATCAACTGCCAAAGATCACTCTATGGCGAACTTGCATCAGGCCAGCGAGACAGAGGGGCACCGAAAAAGAGATTCAAAGACTCTCTCAAGAAATCCCTTTGTGCTTGCAACATCGACCATCGTCAGTGGTCCACTCTGGCAAAAGATCGGGACACCTGGCGCCAGAACATCAAAGACGCTCTCTCCTTTTTTGAAGATAATCGGCGGACTAGTCTAAAAGACAAACGACAAAGGAGAAAAGCCGGCCGCACGACTACACCAAATCCAGAACAGACTTTCACCTGCAGCCTCTGCTGTAGGGTCTGCCTTTCCCGTATCGGTTTGCTCAGCCATAAGCGAGCTTGCAGAAGACGTGGACAGCCCTCTTCATAATCTTCGTTTACGAAGCCTTGCCATGATGACAATTGATGAAATCTTTTAAAATTTGATTTGTGAATTTATGAAATGTAAACACACACATTTCCAGTGCATTACACTTTTATTTTTAGCTTAATTAGCAATCTGGGAAACATCCACAATACTCAATAATCAAACATTAGCCTTCAATAATGATTTCCAGACTTCCATCCCTGTAGTCATCCATCAATCTGTAGCTGTACACAGCATCATCTCCATCATAAATAACATTAGACCAGGAGGCAAATCATGTCCATCTCCTTCTGTGAGACGCCACAGTGGAGTGGTGATCAGTTTTCGCAAAAGACCAAGAGCCTTGCAACTAGCGAGGTAATATTCATTTTCAGAATCTTTCAGAACTTGTTTAATAAGCCTGTTTGGATCTTTTATTGTTTCCAAGCACTCAACAATGTGCTGAATAAAAAAAAAAAAAAACACATTACCACCAAGAAAAAAAACGATATTGAATCTATTGCCTTTGAAGTTTAAGATGAGTGGGAGGTGTTGGGAAAGTTTTATTGTTTTCAAATGCGTTTTTCCAGTGTCTGTGAAATTTAAAAAGCCTAAATTAACCAAAACAGCTAGCATAAAGCTGAAATATTAGCTAAATACCATATTGGCCAAAAAACTTGAAAAATGTGTAATTTATCCAAAACAGCTAGCATGTAGCTGAATTATTAGCACCATGCCAAATTAGCCTAAAAAACTCGTTTAGCCATAGTAGTTAGCGTAAGGTTAAATATTAGCTAAACTCCAAATTAGCCTAAAATACTGGCTATAATAAAATAGCTAGCGTATGGCTAGATATTAGATTAGCTCCACATTAGCCCAAAAAAACAGAAAAATCCTGAATTAGCCAGACACAGCTAGCATGTTGCTAACTTTTTAGCTTAGCTCCAAATTAGTCTTAAAAACCTTTAAAAAAAATCTAAATTAGCCAAAACAGCTAGTATGTAGCTAAAATATTAAATTATGTTTCTACATTTTTTCCCGAAATTAGCCTAAACAATGTAAAAATGCCTAAAATTACCATTTCAGCTAGCATCAAGCTGAAATATTAGCTAAATACGAAATTGGCCTAAAATACTGAAAAAACAAATATAGTTCAAACAGCTAGCAGGTAGCTGAAATATTAGCTAAAATCCTTAGTAACTATCAAAACATTTAAAAAAGTTGGCATAAAAAGCTGAATATTTTAATAGCGGAATGAGCTGAAGAGTTATGGATGTCCAAAATAATATAATAAATATTCTGTCCTTTCCTTTCATTGGTCAGACTGCAGAAGGGTGGGATAAAAAGTCTTGTTCTACGTGTGTTTATGATGGAGTTTTGGGGGCCGGGCCAAATGTCTGGCTCGCCCAGGGTGGCATCGGTGCCAGAACCGCCGCTGCACATGAGCTCAGACTGGCCAGCGAACGCTTCGTCTCCGGAGGCGTGTTTGCTTTCAGGCCGCTCCGCGGTCTGGAGGCTGTTTCAAAGACACATGAATGAAGCGAACCTTTCTTCTGTGTGGAGAGGTCACACCTTCACCTTCTGCATCCCAACTCCACGCCTACCTTCCTGCCGCCATAAAGACATTTTATTCAATCATTTCCCATCTCCTTATGAAAAAAAAATGCTGTGATTCATTCCACCCACCATATTTACAAGTGGATGCTGCGCCCACGCACGGCCCGTTCCTGCCAGAACATTTCAGCAGCAGATCACCTTTCACCGCTTCCACAGAAGAAAGCTGCAGAACCCTGCACCGCATCAACCAAATTCTCTCCTTTTATAGCTCGTCTCCAAGACAGAGCGTCAATTCAGAGCATGAAAAGGAAAAAAAAAAAGATGTTGAAGCCGTCATCTCACGGTTCTATCAACGCAGATGTTCTGTGAACAAGCAGAGCTGTGATCAAAGGTTGTCAGAGGGGTAATTATCTGCTCCTCTCAGGGTTGCCAGAAGTGATTCTGCTGAAACCAAGCCGTCCGCATTTCATCTGCAGTCTTTGTGAATTCCTCTCTGTGGAACCCTGATAAAGACGCTCCCTGAACCTGCAGGAGGATGACGGATAAATGAGAGATTACATCGGCTCTGCCGCATCAAGCTCATTTCTCGCTTGGTGAAATAACTTACAGTTTTATGCATCAAAATAAAGTGGGATTTGACTTTATTTCTTGTGTTTTTTGCTCTAATAGTGGATTAAGCGACTCGGAGGTGAACCATCAACAGCCCCGCTGTCATTCAGGACTTTGTTACAGTTGATCACTGAACCCGTCGTCTGTCTGCTAATGGATTTATAAAAGAAATCCCACAGTGTTACCAACTTCTTCCAGTCTTTCCAAGACCAGGATCTTCAGCATCACTGGCTCCATCTTCCCAGATTTCTAAAAAGGAATAGTTTCTGGTAAAACTTTCAAAAACTGAAGATGTTGGAGTTTACTTTACCAGAAACATGTATCACTGTTTAGTTTTTAAAAGTACAATAACAGATACATGAAAGTTTTTTTTTTTGTTTTTTTTTTGTGCTGTCACTCAAAGCAGGAAAAGCTTCAGCAGTAACACTAAAGCACGTTAAAGTCAAGGCCCGGGGGCCGGATCCGGCCTTACGGGTAATTCTATCCAAGAATTACCCCCGAGATCATTTTATTTTATTGTTGTAAATGACCCGACGTTATCGTGCGGTTAATGCTAACTTGTATAATTTTGACAAAATATGTTTTTATAGAGAGTAAAATATTATAAATTAATGAAGGTTCAAGTTGATTTATTCTGGAATAATATTCCTTGTATTTTTATTATTCATAAATGCTAAAAAGTTACAGTTTTGACATTTAAAAATTGGCATTCTCCTAGTAAGAGTAATATTGCATTTACTCAAATGTTTAGGTCTTATAAAAGTTTTTGAGAATGTTTTGGAGTTTAGCTAATATTTACTGTTAGCTATTTTGGGTAAATTTGGCTTTTTTCATTTTTTTGGACTATTTTGAAGTTGAGCATATTTTTCAGCCACATACTAATTGCTTTGGCTAACCTAAGTTTTTTTTTTTTCATTCGTTTTTTATGGCTTATTTGACATTTAGTTCATATTTTAGCTGGCTATCAACTTCAGCATTTTCAGCCCTAAACTTTAGGATTTTCATCTGTCAGTTTCAGGATTTTCATTTATCAGCTTCAGTTTTTTTAGCTATCAACTTCAGCATTTTCCTCCCTAAACTTCAGCGTTTTTAGTCATCAACTTTGGGATTTTGAACTATCAACTTAAGCATTTTAAACTATTAGATTCAGCATTTTCATCTGTCAGCTTCAGAATTTTTATTTATCAGCTTCAGTGTTTTAGATATGAACTTCAGCATTTTCAGCTATCAACTTCAGCGTTTTCAGCTATCAGCTTCAGCATTTCCATCTGTCAGCTTCAGGATTTATTGTTTATCAGCTTCAGCGTTTTTAGCTATCAAATTCAGCATTTTCAGCTATCAGCTTCAGGATTTTTATTTATCAGCTTCAGTGTTGTAGCTATCAACTTCATTATTTTCATCCGTCAGCTTCAGGATTTTTATTTATCAGCTTCAGTGTTGTAGCTATTAACTTCAGCATTTTCAGCTTCAGCATTTCCATCTATCAGCTTCAGGATTTTTTGTTTATCAGCTTCAGCATTTTTAGCTATCAACTTCAGCCTTTTCAGCTATCAGCTTCAGCATTTTCAGCTATCAACTTCAGCATTTTCAGTTATCAGCTACAGAATTTCCATCTGTCAGCTTCAGGATTGTTTGTTTATCAGTTTCATTGTTTTAGCTATCAACTTCAGCATTTTCAGCTATCATCTTCAGCGTTTTCAGCTATCAGCTTCAGCATTTCCATCTGTCAGCTTCAGGATTTTTATTTATCAGTTTCAGTGTTTTAGCTATCAACTTCAACATTTTCAGCTATCAACTTCAGCATTTTCAGTTATCAGCTTCAGAATTTCCATCTGTCAGCTTCAGGATTGTTTGTTTATCAGCTTCAGCGTTTTTAGCTATCAACTTCAGCGTTTTCAGCTATCAGCTTCAGCATTTCCATCTGTCAGCTTCAGGATTTTTTGTTTATCAGCTTCAGCATTTTTAGCTATCAACTTCAGCATTTTCAGCTATCAGCTTCAGCATTTTCAGCTATCAACTTCAGCATTTTCAGTTATCAGCTACAGAATTTTCATCTGTCAGCTTCAGGATTTTTATTTATCAGTTTCATTGTTTTAGCTATCAACTTCAGCATTTTCAGCTATCAACTTCAGCATTTTCAGCTATCAACTTCAGCATTTTCAGTTATCAGCTTCAGAATTTCCATCTGTCAGCTTCAGGATTGTTTGTTTATCAGCTTTAGCGTTTTTAGCTATCAACTTCAGCATTTTCAGTTATCAGCTACAGAATTTTCATCTGTCAGCTTCAGGATTTTTATTTATCAGTTTCATTGTTTTAGCTATCAACTTCAGCATTTTCAGCTATCAACTTCAGCATTTTCAGTTATCAGCTTCAGAATTTCCATCTGTCAGCTTCAGGATTGTTTGTTTATCAGTTTCATTGTTTTAGCTATCAACTTCAGCATTTTCAGCTATCAGCTTCAGCATTTCCATCTGTCAGCTTCAGGATTGTTTGTTTATCAGCTTCAGCGTTTTTAGCTATCAACTTCAGCGTTTTCAGCTATCAGCTTCAGCATTTTAATCTGTCAGCTTCAGGATTTTTATTTATCAGCTTCAGTGTTTTAGCTATCAACTTCAGCATTTTCAGCTATCAACTTCAGCATTTTCCGCTATCAACTTCAGCATTTTCAGCTATCAACTTCAGCATTTTCAGTTATCAGCTTCAGAATTTCCATCTGTCAGCTTCAGGATTGTTTGTTTATCAGCTTTAGCGTTTTTAGCTATCAACTTCAGCATTTTCAGTTATCAGCTACAGAATTTTCATCTGTCAGCTTCAGGATTTTTATTTATCAGTTTCATTGTTTTAGCTATCAACTTCAGCATTTTCAGCTATCAACTTCAGCATTTTCAGTTATCAGCTTCAGAATTTCCATCTGTCAGCTTCAGGATTGTTTGTTTATCAGTTTCATTGTTTTAGCTATCAACTTCAGCATTTTCAGCTATCAGCTTCAGCATTTCCATCTGTCAGCTTCAGGATTGTTTGTTTATCAGCTTCAGCGTTTTTAGCTATCAACTTCAGCGTTTTCAGCTATCAGCTTCAGCATTTTAATCTGTCAGCTTCAGGATTTTTATTTATCAGCTTCAGTGTTTTAGCTATCAACTTCAGCATTTTCAGCTATCAACTTCAGCGTTTTCAGCTATCAGCTTCAGCATTTCCATCTGTCAGCTTCAGGATTTTTATTTATCAGCTTCAGAATTTCCATCTGTCAGCTTCAGGATTGTTTGTTTATCAGCTTCAGCGTTTTTAGCTATCAACTTCAGCGTTTTCAGCTATCAGCTTCAGCATTTCCATCTGTCGGCTTCAGGATTTTTTGTTTATCAGCTTCAGCGTTTTTACCTATCAACTTCAGCATTTTCAGCTATCAGCTTCAGAATTTTCATCTGTCAGCTTCAGGATTTTTATTTATCAGCTTCAGTCTTGTAGCTATCAACTTCAGCATTTTCAGCTATCAGCTTCAGAATCTTCATCTGTCAGCTTAAGGATTTTTATTTATCAGCTTCAGCGTATTGAGCAATCAACTTTAGGATTTTTAACTATCAACTTAAGCATTTTCAGCCTAAACTTCAGCATTTTCAGCTATCAGCTTCAGCGTTTTCAGCTATCAGCTTCAGTATTTCCATCTGTCAGCTTCAGGATTTTTTGTTTATCAGCTTCAGCGTTTTTAGCTATCAGCTTCAGCGTTTTCAGCTATCAGCTTCAGCATTTTCAGCTATCAGCTTCAGCATTTCCATCTGTCAGCTTCAGGATTTTTTGTTTATCAGCTTCAGCGTTTTTAGCTATCAGCTTCAGCGTTTTCAGCTGTCAGCTTCAGCATTTTTAGGTATCATTTTAATCATCTTCAGCATTTACATTAACATTATCACAGTTAGTGCTATATATCTACTTAATAATTACGTTTAAAAAATTAAAGTTTTAAAAATGTTAAATAAATGTTTATCCTGTTCTGCCCACGACCTCAGGTGTGCTTTGGATTTTGATCCCTGTGCACTTTAGTTTGACACTTCTGCACTAGAGTGTCGTCTTAGGTAAGAGATCCGGTGCTGCAGTGAAATGAAAAGTCTTGAGAATTGAATTAAATGATTCTGACCAAAGACAAGAAAGTCAGAAAAGAAAACAAAGATCTCAAGTTTCCACTGAGTTTATATCAGAAAAGCTCTGCTGTTGACTTTAAAAGTCTTTGGTTTTAATAAACTGAGGTAAACTTCACGAACATAAAGTCTGACATAGAGGAAAGAATCCTACAGGGAAGGATCCAGGACAGAGCAGAATACGGTGGCCCTGAAGGCAAAATCTCAACAACAAATGATTCAATCCAAGACCAAAAGAAAGAACACAACCACAATTAAAAAAGTAAAAATAATTTAAAAAAATCATTTAAAAAAAAAGTTCAGAGACCAAAAGGAAATGTCAAAAAATAAACCAACATAAGAAATCAAAAATCTAGAGATTATGGGATATCACTGATTAGATGATAACAATTGAGTTCTGAAGAATTGAAGGATGTTGAGCCTGAACTCTGGAGAAGAGTTGAATGATTATTCAGTAAACGGTTAGTGGGTGTGGCCAGAAACTTAAAAAAAATACATTTTGTCGGAAAATATCGCCATAATAAAATAATGAAAGCTCAAAAATGTTATCATCCAATCAGTGATGTCCAATAATCCCTACTTTTACTGGTTTCTTATTTTGTTTGTCTTTTTAAATGTTATTTTAAAATTTCAAAATCTGTTATTCATCTCATTCACAAGCTGAAAAAACCTTTTAGTCAGCATATGTGAAAAACTTCATCAACAATTAGTGTAAAAAGGGAGAAAGTGCAAACAAAATTCAGGAAAGAAGAAGAAAAAAAGGGCGTGTCCTGTAAATGGGCAGAATATATAATTTGAGGTATCAATTATATCATTCATCTTATAAGAATTGTGAGAACAGTTACCAAATTTCGCTAAAGTGCACAGGATTATTTTTATTTGGTGTGGGTTTTTTTTTACATTTATTTATTTATTTTTATTTTATTTTATTTAGAATTTTTTCAAGAGTACACAAAATCTGGTACAAAATTTTAGTTTATTTTGGTCAACAACTTCATCAAAAACTAGCACTTAAAGGGTAAACAGAATTCAGAAAAGAAGAAAAAAAATACGACAAAATAGGGAGAGTATAAAAAATGGTGGTATAATGTGTCTGTATTCGGTTTTGTTTTTTCTTTGTTCTGTGTATTTCTTTCAGAGTGGTACTTCTGTGTTTTTGTGGATCTTTGCGTGTCTGTATGTTTTGTTTCGAGTATTTATCCTGTAAAAAGAAGAAAAAAAATCACCAAATTTTACTAAACTGTACTGGATTTTTTTTAAATTTTGTTTCTGTTCTCAACATTTCATTTTGATTTCTGGAAATTACTTTTGTTTTCTGAAATATTTCCTTATTATTTTCATTTTTCTAAGCAAAAAGTAGAAGTTTGTTTTATTAAGAATACTTAAATACTGTAAGTGTAGTGAGTACACTATAGATTTGTGTATGTGTAGCATAGGAAGTATTGAATACTTCTTTAGACTAAGTTGGAACATATTAAATTTACAAAGATAATATTTAAAAAGTAAACTCCAAGTATACAGCCCCATTTTTAACATATACTAAGTAAATTAGTAAACTTAAACAATGTTTTGCTCAGGGATGTTTTTTTGGAATTTATTTGATTTTGATTCTTGAAATAATATATAATCTAAGAAAAAATATATTGTTCTTTTTGTTATTTGCTTTTTATTTGTCATTATGATCTTTAATATGTTTAACCGCTGAGTGATTTGTTGATTTGTCCTTTAAGGCCACTGTAGCTGATTACGGTGGCTGATTATGGTCAAACTCAAGCCTTTATAATGTTGTGACCTTTTTGAATGAACAGGTGAGTTATTAAAACAAAAGAATAAAATAATTGTGAACCATGACAAAGGAGAAGTATCAAACAAAAATATCTGTGACACAGAATCTGCTCAGTTAGTTCAAACCTCTTTAGACCTTCAGAATAAAAGCACAGCAGCTTGAATTCTTTGAAAGAGCCTCAGGGCTGAATGGGTTCACTTGTTTTAGTCTACTTAGTTCTGGATAATTAGACTGTCACCTGTGGGGGGGATTTTTATTTTAACATTTCCTCAAAGTGAACGCCTGAGAATGGTCAAAAACCCGCTGCAATAACAATTAGAGCGACTGTTAAACTGAGAAAAAAAGAGCCAGAAAGTGTCTGTGTTTGATCCGTGTTGGGAATGCTGGGGGTGGTGGTGGTGGTGGTGGTGGTGGTGGGGGGGGGGGGGGTCTGGTCCCAGTACCAAACCAGACCGACCAACAGCACAGCGAGCTCAACTCCATCCATATTAGTTCATTCTGAGACGGTTTTATGGAGAGGCCAGAGATGCTGCAGGCCCGGAAAATCTGCTAATTAGAAAAACCGTTTGCCAAATTAGGACAAATAAAGAAAAACAGGCAACGCTCCACAGCTCACTAAAACCGTTTTCTTTGCTTTCGCCGCGAGACTAATTGAGAGGGAAGTTGCTGCACTCGAAGCAGAATGGTGGTGATCTCATGAATGTTTTTGCCAACAAAACTATCGACTTAAACGTGAGCGGAGCTTTTTCCAATCAGCCTGAAGCTCAGCTCTGCTGCTTTTGTTGTTTGTAATGGAGTTTAGAGTAGATAAAACATAAAAGGGTTCAATATGAAATACCAGCAGTTGATCATTATTTGCAAAGAGTTAAACCAGGAAGGAATTTTCAGCATAAAAGCTGCCAGGCACGCTAACGAAAATTGGGGAAAAAAAACAGTTTTTCCCTACTTAGGATATATATATGTCAATAAATGTCATTAAAAGAATTGAAATAAGTAGTAAATATGTAAGTTTAGATTAAAGTTAAGTAGAAAAGTGGAATTCCCTGCGATAATGCTGTTGTGAATGCCTTTTCCTGAAAGCACTGAAGATGCTGAAGCTTTTAGCTGAAAATTATGACACAATTTACCTTAACTGCTGAAGGGACTTGCTGAAAAAAAAATTGCAAAAGCTATTTAAAACTTGTTACATTTGCTAAATGACTGGAAATTTCGTTAAAGAGCTATGAAAGAGCGTGAAAGTGGAGCTAAATTTCTGAAAAATGTGTAGTAAACAATAATAACAATAAAATGTATTTATCAGGCGCCTTTCATGAAACTCAAGGTCACAGAACACAGAGAAAAGAACAAATATAAAAAAAAAAAAAGATGGGAGGTGGGGATGACGAGTCGGTGGGAGGACGAGGACCTGAGGGGCGACTTGGAATAGGTCAGAGAAATATGGCGGGACGAGGTTATGGATGGCTTTGTGGGTTAGGAGGAGGAGGTTTTGGAACGAAGGCGTCTGAGTGTGTCATGATTCTGTGCTTATGTTTTGTCATGTTCTGTTTTCTCTGTCAGTCTCACCACATTCAGGTTAACCATCCACAGCTGTCTTCATTTAGTTAATCAACCTCAGTGTATTTAAGTGTCTGGTTTACAGTTTCTCATTGTCAGGTCATCTGCTCTTTTATGTTCTGTCACTGCACTGGTTTGTTCTCCTGGTTTTTTGTCATGTTTAAGTTACTTTAGTAAATGGTTATGTTTCTGCCACCAAGTCTGGTCTCCTGCATTTGGGTCCTCCACCACCATCCCTGACAGTATGACCTGACCACCTTGGACCCAGCAGGAGAACCTTGTCCATGCCAAGCCACACCATGCCGGATGGGTTTCCTGTAGCCGTCTTCATGCCACTTCTGTTCTTCATCCATCCATTCCGTTCCCGAGGGGGGACTGTTGGGGCCATCCATTCTGTTCCTGTGGAGGGTCGCCGGGGCCGCTCCTCTTCATGTTCCTGTTCCTGAGGAGGGTCACCGGGACCGCTCCTTCCTGTCCCCGAGGATGGTCGCCGCTCGTCCCCCTGGGCTGTTTCTGGTTCTGGAGGAGGGTTGCTGGGACTGCTCCCCTTCATGTTTTCTGTCCCTGGGGAGAGTCACCAGAACCGCTCCTCTTCTGTTCCTGGAGGGGTTTCAATACCCCTCACGTCTGTCTGGCTGCAGGATCCCCATTTTCTGGACTTATGTTTCTGTTCTAGGTCCTCCTCACAGGTGTTAGGGCATCTGGGATCGCCCTTTTGGGGGAGGGGTACTGTCATGATCTAGTGCTTTGGTTTTGTCATGTTCTGTTTTCCCTGTGAGTTTCACCATGTTCAGGTTAACCATCCACAGCTGTCTTTATTTAGTTAATCAACCTCAGTGTATTTAAGTGTCTGGTTTTCAGTTTCTCATTGTCAGGTCATCTGCTCTTCTACGTTCTGTTGCCGCACTGGTTTGTGCTCCTGTTTTTGTCATGTTTAAGTTAGTTCAGTAAATGTTTCTGCCACCAAGTCTTGTCTCCTGCATTTGTGTCCTCCACCACAATCCCTGACAGAGTGAGGATGCGGGCCACAGAGTTTTGGACCAGCTGGAGATTCTGGAGAGTTTTTTGTGGGAGTCCAAACAGAAGAGAGTTACAATAGTCCAGGCGGGATGTGGCAAGGCTGTGAACCAGTACGGCGGTGAAATGAGGGCCGAGGGAAGGGCAAAGACGGCGGATGTTCTGGAGGTGGAAGTAGGCGGTCTGAGTGATATTCTTGACGTGAGAAAGAGTTCTGTCCAGGGTGACGCCCAGGTTTTTAACTTGACGGGAGAATGAGGGACAGGGATGACGCAATTATTTATTTTACTGAGAGTGGACTTGGTGCCTACCAGCGGAAGTTCTGTTTTATTGCTGTCTAGTTTGAGGAAATTAGAGATGAACCAGGATTTAATTGAGAGAAGGCAGCTGGTGAGGGAAGCAGGTCTGGTTTAATGGAAACGTATAGCTGGGTGTCATCTGCGTAGAGGTGAACATTTATTTGATGTTGACAGAAGATATGTCCAAGGGGAAGAAGGTGGATGATAAACAGCAGGGGTCCCAGGACAGAGCCCTGGGGCACGCCTGTGCTGACAGCAACTGTAAGGGAAGTGAATGACTTTAGCTGAATAGTCTGCGTACGGCCAGAAAGATACAATGAGTTGAGAGGAAGACGCCGATGGGTGAAAGTCTGTCCAGGAGGATGGGGTGAGAGATGATGTCCAAGGCCGAACTCAGGTCTAAGGATGGAGAGTGAGCCACAGTCAGCAGCCAGGAGGAGGTCATCAGTGATTTTGAGAAGATTTTCAGTACTGTGGAGTGGGCGGAAGCTAGACTGGAATCGTTCATATAACTTATTTCTGGAATGGAGTGGAGTGGCAACAGTTTTTTCAAGGATGTTGGAAACGAACGGGAGATTTGAGACGGGACGGAAGTTATTGAGGTCAGTGGGATCGGACGCAGGTGTTTTCATGTGCCCTGCTTTGAGGGCGGGGGGGACAAAATCCCTAAAAAATGCTAAATTTGAACAAATATTTAGGTTGTTGCTTAAATATTAAATATGAGCTAAACTCCAAATTAGCAAAAAAAAAACAAAAAAACACCTCGTTGCTTAAATACTAGCTAATACTAGCTAAGACCCGATATAGCAAAATTACTGTTCTGTAAACTAAATTATTCAAAAATGACAAAATGTGGCTAAAGTTGAAGCTAAACTCTAAGATAGCCTAAAAACTCCCAGTAGATAATAAAATAGCAAAAAACATTAGCATGTTGCTAAAATCTTAGCCAAACTTCAAATTAACATAAAAAGACCTCAGTATATGCCAAATCCTGGCTTAACACACCTGATCCAGGTAATCAGCAGAGTTTCTGGAAAACCTGGAGATCTGGATTTGGACTCTCCTGTTCTACAGTTTCTCCAAACTTCATTTCTCTATTGAAATATTATTTCTGTAAAACTAAGTTTTCCATAAGTATCCATGAGAAAACAGGAAAACGTGCTTCTGTAGGGGGCGCCATGTTGGATGGGCGGCTCAGGGTGGCGTTTGAGCCAGAACTGCTGCCGGCTGTTCCCTCCAGAGACGTTTGATTGTTGAGCGCGCTCTGAGTCGGCACATTTTTCCGCTTGGCGCTGGAAGCATTGTGGTCCTGCTGAATGAAGAGTTTGAGTCTGTTTCTTGAACAATGGCTCCCGCTGCTGTTTGACATTTGGCAGAAAGAGCAGCTTCTCGATATGGATTATTCATCATGGGTTTGATCCTCCGCTCAAATGTCACTGCAACAATACCTCCAACTTGGCAGCGGCGCCGCTGGGTTTTGCAGCTCCGCGGGGTGAGGAGCAGGAAATGAGAAGGCTGGAATTTAAGTTCATTACTACAGTTTTGCTGGTTGGCGAATCACACTTATACAGTTACAAGCATCAGCTGCATTGATTTCCTCTAAACGTAATACAAGAAAAAAAAATTTTAATTTAAAAACATAATGTCTGTAACTGTGCCTTAAAAGCAGTTTAAACCTGTTTCATCTTTTGATTGAAACACAGAAAATAAAAAATTCTCACATCAGTCTAAATTTATTCTTCATCTCCGTTTGTAATTTACATAACCAACACGTTCTTGTTCCCAACTCGTCACACGTTGGTGTTTGGTTGAGGATTCTTTGATGTTTTGGGTGTCCCCAACTCGTCGTTTTTTGACGCGCTGGCTGTTCCCGTTAAATCACTGGTCCACGTCCGGGCCAGGTTTCCGTGTCTGGTAGGGCTGTGGATCGTTGCTCAGGTGACGATCCGATTCGATTCACGAATCAAGCTCAACGATTCACGAATCGAACCACGATTCTTACTTTTTAAGATAATGTTTATTGCTATGTGAATGTCTATTAACTGGATGGATGAACATTGAAATTATTTGCTTTTAATCATTGTTTATACATTTATTTCGAACAGGAGATCAGAATCAACAAAACTGATTAAAAAAACACAAAGATTCAGATAGAAAGAAATGCCATTTGTCATTTTAAACTTTTTTTTTCTTTTGTCAATCTTCTGGTGAAGTAGCATAAAAAGTAACATAAAAAGGATAAAAATCGCTGCTGTTTTGGATCATTTAAAAGTAAAACCTGAAGATTCTCTAAAGTTCTTCAATATTTTACGTTCTAAGCAGCATTATATATTGGTGCAGAGCCCCTATGAAAAAAGACGTTATTTCCGCGGCAGAATCAGCTGGTTCACGTTGCACGAGGCTGCGTTTCTTCAGAATAAACTGGAGTTTAGTTAATTGCGTCAACTGTTGAAGAGTTACCATGACCAAAAGAATGTAAACACTGGAGATAAAGCTCCGGTGTTAAAGCTAATTATTTTCTCAGTAGTTTTTCTCAGAGAACCGAACTTCAGTCTCAGTTTCTGAACGGAAAAAAGTTCTCGCTAGTTTTACTTTGAAAACCGGAAGTTCACCGTCACAAAGTTGTTTACTTTCGGCTGCCGTACCGCTTCCCTTTCGGCTTTGTTTTAGTTCGTAAGCTTAAAGTACAACATTAATCTGCATTTCAGAGCACAGATACATTGTCCCCTGATCATATTTTGATCATATTTCACTACAATTAACTATATTCATGAAGATTGCGAATCAGCGATCTTTGATGTGGCGAATATTCGTACTCGTAATTTCGGGAGCAGATCGCGAATACCCGAGCACCCGGGTACTCGTTACTGGTGCTGGGGTAGGGTCAGGGTACGGGTACCGGGTTTGGGTACGTGTACCGGACGCGTGCTGAGGACCATTCCACGTCCGGTACTGCAAAAAAACCGAGACAAAAAACAAGTCGGGGACACTCGAAACATCAAAAAGTGGAGGGGTCCTTAACCAAATGTTAATATGTAACGACTTGGGTTGGGCATCGAAGTTCATTTCCAAATAAAACTGTTATGATTTACACCAGGGGTGTCAAACTCAATCGAACAAGGGGCCACAATCCAAAACACACCTTAGGTTGCGGGTCGAACAGGATAAACATTTATTCAACACTCTAAAACGAAACTTTTAAAGCTTTAAAACTGTAACTTTTTAACATAATTATGAGCTAAATATATAGCATTTCCTGCAATAATGCTACTGTGAATGCTGCAAGCTGAATTTGGCTCCTGAAGATGTTCGTGGCGATAGCTGAAAATGCTGAAATTTATAGCTAAAAACTCTTAAGTTAATTGCTAAAAACGCCGAAGCTGATAGCCAGCTAAAATATTTGCTAAATGCCAATTTAGCCTGAAAAATTAAATAAAAAAACGTTGTTTAGCCAAAACAGCTAGCATATAGCTAAGAAACATATTTGAACTTCAAAATAGCCTAAAAGACTGAAAAAAGACAAAATTACCCAAAACAGCTAGCCTGTAAATATTAGCATAACTCCCAAACAGCCTAAAAAAATCTTGGTAAATACCAAAATAGTCCAAAAAGCTAGCAGAATGCCAGTTTTTAAAACTTCAAAATTTTTTTAACATCATTATGAATAATAAAAAGGCAGGAATATTATTCCAGAATAAATCAATTAAACCTTAAATAACTTTCAATATTTTACTCTCCATAAATAAATATTTGGTCTTATCTTGAAATAAGCGCAAGATAACATTGGGCCATTAATAATAAAATGAAATGATCAAGACTAGAGGGCCGGATAGAATTACCCGGAGGGCCGGATCTGGCCCCCTGGGCCTTGACTTTAACACCTGAGCTATATATTAATTTCCTTCTTTTTAAACGAGATAAAATAATCAGAGTTTTGAGTTAAAGTCCTCATGATTGTCAGGCGTGCACGGCCACCGTCCATACAGTTCAGGACTGAAAATCCCTCAAGTTCCTTCAAACGTTGAATCTGTAATAATGTTGGTGACTTTTATTGAGTCAAAGCAGAAATCCCAACCTGACGACGCTTACAGACGCGAATCAGCACGGCAGAGACGAGAGCAAGAAAGTCCTAAAAACGTTGGAGGAAAAACTGAATCTCCTCGGTAAAGAAACGATCGGCGTTTGCTAAACGTTCATCCTTTCTGTGAGAAGGACACTCGCTGAAATCAGTGAAACAATGCCACCATGTTTAATCTCAGGCTCATCGTCCCAGAGGCCGCACATGAAAAGCTTTTAAATCTTTTTTATGTCACGGATCACCACGAAACATATCTGGAAAAACCTTGAATGCTCTCTTGTATAAATAGTTTAGGTAATATATGTGTGCTCACTTCACATCTGCCTGGTTTTATACCCGGAGAAAGGAAAATATGGATGATTATGTTTCATTTTATTTACCCGTCGTCCTCGTTTTGCTCATCAGAAAGTATTGAGCCAGACTCGTACAGTGTGGGGGCGCAGAGGCCTTGCAGAATCGGTTGACCTTGGTTTGTGATGAATAATCCTCCACTGTGAAAATCCTACAAAGGTAAGTAGATGAGACACACAAAATGCAAATTCACCTTGTGAAGGAGGGTCAGCTCTTACTTCTGCTGATCTGAGAAGGTCTAGAATCCTATTTCTTCTTTTTCTGTTTCTTTTATGTCAATCTGAATAAAAAAATGAAAAGTGTTTCATTTTAGATCAGGCGGTTAACTGCTTCTAGAAATAAACAAAGGGGGAAGTACGTGAGACGTATGTAAGTCGTATGGATTTTTCATTTGTTCCAATCCCCCCAAATCTGTACAGGAATCCTGCTAATGCTGTTCACGTGCATGTGCCTGAAAGGAGAACATTAGACGACTGTAGTTTGTGTGGACGTCCCAAAGACGCTCGCACGCGTGACACATTTCTGCTCAACGACTAAAACCAAACGGCATCACACAACTCCATATGTGTCAGCGCTCTACCTCCTCCTCTGGTCACTACCAGAAGCCGTCTCCAGTGTACTGAATGCACTTCATCTCCCAGCAGCCCCGGCGCACAGTTCCTGGATGCCGACTCATTTGCTGATCGGAAAAGTATTGTTTGTGCCACTCAGCCTGCATGCCGAGCATTTCATCCTGATCTGACCTGATCCTGCTTCATTTTTTGATTCGGCTTGTTTGCCGCCTGCCCCGACCCTTGCCTGGATCCTGACCACTCTGGTTGATCTCTGATGCTGACTTCTTCCCCCCTGACCCTGATTTAGATTTGCAAACTTTCGGCTGTGTTAATAACCTGCTGCACTTGGAACTTGGCGCTTTGGGGCTGACTCCCCTTTTGGCCCTGTTTTTTAAAAAATGCAGAAAAGGGGGCGGGGCAAAGGGAGGCTACACTGCGTTTACCACACGTGTCAAAGTCAAGGCCCGGGGCCCGGATCCGGCCCTCAAAATCTTTTTATTTTATTATTAATGACCCGATGTTATCTTGCGCTGATTTCTAACTTGTATAATTTTGACAAAATATATTTTTATTGAGAGTAAAATATTGAAAGTTATTTATGGTTTAAGTTGATTTATTCTGGAATATTATTCCTTTCTTTTTATCATTCATAATTATGTTAAAAAGTTACAGTTTTAAAGTTTTAAAAATTGGCGTTTTGTTAGCTTTTTGGACTATTTTAACATTTGCGAAGATGTTTTTAGACTATTTTGGAGTTTAGCTAATATTTCAGCTACATGCTAGCTGTTTTTGCTCACTTAGGCTTTTTTAAAAGTTTCCTAGGCTGTTTTGGAGTTGGGCTAATGTTTACATGCCAGCTGTTTTGGGTAATTCAAGCTTTTTTTTTCATTTTTTTAGGCTTTTTTGAAGTTTGGCTAAATTTTTTAGCTGCATGCTAACTGTTTTGGCTAATGGCTACTGTGGCATTTAGATAATATTTTAGCTGGCTATCAGCTTCAGGATTTATAGCTATCTATTTCAGCATCTTCAGCTTACAGCATTCACGCTAGCATTATCACAGGTAACTCCAACAAAGAGGACAAATTGTGTCAACCAATCAGGTTCTTCTGTTTGTGTACAGTTACCGGTATAAAGACCATTTTTTGTGGTATTGAGCTACTTAAATAAAATTGTAGAAGATTGAATCCACAGACAACATAGTGGAGAATCCGATCAACATTTTTCTTGACAAAAATTAAAGTTACTCTAATTTTATTTTGACTTTCGTCCTCTTCGGAGAGACAGAAGTACCGCTGAAAGTGTCCGTCATTCAAACGGTGAAGCTCGCCGAGTCTCTGAATGATCTCATCAACCTAAACAGGATTACAGACGCTTTTGTAGAACTCTTCAAAATGAATAAATCTGATCTCTCAACATCATTTATGTCTTCCGTGGATCGAGTGAACGCAGCACGAGGTAAGAGCTCAGAGGCTGAGGTTGAGTCTGCTCCGTCCTTACATGGAGACCACCTGCGTCCTCCAGGTGCTGATAGTTACTGCAACCACCTGAGGAAACTTTGCAGTGTTTCCATGCGTCGCTCTCAAGTTTAGTTAAACACAGACGGTTGGGTCAGGAAGGGCATTTACTGTTAAAGGGAAGTAAAATCACAGGTGTGAAGGGGCGAGTGGAGTTCCCGCACAGAAATAAAAGAGATGAACTCCTCTTTGGTTCCTCATCATTTAGGTATTTGTCAATTTGAGGTTATTTAACAAGCACATATATATTTTTTTTATTGTTCTTTATTGCAAACACAAAATTAAAATAAAATAAGAATTTGAAAATTACAAATATAAGAATTTAAAAGTACAAAAATACTAAATAAACGTAAGAATCTAAAAATACAAATATAAGAAAATTGGAAAAAAAAAAAATACAAATATACAAGTGAAGCAAACAATGTGCTTGAAACAGAGTGGGTAGAAGAAAATTCTTTTTTGGTCCCACCCCTTTCTACAACATTTTTTTGTTGCCTGGTCTATTTACAGTTTTTTACTTCTTAAATAAATCAGGAAGGAAAACAAATGTGTTTTTTTGGTTCATGCATCATCCATCAAACTCGAGGCCCTCCAGGTAATTATATTCAACCCTTCAGATTATTTAATGGAGACTAAAATATTGAAAGTTATTTAAGGTTTAATTTGATTTATTCTGGAATAATATTCCATCCTTTTTATTATTCATAATTATGTTAAAAAATATAGTTTTAAAAATTGGCCTTTTGCTGGCTTTTTGGACTATTTTGGCATTTATTAAGACTTTTTTTTAGGATATTTTTAAGTTTAGCTAAAATTTCAGTTTTTTTTAAGCTAATTTGGCACTCAGCTAATATTTTAGCTGGCTATCAGCTTCAGCGTTTTAAGTTATTAACGTTTTTAGCTACAATTTTCAGCATCTTCAGCGGCCAAATTCCCTGTGCCATTGAGTTTGACACCCCTGCTTTAAACCGATCCCTCTCTCTCCAGATTATTGATGTTTTGTGCGGACATTGTCTCTAATGCGATGAACCTAAAAGCGTGGAAACGGCAGCTAACATCTGATTTGATCAGGTACATGGATCGTAATCTTCCTTCCTGGATGTGAGGGGAAATGAACTGAGAGGGTTCTGTGGAAAGAGGAGGATCCAGTTGCACGGAGCAGAATCGGTGCTCTGTTGGCTCTCTTCTGGACACTGTCTGTCACGGCCTGTTTATAGTAGGCGGGTCCATGGGAACCTTTTTTTTTGTAAAGGAATTTCGCTGCACATGCGATGCGTCTCTGCAAGAATCCAGATCCCTGCAAGCCTGCAGCGGATGTGAGTGTTGGTCACAAAACCAGCCATTTTTAACAAGCCTTTCGTTGTTGCTCAAGTCTGTTCTTCTGGGTTACTTTTTACTGATATTTGTCAGTAAAAACAGTTGGAGCATTCACACTCTCTATTTTAAAAATAAAGGCATTTTCCTTTTGCTTTTTTAATAAAATATGAGGGTCAGAATGTGCTTTGGTGCTCCACAGAGTCAGATAACTTCACACTCCAGAGAAATAAAATGTAGTCCAGACCAGACCAAACCTTTAACACTTAAGGAGCCATTTTGGTCAATTTCTCATTGACCATAACCCAGTGGGAGCCGCACATCCTTTAGAAAAATTTGTATTTATCTTAGTGTTATTTTAATATGAAATATAAACAAAGTATTGTATTTTAGCATTAATAAAACAAACTTTAAGAAAAAATAGATTTTTTTTCTCCCAATAAATATGGAACAGTTTATAATTTTTAACAGAGGTTCACAAGGCTTCCTTTCAAAATAAAAGACTTCCTGTGTCACATTGCATCATGTCAATGAAGTAAATCTAGTGGTAGGTAGTGTAATGTCAGCAAAAAAACATATATTTTTAATGTTAATGGTGCTTCTTAGCAAGAAATTCACGAATCGACCTTTCTAAAATTAAAGAGAGATAATTAAATGTATATTGTAAACCACAAGGCATACTTAAAACTCAGGAATTTGTCAAAATGTTTAGTTCTCGATTATCAAATGGCTACTCTGCTTTGGAGGTTTTTTTTTTTTACCTTTTTTTAAACTTTCTCTTTTAAACTAAAAGCTTTTTTTTTTTTCTTTAACCAGAGAGCCACGGTGGAGGGGTTGAAGAGCCAGACGTGGCTCTGGAGCCGCAGGCTGCAGACCTCTGATCTAGAGAATAAAAGCACAATATGACAGCAGATGTTCCGCAAATATGGGAAAGAAAGGTAAACAACAAAGCATTTCAGATTCAGAAACACATTTTACCCACAAGAAAGCTTTGATTTCATAAAACCATTCATAAAATCGGTTTCATAAAACCCATTCAGTACATTAAAAACAAATATAAAAGAGTAAAATATATTTTTACTAAATGTTCCTATTTAGGAGTCTTTTTTGTATCTCTTTTTTTTGTGCATTTGGCTTCTAAATTGGCCCTTTTTTAAAATAAAAGCCATTAAAAAGTGTTTTTTTTCTTCATGTAATCCTACATTTTTTAAAAAGGGGGGAAGTTTCTTCCTCATCAGTCTGCAGCCCCACCATCTGGTCCAAAGAAGGTTACATCAAGATGAAAAAAATATCAGGGATGATAACTGAATACCAAACATGAGACTTTAGAGCAGCTGTTCATACTCAAAGACACATGGAAGTGTCATCCACGTTTTAAACTGTCTGTGGTTTCACTGACCAAGAAGTTGAAATGCTATCTGAGAATTATTTTGTGCTAAGCCCCCCTCCCTTTTTTTTAAATTTTCCGTCTAGTCCAACAAAATGGAAAGAAAAAAAAACATAATAATTACAAACAGAGAAAAAAGAATTGGAGTTTACATAATATTTTAGCAACATGCTAACATTTTTGGCTAATCTGTTATCGACTGAAGTTTTTATGCTTTTTTAGAATTTATCTTACAATCTAGCAACATGGTTATGTTTTGGCAACTTTAGCTTACTGAGGGACTTTAGGCTAATTTGGAGTTTAGCTAATATTTTAGCAACATGGTAACATTTTTGGCTAATTTATTATCTACTGGGGATTTATTTTCTATTTTGAGTTTAGCTTCTATCCAAGCAACATGCTAACGCTTTTAGACTAATTTAGTGAATTGAGGTTTTCTGAGCTAATTTGGTCTTTGACTAATATTTTTGCAACATGCTAACGTTATGGCAACTTTAGCTTACTGAAGGACTTTAGGCTAATTTGAAGCTTAGCTAATATTTTGGCAACATGCTAACTTTTTTGGCTAATCTGTTATTGACTGAAGTTCTAGAATTTATCTTACAATCTAGCAACATGCTTATGTTTTGGCAACTTTAACTTATGAGGGACTTTAGGCTAATTTGGAGTTTAGCTAATATTTTAGCAACATGGTAACTTTTTTGGCTAATCTGTTATCGACTGAAGTTTTTATGCTTTTTTAGAATTTATCTTACAATCTAGCAACATGGTTATGTTTTGGCAACTTTAGCTTACTGAGGGACTTTAGGCTAATTTGGAGTTTAGCTAATAATTTAGCAACATGGTAACGTCTTTTGGCTAGTTTATTATCTACTGGGGATTTATTGTTTATTTTGAGTTTAGCTTCTATCCAAGCAACATGCTAACGCTTTTAGACTAATTTAGTGAATTGAGGTTTTCTGAGCTAATTTGGTCTTTGACTAATATTTTAGCAACATGCTAACGTTATGGCAACTTTAGCTTACTGAAGGACTTTAGGCTAATTTGAAGCTTAGCTAATATTTTAGCAACATGCTAACTTTTTTGGCTAATCTGTTATCGACTGAAGTTTTTATGCTTTTTTAGAATTTATCTTACAATCTAGATACATGGTTATGTTTTGGCAACTTTAGCTTACTGAGGGACTTTAGGCTAATTTGGAGTTTAGCTAATATTTTAGCAACATGGTAACGTTTTTGGCTAATTTATTATCGACCGGGGATTCATTTTCTATTTTGAGTTTAGCTTCTATCTAAGCAACATGCTAACGCTTTTAGACTAATTTAGTGAATTGAGGTTTTCTGAGCTAATTTGGTCTTTGACTAATATTTTAGCAACATGCTAACGTTATGGCAACTTTAGCTTACTGAAGGACTTTAGGCTAATTTGAAGCTTAGCTAATATTTTAGAAACATGCTAACTTTTTTGGCTAATCTGTTATCGACTGAAGTTCTAGAATTTATCTTACAATCTAGCAACATGGTTATGTTTTGGCAACTTTAGCTTATGAGGGACTTTAGGCTAATTTGGAGTTTAGCTAATATTTTAGCACAATGCTAACTTTTTTGGCTAATCTGTTATCGACTGAAGATTTTATGCTTTTTTAGAATTTATCTTACAATCTAGCAACATGGTTATGTTTTGGCAACTTTAGCTTACTGAGGGACTTTAGGCTAATTTGAAGCTTAGCTAATATTTTAGCAACATGGTAACTTTTTTGGCTAATCTGTTATCGACTGAAGTTTTTATGCTTTTTTAGAATTTATCTTACAATCTAGCAACATGGTTATGTTTTGGCAACTTTAGCTTACTGAGGGACTTTAGGCTAATTTGGAGTTTAGCTAATAATTTAGCAACATGGTAACGTCTTTTGGCTAGTTTATTATCTACTGGGGATTTATTGTTTATTTTGAGTTTAGCTTCTATCCAAGCAACATGCTAACGCTTTTAGACTAATTTAATGAACTGAGGTTTTTTGTGCTAATTTGGTCTTTGACTAATATTTTAGCAACATGCTAACATTTTGGCGACTTTAGCTTACTGAGGAACTTTAGGCCAATTGAAGCTTAGCTAATATTTTAGCAACAAGCTAACTTTTTTGGCTAATCTTTTATCTACTAGGGTTTAAATGCTAATTTAAATTTTAGCTTCCAAATTAGCAACATGCTAACGTTTTAGCTACTTTAGTTTACTGAGGAATTTCAGCTTATTTTGGAGTCTGGCTAGTATTTAAGATAGCATTTCTTTCTAAATTGTTATCTACTGAGGTTTTTTTATGCTAATTTAGAGTTTAGCTTAAGATTTAGCAACATGCTAATGATTTTACTACTTTAGCTTACTGAGGAATTTTGGGTTATTTTGGAGTTTAGCTAGTATTTAATCTAGTGGTTTTTTTTTTTTTTTGCTAATTTGGAAATTAGCTAATATTTTAGCAACATGATAACGTTTTTGACTAATTTAGCATCTACTGGTGGGTCTTTAGGTTAATTAAGAGTGTGGCTTTTATCTTAACAGCATAAGGTTTTTGAGTGTTTTTTAAAGTCTTTGTATATGAATTCACACATAAAAGATATATTCTGTTTGTCATTGACACATTTACAATAAAATATGAAAGATATGTGCATTATTCAGTCATAAAAATGATTAAGGATTCATTCACAACTAATAAACGGTACACTTTTAAAAATAAAACAGCACTATTTAAAACTAAAACAAAAAGTGCATCATTTTGTCATTTAAAAACACGACTTTACAATTCATAAAGAACGCTTAAAACAACAGCAACAATACTAAACGTACCTAAAAGCGTCTCCGTCTGGTGAATCTGAATTTGACAGTTGCTGCATTTCTGCCGTGGTGCATCAGTGTACTGAGAGATGGTCATGTGCGGCGTGGGAAATAATTCAGTTTCTCTTAATTGGTCTAAAAAAATCATTAACTATCGTCAGGATTTCAGCTTTCTGTTCATCCAAACAGACCCGGGTTTGTCCCTGAATAGCAGGATTACAAAATACCATGAGAGTTTTTTCTTTGTGTTTAATTGATTCTCATTGTAGACATTTTAATAATAGCCTCAGATGTACAGACAATTGACTTCACAGTAACACTTTATAATAAGATTCCTTAACAAGCTTTAATATAACATTCATAAACATTATTAATGTGTTTATAGGCAAGACAGCACAGTCATAAGGTTTATTATAGTAAGATTAATTAACATCTAAAGTGAGACCATTGTCCACAAAGGTCATAGTAATAAACTAATATTGAGCGTTTCTTTAGAAGCAGCACCTCTTCTAAAGGGTTACCAACTTTTCTTTATAGTTTATTTTTTATTTTTTATGCCTTTACTATCAATAACTAAAAATAAGGGACTCTTATTATAACATTTTAACCATTAATTTAATTTTCAGTTAATGTGTAATTTTCATTAAAGAAGTGCACCTTGGATCAAGAAAGGTTTAAAAACTTTTTTTTTTTTTTGGTTCTGATGTTTGCATTGTTCTCTATTATTATTTTTTGCACTGGAAACTCTAAACAGGATTTGTCAAAAGATTTCTTTAACATATTGATTTTAACTTCCTTCAAAATAGATAAGACCTGTTAAAGGAGGAAGACTGTGGGGAAATAGAGAAAAATTACTATTTTCATTAGAGGGGGAAATGATTATTAATCAACAAATCAATCTCTATTCCCACAATCCTAGATTGATCCGTCTGAAGCAAAATGTTAATTGAATTGAATAGATCTATAAAAATTGTTCCATCCATCCATCTTCTTCCGCTTCATCCTGGACTGGGTCGCGGGGGCAGCAGTCTAAGCAAAGATGCCCAGACTTCCCTCTCCCCGGCCACTTCCTCCAGCTCCTCTGGGGGGGAACCCCGAGAAACATAGTCTCTCCAGTGTGTCCTGGGTCTTCCCCAGTGGGACATGTCCGGAACACCTCTCCAGGGAGGTGTCCGGGAGGCATCCGGACCAGACACCCGATCCACCTCAACTGGCTCCTCTCGATGTGGAGGAGAAGCGGCTCTACTCCGAGCTCCCTCCGAGTGACTGAACTCCTCCCCCTATCTCTAAGGGAGCGTCCAGCCATCCTCCGGAGAAAACTCTTTTCAGCCGCTTGTAGTTGGGATCTCGTTCTTTCGGTCACGACCCAGAGCTCATGACCATAGGTGAGTACTGGAACGAAGATCGACCGGTAAATCGAGAGCTTTGCTTTCTGGCTCCGCTCTCTTTTCACCACAACGGACCGGTACAGCGACCGCAAAATGGCGGACGCCGCTCCAATCCGCCTGTCGATCTCACGCTCTGATCTTCCCTCACTCGTGAACAAGACCCCAAGATATTTAAACTCCTCCCCCTGAGGCAGGAGACTCCACCCACCGAGAGAGGGCAAACTACCTTTATCCGGTCCAGAACCATGGCCTCAGATTTAGCGGTGCTGACCCTCATCCCAGCCGCTTCACACTCGGCTGCAAACCGCTCCAATGCACGCTGGAGGTCCAACAGAACAACATCATCAGAAAGGAAATCCTGTGGTCCTCAAACCAGATCCCCTCCAGTCTCTGGCTGCGCCTAGAAATTCTGTCCATAAAGACGATGAACAGAACCGGTGATAAAGGGCAGCCCTGCCGGAGTCCAACATGCACCGAGAACAGGTCTGACTTACTGCCGGCTATGAGAACCAAGCTCCTGCTCTGGTCGTACAGAGACCGGACAGCCCTGAGTAAGGCTCCCCGGACAGGAAACCACGGGGAACGCGGTCGAACGCCTTCTCCAAATCCACAAAACACATCTGGACTGGATGAGCGAACTCCCACGAACCCTCCAGCACCTGAAGAGGGTGTAGAGCTGGTCCACTGTTCCACGGCCAGGACGGAAACCGCACTTTTGTTCTTGAATCTGAGGTTCGACTATCGGACGGACTCTCCTCTCCAGTACCCTGGCATAGACTTTCCCAGGAAGGCTGAGGAGTGTGATTCCCTACAATTTTTTCCAGAAAAGAGGCTTCGAGCTGCAGCAGCTCCTCTGACTGCGCCTCCAACTAAAGTCACAAATCCAAGCGGGCCGGTGCTGCCGCGTTTGGCAACCAGAACTCTGTGGATGTACTTTAACGGTGTTCAGACCCCCCCCCCCAGTTGATGAGGCGCACTGTCAGAAGAGCTCGAAGCCTCTTTTCTGGAAATATTCTTATTTTTAAAGGGATAAGTGTTTAAAAAAACGCGTATTTAAACTTTTTTTTATATTAACTATCGGGAATATATTTTTAAGAAAGTGGGAAAATGTCAAGTTTTTCCGGATATTATTCACAATCAAAGTTTAAAACGGCTAACAAGAAAACTATGGTGAATGAGCATTCTGTTTGTACTTGAACGCATCACTCACAGACTAATTTGTGAGACGTTAAAAGAGTCTCACGGTAGAAACGTGCGTTTCAAGTTTCAAGTTTATTGGTTTAGTTCCCATTTGTACAATTAACACAATATACAATACAAACAAACAACCAATAAAAAAGGAATAGGCAGAAGCTTATTAAGCTTATTCAATGCCTTTCCTTAAAAACTAACAATATCTATGCTGATCAACAAAGAAGTAGATACAAAAGAAAAACAACTTACAAACAAATACAAGTAAATCAAATTTTTTATATATGTGTTATAATTAAGTGTAACTGTGCGGAAGAGGTGATGCGTTTATATTTTTAAAAGGTTTTTGTGTGCAATTAGTTTCAAGCTGTTGTAATTTTAATTTGTGCCTGTATAAATTGTATTTTGTATTTTTTTTTTCTTTTGCACAAAACATATTACAGGAGTTACAAATCAAGAATTATGGATGCACAAATCCAAAGTTATGCACGAATCAAAAATTACGCACGCACAGATCAGAGTGAGTCTATTTTCTCTCCATAATTTGAACTTCAGCTAAACTGAAGATTGAAAGAATTTTGTTTGTTTAAGTTTGCAGAACTCTGACAACTCTGAAAAATAACTTTTCTCGTTTGATTGGAGGAGCCGATCGACGCGCGCGCAGCCATGCAGCCAGCTGTAAAAAGGGTCGCGCTCCGTGCGCGCGCGCCTCCAACAGCTCTAAACGTTTCCTTGGATGTCAGCTGAGGGCGACAGAGGGAGGTCCCCCCCCCACCCCCACCCCCACCCCCCACCCCCACCCACTTCTCTGCTCTCAAGATTTCCTTCAGTCCACAACAAACTTTCCCTCAGAAACTCCTGACTCACACTCACGCGCGCGCGAGGGTCCCGACTCTTTTCACCTGGAAACGTGAACCTTTGCGCGGACGGAAGCGCGCAGGTGGAGCGTCTTTTTTTTTTTTTTTTTATTAACTTAGTGGTTATTTTCAAGACAGAAAAGGCTGCAGACTTGGGATGGAAAGAGTTTGTCTGTGGACCGCAACCCAAAACTCCCAGGAAAGAATGAAGTAACGCGCCATGGAGCCGGACAATGCCCCGGGCTCCAAACTCAGAGGAACTGGAGTCGGGGGGTGAGTTCGTGCATTAGAAAGTAGATTTAATCTTGAAGGATCTGCAGGATTTTCAGGTGCAAGATTTAATTTATGTGAGGGAGCATGCATTAAAAAAAGCATCTGATAATGTTGTGAAAAGTTGAAGATGTGCAGATAAACTGTTCGCAGATACGCTCTGCGCATGCGTCAGGGAAGCTGTTGGAGTTTCTCTTAAAGTTATGTTTCAGCAGTTTGTTTCTCAATGAGCTGCCAGATGATCTGGGAGTGATTTGAGGGGAGATGGAGGAGGATGAGGAGGCCCTCCTCCCCGCTGTGCATCTTCCTTCAGCTGGTTGGTCGGCTCCCTCAGCAGGAGGAGGAACACCAGCCGGTTTGAAAAACTGGACACCACCTTTTTCTGCTCATATTTTTAAAACGAGACGTGGAATGCGGGGGCCAAAGCGTGTCAGCGCTTGACCGCTCTTTGCAGGGGAAGACCTCAACATTTCCTGCAACAACCACCGTGAAGGTCCACTGCTGGGACGACCTCACCCCGAATGTTACTCAATATTAGGAAATCGATGACTCAGCAGTTAAAAAACAGACCTCACTTCACTTAAAAACTGTTGGAAATATGAAAAATCATCATTATAAAAAGGTGACGAGTTCAAGTTAAGAGGAAACCTTTTTTCCCAGATGTTACCATCTTTATTTTATCAGTTTTTACTATTATCTCCTCATCCTGCTGGATAAGAAAGATGGCGCTTATGTTGCAGGAAGCCTGATCGCTGTGAACGTGAGCTTAGGAGGCTGAATCATGAAGAATCAGGGATACACAGTAGTAGTTAAGCAGTCTCGCTTCACAGCAAGAAGATCCAGGTTTAAATCCCAGCTGGATCCTCTCTGTGCTGTTTGCACGCTCCACCCAAGCATGAGTAGGATTCTCCAAAATACTCCCACAATGCAAAATCCTTAGAGGTTGATTTTTAAATAGTTCATTATGTGTGAATGTGATTGTGTATTTCTGTGTGGCCCAGTGATGGATCAGTGTCCAGGGTGAACGCCGCCTAAAAGCGTCCCAGTGACCCCATATGGAACTAAACATATGGCAATACCTGTGGTAATGGTAGTGTGAATGCTGTGAGCTGAAGATGCTAGTGCTGATGGCTAAAAATGTGGAAAACTAATTGCTAGCTAAAAAAAAATTCTAAGGCTGGTAGCAAACAATGCTAAAGCTGGAAGTTTGCTAAAATATTAGCTGAATGCCAAATTTACCAACAAAAAAAAAAAAACTGGAAAAATGTCTAATTTTGCCAAAACAGCTAGCGTAATGTTAAAATATTAGCTAAACTAACAGTTAACATGAAAAACTTGAAAAAAAATCTAAATTAACCAAAACAGCTGCAGCATAATGTTATTAATATTAGCTTAACTTCAAATTAGCTTAAAGAAAGGAAAAAAGTATAAATTAGCCAAAATGTAAATAATATTAGCTAAACTCCAAATTCCGCTAAAAAATGGGAAACATTTAAAGTAACCAAAACAACTAGCATAATGCTTAAATATTAGCTAAACTCCAAATTAGCCTTAAAAATGAAAAAAAAAAAAAAAAAGTTCTAATTTGGCCAAATTAGCTAACATGACGCTAAAATATTAGTAATATTTCAAATTATCCAAAACAAACAAACACAAAAAAATGTCTAATGTTGCCAAAACAGCTAGCATAATGATATTTACAAAACTCAAAATTATCCTTAAAAATGGGAAACATATTCAAATTAACCAAAAAAGCAAACATAATGCTAAAATATTAGCTAAACTCCAAATTATCCTAAAAAAAAATAATAAAAACAAAAAACTGGACACATGTCCAAATTAACCAAAACAGCTAGCATAATATTAAAATATTAGCTAAACTAACAGTTAACATGAAAAACTTGAAATAAATATCTAAATTAACCAAAACAGCTGCAGCATAATATTAGAAATATTAGCTTAACTTCAAACTAGCTTAAATAAATGGAATAAAAGTATAAATTAGCCAAACAGCTGCCAAAATGTAAATAATATTAGCTAAACTCCAAATTCTCCTAAAAAATGGGAAACATTTAAAGTAACCAAAACAACTAGCATAATGCTTAAATATTAGCTAAACTCCAAATTAGCCTAAAAAATGAAAAAAAAAAAGAAAAAAGTTCAAATTTGGCCAAATTAGCTAACATGACGCTAAAATATTAGTAATATTTCAAATTATCCGAAACAAACAAACACAAAAAAATGTCTAATGTTGCCAAAACAGCTAGCATAATGCTTAGATATTTACAAAATTCAAAATTATCCTTAAAAATGGGAAACATATTCAAATTAAACAAAAAAGTGAACATAATGCTAAAATATTAGCTAAACTCCAAAATATCCTAAAAAAAAAAAAAAAAAAAAAATGGACAAATGTCCAAATTAACCAAAACAGCTAGCATAAAGTCAAAAACATTAGCTAAACTACATATTAGACCAAAAAAAAAATTATAAATTAGCCAAAAAAGGTTGAAATATCTGAATAATATTAGCTTAACTTTAGATTAGATGTTTTGGCCTTTCTATTTCTTATTTGCGCTTCCCCTTTAAGATGGACTGTTTTTTGGCTATGCCAACTGTTTGTGCACTGCCCCTTTAAGAAGCACGTGACGCTCAGAGCGCGAGCGCTGAGTCAAAGCCACACCCATAGACATAGAAAGATAGACGCCGCATCGCTTGTCGCCCCCTATTGGAGCTGACGTCTCAACGCGCCGCCATCTTAATGAGGTCAAAGTGCCCCTGCAGTGCCATTGTTTCTAAAGAGGAATGTTTCTGAGAGTTAAAAAAAAACATGTTTTATGCTTTTAAACATAATATATCATATGATTATATGGTATTTAATGAAGAAAGAATTGATTTAATATGCAAAACAAGTTTGAGAGTTTATTTTATTTATTTATTTATTTGAATTTTCTCCATCTGAGAGGGGTTGAAAAACAATTTTAACTCATCAAACCTACAAAAAACACAGAAAAAAACATGTAATGATCTCAAGTAAAAATAATGTGTTTCAAATGTTAGGGGGAAATTTGTTCAGCCTAAAAAAGAAAATCAAACACATAATAGACTTTATCCTCACTATGGCATTAATGCACAATAAACATTTCAACATTTGCTACGTTTCAGAATAAAAATAACGAAATACATTTTGTTTTAGTAAACAAGAAACTTCAAAACTATTAGAACATACATACTTATATACTATATACAAAATGCCACAACTAAAACCCCTGAAAAAGAACTTGTTTGGACAGTTTCTTGCGTGTGCTGGCACTCTGAAACTCCAGAGTAGTCATTTTTGCCATGTGGGTGCAGCCGTACTTTATGAAAAACAGAAACAACATAGGACATTAAATGAGGTGGTGGTTGTCAATCCCAAACTGGGTTTCTGTGATGTGCTCCCGAGTAAAAAAACATCTTCCAATCCGATCTCAGCTCGAACAAAAACGATTGACCATGGACACACTGACACTTGCTCTGTAGAATTGCGGCGTATCACACGCTCTGCTGCTCTGACTACTTCACAGTCCCCTCAGACGGGACACCAACCACCATTATCCTCAGGTGAAGCAGGTGGTAGCTCTGATCAAAGGATGAGGGCACAGCAGCGGTGACCAGACTTGCCGGCACACTTCACAGGACAGTTTTTTTCAGAATTTTTCTGACAACGTATCCAGATATGTAGACCAGGGCATTGTCTACAAGACCGCCAAAGCGGGTGGGTAGGTAGCTGTGGTCACACAGAAATGCAGAGACATTGACAAAAGGGATGGGAATCTTCCTCTGACATTAATGCACAGTGCATGTCTGAAGCTGACAGGGAGACAGTTCATCTTGTGTGCCACGTTTCCTGATCTGCTTGGTGAGACACCACAGCGAACATCAGGCGGCGGAAAATGCCCTGGAACTGCCCTGCAGTGGGGTTATTCCAGCCCTCCACAAACAAAGAAACAAAACACATCAAGTTAAAAGCCAGACACATTTACTCACATTATATCATATTCATTCTTCCAATTTATTTCTAGACTATATTTTTACTTTACTTCTACTACTCATTTCTGTTTACATGTTATTTTTATTTGTTAATTTTACTGATTTGAGAAAGACAAGTTGCCATCTTTGCATGAACAACAGATAAAAAAAATCTTTGCAGCAGTTATTGATTTTTTTTTCTACCTGATGCTCTGACAGAGTTAAAGAAAAGCTCCAAGTGGTCCCTGGCTGAACCGGTATGTGCAGCATAACGTGAACGTGGAGCAGTTCAGGAAATCATTCCCACCAAAGTGTCCACATTGACCAGAAAGCCGATGACTGACAGATACCTTCAAAAGAAAATGTTTTGTCAATATGATACTAAAGACTAAAATTCCTCAAAGCACCAAGTAATCTTTAGTTGTAGGAAAATTTGAATTAGCTTTTCACATAGTTCATCACATGAAACAGAAAATATGGTGACGTAAACAGTGGAAACAATCCATGCTCTTCTCCAATATGGTTCCTGATTTATAGTTCAAATGAACTACAAATCTGCTAGCTGTAAAATTACTTGGTGCTTTATAGTGTAGGTCAGTGTAAGGATTAGCATCCTTGAAATATAGTATTTACCTCAAGGATGCTAAAGCAAGGAGGAACATCATCCAAACTGGACTGAGAAATTGAAAACAATAACACAGCATACATACCATTTAATTTCTCTATGACCTGGAAAACACTGAGCACAAGAAGATTCCAACATGTACAAACATCATGAACAAGAAGGAACAATAAATTACAAAGCATGCAAATCAAGCACCTACCTTTCCTCATTTAAATTAAGCAAAAAGAAGTTAATGTCTGACAGACGGAAGGACATATAGGAATTGTTCCTTGGTTCTTTTGTAAATCAATTCAGTTGCAAAATTCTTACCGTATAGTACCTGATTCCAAGATTGTGTTGCTAAACTCTGTCTTGCATATTTTCAACATGAAGACTTGTAGCCTTGGTTGCCTAAATCTCGTGAGGTTTGAATGCATCATAAAACAGAACTCACATTACCTCATGCATCTGGTTCTTCTGACCCCTGTCCTGAGGCCCTGAAAAATACTCAACAGAACAGTCAACAAAAGCAACACCAGATAACAAATCCAAACATGAGAACAGAGCATCTTATGAACTTGATGCACAAGAGAACAGAGCATCTTATGAACTTGATGCACAAGAGAACAGAGCATCTTATGAACTTGATGCACAACAAGAGAAAAGATGGCGTTGTGAACTTTTCATGAAAAGTATTCAAGATTTTAAAAGACCTCTTTGTTTGGTGGAGGGGTGTGCCATCTTTCATCACCAAACTGAGCAAATACTTCCTGGCTCTCAACAATATCTCAACTCTCTCTGTCCAATTTAGAGTACCCAGAGGAGCTTTCATTCCTTTTGCACGCGGATTGCGACTGTTCATGATGTCAAATAACCTGTCAATCGTCTATAAAAATAATAAAAAACACAAGGCTCAGTTAAGCCATAAATCATTCAATACAAACAACAGTTCATCAAAATAATGAACATTTCTGCATGAATTTCCTGTCACATTTAATTATAAACACAGCTGAGTTTAATGCACTATGCAGTGTTATAAAACAATGCCTACCTCAATGAACTCCACTGTTGCTTCACAGTTTTTAAACTGTGAATAACCAACATCCCTCAGTGTGCGCAGTGCCACTGCCACAGAATGACTTAGTGTTTGAGCTGCCAAGGACACCTTCATCTTCTGGCCATCAAAGTGGATGTGCTTGTTGGATACTTTGTTGGCAACATGTAGTCCATCCTTTTTTTGGATATTGTTGAGCCCAACAATGAATGACCAGCTGATTATTCCAGTGGTACTAGTGATTGGACTGTAAGCCTGCAACATGTTGCGTGCCAGTTTCAACATGTGACAAGCGTCCATCATCACAAACACCTTTTCAGCCGTCACTGGATGCTCGAAGAAAGTTTTCAAAGGGTTGCGAGGGTTTTGTTTAAGCTGACACCCAAGCAGGTTGCACATGCTAATATTGGAGGCATGCCCATCCATCGTCATGCAGACTACTCTTATGCCACGTGCATGCAACTCCTCCAGAGCATGAACAACCAGGACCTTCTGTGTATCTGGTGAGAGAGACTTTACCAGGTAGTAGCCAACTGGGGCTTTCCAGTGACCCTGCAGGCCAACCACCATAAAAACAAGTACCTCAGTGGCTACATCAGTTTCATCCATGCCATCTCCCATATCCACATATCCAGTCATTTTCTGAGTATGTACGTTGTATTGGACATGCTTCTTGATGGCCATAGCATCTAACATGAGGGTCACAAAACCATATTTAACTTGGTCTTCTTCTCGCCGTTTCTGCAACATGTTTAGCATCATCATGTTCAGCCCAGGCTTGGCATCAACTGACTGCATCCACCTTTCCAAAGAGAAAATTAGAAGATCTTTAAGTGCTTTAACTACATATTCATATTTTGCACATTGCTTCTGTTTTGCATTTGCTAATCATTTTTCTAAGAAGGTTCTTGTTTCCAAAAGTTTCACAATAGTGAATAAAGCACATAAAATCTCTAGATTTGTACATCAGATACCTGTTTTTTAAACAAACAAACAAAAAAAGAATGTAATGCAGAAGTGTTAAGTATTTTAACCAGTATGTTAGGAAAAAGTGGAACCAAAAAAAGTACTACACCTTTGCAAAGTATGTGGATGTGGCAGTGGAAGATGCAGAGAATCCCTCAGATAGTTGTATGCTTTAGGTCCATGGAGGTGCAGTGTGAGGGCAAACTCTCTCTGGTCCTTCGTGTATTCATGGCCCTGCTTTGAAAATAGGTCTATCTGAAGATCTGAAAGAAAGTCAACATACACTCAATATTATATTTATAAAATATGACAAATAGTCTAAACAAAACAAAATTTAAAATTGTTTTAACAACTTATCTGACCTGAGTAAAATTCCAGTTTTTCTTTCAACTCATCATTTATGAGAGTCATCTTTTTCAGATCCAACAGGAGACTTTTAACCGTTTTCTTTGCTCTACGTTCTCTGACTTTTGCGTTCAATTTCTCCCGCTCTAGACTCTCCACTCTGGCTAATGCTTCTTGGAGTCTGGCTTTTACCTTATTGGGAGAGTTGAACAACGCATAGGAGTGGTCCTAGTTAAAAGATGAAAATGTTAACAATGATTAGTTCATGCCACTAGTTGTTTGGCACACAGCAATGTATGTGCAGGCACATGTTCTTAGTTTTGTGTGTGAGTATATGAATAAGCAGGATGCAAAAGGGTAAACATCAAGTACAAATACTCACATCATTGGACTGAGGGGTTTCAGGGAGGTTTTGACAAATATCCATTGGCAGGCTCTCTTCAGCTTTACATGAAGTTTTTGTCTTCCTTGCCAATACAGGCTAATATAAAAGAAGCAGAATACTTAAAGAATACTTGAAATGGTAAACTGTTCCACAATATATCATAATAAACATAAGTAGGCACTAATTAAAAACATTTACTCTAAAATGCTCACTTGGATAAAATGTACTGTTAAAGGTATCCATACTACACTTTTTACACTAACTCAAGTAAGATGTGTAGATGTTTACCCCATGTGATTTATTTCACTACATAACAATGAACGTGCTATATTCATGTCAATCAGCTTTGTTTTAGTTATTTAATTTTCTACTTGTTGAAGTTATTATACAATATACAGTAAAGGTTGTGTGTTTCATCCCTGGAAGGTTCAAGATTCAAAGGCTTATATTTTATACTATTATTTTTATTTGCATTACTATGTTTTTCACTTGGGCATTTCAAATAATAAAAATGTCCCCCATAACTTAGTAATTTTGTAATTTTATATTACACAAATCAAAGACATCACCGTTATAAAGTAGAGTAAAAACACACAAACCTTTTGGAGATGCGATGGAAAGTTGAAGATTGACGGGACTACAGCCTCTCTCAGTCGTATAATCTGCCCAGTCCGGTCAAAATCATCCGGTTTAAAATGCTCACTGCAGAGCCTGGAGAACTCGGTGACAACAAAATCCTTTCTTCTCATCGCAACTTCCCATCTCCTCCGTAATTCCACCTCACTGGGAAACCTCGGAATTATATATAGAGGAAAAAATATTAACAATATAGTAAAATAATACACGAGGGAGGAACAGTTTTTGCCGCTAGCATATTTGCTGTTAGCCACATAACGTCGTTTACGATTACACATTCAGGTGGCTTGAAAAACTTGTAAAAAACAAAAAACAATGTTAAAACTTACTTGTGAAATGTAATTCCACGTGATCGGCTCTGAATCGAGCGCCGATTATTGCATCCGAAGGCTGCACAAGCAAAAGGCATGGTTGCAATCGGTTGCGATTCTCCGTTCAGTCTATGTGGTTGTGAATGTAGCCTAGCTTAGGTTGACCCCAGGAATATGGCGGCTCCGCTGGTTCACTCAGGATCACGTGATGCGGCGTCTATCTTTCTATGTCTATGGCCACACCAGTGAGCCGCTGGGTCCACTCCACATCAGGTGTTGAGAGGACAGTTTTTATTTATTTTCCAGCTGCGTTAAAAGTTCAAAGAGGCATTCCCTGTGAGTAAATGTTTTATTACAATGTTTCTACGGAGATATTCATTTGGAATTTCTAAATTTTTGTAGCTTGTTAAACACGCTCTGTATTGTAATTTTCATTTTCACACCTGGCATTTAAAACGGAAGCAAACCCATCATGGCGTCTGTGATTCCTTCACGAGGCGTTTAACTCGATGGAAGATGGGAAAGGTTCCCGTTAGTCCAACACATTAGCCAGTAAAATGGAAAAATGTATAATTTGGCCAAAACAGCTAGCATAATGCTAAAATACTAGCTAAGCTAAATTTAGCCTAAATGTACACTTTGTCAATATTTTAGCATATTGCTAAATATTAAACTCCAAGCTAACCTTAAACTGGATAAATGTCTAAATTGGCCAAAATAGCTTTCATAATGTTACAGAAATAGATTAAATTTAAATTATCCTAAAAAAAAAACATGAAAAATTCAATTTTTTTTTTTTTTTTTTTTTTTTTTTTTTCTTATTTTTAACTTGTCCTGTCCAACAGCTGAGCCAACAGATGTGGGCTGAGAGCTTCTTGTGTTGGGCAGATGTTACTGTCACAACAGGGATTTATTGAGTATAAACTCCTGTTGTATTTAATGCTAAACTTTATTTATATTGATTATGTTTTATTTTATTTATTTATTTTTCTTTGTCGTTGGACGGACGGAAAAAGGGAAGAGGGTAGGGGAGGGTGGGGGGGGAGATAAGATGGCAACAGAGGGAAGCAACATCATAAAACAACCAGGACTAAGTGATAAACTAGAATGGGCGGGGCCTGTCTACACACACGCTCTATAGTTACACCACACATTGTTGGCCAAAATAGTCTCTACATTAACTAAACATACTCACATATACTATACATATACTACACATGTACGCAATTCAGCTATAACAGCAGCTCACACACTCCATCATACAAACCCATTCAGATAAAAGACTTTCATTCTGTCACACAAACGGTTAGTGCTCAGGTGAGTGTTTGTTTCACTGAGGTGGGTGGTGATGGAATGTACTCAGGGGAGAGCGCCCGGCCATCCCCGCCAAGACCCCCCGCCGGGGCAGCAGCTGCAGCCAAGATCCCCCAACACCCGCCGTGGAGCCGCGGAGAGAGACCGCCCGCCGGGGCAATCCGCCGAGCACCCAGACCGGGGCACGCGGGACCGCCGCAGAGCCCCCCACACCCAAGAGCAGGAAGGCACAGGAACACGGAGAGTGCAGGCCCAGCCCAGCCAGAGGAGCAGCCCCCCCACCCCCAGGAGGGGCAACGCGGGACCCCACCCCCGGAGAGCCCCCCAACCCCGAGGAGCAGCCCACACACCACCACGCCAGTGGCGCCAGGACCCCCCCGCCCACCCAGGTACGAGCCAGGGCCCCCAAGGCAACCCACACACTCCAGACAACCGCCCGCCCCCACCGAAGGTCCAGCGGAGAAGCAGGCGCAGAGGCCGCCCACCCCGCCGAGCAGAAGAGAACCCAAGAGAAACAGAGGCCCCAAGGAGTGATGTACAAAACAAGGCCCGACCAGGCACACCCACTGATGGAGTTAAGGAGAGGACTAGTTCTCGAAAGCAGGGACCGGATTCCGCACCACCGAGACCTGGACACCCCCCGGCTCCGATGTAGATTGATCCCCTGCTAAATCTCGGGGATCCCACTCCCGGCGTGGGGAGGAGACCGCCGGGCCCAGGAGACCGGCACCCAAGAGACTAGACCACCAGGCCGAGGTTCCCGCACCCCCGCCAGGGATGGGGTAGGGACAGAAGGTCGAAGTCCCACCTTCCTTGTGTGATGCGTGCGTGTTTGCTTGTTAGAGTGTATGTTTGTGGTGTTAGAGGTGTGTGTACTAAAGGGGTGCGGTTAAAATTGGTGAGAAGGCCTTAACAGGGCATCTCCTGATTTCTCGCAGAGAAAAAAGTTCAATTTTGCCAAAGCAAAAATATTAGTTATACTCCACTATTGTCTAAATTAGCCAAAACAGTTAGCATGTTGCTAAAAGAAAAGCTAAACTCCAAATTACATAATAGAAACCCAGTATTTTGTGAACATTTTAAAGTTTAAATGCTGTTTATAGCCAAAAGTGTGCAGAAGTTTTCTTAAGCCTTCAGAGTGAACTATATCCACATATATGATCATATATTGTCTTTGGAACACACACAAAAAAATTAGTTATTTTTTTCCTACCCGATTGCTGAAGCTCCGCCTACCGCCCACTTCATGACGTCATCCCAGAGTCCGTCTTTATTTGTTTCTCCCACAAAAATAAACAGTATCCAAACTTCTTCAAAGATGGACGCACATACCATATATCTGCCTTTAATAGATCTGGCCTTCGCTACACTGCTTCACAACACAAACACGGGTGTGGGGGGTCTTAAAGGAGCCCCGCGTCTAAATTAACAAACGCCTGTTTGATGTTCTCTTTTCTTAAATCATTTCTCTGCCTAAAACAAATTATGGAAAAACGGAAGTTAAAAGCAGGGAGTATTTTTTCAGTATTAGACTGCATCAAAAAATTTAAAAATGATTTGATCCTGAAAGAAATCCCAGAAACATTTGTATGATTCAGATGGAAGTTTAACCCTTTTTTTTTTGTTTTGTTTTTTTTTTTCCAGAAAAGGTTTGATTCTTCTGGTGTTGCTGTGCTGCTTTCTTGAGCTAACAAAAGGACAACGTAAGTAAAATAATAAAAAAATAGTCTTTCAAAGCTAGTGCAAGCTCACTTATGCAAAAAAAATCTGTTTAAAAGGTGAAATTAGTGCAGTTTAAAGCACATTTTAAAGACATACTGAAGAGAATCTTGTTTTTAACATGTACTTGTTGCATTTTTCTGATGTTGGAGAACATATACAAAGAAAATGTGGCTTAAATGTGTATTTCTGAGGACTTCTTCAATAGAATTACCTCTATTCTTTATTTTAATAAGGAGCAAATGAAAGAAAATGTTTTATTTGACAAAGAGGGAGTGGGGCGGGGTTGCTCAATGCCAATGACCCCGCCCACAACTCAAGAGGTGAATTTCTAACAAACTCCTTCCGCTCTGCAGGAACTAGGAAAAAAAGTTAATTTATTACTTTAACTACCCAAAAAAACAAAACAAAAAAGATGAGTTTGTTTATTTCCCCTAAAAGGACATCAAAGTTAAAAAAAAAAAAATTGGAGTGAATTTTACCATGTTACTATCCAGACATTTTTACTTCAATTTTTAGAAATAAATATGTTCTGGTTAGTAACTGAAAAAAAAGTTTTAAAAACATTTTTTATTTAAATAAATATTTGAAAAAAATTACTTTAATTTTTGGAGATTGAAATTTTTTTTTTTTCAATTTCCCTTTCGGGCCTCGGTACCTTGGGGAGTAATACACATAATCAATAAACATGTTTCTAAATGTGCCCCACTGTTGGTTGAGCTGGCAGTTATAGAGTTAATTTGGCTAAAAACAACATAATTGTGATGGAAGGACTGCTGGGATTTTGCTTTGAAAATAGATCAGAAGATGATTGGAGTCGGTCTTTAACGAGAATCAGATGCTAAGTATCAGTGATAAAGAAATGAAAGTTGTTTTGACTGAAGATCATCACAGATTCAGACCTTTTCTCACCTGTATGGACACAATAATCCCCTTCTGCCCTCAGATTTGACTCTGTTCTGCTCTGAACCCTGCAGGGAGGCCACAAAGTGAGGAATTAGCTGTTTTTACGAGGTTTATCTTCACTGAAATGGAGATTTATATTTGTTCTAAAACGAGGTGAATTCACCGCTGAGATCCTCTCTCAGATGCGTTTCCCTCAATTCTCTGAAATGTTCATCAAGAAGTCATGAAAAGCTGCCCACCCACCCACCCACTCCGGCTTTGATGCGGCGAACACTCTGAAAGCACATCACACAATCCCCGGATCCGTTTGCTCGTCATCCCGCAGAAACAACTCAAACCAGCAGCACATTAGATAACAGCCTTTGTTGTTTGATATTTCCTCTTCCATGAGCGAGCTGACCTCCAGCTGCCTGATCCGCGCCGCAGTTGCCTCATCTTTACCCATGCCGTCTCAATTCTTTACTGCCGTGATTTATTCTTCGTCTTTGACACATGAGAAAGGATGAATTTCTGAAATATCAATGTGCAGATTTAGGTTTAGAATTATTGTGATTGCTTAGTAAACATGAACTATTTCGTGATTCTGTAAAAACTCAAATCACACTTATCTTGGTATTGAAACGTTCAGCTCGTTCAGGACTTTATTGCTCGTATTTTTGGTATTTATAGTTTTTGAAATATTGAGCAAAATACGCCTCATAGCAAATGAATAAGAAATTTTCAAAATTTTAAGTATTTTAGCTAAAAGCCTTTTAAATATATTCATGGACCATATTTTCATTTTTTAATAGTAGTTTTCTAAAAATAGTGTAGCTAATATTTTTGCTAACGTTTTTGGCTTATATATTATATTGGAGTCTAGATAGAAAGTTAGCAACGAGCTAGCTTCTTTTTTGTGGCTAATTTGGTATCTACTGAGGTTTTTTTTATTCTAATTGGGAATTTAGCTAATATTTTAGCTACATGCTAACTTTTTTGGCTAATTTAGTTAACCAAGGAGTTTTAGGCAGTTTTGGAGTTTAGCTAGCAAGTAAACAATGTGCTAGCTTCCTTCTTTTTTTTTTTTTTTGCTAATTTGGCAGCTATTGCTAATCTGGAGTTTAGTCAATATTTTAGCAACATGCTAACGTTATTGGCTAATTTGTTACCTATTGGTGTTTTTAGGCTAATTTAGAGTTTTGCTTCTATTTTAGCAACAGGCTAATGTTTTTGAGTATTTAGTTTAGTAAGTAATTCAAGGCTTAGCTAGTATTTAGGCAATGTGCCATCTTTTTTTTCTTTTTTGCTAATTTGTAGGGATGTAATGGTTCAGTCAAGCCACGATTCAATTCACAGTTTTAAAGTCATGATTTCAATTAAAAAATTTTTTTTTTTTTCAACACAATTGATTAATGGTATTTTATCTTTAATTCATCTTTGATTTTTTTTTAGTTTTAGGAGCGTAAGAGACTGTCCCGCGCCCGTGGAACGTTCCTCGTGTGCGTGCACGGAGTTCGAAATATGCTCGTGGGTAGCGTCCGCCTCAAAGCACAGAAGGGCCAAACATGATCGCCAAAGAGAAATAAATCATTCCGGTCGGATTAATGTGACACTCAGACAGACGTTAAAGGAACAGAGTCATGAAAACATAAAAGAAGCAGCAAAATTTGGGGAATTCGCTCTGCTTTGACTTTTTTATCCAAGATTCTCCCTATTGTAGGTGATGGAGGAGGGCTGAAGAACAGTAAAAACACAATAGAAGAAGATTCTCCTCCCTGCACAGATCTATGGAGCTAAATCGGGGCCAATATTATTTGAAACCGAAATGAAATATTTTGAAATAAATATTAATGTTTGGCCGAAAACATAGGTTTCCAAAACTCAAAATTTCAGTTTCAAAACTTTTTTTTCCAGTTTCAAACATTTTTTTTTGTTTACGAACCTCCAAGTTTCAGTTTCAAAACTTTTGGCCCCATTGTGGTGCGTTGGGGCGGGGCTAACACGAGGACCAATCAAAATCGATGAGGGTGGGATCTTCAGTTCCGATGCCTTCACCGACTCTGAGAACTGTAATAATTACATCAGAAAATGGCTGTTCAGTCTGCACTCTCATAGTCTGAAGTTGTCCCAAGACGGGTGTTTAAATCAGAGTTTTATCCCGTATAAACCGCATGACCAAAACACTGTTGTAGCCCGTTCAAAGCGCCATTTTATTGAGTTAAATACAGGCGAAGAAAACGTTCTTTTGCTGGAATAAAATCTCTCCGTGGTGGGTCGCACTTTTCCTGGATGCCGGTGAAGGCATCGGAACTGAGGATACCACCCTCATCGATTTCGATTGGTCCTCGTGTTAGCCCCGCCCCAACGTGCCACAACGGGGCCAAAAGTTTTTGAAGCTGAAACTTGGAGGTTTGTAAACGAAAAAAAAAGTTTTGAAACTGAAAAAATAGTTTTGAAATTGAAATTTTGAGTTTTGGAAACCAATTTTTTCGGCCAAACATTAATATTTTTTTCAAAATATTTTATTTCGGTTTCAAATAATATTGGCCCCGTTTTAGCTCCATACAGACCTGCATGAGCGCTCTGATCCGGTGTGGATACAACTGCTGAGCGCACGTTCATAAACCCGCGTACAGCGCGTTCTTGAACGCACCATCTGCAACCCGATTTCACCTGGAGTTCAGGTGCACGCTCTGCATTGACTTTCATTGGAAGTTTCCGCGCACACTCACAGGCACAGCTGCATGGAAAGCTGTCAAATCGATTTTTTAACTTTCTGCTTCGATGAACATTTGAATCGGTTTTTAAAAAATCCTTACATCCTTACTGATTTGGGATCCACTGAGGGTTTTTGAGCTTAATTGGAGTTTAGCTCATATTTAAGCAACTCTAAATATTTTTGTAAAATTTGGTATGTATGAAGGATTTTTAAGCAATTTTACTACAAATTTTTCAGAAATTTACGTCTACTCCAGCGCTCTTTCATACTTCTTCAATGAAATTTCTAGTCTTTTAGCAAATTTAGTATTTTGCAAATAGTTTTTCCATTTTCAGCAAATCCCTTCAGCAATTCTAGTAAATTACGTCACTAAAAGCTTCAGCATCTTCAGGGACTAATATCAACAAAAGCATTCCCGCTGGCGTTATTGCAGGTAATGCAACTTTTTTAGGTTTCTATTTTTATTTGCTCAAATTATTAAACAGGAAAATATAAAAATAGTCAGACTTGATTTTAAACAGTTTTTCAAAAGGTCACTTAGCAGGAAATAAAACCAAGCAAACTGAGCAACATCCGACTTGTGGGCGGGACCATTGGCTTGAAGCAACCTTGCCCCCCTTCCCATCACCTTTGACTGAGAGCTCTCTGTTTCCATGCTCTCCTGCTAGCTTACAGCCCCTCACATTAGGGATGAGTTTAAAAAAAATCGATTATTTGATTTGAATCAATTTAGACTTAATAGATCAAGAATCGATTCACAAAAGATATAAATCGATTTAGCACACAAAGCTAAAGTCTGCTAGCTTGATGCTAACGTTTAATGGAACTCTACATAGGAAGGCTAATGAGATTTCTAAACTCTTTTAACAAAATTTTTTTTAAAGAGATAATTTGTGGTCCAAAATATTGTTTTTTTTCCCTTTATACTGTCGTCTTCTTCTTGAATAAGGTGTAATGCTATAGCATGATCGCCACCGAGTGGCCAAACTGAAACGTCCTCCAGAAAAAGCAGAATAATGTTTACAATGTTTAATGATCTGAACATTTTTGTTAGAACTTCTGCTTTTGAGAATCCATGAAACTCTGGATGATATTAACAATCTCAATATTTTACTGATTCATTTTACAGTATGTGAACTGTATTAGATGAATATAAATTAGGGCTGCCATAAACGATTATTTTAATAGTCGACTAATCACCGATTATTTTTTCCGATTAGTCGACTAATCGGGTCATGCACAAACAGGATGTAAAACACACATCTTAACCATTATTAGCTTTAAACAAACTAAAAACTAAATATATCCACACAAGCATTATCTGTGAAAATGCTTGTGTGAATGCTGTAAGCTGAATTTTGAAGCTGAAGCGAGTGACGACAGCGAAGATACTGAAATAGATAGCTAAAAACACTAAAGCTGATAGCCACTAAAATATTAGCTGAATGCCAAATTAGCCTAAAAAATAATTAAAAGCCTCAGCTGGCCAAAACTGCTAGCATGTAGCTGACATGTTAACTTAACTCCAAAATAGCCTTAAAAACTGAAAGAAATCCTAAATTTTTTTCCAAAATAGCTAGCATGTAGCTTAAATATTAATTAAATTCCAAAACACCCTAAAAAACTTTTTTTTTTTAAAGTTTAAGTTAGCCAAAACAGCTAGCATCTAGCTGAAATATTAGCTAAACACCAAATTAGCCAAAAAAACTGAAAAAAGCTTAAATTAACCAGAATAGCTAGCTTGTCGCTGCAATATTAGCTAAACTCCAAATTAGCCTAAAAAATAATTTAAAAGCCTCAGCTAGCCAAAACTGCTAGCATGTAGCTGACATATTAACTTAACTAAAAACTGAAAAAAATCCTAAATTTTCCAAAATAGCTAGCATATAGCTTAAATATTAGCTAATCTCCAAAACACCCTAAAAAACTTTTTTAAAAAAAAAAAAAAAAAGCTTAAGTTAGTCAAAACTGCTAACATCTAGCTAAAATATTAGCTAAACACCAAGTTAGCCAAAAAAACAGAAAAAAGCCTAAATTAACCAGAATAGCTAGCTTGTAGCTGAAATATTAGCTAAACTCCAAAATAGCTTAAACAAACCTTGATAAATGCCAAAATAGTCTAAAAAGCTAGCATATTTTTATTAAAACTTTTAACTTTACGACACTCTAACTCCATCTATTATAAAGTAACGACTAATCGACTATTAAATTAGTTGTCGACTATTTTAATAGTCGATTAGTCATCGATTAGTCGACTAATCGTGGCAGTCCTAATATAAATACATTCAAATTATATAGTAGATTATTAATATATTTCTAAACAAATGTGTATAAATGTTTAAACTCAAAATTGAATCGAATGAAATTGAAGAATCTAAAAAAATCGGAATTGAATAAATTCATGGTCTAGTGAATCGAAGCAAATCATTTCTGGGAATTAAAATCGATACGCAGTCCTACCTCACAATACAGGTGCAACAATAATATCTGAGATATCCATTCCAACAGTTTTGACTCTAATTCCAGCTCAGATGAGGAAAACAAAGACGTTCATGGATCTATTTGTCTACGAATGGATGAATTTTCTTAGCACATGTCCTCCGTCATCAGGGAAATGTAACAAAAACAAGTTAAAAACACCAAAAACACAATTTTTATTGTAGTCTTGAATTGTAAGGATGAACTCGATAACCAGAAGTGATTAAAAAAAAAAGAATTAGGTGGAAGAAAACATGTTAATTATCCCAATGAAAACAAAAGAATAAAATAAAAACATCATGAATTTGCCATTGTTTGTACATTTTTCCATTTTCTAATTTATACTTATCCAAAAGGTTTGTAATTTTTTTTTTAAATTTATGTCGCTTTTTTACTCCTATAGAAACTTTCATCCATTTATTCCACAAACTCAACCTAAAGAGGGACATTTTTTGTGTTGTCCTTATAGGGTTGTCTTATTTCTTGGCAAAAATGCTAATTTTTACTTCGAGTTTATCTAGTCTGACAGAAGAAAAGCTCTTCAGAGAAGCTTTTATTATGAAGGGGTCTTTCCAAAGGAAGCCTTGTTCTTTCACCACTAGAATGTGGATTTAATCAAGCCTTCAGTGAAGGTGTGGATCCAGTTACAAGCAGTCCACAGTAATGTGCAAACATTACTCACATTTTGGACACGAGCAGCTTTTCAAACAACTCCTGGAGCTCAGACCGCCGTCAGACGCTTCTCCTGTGGACAAATCAGGGCTGTCGGACTCAATCGCACAGGGGGCGAAACCCATTTTTAAACTGTAAAACCGTAACTCTTAGACATTATTATGAACAAGATAAACGGCATTAGCCGTGACAATGCGAGTGTGAAAACTGTAAGATGAATTTGGCCATTAAAGATGCTCGTGCTGATAGTTGAAGATGCTGAAATTGATAGTTGAAATCACTGAAGCTGACAGCTGAAATGTTGTAGCTGATATCCCGCTAAAACGTTAGCTAAATTACCCTAAAAAAATTAGCTTTGCCAAAAAAGTTAGCATGTAGCTGAAATTTTAGCTATACACCAAAAACATAAATTAGCAAAACAGCTAGCATTTAGCTGAAATGTTGGCCCAAGAAAACTTAATCCAAAAAGACAATTTTTAAAACTTAAATCTGTAATTTTTTTAACATAATTATGAATAATAAAAAGTCAGGAATATTATTCTAGAATAAATCAATTTAAACCTTAAAAAACTTTCAATATTTTACTCTCCATAAAAATATATTTTGCCAAAATTTTACAATTTAGAAACTAGGGCTGCCACGATTAGTCGACTAATCGATGACTAATCGACTATTAAAATAGTCGACAACTAATTTAATATTCGATTAATCGTTACTTTATATTGTATGAAGTCAGAGTGTAGTAAAGTTGAAAGTTATAATAGCATTCTGCTAGCTTTTTGGAATATTTTGGAATTTAATAAGTTTCTTTGGCCTTTTATGGAGTTTAGCTAATATTTAATCTACATGCTAGCTGTTTTGGCTAACTTAAGGTTTCTTTTTTTAGTTTTTTAAGCTATTTTTAAGTTTAACTAATATTTCAGCGACATAGCTATTTTGGTTAATTTAGGATTTTTCTGTTTTTTTAGGCTAATTTGGAGTTTAGCTAATATTTCAGCAGCATGCTAGCTATTTTGGTTAACTTTGGCTCTTTTTTATTTTTTAGGCTAATTTGGCATTTAATTAATATTTCAGCTGGTTATCAACTTCAGCGTCTTTACATCCAGTTTGCGCATGACCCGATTAGTCGACTAATCGGAAAAAATAATCGGTGATTAGTCGACTATTAAAATAATCGTTTGCGGCAGCCCTATTAGAAACAACTGTACGATAACATTGGGACATTAATAACAATAAAATGAAATGAAATGATGGAGGGCCGGATAGAATTACCGGGAGGGCCGGATTCGGCCCTCGGGCCTTTACTTTTGCACGTCTGATGACACGTCTGCCTGTGTTTTCGGGAAACTCTCCCCGCACCGTAAGGACTCGTTCCTCCTGAGGTTTTCCTCATTAAGGCTGATGAACGGCGACGTGTGTGCAGCCGTCCCACGAACGCTGATTTGCTTTTATGCTGCAAAATCTGACAGAAAAAATTCAAAATCCTTTTTACATAAGTCAAACTGAATAACATTTTTCTTTATTTATTATGTTTTCAAAGAGATAAATTAAAGTAGAAGCTTTTTTTTATTGTTTTTCTGCAGATGTGGACGTCCTGCAGGAGCTCGGCCTCTCAGGGCGAAGAACCGGCGCCGTCACGCCTTCAGGCGTCATCCCCTTCAAGTCGGGTGTCATCCTCACGCCGAGGGCACGCATCCAGGTGCCGCTGGGCGCCGTTCTCCCCGCTCCCCTCAACGCCAGCAGCCTCTTCCTGATCCTCAGCCTGTCGGTTCACCGCTTCAACGGCGCCGCTCTCTTCTCGCTTCTGTCCAGGAGACGGAAGGTGCAGCTGAGCGTGCAGTTCACCCCGGGGAAGGTCCAGGTCTCCAGGGGCCAGAAGAGCTCCGTGAGCTTGGACTATGACGTCTACGACGGCCGCTGGCATCATTTCGCTTTGGAGATTCAGAGCCGCGGCGTTTTCTTACACACATCCTGCGGCGGGACGAGCCTGCATGCAGATTTGAGCTCTAAAAAAGAACTCCTGGATCCAGAGGGCGTCTTCCTGCTGGGCAAATCGAACCCCAACTCGGTGGCGTTTGAAGGCGCCATCTGTCAGTTTGACATTTATCCTTCTGCGGCGGCAGCTCACAACTATTGTGATCACATCAGAAAACACTGCAGAGAGGCCGACACGCACCGGCCCGCGCTTCCCGCCTTTCTGCCGCCACTTCCAGACCCAAACATTGCTGCGGCCCGCGCCCCCACGCCGAAGATTTTACCACCAAATGACCAAATCCCAGAGCGGGACGAAACATCTGCGCCTCCAGCAGCTCATTTCACGTTGGAGAAGCCCTCAACTCAAACCGTTACTCCTCCTGTTCGGATTAGTGTCACTCTGCCAAACCAGAACTCTCACAACGAAATGAAGATAAAGCCAGGAGTCACTGAAACCCCAAAGCCTTCTGGGAAAACTCTATATTCTCCTTCAAACGATCACCAAACCAGAAACCAGCTAACCGGAGCAGCTGCACTGCAGCCTGAGCCAGAAGGGACCAGCGCGCGGGGGTTCGAACCCTCGTCTTTGGTTTGGGTCACTGAGGCGGTCACAGATGGCTTCCAAACGTTTGACCTTGAACCGACCCAGTTCTCCACGCTCGCAGGACCACCTGGACTGAAGGGAGAACCGGGACCGCCGGTGAGTGTCAGATCAAGGCGTTAAAAATTGTATGATCAGATTTCAGGTAAGGAGGCTGGGGGGGGGGGGGGGGGGTCCTGTTAGAGCAGGGGTGGGCAAACTACGGCCCGGGGGCCACATGCGGCCCTTTAAGCTACTTAATGTGGCCCTCCAAATTAAAATACATTGAATCAAAAATCCTAATTATTGTTTTATTTTCATTGTATTTCTGGTTTCTTCCCATGAATGGTGTTGTTTCTCTGACGTTCGTGTGTGTTCCTTTCTGAGTCAGAAGGTGATCTTTCAGATTATTCCTACACCACATAAATGCAGCATTTCTTTGAGTTCACATTTTCCTCTGAAGAACATCAACCCATTGGATCACCCAAAAGAGAATAAAAATCAAAATTTAGAAATTAAAACTCCCAAATTTTCTGTTTTTAAATGAATATATGTGAATTTGAATCCAAATTAAAGCATGTTTTTCTCTAAATTCCATATTATTTTATTAGTTTATGAGGTTGATTACCAAATCTCACCTTCCATCTTCTCCTTGTCCGGCCCTTATGCCAAATTTTAGAACCCTTTGTGGCCCTCGAGTCAAAACATTTGCCCACCCCTGTGTTAGAGTTACGCTTCTCTCTGGATTACAGTGATTGATCAGTTTGTTCTTCCGTGTGGGTTTATTTTAGCGTCTGATTCGCTGCCGCTGTTGTTTATGACGACGGCTGAGCTCGCCTCCATCTCTGTGTATGACACACGGAACGCCAAAAACCACGTGGAGGGGCTGCTGATGAAGTGTTGGATTCCTCTCAGAGGGCCGGGTCAAAGGTTAAAGGGATGAAGCGCATGTGCGCAGTCAACCGTTCGGAGTAATCTTTAAAAAAAGCCACCGTCATGTGAACCGTGTCATTAGAGCACATGTGTCAAAGTCAAGGCCCGGGGGCCAGATCCGGCCCTCCGGGTAATTCTATCCGGCCCTCCAGATCATTTTATTTCATTGCTATTAATGGCCTGATGCCCCACCATCTTGCGCTTATTTTTAACTTGTATAATTTTGACAGAATATATTTTTATGGAGAGTAAAATATTGAAAATTATTTAAGTAGATTTATTCTGGAATAATATTCCTGTCTTTTTATTATTCAGATTTAAGCTAAAAAGGGCTTTTAAAGTTTTAAAATATGGCATTCTTCTAGCTTTTTGGACTATTTTCTACAATTTTTTAGGCTATTTTGGAGTTTAGCTAATATTTCAGCTACATGCTAGCTGTTTTGGCTAATAAAAAAAAAAAAGTTTTTTAGGCTGTTTAGAGTGAGAATAATATTAAATGCACGATATTTTGGCTAATTTAGGCTTTTTTCAGTTTTTTAGGCTATTTTGAAGATTAGCTACTTTTTTTCTTTAGTTTTTTTAGTTAATTTGGCATTTAGCTAAAATGTTACCTGGCTATCAAATTCAGTATTTTCAGATATCAATTTCAGCATCTTCAACTCTCAGAACTTAAGGTTTTAAAGTTTTATCCTGTTCGGCCCGCGACTTAAGGTGTGTTTTGGATTTTGGCCCCTTGTGCGATTGAGTTCGACACCCCTGCATTAGAGGTTCTGGTGGTGGAGAAGATCACGACAAATACCATAATTAGGTTAGTTAGGTGTTATTTGTGAGATTTATATGATGTTTAAATAAGATATATTTAAAAAAGCAAGTTTCTTTGAGGGCTGTTTTATTTTGAAGTTAGACGTGTAGTGAGGAATGGATTCATATATTTGTTGATTTCTGTTTTTAAACAATCGTAGTTTTCTCGTTATTGTGAATTATAATCTCGTTTTCTCAAGGAAACTAACTTTGTTTTTTTCTCGTTTTAACAATCATATGGTTTCTCAAGAAAACAACAAACTGTTTTCTTAAGAAACCAAAGTTTCTCGTTATAACGAGTTATTTCATTATAAAGTTATTATCTGTTATAACAAGTTATCTCGTTTTATCAAGAAAACAAACTTTGTTTTCTCGTAACGAGTTATATTCTTGCTATAACGAGTAATTATTTTGTTTTCTTAAGAAAACAAACTTCGTTTTCTTATTATAATCAATTATTTTCTTGTTGTAACGAGAAAACGATAATTAAGTAGAGCAGGCTGTTTTTGGCTTCTGTGGACGTTACAGTACGATAAAGATTTAGTCTCATTGTTCAAAATGAGTCTGATCTTCAACCACACTTTATAATTTCAACTGAATTGTAGTTAAAACATAATTATTTATGAATTATGAATAATTTTTTTGGATCGTTTACCCAGAAGTAAAACGACTCAAATTCTGAGGCTCCGCCTTTCGTTCCTTGTTGGTCCCGCCCATTTCTTGATGTCATCGTTTAGCCTGCCTCCTCAGTGTGAGCAAACTTTGTAAACAAAACCAGGTGACAAAAGATGGATGCGCTGCGGTCTGCAAAATCTCGTCTGGATTTTTCCGTTTTTCAAACATTTACATTTTTTCTGATGGATTTTGAGTCTGTATGAAGACCAGATTCAACACTTTTACTGAGGAATCCTGCATGACGGTTACTGGAGACGCTACAGGTTCACACGCTAAAGACACGTCGGTAGAATCAATGTGGATCACGTTAAAATTTGTTATATTGAGCATGAATTCATCAGACCATATTTTAATGGTTTGTTTTTAAGAGAATTCTGTTGAAACTACACAGACTCTTCCTGGAAGGAGCTGTTGGCAACAATCTTATGTCAGCACGTTTCCAACCGCTCGTTTTCCTGGGTGTTTCGAAGTTTAGCTAATTTTTCAGCTTCAGGCTAGCTGTTTTGTTCAGTGGCCGTGAAGTGCAGAACAATAACACATTTACCTGAAACACTTTTACAAGTTTAAAAGTGTTTCAGTCAAATTGTAAAAGTGTTTTTATAAACTTGTAAAAGTGTTTCAGGTAAAAATATTGTTTTGCTCTTCCCGGCCACTGTAGTTTTGGCTAACCTAAGTTTTTTTTTTTTTTTAAAGCTAATGTGGCTTATATTTTAGCTGGCTGTGATTTTAGTGACCTTAGCAATCAATTTTAGCATTTTCAGCTATCATCTTCAGCGTTTTAGCTATTAGCTTTATTGTTTTTAGCTATCAATTTCACCATTTTCTGCTTTCAACTTCAGTGCTTTTCAGCTATCAGCTTCAGTGTTTTCATTTATCAATTTTGAGCATTTTCAGCTATCAACACTAGCATTTTCAGCGGTCAAATTTAGCTTACAGCATTCACACAGGTAAAGCTATAAATCTAGTTCATAATAATGTTAAAAATTACAGCTTTAGAGTTTTAAAAATGTAGTTTAAAAGTGTTCAATAAATGTGCGTTTTTGATTTCGGCCCCTTGTGAGATGGAGTCTGACTTAAAAGCTTTAACTTTATCACTGTTTTGGCTCTAAACCAGGACAAAGTGCAGCTCAGGCTGCTTGTTTGCAGACAGACTGATGGCTGCAATCTAAGGAATCTAAAAACTGCTGAAAGCCGTTTGGTTTGACAGCCTATAAGCCGCTCGAAGTATTTACGACCACAAGTCTTGTTCTTCTATGCATCTGCGACTCTTCCACTCTTCTGTTTTTAGTTCGTTTTTCACTTTATACTTCTGCAGCTTTAGAAAAATAGGTTGTAATCGCAGCATCTTAAACAAACCCGGGTTCCCCGTGTTGACCCCTCATTAGGTGTGACCTTCCAGAGCTTTGCTAATCCGTGTGTGAAATTGTTTTAGAGCTATCTGGTGCTTATAATTAATGTGATTGGCTGCAGCCAGAGCGGTCGCTGACCTCCCTGCCAGTAGCATGAATCAGTTTCTTCAGCAGTAATGATGCCGTAGAAATGGGCTGCATCAGCTAAAGAGACTAAAACCTGCTACTTTTTTCGCTGAATTCTTTGTTACTTCTCAAAAAGTTGGCAGAATGTGCTGTCAGGAAAGAAAAGAAAATGTAATTTCCACTGACTTCACATCCAGCCTGAGCGGCTTTTATGAGACTTTTTTTTTTTTTTTTTTTTGACGCTGGTCTCTGGAAACTTGTTGGGTATTATTCAGCACTCCGCTTCCAAATGACATGACAAGAAGCAGCCCTCTTTTCCTTGGTCCGTCGTATTTATTCAGCTGCCTCTTTCCTTTATCTTCTCCGTTTAGGGCCCTCCAGGATTTTCAGGGCTGCCAGGAAAACCCGGCAGGAGGGGCCCACGGGTAAGCCTCTCTCATTCAACACCGACAGGTTTCTCATTTACTTTTCCCATTTTCAGGTCACAGCTCTGCTACATATCTGCACACGTGTTACACGCTAGTATCAGGAGCTGACAGCGTTCTAACGTCTGAGGCAGAGAAATATTCAGCCAGACGTTGGTTTGAGCTCACTGCAAACAGAAACATACATCTTTTTTTTTTGTATTCGCTCAAATAATAATGAGATGACATGATTTATTACAAAATAAAGATTTTACAAGGCTAATAAACTTGCATAACATCTGATAAAAAAAATATTCTTTTAACATAAAGAGTGCAAAAGAAACTAGAAAAGTTGCATTACCTGCGATAATGCGAGCGTGAATGCCTTTTGCAATTTAAAATGTTAAAAGGTTCTAGAGCAGGGGTGGGCAAACTACGGCCCGGGGGCCACATGCGGCCCCTTAAGCTACTTAATCTGGCCCTCCAAATTAAAATACATTGAATCAAAAATCCTAATTATTGTTTTATTTTCATTGTATTTCTGGTTTCTTCCCATGAATGGTGTTGTTTCTCTGAGGTTCGTGTGTGTTCCTTTCTGAGTCAGATGGTGATCTTTCGGATTATTCCTACACCACATAAATGCAGCATTTCTTTGAGTTCATATTTTCCTCTGAAGAACATCAACCCATTGGATCACCCAAAAGAGAACAAAATTTAGAAATTAAAACTCCCAAATTTTCTGTTTTTAAATGAATATATGTGAATTTGAATCCAAATTAAAGCATGTTTTTCTCTAAATTCCATATTATTTTTTTAGTTTGAGGTTGATTATCCAATCTCTCCTTCCATCTGATCCTTGTCCGGCCCCTATGCCAAATTTTAGAACCCTTTGTGGCCCACGAGTCAAAACAATTGCCCACCCCTGTTCTAGGGAAAACTGAAGATAACGGCCTCTTCTTAAAGTCAAAGGTCATTGAAAGTTGTGATTGTAGACTTAACCTAGCACTGTGTGTAACATTTTGTGAAGAAAAGTTTTCATTTTTCCATTTTGTGGGAAAAAAAAATGGCCAAATATTACACTTTGCCACAACAATGGCCGCCCAGCCGTAAATCCTTTATCCATCCCATAATAATTACAGAATTTTATTTGGATGTGGATTTTAATATAGATAGATAGTCCAATAGGTGAACAGGATCATAATCAATAAATTAGTACACGTACAGTGCCAAGACAACACACCAAATATAGGATGATAATAAATAAATAAATAGAAAATACAATAGTAAAAAAAAACCCAGAAAATATTAAATATTAAACATACTTAAGAATACATTTCTTAAAAAAACACACTAGTTAAAAAAAACAGTAAAAAATTAATTAAAAAGGAAGAAAAATGTACATACACGTTAGAGTATTTGCCAGCCACTTATCTGCAAACTATCACAATATGAAATCAGATTCATAATATTTATTTTTAACCCTTTGGAGAGTTTCTCTCCTAAAAACACTGCCGTCCATTTGACCTTTTTCCTGGAATACTCGACGGTTGTTCACTATGCCCAACATTGTTTTGCTGAGTCTAAGAATTTAGTGGTGGTGAAATTTTTGCTCAAAAGTGCAGTAAGAAAATATTATAAATGCTGTAAGCTGAATGTGGCCTCTGAAGAGATGCTAATACTGATACTCAAAATGCTGAAATTGATGGTTTAAAACGCTGAAGCTGATGGCTAAAAACACTGAAGCTAATAGCTGAAAACGCTGAAGCTGATAGCTGAAAACGCTGAAGCTGATAGCTGAAAACGCTGAAGCTGATAGCTGAAAACTGAAGCTGATAGCTGAAAACGCTGAAGCCGATAGCTGAAGATCTTAAAGCTGATAGCTGAAACACTGAAGCTGATAGCTGAAGATCTTAAAGCTGATAACTGAAAACGCTGAAGCTGATAGCTTAAAATATTGAAGCTGACAGCTGAAAACACTGAAGCTGATAGCTGAAAACGCTGAAGCTGATAGCTGAAAACTGAAGCTGATAGCTGAAAACTGAAGCTGATAGCTGAAAACGCTGAAGCCGATAGCTGAAGATCTTAAAGCTGATAGCTGAAACACTGAAGCTGATAGCTGAAAATATTGAAGCTGACAGCTGAAAACACTGAAGCCGATAGCTGAAGATCTTAAAGCTGATAACTGAAAACGCTGAAGCTGATAGCTTAAAATATTGAAGCTGACAGCTGAAAACACTGAAGCTGATAACTGAAAACGCTGAAGCTGATAACTGAAAACTGAAGCTGATAGCTGAAAACTGAAGCTGATAGCTGAAAACGCTGAAGCCGATAGCTGAAGATCTTAAAGCTGATAGCTGAAACACTGAAGCTGATAGCTGAAAATATTGAAGCTGACAGCTGAAAACACTGAAGCCGATAGCTGAAGATCTTAAAGCTGATAGCTGAAACACTGAAGCTGATAGCTGAAAATATTGAAGCTGACAGCTGAAAACACTGAAGCCGATAGCTGAAGATCTTAAAGCTGATAACTGAAAACGCTGAAGCTGATAGCTTAAAATATTGAAGCTGACAGCTGAAAACACTGAAGCTGATAACTGAAAACGCTGAAGCTGATAACTGAAAACTGAAGCTGATAGCTGAAAACGCTGAAGCCGATAGCTGAAGATCTTAAAGCTGATAGCTGAAACACTGAAGCTGATAGCTGAAAATATTGAAGCTGACAGCTGAAAACACTGAAGCCGATAGCTGAAGATCTTAAAGCTGATAGCTGAAACACTGAAGCTGATAGCTGAAAATATTGAAGCTGACAGCTGAAAACACTGAAGCCGATAGCTGAAGATCTTAAAGCTGATAACTGAAAACGCTGAAGCTGATAGCTTAAAATATTGAAGCTGACAGCTGAAAACACTGAAGCTGATAACTGAAAACGCTGAAGCTGATAACTGAAAACTGAAGCTGATAGCTGAAAACTGAAGCTGATAGCTGAAAACACTGAAGCCGATAGCTGAAGATCTTAAAGCTGATAGCTGAAACACTGAAGCTGATAGCTGAAAATATTGAAGCTGACAGCTGAAAACACTGAAGCCGATAGCTGAAGATCTTAAAGCTGATAACTGAAAACGCTGAAGCTGATAGCTTAAAATATTGAAGCTGACAGCTGAAAACACTGAAGCTGATAACTGAAAACGCTGAAGCTGATAACTGAAAACTGAAGCTGATAGCTGAAAACTGAAGCTGATAGCTGAAAACGCTGAAGCCGATAGCTGAAGATCTTAAAGCTGATAGCTGAAACACTGAAGCTGATAGCTGAAAATATTGAAGCTGACAGCTGAAAACACTGAAGCCGATAGCTGAAGATCTTAAAGCTGATAGCTGAAACACTGAAGCTGATAGCTGAAAATATTGAAGCTGACAGCTGAAAACGCTGAAGCCAATAGCTTAAAATATTGAAGCTGATAACTGAAAACACTGAAGCCGATAGCCCGAAACACTTTGTGTCATGGTATCCTGCTGAGTGGGCGGAGCCAAAAGAGGAGTAAGAGCTGGAGTGTCAGATTCCCAAGACAATTTTACTCTCCATAAAAATCTATTTTGTCAAAATCATACAAGTTCAAAATAAGCACAAGATAACATCGGGCCATTAATAACAATAAAAACAGAATTACTCGGAGGACCGGATCCGGCCCCCAAGATGTTCTTCGCAAAAGCAAAATCAGGATATTTACTGGTTAAATGGCAACGGGGGACTTATTTTTCTGGATTTCACTCCAATGGTAACACGCACAATAAAACTGTCAGTTTTTTACTGCATAATTTACAGTCTGAACATAATCCTCCTCAAATCCTCTTTAGGAGGTTAAAAGGTCAAAGAAAACTTGGGATGCGTGTGATGAATCCTCCCTCAGAGGTATTTTCTGAGAGCAGCTCCCGTCTGAAGTCTGCCGTCACCTCATTTCAACCTCTCCCTTCAGGTCAGACCGAGAGACGATCAAAGGGAGACGCGACGAGAAAAAACAAACAAGCTCTGCTTTTGCAGGAAACGTGTGAACGGCGAGAGCGCCGCTCAGAGCTGCGGGGAATCCTCCTCCACTCAGAGACTTCAACCACTCAGGGTTGTCTGGGTTTCACCTCTTTGACAGCGAGGTGCCATGTCTGACCGTGCAGTCTCGCCGCCGCTTCCACTTATGAAATGACCGTAAGCCTTTCAGCGCGGCGGAGGTCGCCAGACGGATTAAAGAGGGCTTTCTGCAGAAAGAAACCAGCCTTCCTGTGCATTTCTGTACATTTAAGAACATTTGCATGATTCATTAAAAATTATAGACATAACTCTAAACAAACCCAATTATGAGGCTGGTTTTGCTGCTGTCTGAAGACACATTTGACACTTTTCTGCAGACAGAAATAATCAAAATGCTTGTTCTGAATTTGATCCTGGATTTTCAGAAACTTTCCAGTGTTTGTATTTAATAGGTAACACATTTTGAAGTTTAAAAACAAGCCAATGCCAAGAGTTCATGCTGTACCTTGGCAGTAAATGTGACCACATTGTATTCATTTAGAAATAATCAACTTTCAATCGGTTTTTTGGATTGCAAACCACTATAAATGATTTCCTATAGTTTGCTTCTAACAGCATCTCTGCCCGACTGACAGACGCAAAGCCATGACGAGTTCCAGCGGCGAGAAAAAAATGTTTGTTTTGGAAATAAAATATGAGATTAATTCAAAGAAAACTCTATAAAAAGGTAATTTATTCAGTTCGTTTTACTGCATCATTTAGAAAATAGCTTTAGAGCACTTTATAAAAATGTGTCGAGTTTAAAGTATGAATAAAGATTAGAAGAGAAAGTTTACTGATGTGAAAATAAAGTCAGGATGCTCAGACAACAAAAACATGGTAGAGGTGATCATCAGATTTAATTTATTATTATTTAAACACACAAAAAGTCACAGAAGTGCAGCCAAAAAAAACAAAAAACAAGTTTAAAGTTCATTAAACAAACAATAGAAGACATAAAAACTAGAGAAAAGTTGCATTACCTGCAATAATTTTAGTGTGAATGCTGTGAACTAAATGTGACTGCTGAAGATGCTACAGCTGAAAATGCTAAAACTGAAAGCTAGTAAAAAATGCTGAAGCTGATGGTTAAAAATGTTGAAGCCAAAAGCCTGCTAAAATATTAACTTCATGCCATATTTGCTAAAAAAACTGGAAAAACTTATAATTTTGCCAAAATAGCAAGCATGATGTCAAAATATTAGCTAAACTCATAATTACCTTTTAAAAAAACTGAAAAATGACAGCTAACATAATGCTAAAATATTAGTTAAAGTTTGCCAAAAAAAACTGAAAAAAACCCAAAAATAACAAGAAAATAAACTAACTAGGAAAAAGAAGTTTTGATTTTTTTTTTTTTTTTTTTTGTCGTTATGACCTCAAAATAATGTAGACCTGGCAACATAACTTGAACATTTGAGGTTATAACTTGGTCAAACAGATGATATTTGAGAGCAAAAAGCTTCATTCATCCAGTTCTGTCCCTCTGTGTGATTATATCCGATATTCTTATTAATGGCCCGATGTTATCTTGTTTTTACTTGTATAATTTTGACACATATATTTTTATGGAAAGTAAAATACTAAAAGTTATTTAAGGTTTTAGTTGATTTGTTCTGGAATAACACTCCTGCCTTTTTATTATTCATAATTATGTAAAGAAGTTACGTTTTTAACATTTTAAAAATTGGCATTCTGCTAGCTTGTTGTGCTATTTTAGCATTTACGAAGATTTTTTTGGGCTGTTTTAGAGTTTAGCTAAAATTTCAGCTACATGCTAGCAGTTTTGGCTAATTTAGGCTTTTAAACATTTTTTAGGCTGTTTTGAAGTTAATTTTTTGAGCTACTGGCTAGCAGTTTTTTTTTTTTATTTAGTTTTTGGCATTTAGCTAATATTTCAGCTTCAGCGTTCTTAGCTATCAACTTCAGCAGTTTTGGCTATCAGCTTCAGCCTTTTCATCTATCAACTTCACTTTTCAGCTTTCAACTTCAGCATTTTCAGCTGTCTGCTTCAGCATTTTTAGCTAAAAATTTCAGCATTTTCAGCTATCAAGTACCGCGTTTCAGTTATCAGCTTCAGTGTATTTTTAGCAATCAGCTTCAGCATTTTCAGCTATCAACTTCACTTTTCAGCTTTCAACTTCAGCATTTTCAGCTGTCCGCTTCAGCATTTTTAGCTAAAACTTTCAGCATTTTCAGCTATCAAGTACAGCGTTTCAATTATCAGCTTCAGTGTATTTTTAGCAATCAGCTTCAGCATTTTCAGCTATCAAGTACAGCGTTTCAGTTATCAGCTTCAGTGTATTTTTAGCAATCAGCTTCAGCATTTTCAGCTATCAACTTCACTTTTAAGCTTTCAACTTCAGCATTTTCAGCTGTCCGCTTCAGCATTTTTAGCTAAAAATTTCAGCATTTTCAGCTATCAAGTACAGCGTTTCAGTTATCAGCTTCAGTGTATTTTTAGCAATCAGCTTCAGCATTTTCAGCTATCAACTTCACTTTTCAGCTTTCAACTTCAGCATTTTCAGCTGTCCACTTCAGCATTTTTAGCAAAAAATTTCAGCATTTTCAGCTATCAAGTACAGCGTTTCAGTTATCAGCTTCAGGGTTTTTTTAGCAATCAGCTTCAGCATTTTCAGCTGTCAATTTCAGCATTTTCAGCTGTCTGCTTCAGCATTTTTAGCTAAACATTTCAGTATTTTCAGCTATCAACTTCAGCATTTTCAGCTGTCTGCTTCAGCATTTTTAGCTAAAAATTTCAGCATTTTCAGCTATCAAGAACAGCGTTTCAGTTATCAGCTTCAGTGTTTTTTTAGCAATCAGCTTCAACATTTTCAGCTATCAATTTCAGCATCTTCAGCTGCCTCATGCAGCTTACAGCACTCACACTAGCATTATCACGGGTAATGCTGTTTATCTAGTTCATATTTATGATAAGTTATGGTTCTAAAGTTTTAAAAACGTAGTTTCATAGTGTTCTATAAATGTTTATCTTATCCGGACCGCGACCTCAGGTGTGTTTTGGATTTTGGCCCCTCTACGATTAAGTTTGACACTCCTGATTTACACTGAGCTGCTCTAAAAGGCTGCAGAAGACGGTGTTTCCGTCTGTGCAGACCAGTGAAAGTGTCTGCTGCAGTAGCGCTCCATGTGTCGGTCCTGTTAGTCCTCATCGTAAACCGGCAGTCCAGGTGCTGCTCAGCTGCAGGAAGTGACTCTTCTTCTCTTCTACTCAAAGACGGATGATCCAATTCCCTCCGAGATACCACCCACTGCCTCTCCTCAGCTCCTCTTATCGCACGTACGGCAAGAATGCAATTTGTTATCCGTCCCGACCTCCTTACTCCTCCCAAGTCTCCTCCTTTTTGCTCCGCATCTGGACATAATAGCTTCCATACGGTTCATATGGAGAGAGGCGGAAATCCGTAGCTTCTGTTGAGCGTTTTCATGTGTCCAGCAGTGAGGCGGTGGTGGTGGTGGGGGTGGAGTGGTCTGTCCTGTTTGAGGGCTTGGCTGTGTCTCCTCTGCCTGGTGTAATAATAGAGCTGTGATGGATAACAGGCAGACAGCAGCTGGATCATACCTCTTCCCCTCACTTTCACCTCCTCCTTAGTGTGTGTGGAAACTTCAAACTAAACGAAGTCTTGAAAACTCCCAACATGTTCCCTTGCTCTCGGTTTTGTGGTTTTCTCTTCTCAGTCTTATTCCATTTGTCCTTAAACTGCTGGATGAGCCTGTAGAGAGAAAAATGTTAATGCACATTTTTTTCTATGGGTATGCTGCGGGCGACAGGTGGAAAGTTTCATTTTGAGTGTAGTAACCCTCACGCGGTCAGTGAGGAACCAGGACCTCACTGATGGTAAGAATTTAGTGTCCATACGACAGGATCATCATACCTCGTGATGGCGTGCGGCGTCCATTAGCTTTACGATACGTGCACGACAATCGCACGTTCCATTTCCCTGATGTCCCTCACAACCTGGTCAACCCCTAAAGAGACTTTATTCCTGATCCGTGCACTTGGGTCAATCTCTAAATTCTGTGCACTTTAGCTTCTCCGGTTACTGAAAAATTTACCAAAACAAATGTGGTTTTGACATCGTGTCAGATGAAGAACTATTTAAATGTCTAAAAAATGTTTTGGAATCCAAAAAAAATTATTAGGAATTAATTTGTCACCTAGGTTGTTTTAAATTCAACCCTGTAATGCAGGAGTGTCAAACTCAATCACACGAGGGGCCAAGATTCAAAACACACATTGGGTCGCGGGCCGAACAGGATCAACATAAATTGAACACTCTAGAACTACTTTGTAAGCTGAATTTGGCCGCTGAAGATGCTAGTGCTAAAGCTGAAACTGATAGCTAAAAACACTGAAGCTGATGGCTGAAAACAATGAAGAAGATTGCCAGCTAAAATATTAACTAAATGCGAAATTATCATAAAAAAACAACACAAAAAAATCTTTAAACTCCAAAACTAAAAAAAAAGCCAAAATTAGCCAAAACAGCTAGCATGGAGCTGAAATATTAGCTAAACTCAGAAAAAGCCTAAAAAATCTTAGTAAATGCCAAAATAGTCCAAAAAGCTAACATAATGCCAACTTTTAATCTGTAAAACTACAAGTTTTCAACATAATTATGAATATTAAAAAGTCAGGAATATTATTCCAGAATAAATCAACTTGAACCTTAAATAACTTTTAATATTTTACTCTACATACATTTATATTTTGTCAAAATTATATAAGTTGAAAATAACCATAAGATAACCATGGGAATTAATAACAAAATAGAAGGATCTGGAGGGCCAGATAGAATTACCTGGAGGCCGGATCTGGATGTTTCAGGATAATCTGACTCTTTTATGTCTCTTCTCAGCTTGAACTCTTGTTGCTGTTCTCCTTTTGATTTAGCCTCGTGTTATGAGAGCCGATGAACATGAAATAACAGAGAAAAAAAGTGTTTTACCGGCTTAAGAGCGGTCCGTCCTTCAACTCCCTTACAGGGATTCAACCCTGTAACGGTGTGTTTGGTTGTGGGGTGGAATATTTTAGCTAAAAGTTGACATATTAGCTACATTAACTAGGATATGGAGCTACACATGGCATGAGGAAAGCAAGAAATTAATATATTTAAAACTGTTTTGGCCGCTCACTCTTTGTGTGCTCGTCTATGGGGATTAAAGTGAATGAAAAAAAGATTGAGAATTAAAAAAGAAAAGATTTAAAACTTGAAAACAAATATTGAATAAAAAAAAAAGTTTGAAACTTAAAAAAAAAAAAAAACTAAAACCATTACCAAGTTAAAAAAGTTTATTTTTCAAAGCTCCGCCCCGATAAAAAGTTAGAATCAGCTCAGCAGCGAAAACTCGAAAACTTTCAAAAGAAACATAAAACAGAGAACTGAAAACAAAGAATGAAAAACAAAAGTTGAAAGTAAACTTTAAAATCAGTAAACTTTAAAATCGGTAACGGTTTTTTTTTTATTCGAGTTTCAAATCCACTCTTTTTTATTTTTTGCACATTTTTCCTATTTCTTTTAAGTTTTCAATATAAATTTTTCAAATGTTCCATTTTATTTTTTAAAATTTTCAAAAATTCCTTAAAGTTTTCATATGTACTTTCGAGTTTAAAACTGCTTTCAAATGTTCTTTTTTTTTCTTTTAACTGTTTTTTTTGTTCACTTTAAGCTGATCCTGACTCGACCCCATACCCGTCTCACCATTGTATGATGAAACATTTTGCATATGCGTCCGGCTAAATTAAAGTGAAGGACAGCTTTCCTGTGATGCAGCTTGTGACACAACAGAAAAATGGTTTGACGGATGAACAACCTTCTCTTTTGAGGGACACCAGAAAGCAGTTAAGTGTACGAGGAGGAAAATCACCTCCATATATCATGAACTGGACAGGTAGAACGAGGCAGGAGAACTCCATACATCTGAGAGGAAAACACAAACGCAGTGAGACATCCAGGTGCTTCAAAAGACTCACTCACTGATCTGTTTTCAGGTTTCAGTTTCAGTTTATTCATTCATTGTTTCAAGCATGGTCAGTTACAACATATTTCCACCGACATAAACAAATAATATATGTAAATAACCAAAATTAAGTCATCCTCAGATTCAAAGAGTGTACTTCCAGGTAGGCCTGCCACGATTAGTCGACTAATCGATGACTAATCGACTATTAAAATAATCGGCGACTAATTTAATAGTCGATTAGTCGTTACTTTATATTGTATGAAGTCAGATTGTAGTAAAGTTGAAAGTTATAATAGCATTCTGCTAGCTTTTTGGAATATTTTGGCATTTAGTAAGGTTTTTTAGGCTATTTTGGAGTTTAGCTAATATTTCAGCAGCATGCTAGCTATTTCGGCTAACTTTAGCTTTTTTACGTTTTTTAGGCAACTTTTGAGTTTAACTTATATTTCAGCTATATGCTAGCTGTTTTGGCTAATATAGGATTTTTCCGTTTTTTTAAGGCTAATTTGGAGTTTAGCTAATATTTCAGCAGCATGCTAGCTATTTTGGTTAACTTAAGCTTTTTAAGTTTTTTTAGGCAATTTTTGAGTTTAGCTTATATTTCAGCTATGTGCTAGCTGTTTTGGCTAATATAGGATTTTTCCGTTTTTTTAAGGCTAATTTGGAATTTAGCTAATATTTCAGCAGCATGCTAGCTATTTAGGCTAACTTTGGCTCTTTTTAATTTTTAGCTAATTTGGCATTTAACTAATATTTTAGCTGGTTATCAACTTCAGCATCTTTACATCCACTTTGGCCGTGAACCGATTAGTCGACTAATCGGAAAAAATAATCGGTGATTAATCGACTATTAAAATAATCGTTTGCGGCAGCCCTACTTCCAGGTACCTCTTTGATATCTTTCTTTTCTTTATAAGAACTAAATAGTCAATGCTTGAAACGGGAAGGGAAGAAGCAAAACTTATTTAATCCCTTCCCCAGAGCATTTCCAGTGAAATTTAAGTAGGATTATGCTGTTTTTAGCCAAAATCAACTAGTACTAGAACATAGTTTTTAGAGGGCCGCATGTATGGAGAGAAAATAGTATCACTCCCATTAGTGCGTGGATAACTGCTGATTTGCAAAACTTTGGATTTGTGTCTGCGGCTGTTTCGAAGGTCCGGCGCTGTCTGTTACCAGGTATAAAGAGCCCCGTATCGCAGGAAACGTCAGGGGAGGGGCTGCAGAGAGGAAGCGTTCTGTTCTGGAAAACCATTTTTAAAAACAATTTATTTCTACTTTGTTACATTAAATATTGAGCATATCTGTTTAAGAAAGTAAAAATGGTCAAGTTTCACCAGATATTATTCACATTTTAAGTTCAAACCAGATATTTGCATAAATGTAGTTTTGTGTGTGCGAAATTGTGCGTCGTTTTTAAAGATTTGTGTGAATTTTAAGTTGCGAGTGTGTAAATTGTATTTTTTTTTTTTAATTTTCATAATTTTAGTACTAAAGCACAAATGTTTGTATGAGTTACAAATCAAGCATTAAGTACACACAAATCCAAAATTATGCACAAATCAACAATTACGCACTCAGACGTGGCAATGATACTATTTTCTCTCCGTAAACAAGAGTTCACTTAAATTTCACTTTTGAGTTTCAGGGAACAGGATATAGTTACAGATCTTTACGAGAATTCGGTTTTGAGCTGTTCAAGTTTTGTTTGGTTGAGAATTACGCAAATTCATAGTTTATATGTAAATCTTATTCAATCGTATGTGATTTTTACGATATGCGTATACAAATTTGTGGCTTCCACGACTATTCCACTTTTGTCTACATATGTGTAGCGGACTTTTCAAGCACGAGTCAACAACGTGTAACCTTCATATCAAGTATACGGCGCACATGTCACGTTAAAATCACGTAACTGCATGTAAACAGACCAACAATCATGCACATTGCATATTGTGTGACGAGTGTATAAATCAGCCGATTGGAGTATTTTCTACATCACAAATACAATCTTTCTCAAACAGAATTTTTCATTCTTCTCCTGATTCTTTACAATTTAATCAAAGAAATACGGTTAGAAACGCAATTTTCATTGGAGTTGGTCTTTAAATGTACAAAATCAGGAACTGTTGGGGACACACAACAATACATTCCCGACGACCCAATCATCATTTGAACTCTACCGGTCTTGTTTTTTTTTTTCCAGGGTCCTCCTGGTCCTCATGGAAATCCTGGCAGTCCCGGACCCCCGGGGATGAAGGTAAGGTCATCTCAGATTCCCTAAACACACTTCATCACCTAAATCATCCAAATCAAGAGCATCTGTTGTTTTTCATCCAAATGGTGTTTTCAATGCTAATGAAATTTATCAGCCCTTTTAAAGTCAGCTGCTAATGTTTGAGCTTTTCCTGCTCTGCCAAGAAGAAAACTGCAGCACGGAGTCCTGGATCCGTCAAAGTCTGTTTTCCAAAGATGAGCTGCGGGGCGTCTCCGGCTCGGACTGTTGCTCTCTCTTTTACTGCGACTCCAGAATCAGTCACAAAAGCTGAATCTTACTTTCCTTTTTTTCAGAGGAGTTGTGTCGTGATGTACAAATACTTCCTTACAGTACTTTTTTTTTGGTCAACTTTTACATTTCTATTATTTAAGGATAATTATCTCTCATTTTCGTCAGCGCTTCCCTGCAAACCAGAATGTTCTGAATGAAAGGACTGAATTCTTTTACGGTTTCTTAAACAACACAAAATGAACATTTGTGGTCAAAAATAGAGGACACCTGCCCCAAGTTCACAAGAAACACCTGCAGGAGGTTAAGAGGAACATTTTGGCCTAATAGGGTCAACATATGCGCTATGATACATGGTTGATCTAAAGCAGTGGTCCCCAACCACCGGGCCGCGGACCGGTACCGGTCCGTGGACTCATTGCCACCGGGCCGCAGGAGAATTTTTTTTTTTTATTTTTATTTTTTTATAAGACGGAAATAATTTATTTTGAAAATCGACCGGATTCTCTCGATTAACTTGAGCACTAGTTGTGATATCCACACACAGAAAGGAGAAATATTTAATTAAACCTAAAGAATTGTAATGGAAAAATGTTAAACAGAGATGAAAAGAAACGGAGAGAAAGAGAGAGACGGAAATCTGAGCGCGCGCGCATGGACACTGCGCGCGCAGGCCGGAGAGAGAGAGAAACAACATAAACACAAAACGTAAAGAAAATTAGATCATTAGAAAAGAAGGAAAAAACTGGAACCATTTGACTTTTGATAGAATGAAGGAAGAAAATCTGCAGGAAATAATTCTATATTTGAAGATATATTCTATATATTTATGGCTCCACAACCAACCTGTGCAGAATCTTCTCTAAAACAGAACAGATCATTAAGAAACCAGATTACATCCTCAAATCGGAGACTCTTTTGTCTTTCTTAACGTGATTGTGAGTAAAAGTCTTTATTTGTTGGTTTTGCACACTTTTGTATTTTGGATTGTGGTTGCAGAGTTTTGTGTTTTTCACTTCAAATATGTAGAAAAAAAAAGCTTAAAATATAAAGACTTAAAAAACGAATAATTAATAACTATTCCTTCTTCATTTATTTTGTATATTTTATCTGGAAGGGATAAATAACAGCATAAATATAATATAGACTTTATATGAACAAAAACGCACGCACAAACGATTGCACACCCCCCCCCCGGGCCGTGGTAAAATCTTCGTGGGTTGACCGGTCCGCAGCGACAAAAAAGTTGGGGACCACTGATCTAAAGTACAGGTGTTGCTGTCCCCCCAACCTGAACACACCTGATTCAGGATATCAGCAGGTGATGGAACAGGATTTTTGGAAAGGCAAATACTCATTATACCTTGTATAGTAGGGCTGCCACGATTAGCCGACTAATCGATGACTAATCGACTATTAAAATAGTCGACAACTAATTTAATAATCGATTAATCGTTACTTTATATTGTATGAAGTCAGAGTGTAGTAAAGTTAAAAGTTATAATAGCATTCTGCAGCTTTTTGGACTATTTTGGCATTTAATAAGTTTCTTTGGTCTTTTATGGAGTTTAGCTAATATTTAATCTACATGCTAGCTGTTTTGGCTAACTTAAGGTTTCTTTTTTTAGTTTTTTAAGCTATTTTTAAGTTTAACTAATATTTTCAGCGACATAGCTATTTTGGTAAATTTAGGATTTTTTTGGTTTTTTTAGGCTAATTTTGAGTTTAGCTAATATTTCAGCAGCATGCTAGCTATTTTGGTTAACTTTGGCTCTTTTAATTTTTTAGGCTAATTTGGCATTTAACTAATATTTCAGCTGGTTATCAACTTCAGCATCTTTACATCCAGTTTGTGCATGACCCGATTAGTCGACTAATCGGAAAAAATAATCGGTGATTAGTCGACTAATAAAATAATCGTTTGTGGCAGCCCTATTGTATAGTATATTTTATATACTATACTACTCATTAAATCATTATACCTCCTATATAATTGATTGATTGTTCCATATCTGACATATGGCATAGAAATTTGGGGAAATGTGAACTCAATAAACTCCATATTTGTATTACAGAAATGACAAGAATGACAGAATAAGAATCATCACCGACAGTAATTATTGAGTTCCATCTACACCACTGTTTATAAAGCTGAAAATGTAAAGACTTAGGCCCTGTCCACACGGAGCCGGGTATCTGCTGAAACGCATATATCTTTATCCTGTCTGAGTGTGGACAGGAATAAACAGTGATTTGCCTTTTTAAACGTCACTTTTTGCGACAATTAATGCATACACGTCATATAGGTGCGTTTCCATTATGTGCAAATTGGAATTTTAATAAATTCTCCTAATGGAAACACCACAATTTCAAAAAAACTCATTTTCCGAAAAAAAAAAAGTTTTTACGCTTAGAGGAGATGGTATGTGAGGAGTATCAAAATAGACTTTTTTTTTCGCAAAACTGTAATGGAAACACTTTTTTGGATATAGATGCGCCTCTTTGTATGAAGCGTCTGTCCTGAGCGCAGCACAGCGGGCGCATCGAGAGATCCAGCATTTTCACAGATCTTTATAAATTCCGTGTCATACAGAATCATACAGATCCTCTATAATAAAATCACCAAGATTTCCTCATGGCTTCATCTGCACCTTTGCAGCTTGGAGTCTGAGTAAGACGCAGAAGTCTCCTTTGAGGAAAAGCGGAAGTGCAGACAAACCTTTTTATTCCTTCTTTTTTATTTTTATTTAAAAAAAACATTTTTTAAATGTGCTCTGACAAACTTAAATCGACCTTTTCCTGTTTTCAAACAGAAAACAAGGTCCAACAGCTTACTAATTAGAATGGTTATTTATTTAAAAACCACTGAACAGGTTTCTTACGCGCTCACCAGACAGTGCTGTGACGTCACCGCAATGCTCCGTTATCAGTGAATCAAATATCGGCTATTTTACACCAAATATCCCGTCCTCCTCCTCTTCCTCGAAGGCGTGTCACTCGAGACAGACGACATCGGAGATTTTGGCTCCGACCTGAACGTAAAATACGCGATAAATTTAAACTTACTTTTAGGAAAAACACTGCCAACTACTGTTCTGACAAGCTCATCACCGCGTCCAGTATACGGAGACGTGTGGATGGAATTATTTTTAAAACGATCATGTGTGGACGCAACAGTTTTTATAAAACGGAGGTCAGCAGATGTGCGTTTGTAGGAATACCCGCTTTCGTGTGGACATGGCCTTAGTGGATCATTCCATCCTAAAACTCATGAAAAAGCACATTGTGAAAGTCTGCCACAAAAGAGCAATTACAACCTAAAAGGACGGGAAATTTTCCAAACCAATAAATTCAGAAGTAAAATGAAGAAAAATCAATAAAAGATTCCAGTACAATTATAAAAATAAAACATAATACTTTCACTGCATGTATTTCCCTTTGAAAATCTTGAACACCATGAGTTAGACATCTGCAAACAGTCACTTTATCTCTCTTCTCTAATCTTAAACCCTTCATAGTCAGTGAGCTGAAAAAATGTACAGATTTAATAAAGTAATCGTATGATGTACTCAGCCTCAGAATTACTCCCTAAAGAAATCAGAGGAAATTTGTCACCAGGAAGTTTCCTCACGTGTTTTAGTCAAAGCCAGACTGCAGCTTACATTTGATATTTTCACATTTGAAGTGTGTTCTGTTCTTTAGATGGTGGGGTTCCAATGTTACACTAATGTATCAAACCGTATAAATGTGAGCACTTCACATGTTCTTATCACAATATGTCCCAAAGAAGAAAGAACCCTCCAGAACGTTTCCAGTTGTGATCCAGAGTGCTCTGACTGCAGCAGCACTGCCTGAAAAGGGAGAAGAATGTACACAATCCCTCCCCGAGTCCGTGCTGTAAACTGTGTAACGCACAGACATTAACAGATGACATTTGTGTAGATTAATCCAACAGATTTTTCAATAAACTGGTTGAGCTTCTGGCTGTTTGTTAGTTCAGTGTAAACTGTGACCTCTTCTGCTTCAGATTGTGTTATTTTTGTGGTTCTGCAGATGGACTAAATACTGTGTTGTGTTGTGTTTCAGGGACACAAAGGAGACCCCGGACTTTCTCCTGGTCAAGCTTCAAAAGGACAAAAAGTAAAAACACCTGTTAGAAATGCCCTCATAATAGAACATTAAAACAAAGAGATTGCACAGTATCGTCTTTTTGTTAATTTAGTTTGGGGTCAGACTTTGGTAGTTTTAGATTCTGGGTATGGTAATTTTACTTTGGTGTTGGACCTTGTTAGTCTTACACGGCTGGGGTTTGTTATTTTATTTTTGGGTAGTCTTAGATGTTGTGTTTTGATATTTTAGTTTTGAGTTAGACTTTTGTAGTCTTAGGCTGCTGGGTTTTGTTATTTTAGTTTGGGGTCAGACTTTGTTAGTCTTAGATTTTGGGTTTTGTAATTTTACTTGGGGTTTGGACCTTGGTAGTCATACATGGCTGGGGTTTGTTATTTTAGTTTGGGGTAGTCTTAGATACTGGGGTTTGTTATTTTAGTTTGGGGTAGTCTTAGATGCTGGGTTTTGTTATTTTAGTTTGGGGTAGTCTTAGATACTGGGGTTTGTTATTTTAGTTTGGGGTAGTCTTAGATACTGGGCTTTGTTATTTTAGTTTTGGGTAGTCTTAGATACTGGGTTTTGTTATTTTAGTTTGGGGTAGTCTTAGATACTGGGGTTTGTTATTTTAGTTTGGGGTAGTCTTAGATACTGGGGTTTGTTATTTTAGTTTGGGGTAGTCTTAGATTCTGGGTTTTGTTATTTTAATTTGGGGTAGTCTTAGATACTGGGGTTTGTTATTTTAGTTTGGGGTAGTCTTAGATGCTGGGTTTTGTTATTTTAGTTTGGGGTAGTCTTAGATACTGGGCTTTGTTATTTTAGTTTTGGGTAGTCTTAGATACTGGGTTTTGTTATTTTAGTTTGGGGTGGTCTTAGATACTGGGTTTGTTATTTTAGTTTGGGGTAGTCTTAGATACTGGGTTTTGTTATTTTAGTTTGGGGTAGTCTTAGATACTGGGTTTGTTATTTTAGTTTGGGGTAGTCTTAGATGCTGGGTTTTGTTATTTTAGTTTGGGGTAGTCTTAGATACTGGGCTTTGTTATTTTAGTTTTGGGTAGTCTTAGATACTGGGTTTTGTTATTTTAGTTTGGGGTGGTCTTAGATACTGGGTTTTGTTATTTTAGTTTGGGGTAGTCTTAGATACTGGGGTTTGTTATTTTAGTTTGGGGTAGTCTTAGATACTGGGGTTTGTTATTTTAGTTTGGGGTAGTCTTAGATTCTGGGTTTTGTTATTTTAATTTGGGGTAGTCTTAGATACTGGGGTTTGTTATTTTAGTTTGGGGTAGTCTTAGATGCTGGGTTTTGTTATTTTAGTTTGGGGTAGTTTTAGATACTGGGCTTTGTTATTTTAGTTTTGGGTAGTCTTAGATACTGGGTTTTGTTATTTTAGTTTGGGGTGGTCTTAGATACTGGGTTTTGTTATTTTAGTTTGGGGTAGTCTTAGATACTGGGTTTTGTTATTTTAGTTTGGGGTAGTCTTAGATACTGGGGTTTGTTATTTTAGTTTGGGGTAGTCTTAGATACTGGGTTTTGTTATTTTAGTTTGGGGTAGTCTTAGATACTGGGTTTTGTTATTTTAGTTTGGGGTAGTCTTAGATACTGGGTTTTGTTATTTTAGTTTGGGGTAGTCTTAGATACTGGGTTTTGTTATTTTAGTTTGGGGTAGTCTTAGATACTGGGTTTTGTTATTTTACTTTGGGGTGGTCTTAGATACTGGGTTTTGTTATTTTAGTTTGGGGTTAGACTTTGGTAGTCTTACACTCCTTAGTCTTCAAATCTGAATGAAAACTCTGCTGGATTTAATCCTAAGAATTATTCGAACAACCCGGTTCTTTGTTTCAGGGTGAACCTGGTCTCGTCAGCTCCTCTGGACCACCTGGACATAACGGACGAAAGGTAAAAATCGCTACAACGAACCGATGATGGTTATGTTTGGATTAGATAGTGTTTAACTAAATTAAAGTTCGTTTTATCTTCAAAAATCTTTCATTGAAGTAAATAAACTTTGGTTTGAGGGTAATGTTTGCAGTTTTCAGCTCCCGTTCGTCGATCAATAATGTTTTTAAAGTGAAAACTCTCCTGTTTCTGGTCCACAAACCTGTAAAAACTTGGAGGAAAACATGAAGCTTTAAGACGTTTGTCAGACGTGAAGAAGAACACCTGGATTCTGACTCCCAGGTGGGATGGATTAACACAGATCAGGACCGTTACATGTTCTGCAGGCTACATCTGTGTTCTGGTTCCTCTCCTGATCCTCTTCAGTCGGTTTGTCTGCGTGTCGCTTTGCTGAGCCCTCCTGACAGAAAGTGACGAGTTTTGGTTTGCGTTTCACTGCTGGCCTTTTCCCAAGCCCCTCTGTGTAATTACAAGTGTCAAGTGTTCCCGAGCCTGCTGGGATTTCCTGCTCTGTCTGCTTTGCAGATAGAAGTTGTCGCGTTTTGCTTGTTTTCTGCTCTTCAAAAAGACTCAGAATTGAGTAAATCCTCATATAAACAAGAGCAAATAAAGAATGATGTCCCATCCAGCTGAAATGCAGAATCCATGTCATGACTTCCAGCAGAAGCTTTCAGCTGGATGTTTGTTTACAAGGCTGACTTCATTTTTGATATAACTGAAATGTTTTTATTGGACGTGGATCCACAGAGAGTTTTACTATGACAAAATATGTTATAGCTTTAAAATGTACACAAAAATTATAAAAGTATAACAACCTATTCTTTTTTACATTTATTACCAAATAAAATTACATTTTGTTAAAAATCAAATGAAATCGATTTAGGACGGAGGATGATGGTATCTGAATGAAAAGTTATGCTTGATGGTAGCATAAAAGTTTGATAATATTCCAATAAATCCTGTTTAAAGAGGATTTAATGCCTCTGCCGTTAGCTTCAATAGATTTATTTTCTTCATATTTTGGATTCAGTTTGATTAAAACACTTTGAGAGAATGCAATATTACAGATTTTTCTTTTTGAAGTTAATACACAAAGACCAACTGTGTGTTTAAATTGATTCCCACTGGATTTATATCATGAATAAATGAAAATTTCAATTAATGAATAAGTAACGTTGATAAATGTTTTTTTAATATGTTGGGTTAATCTAGATTTGTGTTTTTCATTTTTTTTAAAGTCCTACATGAGTAATTGAAGGTGGAGAAAATCCTCACCAGAGCTGCAGTTCTGGTTATTTTGCCCGAAATTAGTTGATGCTTTTTTCCATGTGTTGGAGAGAGATTTAAAAGAAAAAAGGAAATAATTTCTCATGGAGTTTTTGGAGAGAATGGTTTGAGTTTGTTGAAAATCTGTGGAAAGTTTTGGATCTGCCTTTTTGTGGTTTAGTGACACGAATAGGTGGAACTTTGAGGGTAACTCTTACATTTTTTATAATTATAATCTCAGATAATTGATCAGTGATGCAGTAGAATTCATGCATTTGCATGACAATTTGCAGAAGAACTGTTATCAAAAATAAAAAAATGATAAGAATCTAAGATCATTTCTGTCTGGGTTAGTCTTTACAGATGTTACAAAGTGAAGGTGGATGTTTCAAATCCATCCATCCATCCATCCATCCATCCATCCATCCATCCATCCATCCATCCATCCATCCATCCATCATCCATCCATCCATCCATCCATCCATCCATCCATCCATCATCCATCCATCCATCCATCCATCCATCCATCCATCCATCCATCCATCCATCCATCCATCCATCCATCCATCCATCCATCCATCCATCCATCCATCCATCCATCCATCCATCCATCCATCCATCCATCCATCCATCCATCCATCCATCCATCCATCCATCCATCCATCCATCCATCCATCCATCCATCCCATCCAAGTTTAAAGTTTGAGGGACGTATTCTCTGCTAATATGAAGAAAAAAAATAGAATAGAAATCTTATCTCCTTTTTTTTTTTTAGTGAACGAAATAATTACTAATAGCTTGAAAAGTTGCATTACCTGCGATAATTCTAGTATGAATGTTGTTTGTTGAGAGTATTCGCTGAAGATGCTGAAGTTTTTGCTGAAAATGGTGTAATTTACTTTAATTGCTGAAAGATTCGCTAAAAGACTGGAAATATGAAAGAATTATGAAAGAGCGCTGAAGCTTCTGAAAGAATTGTAGTACAATTACAAAAAAACATTCCATAATACATGCTAATTTTGCAAAAATAGTGAGATTTTTGCTTAAATATGAGTTAAACTGCCTAGCTTGATGCTTAAATAGAAGCTAAACTCTAAATTAGCCTAAACAAAACCTCAGTAGATAACAGATTAGCTAAAAATGCTAGCAAATTGAAGCTAAACTCAAAATAAGACTCTAAAAACCAAAGTGTATAACAAAGCAGCCAAAAAGTTAGCAGGTTGCTAAAATATTAGCTAATCTCCAAATTAGCCAAAAAGCCTAGCTTGATGCTTAAATAGAAGCTAAACTCTAAATTAGCCTAAACAAAACCTCAGTAGATAACAGATTAGCTAAAAATGCTAGCATGTTGCTAAAATTGAAGCTAAACTCAAAATAAGACTGTAAAAACCTAAGTGTATAACAAAGTAGCCAAAAAGTTAGCAGGTTGCTAAAATATTAGCTAATCTCCAAATTAGCATTAAAAAAATCTGAGTGGATACCAAATCGGCCAAAAAAACGCTAGAATGCTAGCTAAACTCCAAAATAGCCTTAAATCCTTAGTAAACTAAATAAGTTTTAGCCTGTTGCTAAAATGGAAGCTAAACCCAAAACTAGCTTATAAAACCTCAGTAGATAACAAATTAACCATCACTAAGCATTCACATAACTAATTTTGATTTGATTGAAGCGCCACTTAACACTAATCATCAATCTGAACGTGTCCATGAGTGGCGGTCCACACTTAGTCGCATCAAGTCTCTGAGTTTTTTCTGTTTTAAATTTTACTTTTCTATTTTTTAGATAGAAAACCAGAACTTTTTTTCCTCCACAAAGACCTCTCCTTTATTTTTTCCTCCAGTGGAACTTGACCCGCTACAATCCCGACTCTTCTCTCTTGAGTTTTCTGCTGGGTTTGTGGCCGTCTGCCAGAGAAAAGGCTTTCCTCACTGTGGGAAATGTGTAAAGATGAAATGGAAACTTTCCTGGGAGTCAGGCTGATGTTTGCACAGTAAAGTAAGAGGGGACTCATCGATGTGTGTGTCAAACCCAAACAATCAGGAGAGGATTTCCTAATGTGGACCAGGCTTTTTTATTCAACCAGCTCGGATTGTTATGATTAAAAACACCTCATTTGGGGTTTTCTCCTTCTTTTTCTTAACTTTCTTCAGTAATTATTAGAATATTGAGAGAATGAGACTATTTTTTTAAAATAAAATCTGCATAAAGCAGTGATTTATTTGTGTCTTCCACATGACGCTGCTGCTGCTTCCATCTGCTGGTTCTCTGCAGAGTTGATCCGGTCCAAGTCCATGGAACTATTTTGGGGTTGATATTATTTGAAACCCCCCCAAATAAAACATAGAAAACAAAAGTTTTTGCTATTCTAAAATAAACATTTTTTTTGGCTTCAAATGTTCTGTTTTTTTTTTTTTTTTGTTTCAAAACTCAAAATTTAAATTTCAAAGCCTTTATTCAGTGTCAAAAACTTTTGGCCCATTGTGATGCGTTGGGGCGGGGCTAACATGAAGGACCTATCATAATCGATGAGGGTGGACTCCTAGAACTGTGATAACTACAGTCAGAAAATCACTGTATTGTTGGAGGTTGTCCCAAGACGGGTGTAAGAAGCAGAGTTTTGTCCAAAATGTTGTTCTCGCCCGTTCAAAGCGCCGTCTTATTGTGTTAAATACAGCCGTTCTTCATGTTAGCCCCGCCCCAGCGTGGCACAACGGGGCCAAACAGGATCATCCCAGTGGAGCTAGTAACCAATGCTGTGCAGCAGAAGATAATGTGTGCTTTTAACTCATAAAAGATCCAACTTTTTACCAAAGTAAAAGTCGTTTATTATCTATGTTCACCTTAGACATCAATTTATACATTTAACTAATCTAAATTAAATAAATACTAATTATGTAATCCTTATTTCGTTATTTTTGTTCTTTTTCCCCTCTTTGTCCTCAGCAGTTTTACACTGCTGGGTTTTGTTATTTTAGTTTGGACCTTGGTAGTCTTAGTTTATTTGTTTTCTTGAGGTCGTTTTGGTTAGAGGGAGCAGCTGACTCTGACGTTGGACATGACTGGATCTGCAGTCTCCATGACTTATTTTATGTTTGTCCAAGGAGCCTCAATGGAGAGATAAAAGATCCTCATGTAGATCTTGCAGATCTCTGGTCCAGATTGATGGTTTTGTGCCGACTGCTCCAAAGAGCCACACCTCCTGCGTTTGTTTCTGTGTCTGCTCCCACTCATTTACTCCCCAAAACTCCGACTATTATTTATTATTTGCTGCGTACGCTGACGTAATAATGGAGTAAGTTGACAGAACATTGCAGATAGGCTGTTGTGTGTCATCATCTGCTGTTGGAGGCGTGGCCACAACCTGTCCTCTATAGTTCTGTTTGGATTTGTCAGAATTGATTAGAATCAGAGCCGAGCTCTGAGCTTTGCCAGAAATATTTCTGCTCAGATTTATTTAACGAAAAGCTCCGATTGCTCATAAATGAAGGATTTTTTTCTTAATTGAACCATAAGTTGAAAGCAGTTTTGCTAAAAATGATGAAAAAGTGTCCACCGCTTTTACTAAAACGTTTAAAGTTTGTACGCAGTCGCACTGATTGCAGCAAGAAATTAGTTAAATGAAGCAATACAGTTGCTCTGTTTATAGGGTAATTTATTGGTTTCAACCCCTTCCCTTTATACCCCTCAGGGCAGGAAGCGTAAGCAGTGAGATCAAGAACCGGTCTTTATTTATCATCAGTTCTTGCTTTACTAAGAGAAAAACTTTTTAAAAACAAACCTTAAAAGTGAACTTCATTTGCTTCTGTTTAGGATACAGTAATGCAAGACTGAAGGGAACCTCGAGCAAACGGTCTGGTACCAGCACCAGAACCCGATTCCGGACGTGGTTCCGAACCCAAACCGGTACTGGGTGAGAACTAGGGCTGTGGATCGTTGCTTAGGTGGTGATCCGATACGAACCACGATTCTTACTTTTTAATATCATGTTTATTGCTATGAGAATATTTACTAGATGGAGGAAAATTGAAATTATTTGTATTAATCACCAACATTTATACATTTAATTAGAGTAATAGATCAGAATCAACAAAATTGATTTTAAAAAACCCAAAAATATTCAGATAGAAATACATTTTGTCATTTTAAACTTTTTTTTTTTTGTCAGCCTTCTGGTTAAGTTCAGCAGCAACATAAACAACATAAAGAGGATAAAAATTACTGCTGTTTTGGATCATTTAACAACAAAACTTAAAAATGTTTCGAACATTTTTTTTATCCTCAAAGTTCTTCAATATTTTTCAGTGTACAATCCGTGTGAAAAAAGTATTTTTTTCTGCAGCAGAATCATCTGATTCACGTTGATTACATCCTCCTTTCATCAGCGTGAGGCTGCGTTTCTTCAGAATAAGATGGAGTTTTGTTAATTGCTTCAACTGTTGAAGAGTTATCATAACCAAAAGAATGTAAACACTGAGATAAAGCTCAGATGTTAAAGCTAATTCATTTTTTCAGAAGTTATGTCACTGAACAGAACTTCAGTCTCAGTTTTTGAACGGAAAAAAACTCTCGCTAGTTTTATTTTGAAAACCGGAAGTTTCTCTGCAACTAAAATGTGTTTACTTTCGGTTACTAACGCGGCTCTTTCGGCTTTGTTTTAGTTCGTAAACTTAAAATAATACATTAATCTGAATTCCAGAAGAAAAATACATCATTACCAGATGATATTCTGATCATATTTTACTATATTTATAAAAATCACAAATCAGCGATCTTGGACGTCGCGAATATTTGTACTCGGATCTTTCGGGAGCAGATCGCGAATACTCGAGCACCCGGGTACTCGTTACAGCCCTAGTGAGAACTGGGTCCAGAAGCGGTACCGGATGTGAACCGTCACCGGGTTTGGGTTGGTATTTGATAGCTTAAAGCTGATAGCTAGCTAAAATATTAGCTGAATGCCAAATTAGATTTAAAAAAAAACCTTTAGGTTAGCCAAAACGGCTAGCATGTAGCTGAAATATTAGCTAATTTTTGCACATTTTTAAAACTTTAAACTGTAACTTTTTAACATAACTATGAATAATAAAAAAAAATCTGGAATATTATTCCAGAATAAATCAACTTAAACCTTTAATAACTTTCCATTTTTTACCCCCCATAAACATATTTTTTTTCAAAATGATAAAAGTTAGAAATGAGCGCATGATAACATCGGGTCATTAACAAAATAAAATGATCTGGAGGGCTGGATAGAATTACCCGGAGGGCCGGATCCGGCCCCCGGGCCTTGATGTTGACACCTGTGCTGCTCACGATGCTTTTTTTTTTTTTCAATTCTTTGTTTTCAGAAAGAGGCATGTAAGTAGGAGTTACATTCTTAGAACAAATTACATACATAGTCCACTCTTTCATTTTTTTTTTTTTTACCAGGGAAGGTAAACACATGGAACATTAACAAGGGAGGGAGAGTAAAGATAACGAGGAGAAAAAAAAAAAAAAACATAAAAGAAGAGGAGGGTTTTACCCAGTGCACATTAAAGAAGTCTGTCAACCACTGTTATTACCAGTAAAAGAAAAAGAAAAGTTAAATTAATTTTAACTTATTTCAACAAAGTCCGGCCTTAAAGGCTTAATATGGTCAACCCATTTGGTCCATAGTTTAATAAACATACATTTTCTGAGACGAATAGAAAAGGTGATTGCTTCCATAAAGTATATGTAATTTACAATATTTACCCAGTCTGATTCCATGGGGGGCTCAGGAAGCAGCCAACGTCTTGTTATTGCTTTTTTAGCAGCTAATGTGAGCGTTGTAAGTAGATATTTGTTTGTTTGTTGGTGTGGGGTGTCAAAATGGTTGAAAAATAGAGTGGAAAATTTAAACAGTACCTTTACCTTAAGTATTTTAATTACCTTTTGGTGGAAATCAGCCCAGAATGGTTGAATTTTTGGACAATCCCAAAAGATATGCCAATGGTCTGCTTCGTGTGCCAAAACAGTCAGCATTACCAGCACCGAAACGCGCTTTTTGTTTTGGAGTAATGAAAAATCTTGTTAGACATTTCCAGTTGAACTCCTGCAGGGTATGTGAATTGGTACATTTCCACTGAGATTCACAAATATTTAACCAGTCATATTCCGGTATTGTAAAATTTCCTTCAGTTTCCCATTTTTCCTTAATATAATTTGTTGAATGTGCTTTTTTTGACAAAAACCCTTTGTAAAACTTACCAATAGCTCCTTTAATTACATTGTTCTTATAGGCTTTGAGGAATATCAGAAGGATGGGATCACTAAGATCTGTGTTGATTTGAATTTTATGTTCAAAATAACTCCGCAATTGGAGGTATCTGAAAAAGTCTGAGTTCTCTAACTTAAACTCTGCCTTTAGGCTATTAAAATCTTTAAATTGACCGTTTTCAGTTAGAGAATAAAAAGTTGTTACCCCTCACGATGCTTTTACCAGCCGTGGAAGTAGAACTGAAGAGGTGGAGTCTAAACTGTGGTCGTTTCGAGTAGATGTGAACTCCAGGTTTGAGGGCGCCGTGTACAGACACTTGTTTGTTTACTTTGATGGCATTTTCCCCCCCCCTCCCGCTGCTTTCCCGGCTCTGCGGCTGACAGGCCAACGCAGCTGGTGGTTAATGACTTTCCATCTGAGAGGACGGCCTCGTTCATCCTTCAGAGATGACTTTCCTCAACTCTTTCTGCGCCGCCGCAGGCCTTGATTGCAACTAAATTAATATATTTTGTTTCCAGCTGGCAAGCTCATTGGAGATAACAGGGCATGACAATGACCATCAATTACCCTTTTAGGTTTCAATGTGTTACTGCCTAATTGCTTTACTGGTTTTATTAATGCAAAACAATTCTGAATTGTTTTCCCAGAGTGCAGAGGTGGCATTGATTAGAGCGACACAAAGCTAAGCTGTGCTGCAATAATAAATAGGCCCTGCATTGTTCTCTTTGTAGACATTATAAATTGAGCAGACAGCAGTGGTGATAAGTCGTCTTTTAGTCTTTCCCGCAGAGTCGTTTTCACCAAGCTGTCTTTCTTTTATTAGATTTTTGATTGACTTCTTTTTTTTTTGTGTAAACAAAGCAGAGTTATAAGCTGGAAAATCTTGCATCTTAATTCGAGCCCCTGCAGTGCTGACTGCGATGGTCATGATTGTAAAATATCATCGAGTATAAACAACATAATCTTCCCTCCAGGCAGCATGAAGATGATGATGATGATATTTCCCCGTCAGACAAGTCGGACTTCATTTTCAAAACTGCAGCATTTCAACCAAATACAACAAGATGCCATTTAATCCATTTCAAAGTAGATTCGTCTGGATGTTGAAACTTGTTCTGTAACATGTCACAGTCTGGAGTTTTTTTCTGATCTCTCCCTCTTTTTCCTCCATCAACAGGGTCAGAAAGGTCACTCGGGTCCAGCCGGCCTCCCAGGAGAACCTGTAAGTGTCTTTTCCCCAAAATTTTAATCCAATTATTACATTAATTTATTCATGACTTGAGAACAAATGAAGCTGTTTGAAACGATCTATGGAAACCAGAAGAAAAACAAGTCATTTATCACACTAACAAGCAAAAAACGTTCAACTCTGCCTCATTTTTGTTTAAGTTTTGGACTTGCCAAAAAAAAAAAGTCTTAGACACAAGCACCCATACGGGGGTTGTTGTTTCTGGGTTGTCCGAGTCTATGGAGGGTCGCAGAGAGGAGGAGCGGCTGCATCTTATGTGGTCACCTCAAGGGACGTCATGAAAATGGAACGTACCATTGTTGTGTTTGTGGTAGGTGCATTGTGATAATAAACAGGTGATGCTAACGTACGCCACACTTTAGTTAAGGGAATCCATATGGAGCTCGTTAAACTACTTAATCTGAATTAATTGATAATACTTATTAGGGCTGGGAATCACTGGGTACCTCACGATACGATACGCGATACATGGCTCACGATATCGATAATATCGCGATACTGCGATAGTTGATAAAAATCCTCTCTAAGAACACTTTTTGGGGGGGAAATATATCCCCATTTTATTTGTTTTAGCTTAAACACAATCATAATAAACAACTTATGTCTTATTTTGTGCAACAAATTATAGACACTTTTGTTTAACGTTGCCTAAAATCACTAATACTATAACTTACCACCAATTGAATTGGAATTATCTGTAAAATTCAATATTAACAATAGTAAACATGATCAGCAGTGCCACAGAATTACTGTTAGCAACAGAACAAAAATGAAATAATTCAAATTGGTGATAGCTATCTTTCGAATAATTCGAATTCTATTATAAATTAGCAATAAACAACTTTAATCTATAATAATTTATACAATTTTAAGTTCTTCAATTAACTAGCAACTTCCCAATTTTACTGTGAATTTGTGTACTTTATTTTAATTAAATTTTTTTAAAGTTTATACATCAAATCTGCATTTCTTTATTTAAGAATTTCTTTAAATTAACATTAGCAAAAAGTTATTATGTTCATTTGAAAACCTTACACCATAAATTTAACAAAGTTACACCGTACACCAGCAGGGTAAATATCAGTGCATGAAAGCGAAAATTCCGACCGGTACCTGAAGTACACACAAACAACTACGAAGCACGCGCCTCGTTCCCACAGCGCACCGATCAAACAGGAAAAACCGATCGTGGTCATTCTAGCGCTCAGACAAACTCACTTCTTACCAGCTGACTCTTCTACAGATGGATGATAATTGAGAACAGGTAGACATGATTTATACACACAATACTGAGCCAGAATCCTGCCGGTGTTTTTTTCCTGAATCTGGTGCGTGCGTCAGCAAAATGTGTCCGACGCAGCACGATTAGCTGCGCAATAGTTCCGCCCCGCGACTCATGACGTAACAGCTTCGTAAATGAAGAATATAAGTATGATACTTGCGAGAACCCATCGAAATAGCCGTATTTATAAATATCTGCTGAATCGTAATATCGATATTTTGGCACACCCCTAATACTTATTAAATTTTTTTTCCCCTGTAATTCTGGTGTCTACCCATAGATGGCGTGCTAGAATTACATTGATGTTTGTTTGGTGCGAAAACTTGTTCTTCAGATTTGTTGTTTTTCTGACATTTGTGTGTTTTTGAGTCAAATGACTATTTTTCATCTCACTATTATTTATTTTATTATGTAAAGCACTTTAAGATGTTCTATAGCAGGAAGAGAGCTATATAAACTAGAAAAGTTGCATTACCTGCAATAACGCTAGCGTGATTTTGCTGAAAGTAGTTGCTGAAGACGCTGAAGCTTTTTGCTGAAAATAGTGACGCAGTTTTATTTAATTGCTGAAAGGATCTGCTGAAAATGCAAACTTTGCTAAAAGACTGGACATTTGATTAAAGAATTATAATAGAGCCCTGAAGTTGAGCTAAATTCCTGAAAATGTTGTAAAATTCCTTACAAATCCCTAATACTTTATTGTGCTGCTGAAGTATGAGCAAAACTCAAAATTAGCCCTAAAAAACTTTAGTGGATGCAAAATTAGTTAAAAAAAAAAAGCTAGCACATTGCTTAAATAGTTGCTAAACTCCAAAATAGCCTAAAAATCCTCAGTAAATTTAATCAGTCAAGAACGTTAGCCTGTTGCTAAAATAGAGGCTAAACTCCAAATTAGCCAAAAACGTTAGCATGTTGCCGAAATAGAAGCTAAATTCAAAATTGTTTTTTTTTTTTTAAATTACTAAAAGATTTAAACATACACCATGAATATATTTAAATGTTTGTTGCTAATCTACTTAAAATTTTTGAAATTTGAAGACCTCCTCATGAATTTCCTTTGGTGCATATTTTGCTCAATATTTCAAAAACGATAAAGTTTATGAAGACAAAAACCATTCCAGCACCGCATGATTGCAGCATTTCTTTAAGTTTTCACGGCTTCCTGAGGGACTACAACCCATCAATGTCGTTGGTACTAAAATGAGAACAAAATACAGTTTTAAAAAAACAAACTTCAAAAAGTTCTTGTCTATTATAATTAAATTAAATTTCCCGGTTCTCTCTTTAATAAGGTGGACACTCCGAACGTCTGATCCTTCATTCAAATCTTAGAACGCTTCGTGTCGTTGAACCGTTTGCCCGTCCCTTCTCCAGTCGTTAGTAAGCTCCGCCCACTTTCTGATGCGTTTCAGTCATTGGATGCATTGACAGTGGTGTGTCCCATGCATATTCAAAGGGAATACCATTTACTACTGATAGTTGGTCACATTTCAGATCCACTTTGATTTTTGAAGGAATTTTGTCAAACGGCTTCTATAAACGCCATGTTTTTACATTAAAATACATGTCAGGAGGCGGGGCAGCGGTTTCCTCATGACCTCCGTTTGTCTTCCTGTTTATGGTCACGAAGCAGAAGAAAACACACAAAGTGTTGCAGAGTTTGACAAAGCAGCGTCACACATCTGCCTCGCCGTAGTGGGAACGTTTTGGCAGATGTGCAAGTGGACTACATAGTTTGGACGTCAGAGGTCATTCATCTTCACTTCCTCCCGTCTGAGTCCAGACCCCGCGTCATTTCTTTCTCAGGAATGTGCTGCGTACAACATAAAGACACGACTTTTTCCTCCGCGGTTCCCTGGAGTCGATGAACTTAATGTCCAAAGAAAAAGATCTAAGAGAACGAGCTGAAACAGGAAGCGGCTGTTCGTTTCCATCTCGCACTTTTTATGCTTGTTTGGTTTGAAAAGAAAATGAAAAATAATAAAACTCCTCATTAGGAAGAAGTTACACCATAGTGCCATAAACAGCAAATCCTAATTATTTAGTAATTAACTGCGACTAAAAAAAAAACAATTTAGTTTAGTTTCCTACAGAACCCAACAGGAGCCACAAAGTCTCACTTTATAGTTAAAAAATGCACAATATTTTTAGATTTAATAATTATAATAATTAAATGATAACAGTTTGATGTTTTGGTTTTCCACCAATCCTTTTTTCCCCTTTTTTTACTCTCAGATATGAACAACATTTTAAATATGTTTATTTAAAAATTAAAAAAAAACTTAAAACCTTAGAATAAACTGAGCTTACTATTGTCGTTCTCTTAAGATTTGAGGCACGAAACACATAACTCTAAATTGTTTTAAACTGCATTTGTTCAAAACTTTAACCACTTTAGGGTAATTTACCAAAATAAAACGACGTTTGGAGACTTTTATTTGACTCACTGTAAATTAAAAAAAAAAAAACTGAAAGAACATTTTTACAGAATTTTTGACACTAAATTAAACTTTTTTGATGAGTTGTTTGACATGTTAAAAATCTAAGCACAAATTACAAAACTTAAATAACTAATCTATTTTATTAAATCTAAACGGCCACAGTAAAGGGAGAAAAGAGCCACAGATTTAGTACCATGTAGGTTCACTATAGTAATACTGAAATGTTAAATGAAACTATTTTAACACAAGGCCTCTCCATGGACATTTTGTATTTTCATGAAAATTAACTTAATTTTTCTTATAAAAATGCTTCGCTTTGTGAAATTAAGATAGAAGAAAACTTCTGATCTGATATATTTTGCATTTATTTTGTCTCTTTTTTACCGTTTTACATTAAAATTAAACAACTTGAAGACAGAGAACCCTTTTATAGGGGTTTATAATGTTTTGGTGGAATTTTAATCATTGTGTTTTCTCAGTTTTACCAAATGAGAAACAATTACTACAGTCAAAATGAACTATTCATATTTTATCATGGAATTATAAGGAAAAAAAAATAGCAGTACAGAAACGTGGCAAAGTTCTTCGTGTGGGTCACGTGATTTATTCTTAAAGCATTGAACTCATGAATGTGGTAATAATGCCTTAAAGCGTCCTAAAAACATCTTGAAATTCTATTGTTTGAAACTTTTTTAACATTTCTTGTTGATAATAAAATGTTTCAACCACAATTATTTTGATCAAATACTTTTTATCTTGACTGCAAACAAGATAAAAAAACTCAAGTTTTAATCATAAACTGGGAAAAAACTGTAACCAAATGGTCTTGATATTTAAAATAAATGGCCTTAAAAATATCCTGTAGTTATCTTAAGCTTGTAAGAACTCTGCTTTTCTCTTTGAAGGACGTCCGTTTTATTAAATCATAAATAGAACATAATATTGTTCTAAACAATCATGTGAAAGAGGGATATGGGGGCACAGTAATAAAAATACCATAATTAAAGCACCACATTTTAAAAACAGAGTAATAAATACAATATTATAATAGTAATTATAATATTTTCATTCACTTTTTGCTTCAAATATATCCTGTTTCAGGTGCCAAAACACTCTTAAATAATTTTAAATTCAAACACATTTGACAAGGATGAAACATTTTAACATCAAATTGTCTCTAAAATTATATATAATTTTATGTTTCATTTTATACGTCTGTTTTTTCAAAATTAAATCTTTAAATTAAAGACATCTATTTCCAATCATTGTTCACAAATAAAACTTCTGATTGAAAAGTTAGAGTAAAAAAATACTTTCATTAGAGACATCTCTTAAATAAAATCTAATTATTTTAGATAATATTAAAAATTTATTGTTTTAAAATGCTAAATCTATAAAGTTGTTTGGAAGTTAGTTGGTCTTATATAATATATAATGATCATGTGAACAAATTGGCCTTTTTCCTTGATTTGTTATTATTTGTTTGTGATGTTTGCATGTTTTTACTTGCTTTATAACAGATGTTATTTGGCCAATTTATGTTCTATTTCTGTGTTTTTGTCGTGTAAGAGGTTTTTGTTTTTCACCTGAGTCTCTCAGGTTGACATAAAAGCAGATCCTACGGTGAAAAACAAATCCTTTACATTAAAAGATGCCAAAAAAACTGTTAAAAAGGAAAGCAAATAATAAAAACCATCATGTTATAGAGATCAAACCAAAATTCCAGAAACCAAAACACAGGTATGGGTACATAATCACAAACCAGACGACTGGAAAACGGGGTTCCAGTACTAAACTGGTTCAAAACGTACTTGGAAAACAGGAAATATTTTGTGTAATTGGTTAACTTCACATCTGAGCCAACAAAAATTACATGTGGAGTTCCTCAAGGCTCCATCCTGGGACCACTTCTATTTAAAATCTACATGGTCCCAATGACGCAGGTTATAAAGAAGGTCAGGTTACCTGCCTGCCAGAGGATAGACTTTAAAGTTCTGTTACTGGTTTATAAAGCTTTGAATGGTTCAGCACCAGAATACGTGACTGACCTCTTGACCCGGTATGTACCAGCCGGACCTCTGCGCTCATCAGGATGCGGCCCTTTATCAGTTCTTAGAGTCAGAACTAAACATGGAGAAGCTGCATTCAGCTTCTATGCTCCACAGATCTGGATCAGACTTCTAGAAAACCTTAGATCAGCTGAAACGCTCAGTGGATTTAAATCTCAGCTGTTCTCAGCTGCATTTGATTCATATTTATTCAAATGTTTACATCCGCACTGTTTATCAATGCTTGTTTTAAATTAAAATGTTTTTGTTTAATTATATTTTAATGATCAGAACTTTACTATTTCTTTTAATTGTTTCTTTCAATGTTTTATCTAAAGCACTTTGAATTGTCTTTGTAAATCACGTGTCAAAGTAAAGGCCCTGGGGCCGGATCCGGCCCTCCAAATAATTTTATTTTATTGTTATTAATGATGCGGTGTTGTCTCGCACTTATTTCTAACTTCTATCATTTTGATTAAAAAAATATTTTTATGGAAAGTAATATATTGAAAGTTTTAAGTTGATTTATTCTGGAATAATATTCCTGCATTTTTATTTTTCATCATTATGTTAAAAAGTTACGGTTTTAAAGTTTTAAAAATTGTCATTCTGCTAGCTAGCTTTATTCTATTCTTTTTAGTTTTTAAGGCTATTTAGGAGTTCAGCTAATATTTCAGTTACATGCTAGCTGTTTTGGCTAATCAAGACTTTTTTGTTATTTAGGCTAATTTGGCATTTAGCTAATTTTAGCTATAGTTTTTTGCTAGCAGCTTCAGCATTTTCAGCTATTACCTTCAGTGATTTCAGCTTTTAGCTTCATTATTTTCAGCTATCAGCTTCAGCGTTTTTGGCTTTCAATTTCAGCATCTTCAATCAGCACCAGCATCTTTAACGGCCAAATTCAGCTTACAGCATTCACGCTAGCATTGTCGCAGGTAATGCTAAAAAATCTAGCTCAGAATTATGTTAAAAAGTTACAGTATTAAAGTTTTAAAAATGTAGTTTTAGAACAGGGGTGGGCAATTGTTTTGACTCGTGAGCCACAAAGGGTTCTAAAATTTGGCATAAGGGCCGGACAAGGAGCAGATGGAAGGAGAGATTGGGTAATCAACCTCATAAACTAAAAAAATAATATGGAATTTAGAGAAAAACATGCTTTAATTTGGATTCAAATTCACATATATTAATTTAAAAACAGAGAATTTGGGAGTTTTAATTTCTAAATTTTGATTTTTGTTCTCTTTTGGGTGATCCAATGGGTTGATGTTCTTCAGAGGAAAATGTGAACTCAAAGAAATGCTGCATTTATGTGGTGTAGGAATAATCCGAAAGATCACTCTGACTCAGAAAGGAAACACACGAACGTCAGAGAAACACAACACCATTCATGGGAAGAAACCAGAAATACAATGAAAATAAAACAATAATTAGCATTTTTGATTCAATGTATTTTAATTTGGAGGGCCACATTAAGTAGCTTAAGGGGCCGCATGTGGCCCCCGGGCCGTAGCTTGCCCACCCCTGTTTTAGAGTCTTCAATCAATGTTTATCCTGTTCGTCCCATGACCTAAGGTGTTTTTTGGGATGAATTTGACACCCCTGATGTACATGAAATGTGCTATGCAAATAAACTTGCCTTGCAAAAGTTATGGGAAATGAAAGCACATAAATACTGGTGCTACAGTGTTAAATAGTTGATAATAATCTGGTTTTTAAATCGTGGTTATTCATTTCTTGACTGTATAGAAAATTTCAAATGGCTCAGTGACAAATTGAAAAAAAATGCAAATAAAAATCCTAAATCCAAATTATTTCTGTCTAAAGAAGAAAACAGATACCAGAAAAGGTCGGTGTAATGGTATATTACTGATTGGATGATCCCGTTCGTCAATCAACCAAAACTTATTTGGCATGAAGCGACCGGATGCGCTCCATTCAACTTTTATTGGTCTGCAGACACTGAAAACGCATTTGAAAAGACTCAAACGTTATCATTAGACCAGAAATGTCCCATAATACCAACATTTTCCGTTTTCTTCTTTAACATTTTTTTGATTTCTGTAAATTATGTTGTCTGACACATTTCTTTTTCATGTTTTAATTTCTTACATTTTGTGATTTTCTTTTTTTTAATGTGATTTTCCCTTCAGGGCCACCGTAGGTCAGTGAATCTACACAAATGGTCTCCATACAACCTTCTTTTTCCCGGGGAATGTTTCGGTCCGTCCTTCCCCTCCTCCTGTGGTTTCCTCTCCTGGAGCTGATTTCTGCTCCGTCTCTGTCTTCACAGGGGGATCGAGGAGATGATGGAAGTCCAGGAGCCAAAGGCTATCCTGGCAGGCAGGTGCAGTAAATCTAGTGTTGCTGTGCTGATTGAGCTGGAACACTGACAAACACACAATCACAACAGAAAAAAAAAAAAAAAAAAACACAATAACACGCATTTTGTGTATTTCAGAATAAAAAAACTAAGATAGAAAAATAAACTGTTTAGAAAAATGCATTTTTTGTGGGTAAATAGGAGAAAATGGGGTACTAAACGAACATTTAAATGAAAAGTTTGCAGCAGATCGATGTTAGAATTGAGGTCACAGCGAAAGCAAAGGATCACTTGTGGTGGAATGAGACGACAGATGCTTCTAATCTACTGGGGAAATGAAAGGTCAGAAAAAGTTGTGCGCAGCACCTTTAAGAAAGGAGAGGTAATAAAAGTCTGACTTCTGTTGCCCCGCGGGGGAAAATGAGCTTCCGCTCCACCGCTCCTCAATCTGGTTTTGTTTCACTTTGGAAACCAGCTTTAGCATCTTTGCAGCTCAAGTGTTTCAGCTGTCATCTGAAAGCTCTGACAGATTCCTGTGGACAGTTGACGGTTAGGTTGTAGCTCCCCCTACCACCGGTTCATGCTGGGAGGCTAACCTCCAGCAACCCTGGTGGATCAAGTCGCAGCTCAAAGATGTGATTGTTGGTGTAAATGTCAGACTCTCACCTGTCAGAGTTTCATTTATATACATTTGTGTCTTCTTCTAGGGGTTACCTGGACCTGTAGGACGAATGGGGCCAGAGGGACTCAGGGTAAGTCTATATATATTTATATTTATATATATATGTTGACAAATTCAAATTCATGCAGAAATTCACATAATCCGAAATGATTTAAATACTCTTTTTTTATTTAAAACAAACTTTTTGCTTCATCTTCTGGGCAAAAGAGATAAACTTTCTCAGTGCCGGGTTGTCTTGTTACCGTGACAACAGGCCGCACCCTCAAATAATCTATTTTTTTTTTTTGTGAAAATGGGATCTAAACTTTCTTCATTTAAGAAATCTCTTAAAACTCTGCATTTTAAAACTGCTTTTAATCTTTAATTTTACTGCTTACTTTGTATTTTATTTATTTAGTTACTATTATTGTTATTATTATTTGTATTATTTTTATTCTCCTTACTACTGTTTTTAATGTAACTTGTCTGTAAGCGTCTTTGAGTATCTTTTAAAAGCGCTATATAAATAAAATGTGTTATTATTATTATTATTATTATTATTAAACAAAAAAACAAAACAAAAAAGAAGTACTAAAAATGAGTTTAATATTTATTCTTTTTTTAAGTGATCATGATAAAAACGGGATAATGTGATAAAGTGCGCATTATCAGAAATTAAGACATGAACTGTCTGACGCAAAGATGTTATCGATTTGTGTTAATACATGTTAACGCATTAGCATTTTAAAATTATGCGTTAACACATTAACGTTGCCCTGACATGTACACACACACACACACACACATATATATGTACACTATACAGTATCTCACAAAATCATCATCTTTATTTATAAAGAGATTTAACACAATTTTAAAATTGAAACAAAGCGCTGAACATTAAAAACTAAAAAACGACATAATAAAAGGTAAGAACATGATAAAAAAAACACAGAAGATAAAAAACATACAATAAAAATTTAAAAGTAAAATCAGAGCAACATCTCACATGTGAAAGTGCGTACACCCCCTACATTTTTGCAGATATTTATTAATAGTTTTTTCATGGGACAACACTGCCAAAATGAATTTTTGACTAAATGAAAAGTAGTCAGCGTCCATCTTGTATAACAGTGTAAAGTTGTTTCTTCTGCAAAATAAATCATAAAAGAGGCATTAAATAGCCAAAAACCTGGTAGAAAGAGTGAGGGGTTTACTCACATTTTTTTTGGTTGATGTTCTATTTTTATATTCACTCTCTGTTCTTAGAGTGAGTCTCTGTAAAGAAACACAGCTGTATCTTTCTTCCTTAATGAAGTGTGAAAAACCTGCCTTTCTAACCACCCTGGGCGCTCGCCAATGTCATAAATGCCACCGATCTGCCCCCGGTAACTCCTGGATCGCAGTGACAGATGGCTTTCGCTTCAAGTATTTAAGGTCAAATGTCGGTGACTATAATTGTGCAGAACTCCGATGCTTTCAGTGTTTCTGCTTCCCCGGTGGACAGGACAGATCTTCAGAGATCCCTGGTGCGAGGGTATGTGCCCTTGGACTACATCGTGGAAGCCAGCACAATGCAGTCCATGGGCATATACACTTGCTTCAAGGCTTGGCTCTCCAACTCCACCGCAGCTGCAAACCTGGCAGGACTGCAGCACCACAAAGCTGAGGACTTCCTGTGACCGAACGGTCCCTGAAGGTTTCAGTCACTTTCTTTTCTTCATGGTTCCAGGGTCACATTGGTATTCCTGGTCTTTCTGGTTTTCCTGGTCCTGATGGGGAGAGAGTGAGTACGGATTTCAAACTGTGCAAATATGACTAATGACTAAATTCATTAAACGTTGTATTTCATTGTTGCTACAGAGACACTTGTTTAAAACAGTAAAAAAACGTTTTTTCTGTTATTTTGCAAAAAAAATGGAGTAAAATGAAAGAAATTCAACCATTTCTTTTTGCTTTATTATTAAAGTAGAAAGTTCACATAACCTGTGATAATGCTAGTGTGAATGCTTTCTGCTGAATGTGGCCGCTTAGAAATTGCTGACAATTTGCTGAAAGTGCTAAAGTTATTTGTAGACTACCTCAAAATTTTAACTTAACCCAAAACTTCGCCCTAAACAACCTCAGTGGACGCCAAATTGCCCAAAATTGCTATCATGTTGCTAATATATTAGCTAAACTCCAAATTAGCCCAAAGGAAAACCTCAGTAGATGTAAAATTAGCCAAGAAATCGAACATGTTGCTAAACTATTATCTTAACCCCAAATTAGCCTTAAAATACATTAGAAGATACGACATTATCCAAAAATGCTAACACGTTGCTAATATTTTATCTTAACTCCAAATTAGCCAAAACAAAAACTTCAGTGGATGTCTAGTCTGCCAAAAATGCTAACATTTAGCTAATATATTAGCATAACAGAAATTTTTCTCTTTTGTTATATACTTTTTAGGTTAATCAAGAGTTTAGCTTCTATTTTAGCAACAGGCTAACATTTGTGACTAATGTAATTTAATCATATATTTCAGATAATTTTGAAGTTTTTATTTAATTATTTATTCATTAAAAAAATATTGTTATCCAAAACATACAGAACAACAATGCAGGACAATTTTGGAGTTTAGCAATGTGCTAGCTTTTTTTGTGGCTAATTCATAAAGGGATTTTTTTCATCCTAATTTGTAGTTTGGCTAATATTTTTAGCAACATGCTAATGTTTAAGGCTAACTTGTAATCTACTGAGGTATTCATAGGTTAATTAGAGATTAGCTACTATTTTAGCAAAATGCTAACATGTTTGACTACTTTAGTTTACTGAGGAATTTTAGGCTATTTTGGAGAAGATAGCTTTTTCAGCTAATTTATAATCTAATAAAGTTTTTTGGGATAAATGGGGGTTGCGCTCATATTCAAGCAACACATTAAATTCTTTTTTTTTTTTTTTTTGCAAAATTGGCATGTATTAGGGATTTTTAAGCAATTTTACTACTTTTATTTATAGAATACCTCAAAATTTTAACTTAACCCAAAACTTCGCCCCAAAAACAACCTCAGTGGACGCCAAATGCCCAAAATACATATCATGTTGCTAATATATTAGCTAAACTCCAAATTAGCCCAAAAGAAAACCTCAGTAGATGTAAAATTAGCCAAGAAATCGAACATGTTGCTAAACTATTATCTTAACTACAAATTAGCCTTAAAATACATTAGAAAATACAACATTATCCAAAAATGCTAACATGTTGCTAATATTTTATCTTAACTCCAAAAGCCAAAACAAAACCAGTGGATGTGGATGTCTAGTCTGCCAAAAATGCTAACATTTAGCTAATATATTAGCATAACAGAAATCTTTCTCATTTGTAATATACTTGTTTTTTTTTTTAGGTTAATCAAGAGTTTAGCTTCTATTTTAGCAACAGGCTAACATTTGTGACTAATGTAATTTAATCGTGTATTTTAGATAATTTTTGAGTTTTTATTTGATTATTTATTCATTAAAAAAAATATTGTTATCCAAAACATCCAGAACAACAATGCAGGACAATTTTGGAGTTTAGCAACGTGCTAGCTTTTTTTTGTGTCTAATTTATAGAGGGATTTTTTTCATCCTAATTTGTAGTTTGGCTAATATTTTTAGCAACATTCTAATGTTTAAGGCTAACTTGTAATCTACTGAGGTATTCATAGGTTAATTAGAGATTAGCTACTATTTTAGCAAAATGCTAACATGTTTGACTACTTAGTTTACTGAGGAATTTTAGGCTATTTTGGAGAAGATAGCTTTTTCAGCTAATTTATAATCTAATAAAGTTTTTTTGGGATAAATGGGGGTTGCGCTCATATTCAAGCAACACATTAAATTCTTTTTTTTTTTTTTTTTGCAAAATTGGCATGTATTAGGGTTTAAGCAATTTTACTACTTTTTTATAGAATACCTCAAAATTTTAACTTAACCCAAAACTTCGCCCAAAACAACCTCAGTGGACGCCAAATTGCCCAAAATTTGCTATCATTGCTAATACTATCTAGCTAAACTCCAAAATTATAGCCAAAAGAAATCAGTAGATGTAAAATTAGCCAAGAAATCGAACATGTTGCTAAACTATTATCTTAACTACAAATTAGCCTTAAAATACATTAGAAAATACAACATTATCCAAAAATGCTAACATGTTGCTAATATTTTATCTTAACTCCAAATTAGCCAAAACAAAATCTTCAGTGGATGTCTAGTCTGCCAAAAATGCTAACATTTAGCTAATATATTAGCATAACAGAAATCTTTCTCATTTGTAATATACTTGTTTTTTTTTTTTTTTAAATCAAGAGTTTAGCTTCTATTTTAGCAACAGGCTAACATTTGTGACTAATGTAATTTAATCGTGTATTTTAGATAATTTTTGAGTTTTTATTTGATTATTTATTCATTAAAAAAAATATTGTTATCCAAAACATCCAGAACAACAATGCAGGACAATTTTGGAGTTTAGCAACGTGCTAGCTTTTTTTTGTGTCTAATTTATAGAGGGATTTTTTTCATCCTAATTTGTAGTTTGGCTAATATTTTTAGCAACATTCTAATGTTTAAGGCTAACTTGTAATCTACTGAGGTATTCATAGGTTAATTAGAGATTAGCTACTTTTTTAGCAAAATGCTAACATGTTTGACTACTTTAGTTTACTGAGGAATTTTAGGCTATTTTGGAGTTTTGCTAGTAATGGGATAAGGTAGCTTTTTCAGCTAATTTATAATCTACTAAGGTTTTTTGGGATAAATGGGGGTTGCGCTCATGATCAAGCAACACATTAAATTCTTTTTTTTTTTTTTTTGCAAAATTGGCATGTATTAGGGATTTTTAAGCAATTTTACTACTTTTATTTGTAGAATACCTCAAAATTTTAACTTAACCCAAAACTTAGCCCAAAACAACCTCAGTGGACGCCAAATTGCCCAAAATTGCTATCATGTTGCTAATATATTAGCTAAACTCCAAATTAGCCCAAAAGAAAACCTCAGTAGATGCAAAACTAGCCAAGAAATCTGACACGTTGCTAAACTATTATCTTAACTACAAATTAGCCTTAAAATACATTAAAAGATACAACATTATCCAAAAATGCTAACACGTTGCTAATATTTTATCTTAACTCCAAATTAGCCAAAACAAAAACTTCAGTGGATGTCTAGTCTGCCAAAAATGCTAACATTTAGCTAATATATTAGCATAACAGAAATTTTTCTCTTTTGTAATATACTTGTTTTTTTTTTTTTTTAGGTTAATCAAGAGTTTAGCTTCTATTTTAGCAACAGGCTAACATTTGTGACAACTGCAATTTAATCATGGATTTTAGATAATTTTTTGAGTTTTTATTTAATTATTTATTCATTAAAAAAAATATTGTTATCCAAAACATACAGAACAACAATGCAGGACAACTTTGGAGTTTAGCAACGTGCTAGCTTTTTTTTGTGGCTAATTCATTGAGGGATTTTTTTCATCCTAATTTGTAGTTTGGCTAATATTTTTACCAAAATGCTAATGTTTAAGGCTAACTTGTAATCTACTGAGGTATTCATAGGTTAATTAGAGATTAGCTACTATTTTAGCAAAATGCTAACATGTTTGACTACTTTAGTTTACTGAGGAATTTTAGGCTGTTTTGGAGTTTTGCTAGTAATGGGGTAAGATAGCTTTTTCAGCTAATTTATAATCTACTGAAGTTTTTTGGGATAAATGGGGGTTGGGCTCATATTCAAGCAACACATTAAATTCTTTTTTTTTTTGGCATGTATTAGGGATTTTTAAAATTTTACTAATATTTTTCAAAAATTTAGGCCAACTTCAACACTTTTTTTTTTAGTTCTTTAACAAAATTTCCAGGAAATTTTATATTTTATAAATAGCTTTTGCATTTTTTAGCAGATCCCTTCAGTAATTAAGATAAATTGGGTCACCATTTTCAGCAAAAAGCTCAGAGACTTCTTTCAGCAAAAAGCATTCACGCTAGCATCATTGCCGGTTATGCAACTTTTCTAGAACTAATGGATCTTTGTTTTTGCTTATGGTTTTTAAATAGCTTTTTTATGATATAAAGCACTTTGTGTTACATTTGAGTGCTGTATAAATAAAGTTTGATTTCACATGCATATTTAAGCTGAAAAAAACTTTAAACGTTTTTTTTGCACATTTTTATAAAATTACAGGCATTTAAACTTTTTTTTTTCCCTTTGTGCTTTTAAAATAAGCAGTTAAAGATAATGGCTTCTCACTCGTGTCTGTCCTTTTCTCTGTTCTCTCTCCAGGGAATCCCTGGCGTTCATGGGAAGAAGGGCGAGATGGGTAGGCCGGTAAAGCTTTTTCCCAACATACTTCTCTGACGAATTTAGAGTTGCGGCATCAAACTGAAAGTCACAGAAAAGATTGTAACAAAGATTTAAAGAGTCTGTTTTTTTTGCAGCTTGTTATTTCCTATCCGTTTTCCCTCTGCTCTGGGCTTCCACCTGCAGCAGTTGTTGCTATTTCACTACTTTTATTTAACCCTGCAAAGAACAATTTGTCGTGCAGCCGATCCTTCATCCGACATCTCCAGAGGTCTGTTATGAAGCCTTCTGTTGGCCGTCAGCAGACAGGAAATGATGGAAATCTCCGCCGCTTCCCCATCCATCATGTTCCTCGCCACGGCGGCGGTTTCTTTAGGCGAGCGCTCAGCCGTGATATGTGGCAGGTCGCGTGTGTTGACCTTGGCGCACGCTGGGCGCGTGGCTTTGTGGTTATTTCAGGCCTCTTGTTCTAGCGCTGAAACAGAATTACAAGCAGAAACAAAAAAAGAAGAGAAAAAAAGGAGCAGTCAGCAGTTTCTGGGCCAAGCAGCTTTGTTCAGGTCCTGCTGACTGATTCATGCACAGATACTTGTTGCTCTGAGACTCTCAGCCACAGACTGAATAAGCAGAATGGATTTGAATTTGTCCACTAACTTTTGTACACATAAACCACAGTTTGCTGTGTGAAAAAGTGTCAGATCTGAATGTGCAGCATTCTGAGAGCTCACCCCACAGTCTGTGACCCATCCTGCTTGTTTTGTCTTCAGGGGTTTCCTGGAGATTTTGGAAAGAAGGGACCTCCTGGCCCCGATGGAAGCCCCGTAAGTGACAGAAAATTTACCTCTTTGCTTTGTGGGTTTCGAAATCAGGAGAACATGCAAGATGGTCCAAAAAATGGTCCAGAAAACAGGCCTAAACCTGATGCGGTTTGGAACCCCAAACCCAGACCATGATGCTACCTCCTCCACTGCAGGATCTCTTTGCAGAAAAGCTCTTTTCTTGCAGAGGTTGTCTGATCTGGTTGAGGATCATCTCGTATCTCTGCGTACACAGTTCAGTTTAAGTTTTTGTTGGATCTGCCTCTTGAGTTTTTTGAACCTTTAAAAAAATAAAAACTATAATTGTACTTTGTCTAACCTGGGTAGAGATGGTACGATGTGAGAGGCCTCGCTTGTACAGCTCAACAATCCTGTCATCTTCAAAGAAATTCAACTTTTTTCCATCACGAGACCTTGACTGGATGATTTCTTATTAGAAAATAACACAGACTGCACGTTTTTGTGGCTTTTTAAGGCTGTTGTCTCAAATTATTGATCAGCTGATGAAAAAATCGTACATTTAAATTGTTGGTTTCAATAAATTGGCAGCTGAAAACATTAATTCTCTTGCTCTACTTTCTTCTATTTACATTTGAATCTCTTTTTAGCTCCATGAGTATGGCGTCAGATCAGCTTAAAGTGAACGAAATAAAAACAGATTGAAAATTTGAACAACATAATTATAACTCACATTTTTTATTTAAAAAAAATTGAAAACAATACAGTGTAAATTTAAAATAAAAATCGAAAATATGACAAAACATTTAAGAAACTTAAAAAATTATAAAATGTGAACAGTATTTTATTAATTTAAAAAAATAGTTAAAACTTGAATTAAAAACAATAAATGTAAAATTACCAATAAAAAGAATATTGTATCCATTCTTAACAGATGCTATTTTCAGTTTTCAACTTTGTTTTTTTGCTTTTCTGAATTTTTTCGAGTTTTCGCTGCTGAGCTGATCCTAATTTTACATGGGGGCGGGGCTTTGAGCTCATTGGCTACAGGGACATGTTTCTCATGGAGAGGACTCCTCACTACACATTTTCAATACTTTTCTCAGACACACATGAATATTTTCACACTTTTCTATCACTTTTTTATTCCCACTGTTCAAAACTTCAAATTTACTTCTTCAAATTTTCAAAGATTTTTCATATTTTTTTCTTCTATTGTTTTTTTTTTTTTAATTTTTAATCAATCTTTCAAGTTTAAAATATTTACTTTTAAGTTTAAAACTGCTTTCAAATTGTCTTTTCTTTCATTTACAGTGCCTTTTTTCAAAGCTTGCGTCTCGTTTTTCATTCACTTTAAACCAGGTGTCAAAGTCGAGGCCCGGGGGCCGGATCCGGCCCTCCGGATAATTCTATCCGGCCCTCCAGATCATTTTATTTTAATGTTATTAATGTCCCGATGTTATCTTGCACTTATTTCTAACTTGTATAATTTTGACAAAATTTATTTTTATGGAGAGTAAAATATTGAAAGTTATTTAATATTTAAATTGATTTATTCTGGAATATATTTTCTGCCTTTTTATTATTTATACTTATGTTAAAAAGTTATGATTTTTAAGTTTAAAAATTGGTATTCTGCTAGATTTTTGTACTATTTTGGCTTTTGCGAAGATTTTTTAGGCTACTTTGAGCTATTTTTTCATCTACATGCTAAGAATTTTTTTCTTTTTTAGGCAAATTTTGTATTTAGCTAATATTTTAGTTTCAGCGTTTTTAGCTTCAATTTCAGCATCTTCAGCTCTAGTATTTTTAGCGGTCAGCTTACAGCATTCACTTTAGCATCATCCCTGGTAATGCTATATATCTAGTTCAGAATTATGTTAAAAAGTTACGGTTAAAATGTAGTTTGAGTGTCAATAAATGTTGATCCTGTTCGGCCCGTGGCCTAAGGTGTGTCTTGGATTTTGGCCCTCTGTGAGGTTGAGTTTGACGCTCCTGCTTTAAGCTGATCCTGGTTTGACCCCATAGATGAGTTTGCATTTTTTAACTAGCTTTTCATCAGATTTTAATCTGTTATTTATTTTGTAAAGAGTAATTCATGCATCGTCCTCTGTCTTTGGTTTCTCATTAACGTTATCAGAGGCAAAAAAATTTACAATTTATCATCAGAACAAATGCAGAAAGTTGTTTTTTTAAAACCCGTCAGCTGTATGAATATTTGAACTCGGACTCGTTCTTTCTCCAAGGGGGAGCTGGGAGCTCCAGGCCCATGTGGAGTCACCGGTCTAACTGTGAGTTTTGTTTTTTCACAGATTCTATAAATCAAACTTTGTGCTTGAATGGAAAAAAAATCGACCTTCTCCAAGCTGTTTTACTTCCGTTAAGGTTTTCTGTGTTTGTATCCAGTCTGACATTATTTTCTGTCTGTTGTTTGTCTCCTGACTGAATGTGAAACTTGATCCCAACATGAACTGGAATTTTTAAAAAAGGAAAAGGACTTAAGTGTTATTCTGATTATTTAGAAATTAAATTTGACATTTAAAGAGAGAGAATTGTATTCTTCCCTTTGTGAAAACGTTTTGTGTGGTTCCTACAGGGAGATTTGGGTCCTGTGGGTTCGATGGGTCTACCGGGACCTCCTGGACTGAAGGTAAACTCCTTCGTCTGGATCGATGTTGATTCCATAAACTTTAACTTAAGGAACAGAAGTTGAGGAGATTTTTTTTGCATGATTCCCACCACTGATTGATTTAAATATTTGGTCAAGCGTAAATCTGAAGCCTGTTAAACAAAATCTTTGATTGACACGATCCTCCAAAACATCTAGACCTAAGCTCCTCGCTCAACATCATCCATGTCTTCGGCGATGTCTTTGGTGGGTTCTCCGTAGCCGGGGAGTCAATGTTTCTATGGCAACCACTCTCTCCAATCAGGTTTGAGCTCGTTGCGAGGCCACACCCCTATCACTTTAAAGAGGACTGCACCAAATCTGTCAATCAAATGTCTTGAGCGTGGGGACCAGCAGGCTCCGCCCACTTTTATTGCATCTAATTGGTCAGTTTATAACTGTTGAAAGATGTTGAAACGAGGGACTGAGTTATAGCTGCTATAGAAGTTTATTCTTGGAGCCAGCAGGTACTTCCTGTTTGGAACACAATTCTGTCCAGTTCTTATATACAGTCAGTGCTAAACATTTGTAAAGAAGTGGGACAAACAATCTTGACAATTTTTGGAACAAACAATGTTTGTGCTCGTTTCAAAATTTGCTTTTTTGTTTGTAATTGTTGTAATTGTAATTGTAAAAGTTGAAAATGTCATAAAATCAAAAAAAAACTTGAAATATTTTCCATTAATTTCTTTGTTTGCAGCAAATTCTGTATTTGTTTGTGCAACAACAACGTTTTAACTCAGATTCACATCCCATCATAACATGTTGTGTCTAAAGTCTAAACATTCGATTTTTGTTCTTCTCATTTATTTTTAAGGGGATTGTTGGAAACCCAGGAGAAGCAGGACCGAAGGGTGATAAGGTAACCTGCAGATATCGATGCTAAAACTTTTATTTAACCTAAATGCTTGATATAAGACAAATCTTCTCTTTATTATTATTATTATTATTATTGGCAGTCTTTGCATCAAACTTCTAACAGTTTTTGAAGCCTTCAGAACAAATAAAAGCTCCTTATTTCAGGGGGATGAGGGCTCACCGGGAGAACAGGGGGAACGCGGTTTCCAAGGCGATAAGGTCAGTTTACATCAGCCCAAATTTAATCAGATCGATAGTTTAGTTTGTATTTTTCATGCATTCAATACTTAAAATCATCATGTATAATCTATAACAACATCTCAGGTCAATATAATCTGTTCTTCTTCTTTAGATTTTTTTTTCCCGTTTCAGTCAGTTTCAGTTTACGTAAATATAAACGAGATATTTTTTTATTATATAATATTTATATTGTTTTTTTTTTTTTTTTATTCTCAGGGCGGCAGCGGGTCACCTGGGCCGCCTGGTCCACCTGGAAAACCTGGACTGCAGGTATTTTATGACTTCACTCCGTCTGAACTAACAGGGAGGAGAACGCCGTTTTTGTTCAAATGTTTAAATGACTCCTCATTAAATCGAGGAAGAATCTGTTGATGAAATGGGGTCAAATTATAGATGAGCATCGTGAAGTTCTTGGAGAAACGACCTGAACTCTTTGATACCAAAAACAGTGAAAGTCTAAAACCAAAAATCACAGCCTTGTGATGATCATAAAGGAAACAATAATCAGACTTCATGTTATGTTGAGTTATGATATTTTTTGGTGGATTATTTTGAATTTCTTGATCACTTTTTTAAAAGATTTCCTTGATCAGATCATTAGTTAATCCGGTTGGATTTTTTTAGGGCAAACCGGGGGATAAGGGCCCTGTCGGAGCTCCCGGTCCTCCTGGCGCCGAGGTAAGAATGTCAAAGTCTCTGTCCGTCAGTCCATCAGCTGACGTTCGGTTCTGCTCTCCCCGTCCGTCCTCAGGGGTTTCCAGGTGACGTTGGTCCACCCGGACACAACGGGCCTGAAGGCCTGAAGGTTTGTGCAGAAGCTGCAGCTCGTTTCTGCCTGAACCAATGAAGCAAATTCTCACTTTTAGCGTGTTTTCTGAAGGGATGGCGAGGAGTGAAGGGCTTTCCGGGTCCACCAGGAGCACCTGGACTTCAGGTGGAGGTCACGCTCTAAAAACAAACAAAAACAAAGAAACAAAATCTGTTCTTTTGACTCCTGTGACGGTTTTCCAGGGCGGCGTGGGACCGCCTGGACCAGCTGGGCTCTTTGGAGCTGAGGTGAGAGCAGATGCGGTTCTGAACTGTCATCCAAAGTTATGGCCGCTCTGTTGTTGAAGCTATTTTTGACAGAACTTCTGGTCAGCAAATGAGCGGCTTTTAAGCCGTAAACACACATAAACAGAGGCAGAGATAAACATCCAAACAAACTGGAGAGGAGTTTTTGTCTGGATAAGTTTCATCCAAAGTGGTATCATCCCATCCCAGTGTGAAAAAACCCATTTTCTCCTGGACAAAGTGAACATTTGTAACTGTTTTATTGTGCAGTCAACATGCGAGTGTTCCAAAATGTGTTTGGACTGAACAATGGAGGACACGTCTCCAACACAGCTCTGGTTGTGCCGAAAGAGATTTAGGTCGATGCTAAAATTGGCTCTTTGTTTTCAGATCCGTCTGTTGTTGAAGTTTGTTTGTTTGTTTCAGGTTCTGAGATGTTCTGTTTGCTGGTTCTTCTCCGTCATTTGTGTTTTCTGTTCAGGGCAGACCTGGGAAGGAGGGACTGTCTGGACCGACCGGCCCGGACGGACCCAAGGTGGGACCTTCACCTCCGAACTGCTGCCGTCTCTCTTTATGATGAAGTCTCGTTTGAATGTTCAATGTTAATGGCTGGTCTCTAAATCAGGGGTCTCCAAACTACGGCCCGCGGGCCGGATGTGGCCCGCCTCCAGGAGAGGATAGAATATTTATTGGTTTGATAGTGATTCACTTTTTTCTTAATTTCTTTATTATTATTATTATTTTTCCTCTGGACATTATTTTGGACGTCTATAACTCTTTAACTCTTTCAGCTATTAAAATATTCAGCTCTTTTTATGCCAACTGTTTTAATCTTTTGGGCGTTACTAAGAATTTCTAGGCTATTTTCTAGCTAATATGTGAACGAAAAAAACAGATTAAAAATTTGAACAACATAATCATAACACATTTATTTAAAAAAATTGAAAACAAGACAGTCTAAATTTAAAATAAAAATCGAAAATATGAATTTTTTTTAAAAACTATTATAAAATGTGAACAGTATTTTATTAATTAAAGAAATAGTTAAAACTTGAATTAAAAACTATAAATTTAAAGATGCTATTTTCAATTTTCAACTTTGTTCTTTTGCTTTTCTGAATTTTTTCGAGTTTTCGCTGCTGAGCTGATCCTAATTTTACATGGGGGCGGGGCTTTGAGCTCATTGGCTACAGGGACATGTTTCTCATGGAGAGGACTCCTCACTACACATTTTCAATACTTTTCTCAGACACACATGAATATTTTCACACTTTTCTATCATTTTTTATTCCCACTGTTCAAACTTTCAAATTTACTTTTTTTTTCTTCAAATTTTCAAAAGTTTTTCTTAAATTTTTTTTTCTTCCAATAGTTATTTTTTTTAAATTTTCAATAAATCTTTCAAGTTTACAATATTTATTTTCAAGTTTAAAACTGCTTTCAAATTTGCTGGCCACATCCGCGGGCCGGATGTGGCCCGCCTCCAGGAGAGGATAGAATATTTATTGGTTTAATAGTGATTCACTTTTTCTTAATTTCTTTATTATTATTATTATTTTTCTTCTGGACGTTTTTTTGGACGTCTATAACTCTTTAACTCTTTCAGCTATTAAAATATTCAGCTCTTTTTATGCCAAATCTTTTAGTCGTTACTAAGGATTTCTAGGCTATTTTCTAGCTAATATGTTAGCCACAAGCTAGCTGTTTTAGCTTAGTCTTTAGTTTAGTCTTTTTTTCATTTTTGGGCTAAATTGGAAATAAGCTAATATTTCAGCTACATGCTAGCCGTTTTGGCTAATTTATTATTTTTTTCAGGTTTTTTAGGCTTATTTGGAGTTTAGCTATTATTTCAGCTACATTTCAGCTACAGCTACTAGACTTTTAAAAATATCTTTGGCTAATTTGGAGTTTCGCTCATATTTTAGTCTTACTCTAGCTGTTTTGGCAAAATTAGATATTTTACCATTTTTTGTGTGTGGCTAATTTAGCATTTAGCTAATATTTCGGCAACATGCAACCTGTTTTTTTTTTTTTTTTTCTTTATTTAAAGATTTTTAGGTTTTTTTACAAAACATAGAGCACATGAAAGAGGGCTTTGTATCAACACAAAAAACACATATCACAGACATACCAACCAGTGGCATGTCCGAATAGATTGAAACCCGAAGCATTAAGGAAATACAAAACATACAGTTACAGACAGAAATAATTAGACATTAAATCACATCTCAAAGTATATATCAAACAAACACGGAGAAGGAAAAAAAAAAAAAAAAAAAAGATATTGCAAAGTATCTTTTCCATAGATATGCCCATCAGTAAACGTACACTTACAACTACACATAACTTTTTGTTTTTAAGGCTAATTTTGCATTTTGCTAATGTTTTAACTATCAGCTTCTTGGCTATTAGCTTCAACCATTTCAGCTCTCAACTTGAGGGATTTTAGCTTTAGCATTTTTAGTTATCAATTTCAGCATCTTCAGCTATTAGCACTAGCATCTTTAGCTACATTTAGCTTACAGTATTCACTCTAGCATTATCAAGGGATTATTTATAATTTGGCTATGTGTCTTTCTAAAAAAACGTAAAAGTTTACGTTTTGGCTGTGATTGTTTTCTGTTAGCCTACAAACCAACACCGGCCCCCCCATCAGAGAGGAAAACAGTTATGTGGCCCTCTCAATAAAAAGTTTGGGGACCGCTGATCTAAGCTCAAGTGAGCCACAAAGGAAAGCAGGAGTCGTGGATAGTTTTGTGAAATGCGTGTTTGCTGTAGGGGGAGACGGGGATGAGCGGCGAGGCCGGGAAGCTCGGCGACACGGTAAAGGCTTTTCTCTTCAGAATCATCCGACTGTGTCTGTATTGATTGTTGAAGATGCCTCACAGACGAGCAGTTTGTCAAACGAGGAATGGGACTGACACTTGTCTCTGTCTCAGGGAGCACCCGGGTTTGCCGGAGCCCTTGGAGAGACGGGTCCACCAGGGGAGAAGGTTGGTCAGGTCGTCCGTTTCAGTACAAAGGTTATCCGTCACTCAGTGGTCGGAAAATAGTGGAAAATCTTCTTCCCCTATCATGAATGCGCCTCCTCAGGGGGATCGAGGAGAAACGGGCACCCCAGGACCACCAGGTGAACCGGGGAAGATGGTAAGGAGTAAGTCTGGATTCATGGTGCATTCACACCAAACGGGGCAGGCGTGTCAAATTCACTGCTCGACGCCTTGATGCGCAACCGCCGAGTTTCCATCCATTCAACATCCATGGAAGATGTTGAGCGAGTGTCTCTACAGAGTAGGGCTGCCACGATTAGTCGACTAATCGATGACTAATCGACTATTAAAATAGTCGACAACTAATTTAATAGTCGATTAGTCGTTACTTTATAATATATTGGAGTCAGACTGTAGTAAAGTTGAAGTTATAATACATTCTAGCTAGCTTTTTAGTAGCTTTTTAGCTATTTATTTTAAGGTTTCAACTATTTTGTAGTTAGCTAATATTTTAGCTTATTAGCTAGCATTGGCTATTTTAGCTAAGGACTTTTCAGTTTTAGCTAATTTGGAATTAAGATAATATTTCAGCTACATATTAGCTCTTTTGGCTAATTTAGGATTTTTTCAGTTTTGTAGGCTAATTTGGAGTTTAGCTAATATTTCATTTACATGTTAGCTAGCTAATTCTAAATGTTAACAGTTTTTTAGGCTAATTTGGAGTTTTTCTATTATTCCAGCTACATGCTACCTATTTTGGCTAATTTGGAATTTTTATAGTTTTTTAGGGCTAATTTGGAGTTTAGCTAATATTTCAGCTATATGTTAGCTATTTTAGCTAATTTGGGATTTTTTTTTTTACAGTTTTTTAGGCTAATTTTGAGTTTAGCTAATATTTCAGCTACATGTTAGCTTGCTAATTGTAAATGTTTACAGTTTATTAGGCTAATTTGGAGTTTAGCTAATATTTCAGCTACATGCTAGCTATTTTAGCTAATTTGGGATTTTTACAGTTTTTTAGGCTAATTTGGAGTTTTGCTATGTCTTCAGCTACATGCTAGCTATTTTGGCTAATTTGGAATTTTTACAGTTTTTTAGACTAATTTGGAGTTTAGCTAATATTTCAGCTATATGCTAGCGATTTTAGCTTATTTAGGATTTTTTTGTTTTAAAGCTAATCATATTTCAGATTTTCTTTACATCCACTTTGTCCATGATCCGATTAGTCGACTAATCGGAAAAAATAATCGATGATTAGTCGACTATTAAAATAATCGTTTGTGGCAGCCCTGCTACAGAGACGCCAGCAAGCACATCTGTTTGTTTTCACCAGATCCTTCAGTCTCTGGGTTCTTTGAGCTTCACTCTTGCAGTGAGTTCTGCGCCTGAGGGCCGTTTTAAACGTTACCTCCATCTCTCTGTGGTCCAGTTTGAGGGTGAAAAAAAATAATAATAAAAAGATTTTCCAGTTTTGTCTTGATAAAAATAAGAAAAACACAAGTCAATGAAGCGCCACACTTAACAACAACACAGCTGGCTAGCGTAGCCGTCCATCCAGTTGATCTATCCAGGGTTTATCCCGCCTTCACCCAACAGTAACTGGGACAGTTTTCGGAACCTAGCGGCCCCCGTGGGTTGAGAAAACACGAATCGAGCGACTACATTATTTCTACTCTTTGATCTTGTCACTGAAAACGTTACGTGCCCAAAGCTGAGTCTCTGATTGGTTGACGAGCTGCGTCTTTACATTGACTTAAGATTGAAACTTCACGCGTTCGGTGTGAATGCACCATAAAAACCTCTGAGTAAAATGGCGTTTTTAACATGTCCTTGTGAAATTTTCATGATGATGGAAGACATTTACAAAGAGAGTATTTACAGCCACAAGCGTCCTGATGATTCCATTCATGGACACATACAGTAGATCCATGAACGTCTTTGTTTTGAATCTGGTTCTAAATCGTACGCCTGGATGACTCCAGTATTTTTGTTAGGGTGGGGTTGTGAGGAGCTGTAAGATGGTGGAAAAGCGTGAAATAGATGGGTGATGGGAAGGGGGTCGGCGTTGCTCTGCACCCACCGTTTCTAATGAACTCCTGCCGCTTTGCAGAAGCTATGTCCCAGAGAACAACTGTTTTTTTTTTTTTTTTTTGGATAAAAATGACATCATATTTATGCATTTGTTTGTGCTTTAATTAAAAAAAAATGTTATGTAATGTTTATGTTTTAAAATATGGGTTTCATGGATCAGAAATGAAAAGTGTTCATGATGTATCCGTCAGGGTCATCCTGGGACGCCTGGTGAGCTCGGACTACCCGGACTTCAGGGTCTCCCGGTGAGTTTGTCAAATCCAAACGTTCTTTCACTCCAAGAAAATCAGAGGAAACAAACAGACACCACAGTTTTAGTTATTTCAGACTCTCGGTTGTTTGTTCCAGTTAAAAACATAAACATTTGTGTAAAAGTGAACTTCATTTTGTGGCTTCAGCTAAACCTGCAGGCGTTCATAGAGATTTTCTTTTTTACTAAATTTATTATTTCATAATCTTTAACTATTTGCAAAGTTTGTTTGAAATTGTGTTAAATTCTAAAGACATCAGAAATGTTTTTACGGCAAATTTGCATAAAAAAACCCAACAAATATCTATGAATTTATTATCCAGTTTTTGGGATGCTGGAGCCTATCCTAGCAAGTGTTGGGTGAAAGTGGGTTCACTCTGAGTTTTTTTGTTTTTTTATCCCTGCATAGCCAGTCCAATGCAGGAATAAAAAAATGTCTTATTTCAATGACATACTTTTGTTATTTTTTTCAAACGTGGCTTACGGTGGCGAAGGACCGCCCATCTCCCATAGATCCCTCTCAAATCGGCATCAGCTCATAAAATAACTCACTGTTCCGTCCTTCATTAAAAACTTAATTCATGGCTTTTTTTAAAAGAAAAAAGTCTAACATTGATTGTTTTTATGGTTTGGGCTTGAAAAGATCAACATGAACCTGTTGGAGACACTCAGATCTCTTGCTAAAAAGAAAAAAAACGTCCTTTTTTTTAAATTCTTCACTATCCCATCATCCCGTTGGAGGTTCTCCTGCAACAGACTGGCAACCGGTGAACCCGCCTTCACCCAACAATATTTAGGATAGGCTCCAGCAACCCCGTGACCCCAAAATGGACAAACTGCAACAGGTTAAGGAAACAAGTGTTGTTAAGAGCGGTGCGACCCATTCTCTGGGGCAGTTTCTCACTTATCTGCTCCAGAGAATGGGTCTTAACCACCCCTACCCCCGAGTTTTGCGTGAGACAGTGTTTCTCACGTGCAGGGCCCTCCTGGTTCTCGGGGACTGCCCGGCATCAGAGGATCCAAAGGCAGCAGGGTAAGATGAAGACATTCGGGTAACGTTTTTTTTCTCTGATGATTCTACAAATATCTGGATTTTACTAATCAGATCATAAAGGAAATGTTATCTTATCAGGTTATTGGCACTAGCCTGAATGAAATTTTCAAACAGCTGTTTTGATATCAAGAAATTTGTAATAAAGAAAATACCTTGTAATTTACCTTGTGATTCTCCTTCCTCTAGGTTTTTCAGTAAAAACTCAATCACACTTTCAGCGATTTCAGAAATCTTTTTATCAAAACGTTCATCTTGTTCAGGAAATTTCTGCTTGTACTTTTGGTATTTATAAACCTTATAGTTTTTGAAATATTGAACAAATTATGCCCCTTAGGAAATGAATGAGAAAGTCATTAAATTCAAAATTGTAAGTAGATTATCAACAAATTTTTTAATATATTAATCAGCTATGTTTTCTTCTTTTACGGGAATTTTCCAAAAAATTGGAGCTTAACTAATTTTTTAGCAACATGTTAATGTTTTTGGCTAATTGAATATTTACTGTTTTTTTTTTTTTTTTTTTGGCTAATATGGAATTTACTTCATATTTAAGCAACACATGTAATATTTTTTCAAAATTGGCCTCTATTAGGGATTTTTAAGCATTTTTACTGAACTTTTTTCAGAAATTTAGGTCAACTTTGGCCCTCTTTCATAGTTTTTTTTAAAAAATGTCGTTTTTTTTTTTAGCAAATTTAACACTTTGCAAATAGGTTTTTCATTTTTAGCAAATCCCTTTTGGAATTTAAGTGAATTGTGTCACAATTATCAGCAAAAAGCTTTAGCAACAACTTTTAACAAAAGTTATTCACACTAGTGTTATCGCAGGTAATGCAACTTTTCTATTTTTTTTATTTTCATCTTTAAAAAATTATAATAATAAAAAAGAAAAGACTTTCTAAATACTTGCTAAAATGTAATTTTACTTCCGAGTACGCACAATGTATTTTGCATTTGCAGCATTAGGAATGCATTAAAGTAAAGAAGAACTGATCAATACGATTGAACTGTTTTTGCTGTAACGTTCGCCGTCACAAATCATCAAAACCAACAAAACATGATCAAAATTCTGTTAATGATTCTGCATAAAACCTTCAAGTCAAAATAAAAAGAAGCACATTTCTCCATTTTTTCTTTAACCACAACGAAGAGCAGCTTTCTACGGTTTAAGGTCTTTTCCATAAGATACTTAAACGCAGTTCTGCCAAAAGACGGTCCCAGCGTGAAGAATTTGGTCCACTTTTAAAAGGCAGAGATCAATGAGACGATCTTCTAATCTAAACGTGCAGACGGTTTGTCAGTCGGTTCACTTCTAACTACTTGGACCGCTAAAGCTAAGAGCTGTAAGATTTTCTTACAAGTGTGGCCAAAAATACATTTCCTCCAGCTCAGCCAAAGGAAATTGATGGAGATTGAAGTAGCAGAATAAATATGAGCACGGAGGCAGCTAAACCATCCTGAAGCATCTTCAAAGTAAATGGCAGCAACCGTGTGTTATCTGGTTACTCTTCTAGGGTCCAAGAGGTCCGGATGGTCCGGCGGGGGACCTGGGATCAGCCGGAGTTCAGGTAAAAAGGAGTTCATGACCTCCATGCATGGCTTCGGTCCGTCTAATTGCCCACATTAGTAATATTCTGTAAGAAAAAGCAAAGATAAAACAAGCCAAACTTGTGCAGAAAGCCTAAAAACGGTCGTGATTAACTATTTATGGTGAAACAATATTTAAAGGAAGATCTTTAACTAGAGTTTTAAACTCAGAAACTCAAAGCAAAGAGCTTTAAAACATTCATGCTGCTTGTAAAACTTGGCAGTCAGACACGATTGAACTCCAGGGAATTATAAAAAATCTCATTTAGTATTTTTTTTTTTTTTTTCTTTAGGGTCCTGATGGTCCACCAGGAAAAGCGGGGACCCCTGGGGAGATGGTAAAGAAGCTTCTTTATTTATTTCTGTGGAGTGAAAGTCCAGCACCAGCTCTGATTGCTCGAGCTCATTTCAGTTGATTTAAGTTCTGCAGATCGAGCATTTCTGTTAATGACTGATTAAACCAATCCTGTGTTTGTGGAATAGTTTGCATTTGGGGACGAGTTTGCAGTTAGAGGAGACTTTAAACTTTTTGCTGGAAGCAGCAAAACATTATTGTGATCTTTTTTTATTATTGCCAAAACACTGAAGTTTATTTATTTTTTATTTGTTAAGCATGAATTTATAATAACCATGTTGACATTATTAGCCCAAATGCAGTTATAACTGTGATGGAGGGGTGGACTTAGCAGTTTAAGAGCCCAAAGGAAGAAAAGGGGCGGGTGGGGGTGAGGGGGGCTCTTCAGTGGTTGTATTAATCCTGGGGTGTCAAAGGTAATCAATCAACGGGCCAAAATCCAGTCTGTCGCGGGCCGAACGGGATAAACATTTATTGAACA